>LR738714.1:205556096-205593344 GCA_902687465.1 Secale cereale
TGATTCTTTGGGCTCCCTGAACAGTCGATACGCTCACGTTCAGGGATGACCCGGCCCCTGGGGACAGTCCGGTTTGCCCACGTCCCCATGATTGGCTATGTTACGATTATCGGCCCCTTGAACAGTTGATACGCTCACGTTCAATGATTGGCTAGGCCCCTTGGGACAGTCCGGTTTGCCCACGTCCCAATGATTGGCTATGTTTACAGTTTTATCGGCCCCTTGAACAGTTGATACGCTCACGTTCAATGATTGGCTAGGCCCCTTGGGACAGTCCGGTTTGCCCACGTCCCATTGATTGGCTGAACCTTGTTTTGAGCCTGGCAGCTCTTTGAAAAAGCCTCGACTACATGGTCTGATTTGCAAAAATTGTGTGTCTCTTGGTGTTTTTTGTGTTTTATAACCTTTTAAACCGAGTGGAACAGCTCCAGAAGTTGACCACCTATCTATAAAGTTATAAGTCTGGGTCATGAACACCAGCGAGAGTTAAACCGGCGTTCATCATAACCCGGATCGACCTTCATGATGAGCCAACAAATTGGCAGTACGTGATCAGTTATAATGACCGGTGTTTATTAAACCGGCCTGGTTTTGACTATAAGTCGCCAGTATGTGACAAAATAATGACCGGTGTTTATTAAACCCGGCCCGATTGTGATCAAACATCATTGGAACCGGTCTTCCAACCGGATTATATTATTCAATAGCCAAACATGGCTGGATTCCTATCATGATTATCAATATTATGATTGAGGTCTTCAAAGTCGCTTTCAAGCGCAATGTATATTATTTCAACGATGGAAGTGATTTATTCTACAAAGGAATAGTCCCGAGTTGCTGCAGGCTTACAACCCGGCACTTGGGGGCTACATTATTCAGATTAAGATTACATCAAATGCACAAGTCTCAAGCATACAAACAAGTTGTCTACTTGACACTTGGGGGCTAATGGCAGTTGAAGCAGTAAAACAGCAGCAATTCAAAGACAAAAGTCTCAAGCACACAAGCAAGTTGTCTACTTGACACTTGGGGGCTAATGGAAAGATCATTTGCTTCATCTGGAAGTACCGGCTCACCTTCTAAATATAGCTAAACCGGAACTTGGGGGCTACCAATCGCTCCTGTCAAACAATTCAAGGCACACAAGTATTCATCCATTATATTGAAAGGCCCGTCTAACTTAGTTGGTAAAGCACAAAGCTCTTAACCTTGTGGACGTGGATTCAAACCACACGATGGAAGTTACATTATATAATGTTCATTTCAATAATTATATCTACAAAGTCCCTGCTCATTATTATATAATGACCCGACACTTGGGGGCTATATATTGCTATTCAAGTTTACAGGATCATATTTTCAAAGTCCCTGCTCATTATTGCATAATGACCCGGCACTTGGGGGCTACATAATATGGAATATTCAGTTTCATAGTGATTGGGATGAACAATCCGTATTTCTTCAAGATTATACAAGACTATTTTCAATGGAGTATATACAAAGTCCCTGCTCATTATTGCATAATGACCCGGCACTTGGGGGCTATAGGTAATATGCATATAAAGGAGGAACATCTTCAAATTTTCAGTTCTGGCAATCAGATTAATTGTGTGACCCGGCAATTTTGGCAATCATAAGCCGGCAAGTTCTACATCTTCAAACCGGCTGGATATCAGTTGAATATTTTAAGACCAATATTAAGTCAGAGCATATGAAGGACGATTCAAATGGATTCTTTATTTGCAATATTTTTTCTACAAGCAAGTTGATTATGAAGTTGGTCTGTTGATGCGGATTTTCTCGAAGAAGGACAAGGACTTAAGGATAGTCAGATGCCGGTTTACAGGAATTCATAATCCGGAGCACAACCTACCAATTTGTTCTGGTGTTTAAATTGGAGCATAAGTTTACCATGGACACATCCAAGCTAAACTTGGGGGCTAATGTCGGGGATATTACCCCGCGGTATGAACCGGCCGGAATTATAACCCAGCCGGACTTGGTGGTTTACTTGAGAGACGTTTTACACTTGATGATTCACTAGCAACCTGCCTAAATAATACCACTCACTGGTAACCCGGCAGGCGGATCATGGATGACAAGGCCCAAGGCCCAGAAGGCCGGTTCATATTAATAGTGGGCCGGTTTAATAATAAAGCGCAAGGAATATTCTCCATAAAGGAAGCAAGACTAGGACTCCTTGTAATAGATCAATCCTAGTCCTACTAGGACTAGTCATGTAAAGCCTCCCCTTCAACATATATAAGGAGGGGCAGGGCTCCCCAAAGAGGACAAGTTTTTCACAAGTTAGACAAGAGACAAGTTAGGTTTAGAGTTTAGACAAGCAGACAAGTTTCTAGGGTTAGACACCAAGAGCCGGTTTACCGGCGACACCACGAGGATCATAATGAGACCTAGCCTCAAACAGCACGTAGGGTTGTTACCGGATGATGTTTCCCGGGACCCGAAGCTGTCTAAATCTGTGTCTTGCATCGCGTCTCTCGATTCCACTCAACCCCTTCAAGCTACTACATAGATGCGCACCTCACCACTAAGTCCGTGAACCGGACATCTGACGTGTTAATTCCACGACAAAATCAGTGTCTATTTTCCATCAGAACTATTGGATATGGGATACAAATGCTTGTTGAAAACATGCAGTCCCCATTGATGATAAGAAATGACCCCAATGAGATTACAGCCCGACTTTGAATCTCTTACCTTCAAAACCTGTAGAAATTGATGCTAATCAAATAGTAATCAGTGCTAACCCATGTAATATACTTAGGTGATTGTGTTAGTGCTTGGTACTGTTGCTTTTTGGCAATACCACACTATAGTAATTAGTGCTGAGAACCTGAAGTATGGAGATGGCCCATTGACTACTTGGCTTCACCCCTGCCTACATGTGATTGTGTTAGTGCTTAGTACAATTGTTTTCGACAAAGGATTAAGTTTGTTTTTGCACATGTGATAGAGCAGCTAGCAGCGGTTGCCTTTACATGAATTCAGTCGTGAGGGACGAAACATTAGACAGAGTACAGAACCTTGTTTTATAAATATAACACAACTACTATCTCACCTCAAAATCTTACCTGTACTGGAATCTTAGAATAGATGTTTACATTTACTTTCTCAAGAACAAGAAGCTACTACCATTTTTACATTACACTGGCGCACGCACTGGAAGAGTGCCATGTATCATTGTTTTTCCTACCGCATTGTCGCTTGTTTGAATGCTCTATTGATGGACTTGTTCAGTACTAGAAGGGGTACATATGACGCCTACCTAAAAATAGAACTAAGACATGAATATAAGGAGAAGGGAAAAGAGTTCAAAGAACGAACAGTCAAAGAGAACCTTACCTCGGAAGGATCTCCATCAGGTTTTTTTATTTCTGATATAGGCAACAAGAACATCTTCACCCCCACTTAATCCAAGCAATCTCTATTGTTCAAGGAAACAAATCCTCAGCTTGCCCCTGGTTCTAGTCAAGCCACTTCATAAGAGCTTCAATAATCTGCATTGAAAAAGTACATTGAATTTTAAAAAAATAGTGTAAGTAACAAACATTCAGGCTGGTGCGTCAGGAGAGGAGGTGGCGGCTGGTCTCCTTGGCCCAAGGTGATAGAGGAAATACTTGTTGCCACAGGTGGCGTAGCTGGGGTCTACTTGTCCTGAGGCCGCAACACCGGCAAGGACAGGGGCGAGCACAGCCGTGGTATCAGAGAGGTTGCTGCGCGTGGGTGAGGAGGCCGTCTGGGGACGTGCTGGCGGGGTGTGGGGAGGGGTCCAGATGGTGACGACGTACCAGAGGTCGGCGGAGGCGAGGTCCGACACAGAAGAGCGAGGTGCGGGAGAGGAGGCGAGGGGTGGGTTGGTGCTGGCGACGACGCAAACCTAGCCCGCCTGATAGTTGCGATGGGAGCAAAACGTAAGAGGGACATGTGGGCTGGCGTGATTTTGCTGGGCTTGGCCCATTTGCACGCAAAGAGGGGCAGAATGCTCGACGAACTGGAGACGACGTAAGAGGCTAGACGGAATGCTAAGTTTCTTTTAGGTAGTAAAGATGGGTGTCTGATAGACCGATTTTTTCCATACACAATTTGCAAAATTCATGATCTCATCCAAAAATAATAATGCCATTTATATTTTAATTTAATGCGTAGAACCGCCTTTTACACGTAGATGTACTATGCCTCGGCCCATTCTCACAAACGCGCTATATATCTCTCTATCTACCGCATAAGTTCACACACTTTATATGCATCGGCATTTCTCTTTCACACATGCTCACAATCTCTGTCGGGGTGTCAGGGAGTCTTACGCACATGCTCTCTCTGTATCTCTCTCTCTCTCTTTCTGACTACTATGTACCACTCTTTTCACTAATCTCAGTCGGAAAACTCTATTTCTCTCACATGCATATATATACACGCACGGTCTCTACTAGCCCTCTATACGCACATATATGTGCCTACGTGTCTCCCGCACGCACATTATCATTAGGCCTCTCTCGCACACATTGGCCCCCCAGAAACACCTCTGTCTTAGTAGTTGGCAGATATGATTCCATCATATCATTCGGTAGGATATCACTGACTATTAGGCTGGATGGTAATATGAGGAAAAGTTTTACCCTAGTTCGGACCCTTGAAGTTGAGGAAAAAGCCTACTCCTGGTACTGTATATTAGTGATAGGGGTGTGTACAAAGTACACGTGAATACCATGCATTGTGCGTGTGTTTGTACTATCGAAGAACTAGCCCCCAAGCTTCTATAACATACTGGGGGCCTAGGGTTACAAATCATATATAGTCGGCTTATCACCAGTGGGGATAGAGTCATCCGCGACTCTGGTAGCTAGCTTCATGTTGTACGCCAAGTCCTCCACATGGGTCTTCCTATAACGCATCTCGATCCAACCTATGCGGCACAGGATGGAACCGACCATTGAGTCCTCATGTTGACCCACCACAACTAGAAATGATGTGCCCACCACACCACACACGCAATCGGCCACTAAGAAAATAAGCATATACAATAGTACAATGTTATACATGAAATTTAATTGCATGGTCCATCCAAAAATATTTGTTCTGCATTGTGAATGTTTATATATTCTCCTAAAATATTAGTCATGGGAAAGAGAAACGAAGGGCATATCTCTCCTTGTCTCCACCGGACATCCCCTCTTTCTACACCACTTTCACGTATGCACACAAACTATCTCTCAGCCCTCTAAAAGTATGCATGACCATGACACATTCACGCATGACGGCCACTGTATTTCAAGCTAAAGCACTATACAGTCACTGGAGTTCATAATATGCTCATTACGGTCACTTTATACATTCTCGTGGTGATCATACGGTATCTATCTCACGATATGTCTCCCTATTTTCTTGATGACACTAACGGACTTTGCATTTGATGCGTGCTCCGTATTTTGTTGACGACACTTAAGGTCATTGTATTTGAAGCGAAAGCACGATATGGTCACTGGACTTCAAAATAAGCTCATCACGGTCACCACATACATTTTGTCGTGCTAACCAACATGTGGTTGGATGGTTAGGAGGACTGTGGTTTCTCGAGCCAACCAGGGTTAAAGTGCCGGTGCTCGCATTTATCTTGGGTTAATTTCAGCATTTTTCGGCGATGTGTGTTCAATGGGAGGAGACGTTCCACTCGACTACGAGGCACCTATGGTGACTTCGTAAAATCTCAAGATCATATGCTGGCCCACTCTCTCGAAGATGCTCATAGGGGAAGGGTCTGCGTGTGTGCGCTTATAGCAGTGAGTGCTTGCGCGTATATATGAGCCCTTGCGTCTGTACCATGTTAAAAAATACATGTCATGATTATACGGTCACTGGCTCAACCGTACAACTCTATATTTTGTTGATGACACAATCAATTGACCAGTCAAACGTTCCACGTGGCGCAACTAGTGTTGCACCATCGAGGCGCGTAACCGTGGGGCCCACCTGTCAGTCTGTATATGAAAGAAAGAAATGGCAGTTTGAGTCTGTACTGTGTTAATAAAATACATTTTAGGGTGATCATACGGTCACTGGCTCACCATACAGCTCCGTAATTTGTTGATGACACGATCAATTGACCATTCAAACGGTCCACATTCAGCAGGGCACATTACCATAGGGCCCACCCGTCAGCGCGTATATGAAGGACAAAAATGGTAATAAATTAGTGATCGGTGGGTACTTGAAGTCATGAGACCTTTGGTTGGCAGTCGCCCGCGGTGGGGGCGCGTTGATTGGGCGGTGGGGTGGGGATCGCCGGAGAAAAAGCTTAGCGCGGGGGGGCCTAAAGGGATGGCCGGTGCGGCGACAGACCTGCGGTCAGGAGTGGTTTCGGGGCTGGCAGTGCGGCATGGCGGCGCGGGCCGGCCGCGGGCGACGCGGGCCGGCGGTTTGGCCGGTGGTGGCTGGCGGCTGAGGGGGGTGGAGTTTGATGATAAACTGTAGGCCCTTGATTTCGTATCCAACAGCTGGAAAATCTAATGACCAGAGATGAAAAAGTGAGTTGACTGACGTGTAGCCTCACCCTGCACATACACATGCACGCACGCAAGACACACACGCATGCATGCGTGCAACACTAGCACGTACACATAACGAACACACGCACGCATGTAGGCGTGCAACATTGACGCGTACACATGCACTCACGAACACACACACGTACGCACACATGCATGCAACACTGAAATGTACCCTTGCACGCACACAACACTCGCACGCCTGCATGCAAACAGCACACGACGCAAGACACACACTCAACCTATACGTGTGTGCACCCTTTGTTAAGTACATGGATTGTTATGGGTATCAATCAATCTTATCTGTGATAAGCAGAACATTGATGTTTGTAGCGGTCTTTATAGATCACAACATATCGAACGGGCTATCAACATACTCCCTCCGTTCGGTGAAGAGTGTACATCTAGCTCCAAAACTCGTCCACAAAAGAGTGTACTTATATCTTCCCAATGCACTTTAAAGTGGGAAAAAAATACTTCTCTCTCATCACACGGTAATCAAGACCAATAACAATCTACACATGGTCTTCTTAATTTCTACATGAACTTAGCTCATTGGGGGTTGGGTAATTAAAGAGGAGAGAATTGGTGGTTTGCATCTTTCCAATGCATTTTTTACTCAACTCCATAATTTGTCCTAAAATTTCTAAATGTACACTCTTCACCGGACGGAGGGAGTAGTAGGCTTATCTACATGAAAAGAATGACGTCACACTCAATGAACAATCATCGGTTTATGAAATGCCCGCTTCTGACTGCCCTGGCCCACCAAAGGTTCTTCTGATATGCGCTCCCTATGTTGGATCACTGACATGCATGCCATGTACCCAAAGAGCCCACAAGTCAGTGGAAGAATGGCGCGCTGTCCTACGTCAGAGTCGAGGGCGCCACTCGCTGCACGCCCGGCTGAACACGCCTCCTTGCCGCATTCAAACGCCTCCATGAAACCCGCCCATGTGGAAGCCGAGAAACCGACTCTGGTCACACGTCCGTTCATGACCGGGCCGACATTAAACGCAACACCGGTCGAGCTCCTCCCTTCAGCCGTCTATTTAATCTCCTATTTAAACGAGGCCAAATGCCGGCCAAGAATCGCACACCTCCGCCGCTCCCCTATCTCCACCTTCACCATTTTGTCCACTCTTATAATGGCTTACGAAGAGTAGTTATTCCGCATCCAAGCTGGCTGGGTGGCCCGCCGAGTCCGCCAGATACGAGCTATGTAGCTCGCCGATCCACCTCCCTCCCCTCGCCCGATGGAGCCAGTTGCCGCCCCAAGCTGGCGCGCGGTTCAGGAACTCGCCGCTCCAGGCCAGCTCAACGAGGAGCGGCACACTGACGTTGTTGCTGCCGTCCACGCCGCCGCCTTGTACCGCG
The DNA here is from genome assembly GCA_902687465.1 of Secale cereale. NCBI lineage: Eukaryota > Viridiplantae > Streptophyta > Magnoliopsida > Poales > Poaceae > Secale > Secale cereale. Next base: position 205,564,040 of record LR738714.1, read on the forward strand.
TCTCCCGTTTCTGTGGCCGAGACTCCCATGGTTGTGGTCGCGCCATGCAAGCAGCGACTGAAGCTGGGTGCACGGAGAGCGACGAGTCGGTGGCCAGCGCCTCCGCGTCTGCTGCCATCATCGAGGAGAAGTAGAACACGGGAGGTCGCCGCCGCTTGGGTCCCATGAAGGCCACCAAGGAGGCGACGCCAGCGTAAACAACAGGTGTCTTGCCGGATCCTTTTGTTGCGAGGACCTTCGTCGACCCTGCATATACCTCCGGGGCTCCCGGCAGTCCGGTGATCGTGCTGCCAGACATGAGAATCAAAAATCGATCGGCGGGCGACCATTTAGGCCAGGTATTATATACCTGTGCTGTCTAGAACTAGCACCGCGAAGTTCATTTGAATGTAATGAAAGTCGTCATGATTGTATGAAAATCCGGTATCTTTTATGATTTCCATCGTTGTTTACATGAAATATCGCCGTGTTTGTGTGAATTTCGTTCGGTTGGTTGACTTGCCGTCATAATGTGTGCGACTACGATTGGATGGCGTAATTTGCGGGTCGCCGGTCAGTCTGCGAGCGGCTCGGGTGGCGTGGTGGGTGTGACACCCCGAGACCGGTGCGCCAGGTGTCAGCCAGTTATTCATCGTCGTTGCCTTGTCATTGCTTGCATGTTGCATCTTGCCATGTCATCGGGTGTGTTGCATCCTCATGTTTTCAAAACTTGCATTCATCCGAGTCCGCCTGTTCTCTCTGTTGTCCGTTCTAAGCCCAGACACACTTGCACGTGTTCGCGGCACCTCCAGTCATTTATTTTATGAGTGGTCAGAAAACGTTCTCGGAATGGGTTGAAACTTCGCGTGTGGTATTATTATAGCATAGGTAGACCGCCTGTCAAGTTTCGTTGTGTTCGGAGTTCGTTTGATAGCCCAACGGTTAACCGCGTTAACCGCTGGAGGCCTTTCTCTTTTGGCCCAGCAACCTTTCACATTAGCCCACAAGCCCCTCCTAACCACCTCCATGCTCTCGGTCGTTGGATCGTGATCGCGTGGCCGAAAACCGCTCCTCATTTGGACTCTCCTAGCTCCCTCTACCTATAAATAGGTGCCTCCCCCTCCATTTTTTTCGCAGTTGAAACCCTAGCCTTCTTCCTCTGGGCCGCCGAACATTTCTTCCCCCACCGACGGACATGTCCGCCGCTACCTTCAGCCACTCCGGAGCTGACATGTTGCCACCGCCGCCAGCCTCCCACCGCGGGCCCGCCGTGGCCCGAGCCAGGCCCGCTCGGACCTGAGCCTCCAGCCTCCAGCCTCCGAGCGCCGCAGCCGTTCCCACCTCCTCCCGTCGGACCTTCGCCTCCTCCCGCCGGAACTCAGCGCCGCCTCCGTCCCGGGGCGCCGCCAGCGAGCAGCTCCCCACCGCTGTCGGACCTCGCGCCGCCAAGCTCACCGCCGCCGCCGGGGCCCGCCTCGGCCAGATCCGGCGAGGAGCCGCCGGATCCGGTCGGCCCCAACCTCTCCGACCTTCCCCGCCGCCGGATCCAGCTTCCAGCCCGCCGTCGGCAACCGTCCAGCGCCGCCAGCCTCGTCCGTCGCTCGGGACGATGACGCCCTGTCGCCAGCGCCCGTTGACCCCGCCTGGGCCTCGTCCTCCTGGCGCTGGCCCAGCCCGCTCCGGCGGCCCCGTCGGCCCAGCTCCCAGCCGCACCGCGCCGGCCTGCTCCACCGTCAACATGGGCCGAGCCCGTGGGTGAGCAGCCCACTGCCTTTTCCTTTTTTTGTGTGTTTATTGCTGCCCGTGCGTCTTATAGCTACGTCATGCTCACTCTGTTTTTTTTCCTTCTAAAAACGGCTAAGTCTGTGAATTTCACACATTTTGATGCATACTTTGGGTGGCCGTAACTTTTTGTGTGGTGATCCAAATTGAGTGAATAATATGTCAAAATGATCGTGGTGATATGCTCTACATTTTGTTCCATTGTGCCATGCTTGTTTGAGTTCATCTTGATGCCATAATCCCTGTTGCAAGAGTGCATAAGTTTAAAACAGCTGTTGACTGTAAATTTGTTGCATACTTGTGATGCTTGTAACTTTGGGCATGTTTATCCAAATGGAGCATATGATATGTCAAAATGTTCATTGTGAAGTGCACTACATGTTGGTTGCTGTAGCATTCATGTTAGGTGTCATATTGCCATGTTAATCTCTGTTGCAAAAGTGCATGTGGCTGTTAAGTGCTGAAACTTGTTATGAGATGCTGATTTGACTTGCTCATTGCTAGTGGTGTGTTTGTCTTCATGCCACATGTCTATATGTTTTAGAAGCACAATTATATGGTCTTTGCTGTGGTGCAATACACTTTCCATGATATGCCTTGAGGTGACTTAAACAAGCTTATAAACATGCCATGTCGTTGTTGCTGTTAAACCTGATGCTATGTTTGCTTGATGCCTCTCTCAAATCCATGCATGTTTTAGTATGTCAAATGATCATGTCTTGTTGTCCATATTATGATTTATCCATTCATGCCTTAGTTTGCCTATATGGACTCCTGTAGCTTATTTATTTCTTGCTCTCAAGTTGCTATAAATTTAACCTGTCAGGTTTATATCAGCATGATCAATTTGGTGAAGCTTGTTGTTATTGATCTATGCCTCCTATAGAGTTGCTCCAATGGAGTTGTTTGATCTATGATATGTCTATTACATGTCCATGATCTTTATATACTTAGTAGAGTTTTTATGCTTGTTGTTTTGTGCCTCCGAAGGCAGCATCGTGATGATGTTTTTGCCTTCCCAGATTTTGACCAAGTCTGGATAAATTTATTGCACCTTGCCATGCTTGGTTAATTGTGTTCCATCAAGCTTTTGGGTGTGTTCTAAGTTCATGCTTGTTAAGTATAATGTCTATTTCACATCCATGCTTCTTGTTATCATGTTTGAGTGCTGTAGCATATATTTACCTTGCTTCAAAGTTGCTATGTGGCGGTTAACTTCAGCTTTGCATTGTAACTAGTTTTGCTCACAACTTCTAGCCCGTTGCTCCGTTTTGAGCATGCCCTATATGAAACTTGTGTGATTTTGCATGTAGAAGCATAATATCATGTTGTTTACTTGTTTGGAGTGTGTTTGCTTGATGTTTGGGTGCATCTTGCACCGTTGACATGTTTGTCTTGTTTTGCTCATATCTTCTAGGCCGTAGCTCTGAATTAAACAAACTTTATATGAAAATTGACTAGAATTTTGAGTCGATCATTGTGGTGCATGTTAAATTCCTGTTTAAAAACTTTAACTTAATGTTTGTTCAGATCTGGACCAATTTGGAAATGTGCATATGAGGGCTTTCCGGAATCGTTATATGTAGTTTCCGGCCTTTAAACTTGTCAGTTTGTGTTGTTCTTGTGTGCTTCATCCCTTGCCATGAATTGCATCATATAGACTTGTCTTGCATCATACTTGGTTGAGCTTCTTGTCATGTTCTTGAGTGGTGTGTTTACCGTGTTGCTTGCTTCTTCATGTTAGTGTTTTTTCCGTTGCGACCGTGAGGATTCGTTCGACTTCACTTGGTTCGTCTTCAAGGCTTCTTATTCGTCTTCTTCATGGAGTCATTCTTCTTCCTTGCGGGATCTCAGGCAAGATGACCATCCCCTTTGATACCTTTACTATCATTGCCATGCTTAGTTGTCTCGATGCTATCGTTATATGTCGCGCTACCCATCTTTATTGTCATCCCCTCTCCTTGTTGCCATGAACCTCTAACCTTTGACACCTTCCTAGCAAACCGTTGTTTGGCTATGTTACCCGCTTGCTCAGCCCCTCTTATAGCATTGTTAGTTGCAGGTGAAGATGAAGATTGATCCATGTCGGATCTTGTTGTTGGAATATCACAATATATCTTATATATCTTTACACACCTATATACTTGGCAATGTGTGGAACGCTTGGCCTTTTGCTCAGTGTTTTTTTCCACTCATGCCACCTTAGGAGTCGATAAACCGGCGTTATGTTCCATGATTTTGCGTTCCTTACACGGTTGGGTATATGGGGACCCCTTGACAGTTCATCTTTGAATAAAACTCCTCCAGCAAGGCCCAACATTGGTTTTAATTTGCCTCATAGTAACAACTTAATTAATTAATTAAATTGCATAGGGGGTCGCATCCCCGAGGATTCTTTCTACATAGCAGGGGGGCCAGTGCTAATGCTGTTGGTCCCAAACGGGGGTTCTGCGGGGCCGCCACGGGGAAACTCGAGATATCTGGTATAACCTGTAGAATCACCCATCCGGTCGTGGCCTGAGACGAGATGCGCGCGGCTACTATCAGGGTGTCGGCACGCCGGGAGGTCTTGCTGGACTTGTTTTAACATTGTCAAAATGTCTTGTGCATTGGGATTCCGAGCCTGATCGGATTGTCCCTAAGATAAGGGGTAATATTATTATTATATCTGCTGATCGTGAGAGCTTGTGATGGGCTAAGTTGGGACAGCCCTGCAGGGTTATGATCTTTCGAAAGTCGTGCCCGCGGTTATGTGGCAGATTGGAATTTCTTAATGTCTGGTTGTAGAAAACTTGACAGAGGATCCGAAGTAAAACACACAACTGTGTGAGTAACCGTGACTGTCTCTTTTCACTTTGAGAAGAGAACACGGTGGGGTTATGTTTGACTCGTAGGTAGTTCAGGATCTTTAGCGATCATTACTAGTTTGCGACCGTATGCATAGATGCTCATCTTATTCTTGTACACGTAAGTTAGCCACCATATATTGCTTAGCCGCTGCTGCAACCTCACCACTTTACCTCTTACTTCCCATTAAGCTTTGCTAGTCTTGATACCCATGGTTATGGGATTGCTGAGTCCGCGTGGCTCACATATACTACAACAAGAGTTGCAGGTGCAGGTTTTCGATGAGTTGACGTGAGAGAGATGTTCTTTTGTTGGAGTTCTTTCTTCTTCTTCTTCTTCAGTCTTGGGTTAGGTTCCTGGTCGGTAGCCTGGGATAGTAGATGGATGTCGTTGTGCTTTTCATGTTTGCATCCATAGTCGGATGCCTTGTATTGATGTTGTTGTATTCATGTGACTTGTATGAATTGTTGTATCCCCCATGTATGTATGTAATGGTACGATGTAATGATATCCATCTTGCTAAGCGCCCGAAATGCGGTTGTGCCCCAATCACGTAAGTGTCACGTGATTGGGATAGAATCGCATCTTGGGCCTGACAGTGGGATAAAAAGAACATAGCTCGTGCGAGCTCGTCTCCAACGTACGCGCTGGAGGATGCATGAGAACCCGAGCCATTCCTCGTTCATCGGTGGCGAAGGCACCGGTGGACAAAAGGGTCGCCAATATTTTGGCTACCCCGGGCAAGATCCGAACAGCCCCTCCCAACAGATTCAAATCCCTCGTTCACCGTGGAATTTTGCCATGTGTTGTTTTCATGGACTAGCAAGATGCCGTGCATTGCACGGAACATCAGGATGCATTTTTTTACAAAACACCTATTGTGATTGACCCATGCAGGAGTAATCCCATTTTGTAAAAACTAATGATTGCATGAGAATTTTATCAGATAAATGGTATATCAAGAATTTAATCGGACTCCACTTTTGTATACAAGGCCACAAACCGATATTACAGGTACCAATGCAAAAATTAATGTCTTCTAACTCAATGTTGCACTCCACCTTGTTTCCTTGTAGGCCGTGTATATTAATGTGTATTCTTCTGTTTCATGCACATCAGGCCAATGCTCACACTCCCGCATGCATGCAAGGGATAATTAATGTCCTCCTTTGCTAGTAGTACTACGAGGCAAATACCATTAATATTGCATCGATTAGTGTTAGTGGCCTTATATATCTGCAAATTGTAATTTTTAATAGTGGCCTTGTATATAAAAATGGACGGAGAAAGATGAGAGATAAGGTGAGGAGGAGTGGGGCGTGGTGGTGACTGGTGGTTGGACTGGGCGGAGGCATGGGGATGGATGGCACATTATGTCTAGGTTTTTATCTCTATAGTCCCTCTCACACACACCCACGTAGGTGGGGGGCGTGCACGAAGAGAAGAGGTGCACGCACGGCGCATGTACTCCCGTCTCTTTCCCAATCACACCCGTGCGGGTACACGGTGGAGCTCATTTCTGTATGAAAAGGCAGCCCACATGGTAACTTGACACGTGTACTAGTTATCCACTAGATGGAGGGAGGATCTTCTACCATGGGTGAACAAACAAATTGCGACTTGACGCGTTATGTTGAAAAAGAGGCAAACCATGTGGGGCCTACCTTAGAGGCAAGGCTCTATACACTGGAGTACTTTTGATGTGTCCCGTCAACTCGTAGAATGAGGAGAAGCTTGCTTAGTACGCCGTCTCCCCCGCCCACGGGCGCGGTGGCTCGCAGGATGAGGTGAAGCTTGATTACTACACCTTACGCCCGCTCCCTCACCCACACGCGCGGTGGCTCGCAGGACGAGGAGAAAATTTTACTACTCCCTCCGTTTACTCCTCGTCCATACTACCTTGGTTAGAGAGATTATCATATTGTTTGGAATATATATGTCCTTTAGTACTCCTCCATTTACTTATACAAGGCCACTATAAAAAAAATACATGTCAGTCTACCTTGGTTAGAGAGAAAATTTTACTACTCCCTCCGTTTACTCCTCATCCCTACTACCTTGGTTAGAGAGTTTTCTCTTGACACTGATTGCATCGGGTGATCTAACGCACCTCAAAATCTAACATGTGATGGTACTACTACTAGTAGTAGAATTGAGACTTATAAAATGGAAAACGAATGTTTTTAGATGAGCCCTATAAACCCTAGTGGGTACGTACTCCGTAAAATCAGATTTTCCCAAAACTAAGTCGCTCAACCTTTATTTGCTTGTTTCCCTTCCTGCCTCCTTGCCTTGAACAGACTATGCCAAACTCCCCTGCCTGTCGCACGGGAAAAGACCTGCCCTCGCCTTTTTTTAGTCTAGGTTTATATCAATGGATCGCGCGAAGCAGCAAAAACCCAAGCCGTGTCTTGTACTCTTCCGTCGACGCTCGCTTTCATGAATTATGTACTTCTTGTCGCCGACACGTGGGACATATAGCAACCGGGTCGACGTGTCAAGCACCAAATTGCAGTGCAGAACAGTAGGGGGGATGCACCCCAGTCGTACCGCCCCAGTAGTAGTAGTAATGAGAAATGAGACGTCAAATCACAATGCCGCACCTTCCCAGACGGACGAAGCAACCATTATTTCACACTTCGGTTCGCCATCATCTCAAACCATGTAATACTGCTTCTGCCTCAAGAGGGACACGCGCATCGCCTTAGTACATCATGACACGTGGGACCGCATGACAGGCCATGCTCCCCCGCCGATCGCTCGGTAAAATCACCTCATTTTTACTACTATACTTCCTCCATATCGGTTTACATGGCATGCACGTCGTTCTTGGTTGAGAATTTAACTGGCTATATATGTGATGAACAGTATATGTTTAGAAACTACATCCGCTTAATAATCCAATGATATACTTTTTGTGACATAGTAACTCAGATTTAGTTAGTCAAATGGATGACATAGAACTACGTGCGCGCCATATAAACGGAGACGTCTAAAAAACGAGACGGAGAGGGTAGTTCAGTACGTATCTTTTTAGATCAATATAGTCGGGATTCACCAAGGAGCAAAACCAAGTGGTAGGCTGCACCTGTCGTGTTGGCGTAGCGACTCAAGCAGGGTCAGTCCGCACACGAAATGGCAACACACTTAACAGGACCCCTTTGGCCGACATGTGGCTCATCCACCGTCTTGTTCCACGTACAGTTCGGAGCAGCGGTTGGAATTGGAGGCACCGCGGTCGTAGCGCTGCAGTAGTAGAAGATGAGAGGTCAAATCACAAAGCCCCACCTTTCCCGCATTAAGCTGGACGGACGAAGCAACCATCATTTCACTCTAGGGCGCAAGAGCATAAAGAAAGAGAAAACCGATGATGCGTGCGGTAGCTACCTAGGGCACCCTAGGGTAGGGGTCTCCACTACAGATCATTTTTTTTTGAAAGCGCCTCCACTACGAATCCGCTTCTCCCTCGTCCTCTTGAAGAAAACCGATGATGCGTGCGGCAGTAGGGTTTGTAGGAGTACTACTAGGGCGTGCGGGGCCACATCGTAGTAAACGGGAGAGGGATTGAGTTCGAGTCGACGCCTTAAATATTAGTGGGCCACTTGGTTTTAGGGGAACGAGGCAGCATTTTGGGTTCGGGGACCACTAGAGATATAGTACGTACAAAAAATTGTGGACGTAGGTTCGACCGAAAGGCAATGATGCATCGGCCCTGCATTTTGATATACCCGAGGCCGCGTGAAATTTGCTACTCTACTCAAAACAAGTAAGGTACACATGCAATGAACGCATGAGATTTCGAAACCAAATTATGAATAAATACACACTATAGCATGTAAAGCTTTGAGTCATATATGCATGATGTAGATGTTCGTTTAGTTCTTATAGTTCATCTCATTCAAAATCAATCAGTTTTATGAAAATGTTAAGATTCATGGGGTTGTTCATTGTAAAGCATAAAATAAAAAACAAATAATGGCAAATCATTTAGAAAAAATCAATTATGATACGGAAGATTCTAGAACAAAGGAGAAGTGCTTGTGCTTTGAGGTTTGTGCATTATGCATAAGTTCAACCATGGAGTCTTCTAAATTGTACATGTGGCAGATCTGGTGGAATGTTGATGATATCCAACGGCCAGTAGTGCTCGGATTTGCCATCTCTGCACTGTCAGATTAGCTTCATCCAGCGACCATCTTTCAAGTTATTCGCATACTATATAGTTCTTGTGTCGTAATTGCATGTTTTGGAAAAAAGCTACTAGTGGGTTGTACTAGCTATTTAGGAACAGAAGATGTATACATGGAAATTGTAGGGAAAGAGATGACATGGAGTATCTCAATTCCTATAAGTAGGGATGGGAAAAGAGATGTCATTTGGGTGACATCATAGGAACTTTTCTATTGAATCTAGAGATGACATGTATCTCAATTCCTATGAGGAGGGATTAGAAAAGAGATGTAATTTGGTTCATATCATAGGAACTTTTCTATTGAATATACGCTAATGTTTATTTTCCTTTGAAATTATGGGAGTATAGGAATCCATTAATATGAACCAACCGGCTCTAAAGCTATAGAAATGATATCATGTTTATTTCCTTTGAAATGTGGAGTATATGAATCTATTCCTATGAACCAATTGGCTCTAAAGGAAAAAATCCTATAAAAATCATATCATATAGAGTTCCTATGATATTCCTCCACACCAAAGGATGGTTGAAATAGCTGCAGGTGATACGATGGTCTTTCTTTGTAGACTCATCCCCCATCTTTATAGTTACCTCTCGAAGATGAATGAAATGATATATACAGGGTATTCTAGATGCGCAATTTGGTACACGAAAACTCATTAAAAGTTTGTGAGGTTCGAATTTTCAATAAAGTTATATGTACTGCATTTTGGAACGGAGGGAGCATACAGCAGTTGCTTACACTCACGTGGAAGATTTGTGTGTAGGAGGAGTGGCTGTTGTGTTAAATGACATGGCAAAACTGACACTATCGGATGCCGATCTAACGGTTTTTACGGCGTTCGTCAGGAAAAGGCTTCTGGCGAACGTTTGTCGGATATTGATTTACGGACACATGCATTGCATTGATACATGCCCCCCTCTCTCTCACGCACATGCACCCTCCCGAGTCCTCTCACACCCACCGTCTATTTGTGGGTAGACGTCACACGCATATGTGCTCTTCACACCCTACCCTCAGAACTTCTAAAAACAAAAGATGTCGCACACATTTTATTTTAGCTCACACGTCACACACTTATAGTATTACTCTTGTGGCGAACTTTCTTTGGGCATTGTATATTGTACTCTCACGAAGAGAAGCGGTGCACGCACGCACTAGTTCTCTCACACCCACTCGCGGGTACACATAGGAGTGCATTTTTTGAAGCTGGTACAACAAAATCACTCCATGATACGTCTCCAACGTATCTATAATTTTTTATTGTTCCATGCTAGTATTTATGAAGTCTTGGATGTTTAATGGGATTTATCATTCAATTTTATATCATTTTTGGGACTAACCTACTAACCCAAAGGCCTAGTCCAGATTGCTGTTTTTTGTCTGTTTCAGGGTTTTGCAGAAAAGGAATATCAAACGGAGTCCAAACCGAATGAAACCTTCGCGAGAGATATTTTTGGAGGAAATCACGCACGAAAGACTTCGGGGCCAAGCCAGGGGACAGAGGGGCGCGCCCTCCCTCCCAGGGCACGCCCTCCTGCCTCGAGGGCAGCCCGTGTGGCCCCCGGTGCCCCCCTTCTTCCTATATATACCTACGTACCCCAGAAACTCCATACGCAGAGAGAAAACCCTAATTCCACCGCCGTAGCTGCTGTTCCCATGGAGATCCCATCTTGGAGCCTGTTCCGGGAGGGGGATCCATTGCGGAGGCCTTCATCATCATCATCATCGCCCTCACCATGAGTTGTGAGTAGTTTACCATAGACCTTTGGGTCCATAGCTAGTATCTTGATGGCTTCTTCTCTCTCTCTGGATCTCAATACAAAGTTCTCCTCGGTCTTCGAGGAGATCTATTCGATGTAATCTCTTTTTGCGGTGTGTTTGACGAGATCCGATGAATTGTGAGTTTATGATCAAGGTTATCTATGAAAGATATTTGGTTCTTCTCTGAACTTTTTATGGGTGCTCATAGTATCCTTGCAAGTCTCTTCGAATTATTGGTTTGGTTTGGCCTACTAGATCTATAGTTCTTGCAATGGGAAAAGTGCTTGGCTTTGGGTTCAATCTTGCGATGTCCTTTCCCAGTGACAGTAGGGGCAGCAAGGCACGTATTGTATTGTTGCCATCGAGGATAAAAAGATGGGGTTTTCATCATATTGCTTGAGTTTATCACTCTACATCATGTCATCTTGCTTAAGGCGTTACTCTATTCGTATGAACTCAATACACTAGATGCATGCTGGATAGCGGTCGATGTGTGGAGTAATAGTAGTAGATGCAGAATCGTTTCGGTCTACTTGTCTCCGACGTGATGCCTATATACAATGATCATGCCTAGATAGTCTCATAATTATTCGCTTTTCTATCAATTGCTCGACAGTAATTTGTTTACCCGCCGTAGAATACCGCTATCATGAGAGAAGCCACTAGAGAAAACTATGGCCCCCGCGTCTATCTTTATCATATTACTTTCTCGTCAACTAGCCAATTTCTGTCGCCGTTGCTTTCTGTACTTTTTGTTTCTATACTAAAAATACCAAAAATATAATTATCATCTCTATCAGATCTCACTATCGTAAGTGACCGTAAAGGGATTGACAACCCCTTATCGCGTTGGCTGTGAAGTTCTTATTTGTTTGTGTAGGTGCGAGGGACTGGCGCGTGGTCTCCTACTGGATTGATACCTTGGTTCTCAAAAACTGAGGGAAATACTTACGCTACTGTGCTGCATCTCCCTTTCCTCTTCGAGGGAATACCACGCAAGTTGAAGTGGTAGCAAGAAGAATTTATGGCGCCGTTGCCGGGGAGGCTTATGCAAAAGTCATATACCAAGTACCTATCACAAACCCTTATCCTTCGCATTACATTTATTTGCCTCTCGTTTTCCTCTCCCCCACTTCACCTTTGCCGTTTTATTCGCCCTTCTTCCGCCTTGTGTTTTTTGTTCCCTTGCTTGCTTGTCATTATGGCTAGCCCCTTATCCGCTCCTTTGTCTCCCGAGTTTGAAGTACTTCACCTCAAGCAAAGGCAAGGAGAAAACTTAAAAGATGCTTGGTTTAGGATGATGGAATATTATCGTAAGTGCACCTTAGAAGTGAATTTTAGAATCTTGCTTCGCAATTTTTATGTTGGATTGAATATGTCTCATAGACAACTCTTGGATTGCGTTGCCAAAGGAAATATTATCGAAGTTGATCCTAGTTTCGCGCATGAAATCATAGAGGGAATAGTGGGAACACTACCTCCCCAAAAGGATTCAAACTCAACCCCAGAAGGGACGCAAGTTTTTGAGAAAATTTGCGAAGTAACGAAAATATTACAAAAATCTCTTGAACCTCTTAAGAGTGTTAGTGGGAATTTCCACCGCATGAATATGTTGATTACTCTTTGCAATAAGCGGTTGGATGCTTTAGATCTTAAGATTTCTGAATATGAAGGGAAACGCAAAGAACCTCCCAGATTCGAGCTTGACACCATTAAAAGGGTGAAGACCAAAGATGGCAATACCTAGATTTATCTTGCATCATGCCTAGCTAGGGGCGTAAACGATAGCTCTTGTTGGGAGGAAACCCAATTTTATGTTTTTTGCTTTCGTTGCTGTTAGGGAATAAATATTGCATCTAGCCTCTGATTAGATGTGTTTTCATGTTTTTTTAGTGTTTGTGCCAAGTAGAACCTTTGGTAAGACTTGTGTGAAGTTTATTTGATCTTGCTGTGAAAAACAGAATCGTTAGCACTCGCTAAAGTAGTCTTCAGATTTTACTGGAGCGTGCTTTTTACTCGATTCTTTTTGCTGCTGATTGGTAGACAAATTGCGAAAATTTACCAATTATTTTGAATTTTTTGGAGTTCCAGAAGTAGGCGAACCCAGCAGATTACTACAGACTGTTCTGTTTTCGACAGATTCTGTTTTTCGTGTGTTGTTTGCTTATTCCGATGCATGTATGAGTAATATTGGAGGATATGAACCATAGAGAACTTGGAGTATAGTAGGTTTAACACCAATATAAAGAAAGACTGAATTCCTTGCTATACCTTTGAGTGGTGGTTTGCTTTCTCTTACTAACGGAGCTCACGAGAATTTCTGTCTAAGTTTTGTGTGGTGAAGTTTTCAAGTTTTGAGTATTGCTTTGATGGACTATGGAACAAGGAGTAGCAAAGGCCTAAGCTTGGGGATGCCCATGGCACCCCAATTAAATTCAATATAATCCAAAAGCCTAAGCTTGGGGCTGCCCCGGTAAGGCATCCCCTCTTTCGTCTTCATCCATCGGTAACTATACTCGGAGCTATATTTTTAGTCGCAACATGCTATGTGTTTTGCTTGGAGCGTCTTGTATAATTTGAGTCTTTGTTTTTTAGTTTGCCACAATCATCCTTGCTGGACACACCTATTTGAGAGAGTTAAATATGGCCTAGAAATAGTTAGAACACTCTATGTGCTTCACTTATATCTTTTGAGTTGAATAGTTTTTGCTCTAGTGCTTCACTTATATCTTTTAGAGCATGGTGGTGTTAATATTTTGTAGAAATTGTTGAACTCTCATGATTCACTTAGATCTATTTGAGAGTCTATTAAAACAACATGGTAATGTGTTTAGTCTAAAGAAACTAGTCTTCACATGATAAACATCCAATGTCAATGTAGTAAAAAAAATTCACACCAAGTGCATTGAATAGAAAGAGATGTTGGATGCTTGATAATTGTTTTGAGACATGAGGATAGTGATATTAGAGTCATGCTAGTGGAGTGATTATGAAATTGAGAAATACTTGTGTTAAGGTTAGTGATTCCCGTAGCATGCACGTATGGTGAACCGTTATGTGACTAAGTTAAAGCACGAGGTATTTGTAGAGTGTCTACCTTTATGTGGAGGTCGGGGGCGCGCGATGGTTAACTCCTACCAACCTCCCCCCTAGGAGCATGCGTTGATTGCTTTGTTTTGATGACTCGTAAATTTTTGCAATAAGTATATGAGTTCTTATGACTAATGTTGAGTCCATGGATTATACGCACTCTCGCCCTTCCACCATTGCTAGCCTCTCTTGTACCGCGCAACTTTCGCAGGTGCCATAAACCCACTATATATCCTTCCTCAAAACAACCACCATATTGTTCCTCAAAACAGCCACCATACCTACCTATCATGGTATTTCCATAGCCATTCCGAGATATATTGCCATGCAACTTTCCACCGTTCCATTTATATGACACACATCATATTGTCATATTGCCATGCATGATCATGTAGTTGACATCGTATTTGTGGCAAGGCCACCATGCATAATTTATCATACATGTCACTCTTGTTTCATTGCACATACCGGTACACCGCCGGAGGCATTCATATAGAGTCATACTTTGTTGTTGTAGTATCGAGTTGTAATATCATGTTGTACTGAAAGTGTGATGATCATCATTTTTAGAGCATTGTCCCATAGGAGGAAAGGTTGAATCTATAAAGCCCCTCCGCAAAAAAAGAAAAAAAGGGGAAAGGCCAAAGAAAAAAGAAAGGCCCAAAAAAAGAAAAAAAATAAAAAAAAAAGAGAAAAGAAAAAGGGACAATTGCTACTATCTTTTTCCACACTTGTGCTTCAAAGTAGCACCATGTTCTTCATTGTAGAGAGTCTCATGCTTAGTCACATTCATATACTAGTGGGAATTTTCGTTATAGAACTTGGCTTGTATATTCCAACGATGGGCTTCCTCAAATGCCCTTGGTCATCGTGAGCAAACAACTTGGATGCACACTCACTAGTTTCTTTTGTTGAGCTTTCATTCATATTTAGCTCTAGTGCATCTGTTGCATGGCAATCCCTACTCACTCACATTGATATCTATTGATGGGCATCTCCATAGCCCGTTGATACGCCTAGTCGATGTGAGACTATCTCCCTCTTTTTGTCTTCTCCACAACCACCTCAATTGCACCCATAGTGCTATGTCCATGGCTCACGCTCATGTATTGCGTGAAAGTTGAAAGGTTTGAAAAGATAGAGCATGAAAACAAATGATTGGCTTAAATCGGGGTTGTGCATGATATGAATATTAAGTGCGATAATAAGGGAGCATAGCCAACACTATATGATTTTCTAGGGATAAATTTCTTTAGCCATAGTATTTTGAGAAGACATGATTGCTTTGTTAGTATTGCTCGAAGTATTGTTATTTCTTATGTCAATATAAACTTTTGTCTAGAATCTTTCAGTTCTGAACTTTCATGCCACAATTAAGAGAATTATAGTGAAAATTATATTGGTTAGCATTCCACATCAAAAATTCTTTCTTTATCATTTACCTATTCGAGGACGAGCAGGAATTAAGCTTGGGGATGCTTGATACGTCTCCAACGTAACTATAATTTTTTATTGTTCCATGCTATTATTTATGAAGTCTTGGATGTTTAATGGGCTTTATCATTCACTTTTATATCATTTTTGGGACTAACCTACTAACCCAATGGCCCAGTCCAGATTGCTGTTTTTTTGCATGTTTCAGGGTTTTGCGGAAAAGGAATATCAAACGGAGTCCAAACGGAACGAAACCTTCGCGAGAGAAATTTTTGGAGGAAATCACGCACCAAAGACTTTGGGGCCAAGCCAGGGGACAAAGGGGCCACCCTCGAGGGTGGGGGCGCGCCCCCCTTCCCAGGGCGCCCCCCTGCCTTGAGGGCAGCCCGTGTGGCCCCCGGTGCCCCCTTCTTCCTATATATACCTACGTACCCCAGAAACTCCGTACGCGGAGAGAAAACTCTAATTCCACCGCCGTAGCTATTGTTCCCGTGGAGATCCCATCTTGGAGCCTGTTCCGGGAGGGGGATCCATCACGGAGGCCTTCATCATCATCATCATCGCCCTCACCATGAGTTGTGAGTAGTTTACCTCAGAACTTCGGGTCCATAGCTAGTATCTAGATGGCTTCTTCTATCTCTCTGGATCTCAATACAAAATTCTCCTCGGTCTTCGAGGAGATCTATTCGATGTAATCTCTTTTTGCGGTGTGTTTGTCGAGATCCGATGAATTATGAGTTTATGATCAAGGTTATCTATGAAAGATATTTGGTTCTTCTCTGAACTTTTTATGTGTGCCCATAATATCCTTGCAAGTCTCTTCTAATTATTGGTTTGGTTTGGCCTACTAGATCTATAGTTCTTGCAATGGGAGAAGTGCTTGGCTTTGGGTTCAATCTTGCGGTGTCCTTTCCCAGTGACAGTAGGGGCAGCAAGGCAAGTATTGTATTGTTGCCATCGAGGATAAAAAGATGGGGTTTTCATCATATTGCTTGAGTTTATCCCTCTACATCATGTCATCTTGCTTAAGGCGTTACTCTGTTCGTATGAACGCAATACACTAGATGCATGCTGGATAGCGGTCGATGTGTGGAGTAATAGTAGTAGATGCAGAATCGTTTCGTTCTACTAGTCTCGGACGTGATGCCTAGATAGTCTCATAATTATTCGCTTTTCTATCAATTGCTCGACAGTAATTTGTTTACCCGCCGTAGAATACCGCTATCATGAGAGAAGCCACTAGAGAAAACTATGGCCCCCGGGTCTATCTTTATGATATTACTTTCTCGCCAACTAGCCAATTTCTGTCGCCGTTGCTTTCTTTACTTTCTATTTCTATACTAAAAATACCAAAAATATAATTATCATCTGTATCAGATCTCACTATCGTAAGTGACCGTAAAGGGATTGACGACCCCTTATCGCGTTGGCTGCGAAGTTCTTATTTGTTTGTGCAGGTGCGAGGGACTGGCGCGTGGTCTCCTACTGGATTGATACCTTGGTTCTCAAAAAGTGAGGGAAATACTTATGCTACTATGTTGCATCTCCCTTTCCTCTTCGAGGGAATACAACGCAAGCTCAAGAGGTAGCACTCCACTATATATATATATATATATATATATATATATATATATATATATATATATATATATATATATATATATATATATATATATATATATATATATATATATATATAAGCAGGAGCCTTAGCGCTTGCTTTACTAGGGTTCCTCTCGTTCACTCTCTCATGCTGTCTAGATCTAAGCAAGACATAGGTGGTCACACTCTCTCTCAGCTCACGGCTGGTCACAAATCCGGCCGGACAACCTCGACCGGGGCAGGGGTGTAAGTGCATCGTTCACGCTGTCGTCGACGGCGAGAGAGGAGACCAACGGCTGCCAGCGTGTCCCGAACGGCGGCCGTGCCGTTCTCTCCGAGAGAGCGCCGGCTCCGGAGGGCCTCCGACCCCTTCTTCCTCCCTGTAGTGTTGTGGCCAAGTGATAACCCTCAACCGTGAGGGATCGAGATAGTCTTTGCGGGTAAGAATAACCCAATTTATTGATTCGACACACGGGGAGCCAAAGAGTATTTATAAGCTTTGAAAGTTGAGTTGTCAATTCAACCGCACCTGAGTTATACTTACTTGCAACAAAAGATAAGTGGTAACAGTGATATGATAGTGATAATAGTGATAGTAAAAGTAAGCAGCAAAAAGTAAATAGTGAAGGTAAATGGCAAAAGTAGCAACTAGTGACAAGCATGGTTTAAAACACTATAGGCTAGGGAGATGGATGGTTGGGCGCTGCATGGATGAGATAGATTCTAACTTGGGGCACGGCACACGGAAAAGTAATGATCATCTAGGCAAATATCAAACATTAGGCGTGTATCCCGTAAGTAGTTGTACGTGCTTGCAATAAGAACTTGCACAACATCTTTTGTCCTACCATCCCGCTACGAACGGGGCCAAAAGGAACTTATGGATATTAAGGTGCTCCTGTCAAAGAGCACCGGAACAAAGCAATGAACTCAATGGATACATGTAATCCTCAAACTACGGACCATCCCCTTTGGTGTCCCAAGCTGTCACTTTTGGGATCGCCGGTTCCGAACCGTAACAGGTGCAAACAACTCATAGATAGGATCATGAACACAAATATATTCATGCAAACACATATGGTTCAGATCTGAAATCATGGCACTCGGGCCATAAGTGTCAAGCATTAAGAATAACAAGTTGAAGCAAAGATGATAAACACCATAGTAGATGATAGGCAACATGCCCCCAACGATCTGACAAACTATTACATGATCTAACTCATCCAATCCCTACCATCCCCTTCGCCTACAGCAGGGGAATTACTCACACATGGAGGGAGAAGTCATGGAGGGATGATGGAGTGGTGATGATGATGACGATGGCGACGATCTCCCCTCTCCGGAGGCCAATTCAGCCTCCAGATTAGCCCTCCCGAGGAAGAACAGAGGGTGGCGGCGGCTCCGCGACGGAAAACTGCGAAAGAACTTATGATCTGGGGTTTCCGTGTCGCGAGTAAAAATACGAGGCAAGGTAGGGAACCAGGGGGTGTGGGCCCCACCCAGGCGACCCCCCGGCGCGGCCCAGGGGGGGCGCGCCCACAGGGCACCTGGGCACCCCCTGGCCCCACTTCTGGCTCCTGGTTCCTTCGGGTGCGTGGATTTTCTGTGATTTTTCGTGGATTTTTCTGAGATACTTAAAAATCCGTTTTCCTGCACACAATAAAACCATACAGGCAGCTCTGCTGAAAACAGCGTCAGTCCGGGTTAGTTTAGTTCAAATCATGCAAGAATGAGGTCAAAACAATATCAAAAGTGTTTGGAAAAGTAGATATGTTTGAGACGTATCAACTCCCCCAAGCTTAGCATATTGCTTGTCCTCAAGCAATTCAGTTCAACAAACTGGATGTGACAAAGAAAACTTTGACAAACTCTTTTGCTTCATTAGATGTATATAAGCATGTACTACGAAAAGAGTTTAGCAAGTATTGAAACGGTACTTATGAGGACAATGCAAGGAGCAATCCTTCTTTCAAGTGACCAGTCACAAATACTTAAAAGTAAATAATATATTACTGAAAATCAAGAACAGATTACATTGCACATAGCTTGAGCATATTAGGGTGGTATCTCGCTAGCCTCCATGAGTGAATCAAAACATAAATGCAGAAACTCCTCCAGAGTTTTAAAGGAGACTAGAACTAAGAATTTTAGAATAAATCATATCACAAGTATGCAGAAGACAATGTAATACTTTGGGACAATGCACGTTACACTCAGAATGACAATTATGCTCTCATAGTTGGTGCTTTGAAGAAAGAAGGTGAGACTCTCGAACCGTGGCTTTTATTGGCAAGGTTGAAAACCCGTGGTCGGAAACAAAAACTAAATATGTACTAGAGCTCTTGGTTTTAAAAACAGAGATAAAAACGTTTTGAGAGGTGCATATTTCGTCAACGAATGCTAGCAGATAACTCAATCCCTTCTTGAGCTGGACAAGTTTCGAGGAACGGCTCCCGCATGAGGACGATCACATCCTCTTAATCTCCTTTGTTTATCACTGCCAAAGTTTTCTGATTTCTCATGAACAAACCGTGAAGGAGGTTTTGTTTGTTATATTATCTTTTTGAGCCGGGCGCACTCAATGCCAGTTCCTTTTCGTATTAGGGGTTTGCACATTATACATGCAATCCAGGGGTGAAACTTGTCCAACTTAAAAAGATTATGAATTAACTACTACTTCCTCATGAGCTAAAACATAGGCACAAAAGAGAAATGCTTTTGATTAATTTCGAGATGGTACACGAAAGTCTTTGTTAGGAATGGCATGTAAATACCATGTATAGGAAGGTATAGTGGACTCATATGGCATAACTGGTTTTAAAGATTTTGGATGCACAAGCAGTCAGTCCGCTTAGTACAGGTGGAAGTTTAGCAAAAGACTGGGAAGCGACCAACTAGAGAGCAATAACGGTCATAATCATGCAGAGCGACAAAGAAACATTGAGTCGGGCATGAAAGTGATATAACTATTCTGAAACTCAAAGATCATCAAGGCAGAGTAGACTTTTTAGTCTTAAACATGTGTAAGCATGTGCCAAGTCAATCCAAAAATTCTCTAAAGGGAAATACCACCTTAGTATACCAGACTATGAACAGTGCAATGCATGTAGATCATTTCAATAACACATTATATACTCTAGTTATTCGAGACTAGCCACAAGGAAAGCATGAACCACCAAAAGAGCATTGTAAACATAGCACTATGTCGCTACAAGCTGGTCTCTAGATCATAAGTACAGGCATATGTACAAAAGTAGAAACAAAAAGAGTTCATACCGGTCTTCCCTGTTGCTTCCCTTCAGTCGATCTTCGTCATTACTGCTTGTCACTTGCACCATCGAACGTAGGAAATATAATTAAATGCCATCACGGACTCGAGCTGAACTCTGAAAACAAAGCAAACTAAAGAGAGAAAGGAAATCTTTTTGGATTTTTCAAAGGTTGAATAAAAGCAAAAGAAAGAGAAAATCTTTTTGTTGTTTTTGCAAAGAGAGAAATAAAGAAGAATGGGCAAAAACTTCGAAAAGATCAAAGTGAATAAAACGGATAATACAATGGAAAAGTGAGAAGGGCACGTACTCCCCCAAGCTTAGGCTTTTGGCCTAAGTTGGTAGCAGCTACTGCCCCCAGGAGCCTCCTGCTCCGGGGGTATGGTGGTGAGTCCAAGGGTCGTAGAATGATGCTGGCGCGTACACCGAACTCCTCGGAGTCTCCCACGAGGAAGGTTCTGAGCGCCAAACAGAGGAAGAACCTTCACCAAACTCGTTGGCGGTTTCTTCCTGAAAATGTGGTAACTCACCGTGCTTCTCCTCGTCGGGCACAACCCCCTCCATGGGGTTATGAAACTGATGTTGGACCATGAACTCATCGAACTGGACAACATCAAAGGACCATCCGTTCCTGCGAGAAAAATCAAACAAAAGAGGTGCAGGTAGACGGATCTCGCGTTCCGTGGTGATTCCGAAACACAAGATATAAACAAGATTATCAAGCTCAGAACCCATGGTGACAAACTTATGCCTTTTCATAGCAGCAAGATCAAAGCTTAAATAAGTAAAAGGATTATCATCAGGGTGTGGGGTGCCTCCAAGATGTTCTAAGATAAGTGTGGCATAAACGCCACCATATAAGTCCCCCTTGTTACCGTTCATAGCAAGGCGTCGAGCAATTAAGGCACCCAGATTATAATCAGACCTCCGTGAGAGGGCTGCTGCCAGGATAGCAATATCCGGAGCAGAAATGCTACTCGTGTTGTCACGAGCTAACACTCCTCTGGCAATATAATATGCAAAATACCTGAGGTGAGGAAATAAGATGCTGGAGATCTTCGACCGATGAATATCCCTCGTACCCATGCTGTAGAGAGAGTTGATGACGGTTTTCAGCTCGGAGGGCTGAGTGGCCATCCTAGCCGTCCTCCCAACGTTCGGCACACCTATTATTTCACAAAAATTTCCCAAAGTCATGGTGATAAGATCATTGTAAATTTTAAACTCAATAGCACCAGAATCAGGATTATATCTAAAACTGTTAATGAAACTGGAGGTGAGTTTTTCATACTGGGTAACACGGCTCGTGACGAGTCGTGTCAAACCTGCATTAGCACAAAGATTATAAAACTCATCCTTGATTCCCGCAGCTTCCATGAATTCATCACATGGAAATGTCATCGCACGTGCTGGACTTGTATCTTCCAACAACTCCAGGGGCACATGATCTTCATTATAGCTCACCCTAGCAGTCGATGGTGAAGCTGCGGCTCTAGTAACTCGATCGGAGTGTGCGGGCCTCCTCTTCTCAAGCCACCCTTTTGCCCTTCCTAACAAACTCATTTCTGAATTTTTTTTGCAATTTACAAAAATGAGGATTAAAACAAGGTGAGCTAAGGCAAACTACTCAACTCACTTGCCCAACGCATAAACTTGCATCAAAACTTGAAAAATAACTTTCTACATATGCATGCAAGCTCATCACTACAGCACCAAGAACTACTAAATACTCACAAATGAAGCGACCAATCAAAAATATAATTGGAGGGGTGGAGGAGTCACATACCAGGGAGTATTTGCTCAAAATTTCAGCTCAAATGAGAGGCTGTAGAGAGAGATCGAAGAATCGCCTCCAAGAACAGCAAGAACACAAGAACAAGTGCAGAACTCGGGTTTTTGGAGAAAAAGAGAGAGGGAGGAAGAAGACATACCTGGAGGGGGGCCCTGTGGGCCCCAGGCGCCCTGTGGGCGCGGCCAGGGGCTGGGCCGCGCCAGCTGGCCGCCTGGGCCACTGGTGGCTCCCCCTGGCTGGCCCCAGGACTTTCCGGGTCTCTCCCGACGTGGAAATTTTTATATAAATTTTTCTGAAAACTTCACTGTTGAATTTTTTTCGAAGTTCAAAAAGCTGCGGAACTCTCTGAAAACTTGAAGTAGTGAGGAGTATTGTGAAGCTTCAAAACATAAATACTTGGTACAGCAAGTAGGACAAAAACTAAAAACAAATGAAAATATAACAAGCTCAAATTTTTATCCATATAAAACATATTTGCTAATAAGGTTGATCAAGTCTTACCAACAAACAGGCGATATATAGAGCAAAAAGTCTCACCTCTTACAAAGTAATCACTGAACCTTTACCTTGATGGACATTGTCCCTACCATGATAGTTTTGTATTTGTGAGGCACATGTAGTGGACAGTCCCATTCTCCAATTTTCACGGTCTCAAAATTCTCTATAGAGTTGAGGGCATGCCTCCTGTCGATCTTCTTTGGAAAATATACCGTGTGTTCTTTATCATTCACATGGAAGGTAACCTTCCCTTTATTGCAATCAATAATAGCACCTGCGGTGTTAAGGAAAGGTCTACCAAGAATAATGGACATGCTCCCATCCTCGGGCATGTCAAGCACAACAAAATCAGTAAGAATTAAACAATTAGCAACCTCTACGGGAACATCCTCACAAATACCTATCGGAACAGCGGTTGACTTGTCAGCCATCTGAAGGGAGATATCTGTAGGAATTAGTTTCTTTAAACAAAGCCTCTCGTAAAGAGAGAGAGGCATAACACTCACTCCTGCTCCAAGATCACATAAGGCAGTTTTGACATAATTATTCATTATGGAGCAAGGAATGGTGGGTATACCTGGATCACCGAGCTTCTCAGGAATCTTGCCACTGAAAGAGTAGTTAGCAAGCATAGTAGATATTGCATCATTAGGAACTTTTCTTTTATTAGTGACAATATCTTTCATATATTTTGAATAAGGAAGTAACTTAATAGCATCAGTCAAAGGGATTTGAAGAAAAAGAGGTTTAATCCACTCACAAAACTTATTATAATGCTCTTCTTCTTTAGATTTGATGGACTTACCTGGAAAGGGCATGGGTTTCTGTACCCATGGTTCTCTTTCCTTCCCATGTTTTCTTGCGATGAAGTCTTCTTTAGTGTACCTCTTACGTTTGTCAGGTGCTTCTTCTTCTCGAACTTCAGGCGGATCATTCTTCTCATTATTATTACCTTCAGGTTCAGCACCGTCTTCAGTCTCAGCATCGAAGATAGATACGCTGTTAGGATCAATAGTTGGCTCTTCATCTGCAATAGGATCATTAGAATTGTCAGTCTCCTTATGTTTCTTCTTTTTCTTTGGAGAGCCAACAATTTCTTCTTCCTGCATTTGAGAATCCTGCTCGATTCTCTTCGGATGTCCCTCTGGATAGAGAGGATCTTGAGTGCTAGTTCCTCCTCGGGTCTTAATCCCGAAAGCCTGCAAATTATCTTGTTTGGCATTGTTAGCAAGCAAATCTCTTTGCACTTTAGAAATTTGGTCAAGCTGAGTTTGAACCATTTGAAAATGCTTCACAAGACATTGAACATCATTAATTGTTCTATCTAAAACATCAAGCAGTCTTTTGATAGCAAGGGAATTATCATGCAATTGACTTTCTATCCTCTCATTAAAATGATTTTGTTTCATAATAAAATTATCAAACTCATCTAAACATTGATCAGGAGGCTTACCATGAGGGATGTCACTTGCTTTGAAATCTAAAAGAGAGTGTACCTCTACCATAGGAGGGTGAGTAGTAGGCTCACACAGCTTCTCAATAGGGGGTAGATTCTTCACGTCTTCAGCTTTAATACCTTTCTCTTTAATAGACTTCTTTGCTTCTCGCATATCTTCCGGGCTTAGAACAAATATGCCCCTCTTCTTTGGTGGTGGAGGTGGTTCAGGGACGGACCAATCTTCATGGTTTTTGGCAATCCTGCCCATCAAATCTCCCGCATCGTCCGGTGTTCTTTTCCTGAAAACACAACTAGCACAACTGTCCAAATAGGACCTGGATTCATCAGTTAGACCAGCATAGAATATATTGATTAATTCATTCTTAGGGATTTCATGTCCTGGTCTAGCCCGAATCAGACCGCAGTACCTCCCCCAAGCTTTAGGGAGGGACTCATGCTGCAACTGTTTAAAGTTATAAATTCTTTGTAAAGCAGCATGTTGCATGTGAGCAGGAAAGTACTTATCAACAAAAGAGTGAGCTAAGTCATGAGGACTCTTAATGGAACCGCATGGGAGTGAATCATACCATGCTTTAGCATCTTCCTTCAAGGAGAAAGGAAGAAGCTTGGTGATATAAAAGTATCGTATCTTCTCATCTGTGGTAAACAGGCCACCTAACTCACCGAGTTTAGTCAGGTGTGCAATATCATCATCATTTTCTCTGCCATAAAAGGGGTCAGCTTCAACCATAGGTATAAGTGAAAGATCAACAGAGAAATCATAATCAGGATCATCAATGCATATAGGAGATGTAGCAAATTCAGGATCAGGAACGGTTTTGTTCTTCAAAGAGTGTTTTTCAAATAGTTTCTTAATAACTTCAGGGTCAGAGCCAGAAAACTCTGTCAGTTCCCTGCATAGATCTTCATCAAGCATATAGTAATCATCATCAAGGAGCCCCTCTTTGAGTTTACTCAAATCAGGATAATCATAAGTTTCACCAATAGAGTAGCGAGTAACAGGAAGTTCAATTCCAGACTTTTTAGCAGCAGCAGCAATTTGTTTCTCAAGAGCATAACCAAGCGAACTAATATCATCAAAAGTAGTAGAGGCATCATCAAGAGTATCGGACATAGTAACAGATTTAGTAGGAGCATCATGTGGTAGTGGTGAGGCAAACTTACTCATAACAGAAGGTGAATCAAGTGTAGCACTAGTGCTCAGAGCAGTACCTCTTCTTGTAGTAGATAGTAGGATCGGAACCTTGGGGTCTCCTTTCTTACCCATAGTGGATGAAGTGCAGCAGGTAGGATACCTCAAGTAGACTTGTAAATATTGCTATGCTCCCCGGCAACGGCGCCAGAAAACGGTACTTGATAACCCTCAACCGTAAGGGATCGAGATAGTCTTCGCGGGTAAGAATAACCCAATTTATTGATTCGACACACGGGGAGCCAAAGAGTATTTATAAGCTTTGACAGTTGAGTTGTCAATTCAACCGCACCTGAAATATACTTACTTGCAACAAAAGATAAGTGGTAACAGTGATATGATAGTGATAATAGTGATAGTAAAAGTAAACAGCAAAAAGTAAATAGTGAAGGTAAATGGCAAAAGTAGCAACTAGTGACAAGCAGGGTTTAAAACACTGTAGGCTAGGGAGATGGATGGTTGGGCGCTGCATGGATGAGATAGATTCTAACTTGGGGCACGGCACACGAAAAAGTAATGATCATCTAGGCAAATATCAAACATTAGGCATGTATCCCGTAAGTAGTTGTACGTGCTTGCAATAAGAACTTGCACAACATCTTTTGTCCTACCATCCCGCTACGAACGGGGCCAAAAGGAACTTATGGATATTAAGGTGCTCCTGTCAAAGAGCACCGGAACAAAGCAATGAACTCAATGGATACATGCAATCCTCAAACTACGGACCATCCCCTTTGGTGTCCCAAGCTGTCACTTTTGGGATCGCCGGTTCCGAACCGTAACAGGTGCAAACAACTCATAGATAGGATCACGTACACAAATATATTCATGTAAACACATATGGTTCAGATCTGAAATCATGGCACTCGGGCCCTAAGTGTCAAGCATTAAGAATAACAAGTTGAAGCAAAGATGATAAGCACCATAGTAGATGATAGGAAACATGCCCCCAACGATCTGACAAACTATTACATGATCTAACTCATCCAATCCCTACCATCCCCTTCGCCTACAGCAGGGGAATTACTCACACATGGAGGGAGAAGTCATGGAGGGATGATGGAGTGGTGATGATGATGACGATGGCGACGATTTCCCCTCTCCGGAGGCCAATTCAGCCTCCAGATTAGCCCTCCCGAGGAAGAACAGAGGGTGGCGGCGGCTCCGCGACGGAAAACTGCGAAAGAACTTCTGATCTGGGGTTTCCGTGTCGCGAGTAAAAATACGAGGCAAGGTAGGGCACCAGGGGGTGTGGGCCCCACCCAGGCGACCCCCCGGCGCGGCCCGGGGGGGGCGCGCCCACAGGGCTCCTGGCCACCCCCTGGCCCCCCTCTGGCCCCACTTCTGGCTCCTGGTTCCTTCGGGTGCGTGGATTTTCTGTGATTTTTCGTGGATTTTTCTGAGATACTTAAAAATCCGTTTTCCTGCACACAATAAAACCATATAGGCAGCTCTGCTGAAAACAGCGTCAGTCCGGGTTAGTTTAGTCCAAATCATGCAAGAATGAGGTCAAAACAATATCAAAAGTGTTTGGAAAAGTAGATACGTTTGAGACGTATCACCAAGATGCGGCCTCCCGACGCCGTCTTTGCCACATGCCGACGACCCTCGGGTATATATTCCTTTGAAACCTGCCTTGCTCTACTGCCCCAGCTCCCCACTTGGCTTCATGTGGATCTTTTTCTACTTCCGTCCGCTATTCCAAAGCCACCTAGACTTTTACTATTATTAGAGGTAAAGCTAGTTCATACAGTCGACTCTAAGAGTTGGTTCAAACAGGGAAGAAAGTGGGAAAGTTGTAGCATAAATCTAGGACATAGTTCTAATAGGAAACGGAGGAAAGTAGTAGATACTGGCTACCCAACCAGTCTCTTGGTTGAAAAGACGAAGAAAGCATGGTGGATGGCGAAGGGTGGGGGAAGTGGACCTATCTCTTGGTTGAAAAAGGAAAGAAAGTGACGGGTGTTGGGGGACAACGCAAACGAGAATAAGCAGGTCTAGATTTCCTGTGCTCACATAGGAAAATGTTGCCGAGGAGATAAAAAATGGGACAAATGCATACATGCTTCCTGAGTGTTTGCCGCTCTCGGCAACCACATCTGCCTCACCACTTTATGCCTCTGTTGTCCCTACGCCCATATCGCTGTCGTTAATGTAAAATCACATGAAGCATTAAGCAATACCACCTAATGTCACTATAATAATGGTCTAGTGCCGTCCATAAATTGAAGCAATGCCACCACCATTTTATGAAGTGCTTCTGTCTTGCTTTATTTCCCATGAATTGTGTTTTTGCAGTTACACTTAAATCTCACACCGCTAACATTGCTTTATCC
The DNA here is from genome assembly GCA_902687465.1 of Secale cereale. Lineage (NCBI taxonomy): Eukaryota > Viridiplantae > Streptophyta > Magnoliopsida > Poales > Poaceae > Secale > Secale cereale. The sequence continues at coordinate 205,591,277 of LR738714.1, forward strand.
CAGTGGAACAGCACAAATTTGATTGCACATTTACTGACCATGTGCTACTCTCATTAAAGTAATACTAATGTTATTGTTCTGCATGTTAATCTAGTGGCAGTGTTGATGTGATGTGATGCTACTTACTTAAGGACAATTTCATACTGTCAATCTAATGCCAATTATAACACAATAGATGATGTTGTTAATCATACGCCAGTGAAAATATATGTCAATGTTTAAATAACCGTATTTCATTTTTGCGCAAACAGGGATGTCTGTCTCCATATCGTTTCGGGATGTCTGTCTCCGTATCATTTCTGTCCGCGCAATCAAAAGCACACACCTCAGTTTTAGTAGAACTCCGCAAAATGTGATGGCTATCCCTCGTTGCCGTCCTCTAACCACCCATCTTCCAGGTATTCCTATAGTGGTAGTTACTAGGTAGAATGACCAACGCAATATAAAAGAAGTTGATTCGTACGTTTTACTTCCTGATTGCAGTGTAGGGACGAGTGAAAACAACTGCATCCTAGTCCGGAATGCACTTTCTACCAGTTCATCCATGGACCGAGCACTAGCTCGCACTGCTGCTTTTTGGACAGGTGCACGGACAAGAGGCATTGTGGTATGCTTCTTTCTGCAGATAGCGGTGCTTAAATTTAGTAGAATGCACAAGAATTTCAGCTCGTCAGTACACTACATGGTTCAGTTCAGCATTCCTGCTGAGAACACAATTATAATTGGTTATTCGGGAATGATAGAACCTAACCCTGGATGGTGGCAACAAGAAAAAACCAGAGTGAACTCCGGGAAATTTAAGCCTGCCGGGAGGCCCTTTGCTCAGAGAAGCCTTGCTTGTTTTTTCCTGATTTGTAAACCTTCTCACAACTTTGTCTTTTGTTGTGAACTAGTATATGTTTGTTATGTTCTATGAATTATTGAGATGTACAAAATTGCCTAACTTATGTTTTTCAAGTTTTTTATGAAGCCGAGTTTAATGTGAGTGTTCCACATGAACGCTGGACTAGCGTGTGAACATTTGGAATTTACATTGTGGCCTCAGTCAACTGCATGAACCACTGTAAAAAGATACACAGTTGCTTATATGTCAGACAGCAGATTGTTGATTGTTAGCTGGTCGATAGCCTAGTGTTGAAGCGAGCTGAGCCAATGTGTCGTGTTTTGCACAACTTCTTACAAGTGGGGTAGCACCAATAGTGTTTACAAGTACTTATGTATACGTCAGCGCACAGTTCTCAAACGAGTACTCTATTTTATCAAAACACACACTGCTCGTATGATAAAACTAGTGAGGACACAACTGTTTCGGCAACAATTATGATGATTCACAGGCACACAAAAGTAGCAGTAGTTCCCATAGATGGATTCAAACAGAGTACTAGCCCCAGAGGGCTCGATAACAGGCAAGGTTCGGGTAATTAGACAGAATCCAAACTACTATTGAACACTCTAGCTGGGGCAAGTATTTCATGCCTCGATCTAATTTGGGATGGACACATGATGGACCTTGCCATGAACATCATCGAGGACGTCCAACAGCAGCTCAATCCTGTGAACATTCATGAAGACAACCTTGTGGCCTTGCTACTCATAAACTTGTTTGTGGAGGCATGCCACATCATCTTCCTGCGTAAGCTTGACAAGAACAGTATGCCTCACAAACGAAGGAGTAGCTTTGAACTTCTTGTGCTTCAGTACACCCTGGACAACACGCCTGCAATAGTGATGCTGGAATACAACTCTTCATTGGTATAAGCGCAAATGGCTTCCAGGATCCAACAGCCTAAAAACTTTGTTTTCCCAGTGCGTATATTCAGGTCATCCGCCGCATAGCGAGTGACATGTACAACCACACAATCCTTGTCTGCATCAGGGCTCTAATTGAAACAGAAACAAATTTTGAATTACTTTCCAGTATAAGAAACACAAGTTATTTAAACCACTATGTATAGCATGGCATCGAAGCTAATAAAATTTTGCATTATTCTTCACCACATACTTAGATGAAAAACCACGATCGAGATCGGCAAAGAAGAAATCACCTTGGGCAGCTCAGCGGGGGGGG
>LR738714.1:205593399-205652079 GCA_902687465.1 Secale cereale
CCTCGAAGGGAGAAAACTGCTCCTGCAGTGCCACGGGGGCTGTAACCTCAAATGGGGCGTTGACCATCTCAGTAGTGGTCGTGCGTGTATCTGGGGTCCGGTCGGTGGCTGCCTCCATCTTCTTGGAGCTCTCTGTCTCGTGGGGATCAGCCTCCCGCGTCTGCTCCAATATCGGCAGATCTTTGCCTGGTTCTCCTTGGTCCATCATGAAACTGACGAATACTAGGAGACCACTGAAAGGAAAACACAATCACAATGACAATGAAACAAAAAAGAGAGTGAGGATCGGTTACTGCTTTGCAAAAGTTCTTTTTTTTCTCTGAACGGAAATATACCAACATCACGGTTCCGCTTACCTTCCCTTCGTTGGGAGAGAAGAACAGTGGCAGATGCGAGTGTTGCCTTTCTTGAAGACGGTGAGGGAGAAAGGGATTCAGCGGAGACTGAAATGATGGTTGCTTCGTCCGTCAAATTAAGACTGGAGGGAGGTGGGGTTTTGTGATACAACGACTCTTTATTGCCACGCTACGACCGGGGTGACTCTCCGCCTGGATACTGCCTTCTAATTTGGTGGACGGCATTTGGGCCCGCGCGCTGCATGGCCCACATGTCGGTGAACAAAAGTATAGCGACATTCAGTAGAGGGAGACGTTTTGATGACCTAGGAGGAGCCAGAAGCGGTATTGTATCCACTGTACTAGTAGTAATTGTTTTTCTGGGTAGCTGTAGAGTGTCTCCACTGTACTAGTAGTAATTGTTTCTCTGGGCCCAAGACAAAATAGCCCATCCACCCTAGTAAATAGTAACAACGGGGCTGTGCGGGGGCTGTGGCGTGTCTAGCCAGGGTTTTATTTATGTTTACCACATCATGAGCCCAGTTGTGTTTTTTTCTTGCTGAAAATGGCTAGCCAAGTTCTATTTTTTTAAGAAATACCCAAACGAGGCCTACTTGCTTCATCAGCCCTGCTGGGGTGCAAATCTTTCAACACGAGGAGAGTTTCATTCGGTTTGCCCAGAAATGGACTGTACATTTTTTAAACACATCAAACCGGGAATTAGTTTCAATTTTTTTTTCATTACAAGATTTTAAATTCCGTTGATTTTTATGCGTGGACAATTATTTGGATTTTATATTTATATAAATTATTTTTCAAAATATTTTGAATGTGAATCGATATTTCGGGATTAAAAATAGTTGACCGCATCGAAATATGCAAAAAAATTCATATACTTTTTAACCGTGGCCATAATATGGGGTGTAATGCTAACAAAAAGAAGATGGGCTCCAAAAAAAAATCTTGAGAATTAGCAAATGGGCTGTACATTATTAGAAATAATGCACACGAGAGTAGTGACTGTTGGATGTCCATCCAACGGCTGTCATGCTTCTTCAATCTATGCTTTTCCTGCTCCAGACGCTCAAACATGCGCCGGCGAGACTGCCTTCTCCCTCCTCTCGTTGCCGGCTATGCTGTCGCGTAGGCCTCACCGCCCCACCTACTCCCATCGCTGGCCTAGCCATCCCTCTACTCACCCACACCTGCTGTTATTCTCCGGGGACGGCAAACGAACCAGTAAACCCTCGTACTCCTCCGCATGGGAAACAACTGCCGAGTCTTCCCTAGCTCCATGTCGTTCCCTTCCTAGGCCTCGCCGTCGTCCACCGCCCTGGTGCTCTCGGCGCGGCCTAGTCAACATGGTCAATGAACGACATCCATCGGAAGTGGACTGTACATGGAGAGGCTGAGAGTTGGGTCCAGGGCCGCACGCAAGGAAATGCATCCTTATTTCGCGCAAAATAATGATTCCTCCACCTGACAGCTAGGACCCACGCGAAGGGCTTCTGTATTTCGTGAAAAAAATGTTTCCCCGGTGACAGGTCGGACCCACCAGCTATATCTTTGCACGCAAGGAAGTGCCTCCTTATGACGCACAAAAAAATGAATACCACTGCTAGCTGGGACCCACCATAGTGGGTGGCTGACTTGTGGGCCTACTAAGTTGACGGGGACAGTGGGCTTTGCCAAGTTAGTCAATATGAACGATTCTAGCTCCAGTGACCGTACGATGTCCATCCAACGGCCATAGTGCTTCTTCAACCTCTGGTCTTCTTCCTCCAGCCGCCCAAAACAGCGCCGGTCGTGCCGCCTGCTCCTGCCACCCGTGGCCGGCTGTGCTACCGTGGAGGCCTCACCGCCCCCGTACTACTCCCACTGCTGGCCAGGCCATCCCTCCACTCACCCACACCCCCTGTTATTCTGCGGCGACGGCAGCCTCACACCGCAGCCGAACCAGTGAACCCTCGTAATGCTCTTCGCATGGGCATCCACTGCCGCGTCTTCCCCGGCTACGCGTCGTCCCCTTCCTAGGCCTAGCCGTCGTCCACCACCCTGGTGCTCTCGGCGCGGCGTGGTCAACGTGGTCAGGGAACGGCTTGCATCGGACATGGATAGGCTGATAGTTGGGTCCACGACCGCAGCTGGGTCCACGGCCAAAGCACGGTTTTTTTGTGATTTGCCAAGTAAGTCGCTTTGTCAGGCCTGTTGGGCTGCAAATCTTTCAAGACGAGGAGAGCTTCATTCGGTTGGCCGAGAAAATGGCCTATCAGTAATGAGAAACGGGATGTACATTTTTAAAACACATCAAACTGGCAATTAGTTTCAAATTTCTTTTTTTCATTACGAGATTTTAAATTGCATTGATTTTTATGCGTGGACAATATGTTGGATTTTATATTGATATACATTTATTTTTTAAATAAGTTTGAATGTGACTCAAAATTTCGAGATTAAAAACAGTTCGGACCGCACCGAAATATGCAAAATTTCGTATAATTTTTAACCGTGGCCACAATATGGGCTGTAATGCTAACAAAAAGAATATGGGCTCCAAAAATACCTTAAGAATTAGAAAATGGGCTGTATATTATTAGAAATAATGACAGATGGGTTGTATGAAGTTTTCCACAGATTTCAGGCTTTCCTAAAAAAAGGTTGACGCGCAAGCAGTGACTGTTGGATGTCCATCCAACGGTCGTCGTGCTTCTTCAATCTCTGCTCTTCCTGCTCCAGCCGCTCAAACAAGCGCCGGCGGGACTGCCTGCCCTATCCTCCCCGCGGCCGGCTGTGCTGCTGCGCAGGCCTCATCGCCCCACCGTACTCCCATCGCTGGCATAGCCATCCATCTACTCACCCACACCTATTGTTATTCTCTGGTGACGGCAGACGACCCAGTAAACCCTCGTACAGTCGTACTCCCCTCCGCATGGGAAACAACTACCAAGTCTTCCCTGCCTCTGTGTCGTTCCCTTCCTAGGCCTCGTCGTCGTCCACTGCCCTGGTGCTCTTAGCACGGCCTGGTCAACCTGGTCAACAACCGACATGCATCTGAAGTGGACTGTACGTGGAGAGGCTGACAGCTGGGTCCACGGCCGCACGCAAGGAAATGCCTCCTTATTATGCACAAAATAATGATTTCTCCACCTGACATCTAGGACCCCCCGAAGGGGCCTCTGTATTTCGCGAAAAAAATGTTACCCCCGTTGACAGCTCGGACCCACCAGCTATATCTTCGCATAGAAGGAAGTGCCTCCTTATTACGCAAAAAAAATGAATACTCCCCCTGTTAGCTGGGACCCAGTATAGTGGCAAGCTGTCTTGTAGGCCTACTAAGTTGACGGGGATGGAGGGCTTTGTCAACTTAGTCAATATGCATGATTCTAGCTCCAGTGACCGTACGATGTCCATCCAACGGCTGTAGTACTTCTTCAACCTCTGGTCTTCTTGCTCTAGCCCCCCAAACCAGCTAGCAAGCCAGCGCCGGTCGTGCCTCGTGCTCCTGCCTCCCATGGCTGGCTGTGCTACCGCGGAGGCCTCACCGCCCCCTACTACTCCCACCGCTATCCAGGCCATCCCTCCACTCACCCACACCCTTGTTATTCTGTGGCGACGACAGCCTCACACCGCAGCCGAACCAATGAACCCTCGTACTCCTCTCCGCGCGGGCTTCAAATGTCGTGTCTTCCACGGATCCGCGTCGTCCCCTTCCTAGGCCTCGCCGTCGTCCACCGCCCTGGTGCTCTCGGCGCGGCGTGGTCAACGTGGTCAGGGAACGGCTTGCATCGGACGTGGACTGTACGTGGAAAGGCTGACAGCTGGGTCCACGGCCGCAGCAAGGAAGTGCCTCCTTATTACGCGCAAAATAATTATTCCTCCACCTGACAGCAGGGACCCACCAGACGGGCCAATGTATTTCGCAAAAAACGTTTCCCCCTGACTGCTGGGACCCACCAGCTACATTTTCGCACGCAAGGAAGTGCGTTCGGGCAAAAAACGATTCGCCCCCCTGACTGCTAGGACCCACCAGCTACATCTACGCAGGTAAGGAAGTACCTGACAGTCGGGACCCACCTGGTCGAAGCGTACGTAGCGTTGTCATTCTGGTCGTGAACGTGTATGTACATACTAGTCGATGTAGAAGCGCGCACGTGTCGTAGTAGAGGCGTTCACGTAGCATGTATATGTACGTACAACGGCCAGTGTGCAAGAAAGAAAATACGGCCACGTATGTACATACGGGCAGGGTCTCGAACGCCTACTAGCGCATACGTACGGCCAGTGCTCGTGTACATGGCTGGGTCGGAACGGAGAAACTACGTCGTCGTCGTGTTCATGGGGAGGCAACGGAATGTGTCGTGTTCATCGGGAGGCAACGGAACGCGTGGGAGCCAACCGGCTTGGACGGAACAGCCGATGGAAACGAGGCCTGGCGTACCGCAGAACTGAGGAAACGGCCTTGTGTTCGACCGGCCACGTTCGAAACGGGATCATGTTCATCTGGAGGGGTCTAGCGTGCCGCAAAACGGAGGAAACGGACCTCCTACGGTCGAAACGGTGGTTCTGTTGATCGGGAGGGGTGTGGCGTACCGCAAAACGGAGGAAACAGACTTGTGTCGGAGCGCTACGGTCGAAACGGGGGGTCTTGTTCATCGGGAGGGGTGTGGCGTACAGCCAAACGAGACTCCACGGGATACTGTTCATCTCCACCGTCGACACCCTCCAGCCTCCACGGGCTACTGTTCATCCAGCATCGACCTCCTCCAGCCTCCACCTGCGACTGTTCATCCACGGGCTCCTGTTCATCCAGCCTCCACCGCGCGCTACTCCACCGGCTACAGTTCTACCAGCCCTCTCCACGGGCTCCTGTTCAACGACCCCTCCACGGGCTACTGTTCATCCAGCCCTCCACCGTCTACTATTCATCCAGCCCTCCACGGGGTGGTCCTGTTCATCCTGCCCTCCACGGGGTCCTCTTCATCCAGCCCCAACCTGCTCGATCGATCGGGGTCCTGTTCATCCAGAGGCAACACCACGGGGTCCTATTCATCCACCCACTGTCGGTGTATTGGGAATGACACCTATGGGATCACAAGAATCCCTACTACGGTTAGCGGGGCGCGGGGTTGAGAGAAGAGCGGATCAAACAGATAGCACACGGTTCGTTTATCCAGGTTCGGGCCGCAAGGATGCGTAAAACCCTACTCCTGCTTTGGTGGATTGTATATCTGTGTTCTTCAGCTAGCTATGGGGCGTGAGGAGCTCCAAAAAGCCGAATCCTCCTCCTGGTCGCCTCGGGCCTCCTTTTTTAGAAAAAGGGGTCGCCATAGTGGCACACAGGAGGTGGAAAGGGTACAGTGATGCGAGGTTATCCCTCGCATTACATGACAAGGCGCATTTAATGCGTCTTGCCTATGTGTCCTTGCTTTATCGGGGACGGGGGAGAGATCTGTCTTGTTCGTTGCCGCTCCTTCTCGTGTCGACACGTGCCCTGGCCAGTGATGCCTGAGATGCCATGTAGGCAGGCTGGCAGCTGAGGTGGCGCAATGGTGGGTCTTCACGAAGATCTGCATGCCGCCACGCAGGTGCCTACCCAGCTGGTTGGGTCGGCAGCTGCATAAGGCGGTGGAAGTTTAGTTGGTGTGGGCCTGATGGTGGCCCTGCGGATGTCCTCGGAAGGGCCTTGTCGGGGCCCCGGCAATGGTCTTGCCGTGGAGCCTGCTGCCATCCCCGACAAGGTGCTTGCCGGAGGTCTTGTGGTCTTCCTTGGCTAGGATCCCGCCAAGGGTCGCTATCTTCTTAGTGTGTATCTGATCTTGAATGTCTTCACAAAGATCTGCATGCCACTACGGGGATGTCTCCCGAATCATTGCCCCATGGGGGCAGTGGACTCAAGGGTGATTCGCTCCGTAGGCGTGGGGCGAGTTGCCGCGGCAAGGGTCTTGCCGGGGCTGCTAAAGCCGGCCCCGGCAAGGATCTTGCCGGGGTTGCTAAAACTGGCTCCCGGCAAGCATCTTGCCGGGGGAACCCGCTTCGTCCCTCTGCTCTTTGGGGTCTTGGCTTTGGGCTTCAGTCTTACCCTGGCATACCTCCCTGGCCTTGCTTGGTGTGGCGATGCCTGTGGCTCAGACTGCACGTGCACAGTCATAGGGTACAAAAAGTGTACCCCCCTTTTTGTACACCGACAGGAGCCCCCGGGACTGGGCCACACAAAATCTTGAAAAAGGGAAGGGTGCGCTCGGCAGACATGGAAATGAATCTGCTCATGGCAGCAACGCAGCCAGCAAGCCGACGCCCATCCTTGACCCGTTTGGGTGCTTCAATATGTTCTATAGCTTTGATCATGTCCGGATTGGCCTCTATCCCATGCTGTGACACAAAGAACCCGAGAAGCTTGCCGGACGGGACGCCGAACACGCACTTCTCAGGGTTCAGCTTGAGATTGATCTTGCGTAGGTTTGCAAATGTTTCTTGTAAATCCGGTATAAGGGTTGCCTTGTTCTTGGTTTTGACCACTATATCATCCATATAAGCCTCCATATTTCTATGGAGCTGGGGTTCAAAACCAATCTGGACTGCCCTTGCAAACATTGAGCCAGCACTCTTCAACCCGAAAGGCATTCGTACGAAACAATGCGTACCACATGGGGTGATGAATGCTGTCTTCTCTTCGTCTTCTCTTGTCATGAAGATATGATGGTAGCCGGAGTAGGCATCGAGGAATGACAGCAGGTCACACCCAACCGTGGAGTCAACAATCTGGTCGATGCGCGGCAATGGGAAGGGGTCTTTAGGACGAGCCTTATTGATATCTGTGTAATCTATACACAGCCTCCACTTCCCATTTGCCTTGCGCTCTACCACTGGATTGGCTAACCACGTTGGATGGAGCACTCCTCTTACCAAACCCGCTGCTTCCAGTTTCCGGATCTCCTTTGTGATGAACTCTTGTCGTTCCAAAGCTTGCTTCTTGACCTTCTGCTTGATGGGCCGCGCATGAGGACAGACAGCAAGGTGGTGCTCAATCACCTCCCTGGGAACGCCGGGGATGTCGGATGCTTGCCATGCAAACACATCGACATTTGCCCGCAGGAAGGTGACGAGCGCGTCTTCCTATTTGTCGTCAAGGGTGGAGCTTATGGTGAAAGCCCCTCCTGTGCCGTCCTCCTTGACAAAAACCTTCTTGGTTACCGGCGGTGTGGCCCTGGACTTCTTGTATCTGCCGGCGGAGCTCTCTGGCACGTCCTCGACGGGAGCACGACACTGCAAAGAGGTGTGCTTGTCGGAGTGGGTGTCTGAGGTCTCGTCAGTCTTCTTCTTGCCGGTGGAGCTCTCTGGCACGTCCTCGACGGGAGCACAACACTCCGAAGAGGTGCGCTTGCCGGAGTGGGTGTCCGAGGTCTCACTGGTCTTCTTCTTCTTCTTCCCGCCCGGGGCTCCGGTGGCAGGAGCAAGTCCCCTAGTGGCGGCAGCTGCTGCAACTGCTTGTTGGTATAGTTGGTTAGCGCAAATCAGCGCATCTTTCTAATCGGATGGGATGGTGATGATCGTCACAGGCCCTGGCATCTTCAGGGTGTGGTAGACGTAGTGTGACGCTACCATGAACTTGGCCAGCACTGGGCGGCCAAGGATCCCGTTGTAAGGCAAGGGGATCTTGGCAACATCGAACACGATCCTTTCAATCCTGTTGTTCAAATCACTTCCAAAAGTCACGGGAAGCGTGACCTTCCCCTTTGGTTGACTTCTTCACGGGTTGACCCCCTGAAACGTGCCCGTCTCTTCGAGGTCTCCGTCAGGAATCTGCAGCTTCTCGATCACGGTAGGCGAGATTAAGTTCAGACCGGCCCCGCCATCGACTAGCATCTTTATCACCTTGAGGTTGCGTATTGTCGATGAAACCAACACTGGCAAGCACCCGACCGCGGTAGTGCGATCAGGGTGATCCTCAGCGTCAAAAATGATAGGCATGCTGGACCATTTCAGCGGCCTTTGGGCACCAGACGACGGCTCTGCCGCTGTAATCTCACGCGCCCGCTGTTTAAGCTGGCGGTGAGAAGTATGCAGCGAGGCGCCGCCATCGATGCACATGGCCTCCGTGGCTTTCTGAAACTCTTGGTCGCCGGACTCGTCGTGCTCTTCGTGATCGTCGTCTTCTGGCTTTCTGTCACGGCCCCGGGCGGGCCTCTCCTGCTGTTTATCCTTGCTGCGATGGCCTACTTGTCCATCACGCTTCTTGCCGGACCACCCAGCACCGTCCTGGCCCTTCTCCTTGTCCCGCCTCTCATATTCAGCCATCCGCTCCTCAGCAAGGAGCTCAACCTGTCGGCAGTTTTGGAGATCATGGCCTTTGGTGCGATGGATCTTGTAGTATTGCTTGTCAGAGTTTCCTGGCTTCTCGGTAGCCGCCAAGGCCCGGCAGGCGACACACCCGGCAATTTCCTTGCCGGAGTCATCTGCCTTGGTTTTCTTGGCGGAGCCGGCGTCATCAGATCCTTCGACGGCAAGCACGGCTTTACCCTTGCGCTTCCTATTGCGGTGCCGGCCTTTCTTCGCCGGGCCGGCAGTATCCTCATCTGAAGAGTCGGTTTCCATGTCGACATCTTCGCCGGGGTACTTCCTTCCCTCTTCAGCCCGGGCACATCTGTCAGCAAGAACATAGAGTTCCGCCACATCTTTCACCTTGTTCATTGCCGGTACTTCACGCATCTTGCGGTTATGCACGTTCTGATGGAACACGCTGATGATGGCAGCAGGGTGAACATCAGGGATATTGTATTGTATCCGGCTGAACCTCTGTATATACTTGCGCAGACTCTCGCCTCCCTTCTAGGGAATGACGTGCAGGTCACTTGCTTGACCATGGGCTTGGTGACCTCCAGTAAAGGCGCCAACAAACTCATGGCACAAATCCGACCAGGAGGAAATAGATTCTACCGGCAAGTGCATCAACCACGACATGGCGTTGGGCTTAAGAGCCAATGGAAAGTAATTTGCAAGCACCTTATCGTCGCGGGCTCCGGCAGCTTGCATCGCGATGGTGTAGATGCTGGGGAACTCCGACGGGTGGGTCTTGCCGTTGTACTTCTCGCCAACGTCAGGCTTGAAGGAGCGGTGAGTGGGCCACTGGAACTGCCGCAGCTCACGGGTACAAGCCGGACAACCTACCTCGTAAGGTAGACCTCTAGGGCTCTCTGGTGTTGGGCGGTCCACAGCAGGCCCAGCTCGCCTATCTAACTAGTGGCGCGCTCCGCACCGGCGCTCGATGGTGGTTCGAGCGTCTTCATGAGCTCGCTCCTGAAGAACTTGACGCTGGTCGCCGTGGGTCCGTGGGTTGGACGACGCTATGGAGATGGCGTCACCCGCGACGTCTCGACGAGTCGACACACGCGGTACCGGGCGAGGAGGAGGCGAATGCACCATGGCCACGGTGCTGCCGGTCCTCCCGCCACCGGTGCGTGGGACCCCATCGGAGCGTCGACCCGGGGGCCTCACTGGATTTGGTTCATCCTTGTTGGCGACTGCGACAAGGCCTCGGATGGTGGCTCTCCATTCGTTGAGTTTCCCCGTAACGGGAGGAAAGTCGAGGTGCAACTACCCGCGCGCCAGGTCTTCTGCTGGGGTTAGCGGCAGCGAAACCTGCACCGTCCGTGACGCGCTTCGACCCCTGACCATGTCAGGAGGAGCTCCATCACGATCCCGTGGTCGCAAGCCGTTTTCACCAGCGCTTCGGTGGGCGGGCAGGTCTTCTATGTCTCGGGAGTGGGGCTCGGGGCTCTTCCCGTGGCGATGCCCGGGATCTTCGGCGTGATGACGCCGTTCGTTGCGCGCTGCTCGGGAGGAGCGCGTTGTTGGCGGCGTGGGATTCCTGGAGGCCCTTGCGTCGCCTTCGGGTGATGCGACCGCGATCATGGAAGGCCCCACGCCACCCGCGGAGGGCCTGGCTCTGTCTTTGGATTTGGCGGTGTGTGGCCCGTTACCAGGCACACAAACATCGCCACCTCCCACACTCCGGCTGCTGGGACGGTGTTGGTGTTCGCGAGCAGCGCCCCGGGTCCTTTCCGCGACCGGTCCGCCGCTCACCCATGTCGGGAAGGGCTGTCCGGCTTCCGACTGGCCAGCCGCCACTGTCATCTTCTTCTTGGGTGCCATGATGATGAAGAAGCGTCGAACTAACTGCTAAAGCCGATTCTCACAACTGCAGCCCCCTACCTGGCGCGCCAAAGATGTCGATGTATTGGGAACGACACCTATGGGATCACAAGAATCCCTACTACGGTTTGCAGGGCGCGGGGTTGAGAGGAGAGCGGATCAAACAGATAGCACACGGTTCGTTTATCCAGGTTCGGGCCGCGAGGATGTGTAAAACCCTACTCCTGCTTTGGTGGATTGTAAATATGTGTTCTTTAGCTAGCTATGGGGCGTGAGGAGCTCCAAAAAGCCGAATTCTCCTCCTGGTCGCCTCGGGCCTCCTTTTATAGAAAAATGGGTCGCCACGGTGGCACACAGGAGGTGGAAAGGGTACAGTGATGCAAGGTTATCCCTCGCATTACATGACAAGGTGCATTTAATGCATCTTGCCTAGGTGTCCTTGCTTTATCGGGGACTGGGGAGAGATCTGTCTTGTCCGTCGCCGCTCCTTCTCGTGTCGACACGCGCCCTGGCCAGCGATGCATGTGATGCCATGTAGGCAGGCAGGCAGCTGAGGTGGCGCAATGGTGGGTCTTCACGAAGATCTGCATGCCGCCACGCAGATGCCTGCCCAGCTGGTTGGGTCGGCAGCTGCATAAGGCGGTGGAAGTTTAGTTAGTGTGGGCCTGATGGTGGCCCTGTGGATGTCCTTTGCAAGGGCCTTGCCGGAGCCCCTGCAAGGGTCTTGCCTCGGCGCCTGCTGCCATCCCCGGCAAGGTGCTTGCTAGAGGTCTTGTGGTCTTCCTTGGCTAGGATCCCGCCAAGGGTCGCCGTCTTCTTAGTGTGTATCTGGTCTTGAATGTCTTCACAAAGATCTGCATGCCACTACGGGGATGTCTCCCGAATCCTTGCCCCATGGGGGTAGTGGACTCAAGGGTGATTCGCTCCGTAGGCGTGGGGCGAGTTGCCGTGGCAAGTGTCTTGCCGGGGCAGCTAAAGCCGGCCCCGGCAAGGATCTTGCCGGGGCTGCTAAAACTGGCTCCCAGCAAGGATCTTGCCAAGGGAACCCGCTTCGTCCCTTTTCTCTTTGTGGTCTTGGCTTTGCGCTTCAGTCTTACCCTGGCTTACCTCCCTGGCCTTGCTTGGTGCGGCGGTGCCCGTGGCTCAGACTGCCCGTGCACAGTCATAGGGGTACAAAAAGTGTACCACCCTTTTTGTACACCGACACCCGCACCGGGAACTGTTCATCCAAACCCCCCAGCAATGCTCACTGTTCATCAAGAGGTAGCATCGATCGGTTTCAGTTAGCAGTAGTAGCGAAGGAATCGCTCGATCGGGTTCAGTTAACAGCCATCGATCGATCGCTCGGGTTCAGTAACGCGTAGCCTGCAGTGCAATCGCTCGAGTTCAGTTAGAGCCCAATGCCTCGCACCCACGCGTGTGCATGTATGAGAGAAACATGCATCGCTCGGCCCTGACCACCCATCGTAATCAGGAACACCCCAATATTTTCCTCGCCCTCGCTTCTACCACGGTTTTTTCCGTCATAGATGGCCCAAAGAATGTCATGCAGCTGCGTCTCCGACCCGCCCAGGACAAAAGGCCGATTTTCTGTCATGATTTTTTGTCATAGAAGTAGGACCCCACCACATCTATGATGATACCGGGTTTTGTCACAATTATTGTCATAGAATTGTCATAAGTATGACAGAAACAATTTTTGTTCGGGCCAAAATGTCACGCATGTGTTTTTTTGTAGTGGAGCCCGCTTCCTTAGCACCATAGAGGAAACTGTTGTTTTGCGCCCACTGGCGCCTGCCTGGCATTGGTCATCATGGCTTGCGTCATGCAAACCTCACGAGGTGGGTGTTGCATTGAGTTCTCCGCTCCTTAGGAGCCAGCCAGACGAGGTTGCCCCTTCCGGAGGTCTTCGTGTCGTCTGCCTCGGCAGGCTTGGCCCCACGTGAGGGTCTAGAGCGTCAATGCTGAAGATGGGCCATACCAGGCCTAGAAAGGAGCTACGTCGCGGGCCACAGGCAGGCAAGTCTGGGTACCCTAGTTCCCAGAACACCGACAAGAAGGATCTGTGTCCTTTTATAGACAGTGAATACCAAACGTCCCCCAACTCTAGCCATAAAACTCGCCGGTTCCCAACAAAACCATGTCATATTGATAAGGATCCCACGATAAGCAGGCACGATCTTTGCATCGACAAGACGTGCCAATGGAGCTATGCCTCAAAACATGAAACTGGAGCCAAGAAAACGGTTCGAAATATTAAAGGGTCAAACGTGATGCTTCACTGAAAAGCTGTCAATAAAGACACAGTGTCCGTTTATCAATACATTGCCTTCGAGGCTAAGGGTTGTACTAATCATGCAGAGCTAGACATAGTTCCTTTGTGCAGGGAATGATTATTCAATATTTTCGGAAGGAGGAACCCGGCTTGCAATGCCAAAGACAGTACGCGTGTCGGACTCATCGTCATCAAAGGCTGGTTCAGGGGCTACTGAGGGAGTCCTAGATTAAGGGGAGCTCGGGTGGACGGATTACTCCTTACGGGCCGGACTGGTGGGCCATGAAGATTATTGCTGAAGACTATCCCTCGTATCCAGATAGGACTCCCATATGTGTAAATAGCAAGTTTAGAGTCCGGGTGTAATAATTCCTTCCTCTGCAAGATGATCATGTACAACCCTATGTCCCTCCGGTACATATATAAACCGAAGGGTTTAGTCTATAGCGACAGAATCATAACATCCTAGACTAGACTTCTAGGTTTTAGTCATTACGATCTTGAGGTAGATCAACTCTTGTAACCCCATATTCATCAAGATTAATCAAGCAGGAAGTAGGGTATTACCTCGACCGACAGGGCCTAAACCTGGGTACACATCGTGTCCCTAGGCTCACGTTTTACCATCGATCCTCAGACGCACAGTTCGGGACCCCCTACCCAAGATCTGTCGTCTTTGACACTGACACAATGCAACAACCATGCCTCCACAAGATCCAGTTGCACAAATAGAGCCTGTTGTCCAAGAACAAGACCCTCACCATGGTCATATTCAAGAAAAAGATCATCATCAAGAGCAAGAACAAGAAAGTTCAATCCTTGATGATGAACCTCAACAAATGCTGCATGAAGAAGAAGATCTTCCAATGCACATTAATGATCCATATGTTGAGATGTGGATGATGGAAACGAAGTTGAACCTCATGAAACCCTAACCTCCATCATGCCACGAGTGGCCGGTCATGTTGATGTTGATCAAATTCTTACCGGCATATCGGAGAGTAGAGTTACTCGTAAACAATTGACAAGATTTTGTGCTCACTTCTCGTTCGTCTCTAGTGTTGATCCACTCAAGGTACAAGATGCGCTGACCGACAATGATTGACTTGTCACTATGCAAGAAAAGTTGAAAAGTTTCGAACGCAATAAAGTGTGGTCTTTAGTAGAAAGACCAACTAAGAAAAACAATGTCATTGGAAAAAATGGATCTTCATAAAGAAGCAAGATGAGAGTGGCGCAATCGTATGGAACAAGGCAAGGTTAGTGGCACAAGGATACTCACAGGTTGAAGGTTTGGTCTTTGATGAGACATTCGCTCCCATTGCCCTTCTTGAGTCTGTTCGCATCTTACTTGTGTATGCTGCTTTCAATGGTTTTACCTTACAACAAATGGATGTGAAGAGTGCTTTTCTTAAAGGTCCTCTACAAGAATAAGTATATGTGTCACAACCACCCGGGTATATTGATCCCGATCACAAAGACTATGTGTATAAACTTTACAAGGCTTTGTATGGCCTCAAATAAGCACCTCGTGCTTGGTATGATCATCTTAAGAAGTTTCTACTCGATGATTGCTTTGTGAGAGGGGTGATCGATCCCACCCTTTTTACTAAGAGAGAAAATGGTGATTTGATCTTGTGCCGAATCTACGTAGATGACATCATTTTTGGTTCTCCTAACATTCAATTTGTGCAAGAATTTTGTGGCCTCCATGACCCCGACCTTTGAGATGTCACTCAATGCGGAGTTGAAGTTCTTTCTCGGATTTCAAATTCAACAATTTCAAGAAGGAATTTTATTGACTCAAACCAAATATATCAAGGACCTTCTTGAGAAGTTTGGAATGACCGATGCTAGTCCATGCTAGACACCCATGCCAACCAAAATTGTTCTTCATGAAGACACAAACGGTATCCCATTTCACCCATCACTTTACTGCTCTATGATTGGCTCTTTGCTTTGTCTTTGTGCATCTAGACCACACATCATGTTTAGTGTAGGCATATGTGCAATATTTCAAGCTTCTCCTAGGAAAAGTCATCATAAGGCGGTTAAGCATATTCTTAGATACCTTGTTCACACCCGAAAGTTGGGTCTATGGTACCCCAAGGATGCCAAGTTTGATCTCATTGGGTACATGGATGCGGATTGGGCCAGAGACAAAGTGGGATGGAAGTCTACTTCTGGTTCATGTCAATTTCTTGGACGCTCCTTGGTAAGTTGGTCCTCGAGGAAGCAAAATTGTGTCTCCCTATCCATGTCGAAGCCGATTACATTGCAATCGCAAGTTGCGCAACTCAATTACTATGGGTGAGTTAAACTTTCAAGGATTATGGTATCACTTATCGACATGTGCCTCTTCTATGTGATAATGAAAGTGCCATCAAGATTGCTGAGAACCCTGTTGATCACAACCACACCAAGCACATTGATATTAGGTATCACTTCTTGAGAGACCATGTGCAAAAGGATGACATTGCTATTTCTCATGTTAGTACAGATATGCAACTTGCCGACATTTTCACCAAAGCATTGGATGAAGCAAGGTTTTGTCAGCTTAGGCGTGAAGTTGGTATCTTGGAGCTTGATAGCATGGTGGTCGGGCGTGGTGGAGGCGGACAACACTTCAAGAAGATGACGAAACCCCGCCTCTCTGACCCGGGGCGTCACCATGGTGGTCGGGCGTGGTGGAGGCGGACGACACTTCAAGAAGATGACGACGGGCCCCTCTTGTGGTACTACATCTGCGTCCTTTCTCTATTTTCCACTTCTCTATAGTCGATTTGTCCATCTAGGTTTTCATATTCATCTTGTGGCTATCTACTATACATGTACGCAAACACGTGTCGTCATGCCTCAATGCACACCGAGGAATCTGCTCGTCCTCACAAGAAGGTGTCAGGTCGTGCTCGTCCATCCTATGCATGGCAGGACGACCGTGACTATGTTGCATTAAGGAGGGACGTCAATCAATTTGTTGCTCCTGCAGATGCAACCGATCCTCGTTTTCACATGTTGGTACAGCGGGACATCTATCAGCCAATGATTGCACACCTCGGGTTCTCTCCTCAACATCATGTGAACTTGGCCTACATTGAGGCTAATCCTACCAAGTTCGACGGTGTTTGGAGAAGATTGATGCCATGGGGCTGTGTCATGCTATGACTCGCCATTGTGACTGGAATGACGTTGTCATCTGAATATTCTATGCCACTTATTTCTTTCATCCAGATCGCTCCATCACTTGGATGACTCATCATTCTCAGTTTACTATCACCTTCAAGGAGTTTGCTGCTGCCCTGGGCATGCCTGGCCCTGAGGTTAATCTTTATAGGATCAATGAGGTGAATCCAAAGTTTGAAGCCCTGCCCATTGGTGTGTGTGGTTTTCTTGCCATCCCCGCCTCTGATGAGTACATCACTAACAAATTTACACCCACAGCCCCAACTGATACATATACATGACCAATTACTAAAGCTCGCGCATGCAAATTAAGTTACCTGGTAATTCCGTCTCTTGGTAATGATTCTAATGTTCATGAGAATATGATGCTGCCTAAATTGGATACATTTGTTTTTCTTACAAATGAACGGCCTAGCTTGGACAAGAAGGATGAACACTGGAGCAAGATCAAGCATGGATATTATGGAATGCACAAGGGGAACAGGAACGGAGTTACACGTGGTGATTTCAGGACTTTGAAGCCACCATAATGAGTGTGTGAAGCCTCGGACAAAATATACAAGATGCCACTTCATAAATTTCGTCTAGAGGCTATTATAGGTGCTGCGTCACCTTATTATTGGGACAGGCCCATGTAATTTTGAAATACTTAAGTATAGGCTGTTTTTAGAGTCCGTATGTGTGGGGAAACAAGAGTTAGGGCTGGTTTTGGACCCCTCCTCCAAGGGCCACGAAGTTCCCCCTCTTCCTCCATATATACAACCCTTAGGGCGTCGTATAGACTTTGGGTTTTGTTTAGATTAAAGTTAGCCATAGCTGCAACTTTGCGTACTTCGTGTGTGTGCAACGACCAGACAAACGCGTCACAAAACCCCACCTTGATCAATAAGGTTTTCCTCTTATATTCGCAATATCCAGATTGCAATATCAGTTGCTTGCTTGTTCTTTGTTTGCTTCTAGGAAATGGACCCTCGTGGTCAGGTTCATCGTGTTCCGGCGTGGTCAATAACCTCTCGGAGTTGGTTTAGCAATTGCTAAGGCACGACGTCTTCGCACGTTCGTAGTCGGATAGTCAAAGTCTACTCCTCCTAAAACGATAATCAACATCTCATCGAAAGACGGGACACCTTTGCCTCTATCAAGTGGTATCAGATTTCCAGGTTACTCGATGAGATTTCATTGTTTTTGTATATTAGATCGAGTCTATTCTCCCTACCTACAGTTTTTGTTATATGTTGTTTCCGGCCTCATTTAAACTTGCGTTGTTGTGTGGTCTTGTATGCATCATCCTTTACCATGATTAGCATTATGTAGCCTTGTCATGCATCGTACTTGGTAGAGCATCATGTTGTGTTTATGTGTTGTGTGTTTACCATGTTGTTTGCTTCTTCTCGGTAGTTCCTGTTTCGTTGCGATCGTGAGAATTCGTTCGACTACGCTAGGTTCATCTATGTGGCTTCTTCTTCGTCTTCTTCATGGACTCGTTCTTCTTCCTAGCAGGATCTCAGGCAAGATGACCGTCACCTTGGATCTCATTACTATCATTGCTATGCTAGTTGTCTCGATGCTATCGCTATATGTCAGGCTGCCTATCTATTGCTGTCAGCCTCTCATTGTTGCCATGAAACCTCTAACCTTTGACACCATCCCAGCAAACTATTGTTTGGCTATGCTTCCGCTTGCTCATCCCCTCTTATAGCATTGCTAGTTGCAGGCGAAGATGAAGATTGCTCCATGTCGGATCTTCGATGTTTGGAATATCACAATATCTATTAATATAATTAATGCACCTATATACTTGGCAATGGGTGGAAGGCTTGGCCTTTTGCTCGGTGTTTTGTTCCACTCAGGCCGCCTTAAGAACCGATAAGCTAGTGTTATGTTCCTTGAGTTTGCATTCCTAACATGATTGGGGGTATGGGACCCCCTTGATAGTTCGCTTTGAATAAAACTCCTCTAGCAAGGCCCAACTTTGGTTTTAATTGCCTCATAATAAAACTTAATTAATTAATTAATTTGCATAGGGGGTCGCGTCCTCGGGGATTTTTTCTACATACAGGGGGGCTAGTGCCGATGGTGTCGGTCCCAAACTAGAGTACTTTGCGGGGCCACCCCTTGGCAACTTGGGAATTTGGCACCCATACGTGTCACTCATCCGGACGTGGCCTGAATGAGATATGTGCGGCTACTATCAAGGTGTCGGCAAGTCGGGAGGTCTTGCTGGACTTGTTTTACCATTGTCAAAATGTCTTGTGAACCAGGATTCCGAGTCTGATCGTGTTGTCCCTAAGATAAGAGGTTTTACCTCTACTGATCGTGAGAGCTTGTGATGGGCTAAGTTGGGACACCCCTGTAGGGTTATGATCTTTCGAAAGCTATGCCCGCGGTTATGTGGCAGATTGGAATTCGTTAATGTACGGATGTAGAAAATTTGATAGAGGATCCGAAATAAAATACATCAATCGCGTGAGTAACCGTGACTGTATCTTTTCAATTTGAGAAGAGAACACGGTGGGGTTATGTTTGACTCGTAGGTAGTTCAGGATCACTTAGTGATCATTTCTAGTTGCCACCGTTGGTGTAGATTCTCATCTTATTCTTGTACTAATAATTTAGCCTCCATACTATGCTTAGCCGCTGCTGCAACCTCATCACCTAACCTCTCCATACCCATTAAGCTTTGCTTGTCTTGATACCCATGGTTATGGGATTGATGAGTCCTCGTGGCTCACAGATACTACAACAATAGTTGTAGGTGCAGGTTTCCGATGACTTGACGTGAGAGAAATGTTATTTGTGTTGGAGTTCTTTCTTCTTCTTCTTCGTTAGTCTTGGGATAGGTTCCTGGTCGGCAGCCTAGGATAGCAGGATGGATGTCATGTGATTTTCATGTTTTCCATCCATAGTCAGATGCCTCGTGTATGATGTGTTGTATTCATGTGACTATTGTATGACTTGTATGTATCCCCTTCTATTTATGTAGTGGTACAATGTAATGATATCCATCTTGCTAAGTGCCCGAAATGTGGATGTGCCCCAATCACGAAGTTATCACGTGATGGGGATAGAATCGCATCTTGGGCATGACAAGTTAGTCTCAGTGCCTCCACGGACCATTGGAGCCCCCATGATTAATCATAGTTTGGCCATTGTGGAGTCTATCAGAAAACTATTTCGGAGTCTAGTTATATCGGATAGTAGGAATTCTTTTTACTCCTCAGCCCCTTCGTCGCTCTAGTGAGGAATCTTGACGTAGGTGTTTTGAATTACTCCTCTCCCCCTTCAATATTTCTGAGGATCACGCACTTAGTTTTCGCTCATTGCGAGGTCAGTTCTTTTCATCCGGCGCACTTCTCTCAGAGTTGATTCGACCCTCTTCATCTTTTGCCAGTTCAATCCTTAGTTATTTCCAACCGGCGTCGTTTTCCCCGTCCGATGTGGTCTTTCTTTTCCCACCCGCCCACACTTTTTCTTCTCGGAGGTCAGGACCCCGATCCTAAGTCACACTGATCTAGCTTGTAACACATCATATCACTTTGCGGCCTCATGCACGGTATCCCCACGGGTGCCACCTTACCTGGCCCGGGACCATTTGCGCATCTTGGCACACGTATATGATAGTGT
Source organism: Secale cereale (assembly GCA_902687465.1). NCBI lineage: Eukaryota > Viridiplantae > Streptophyta > Magnoliopsida > Poales > Poaceae > Secale > Secale cereale. Next base: position 205,612,966 of record LR738714.1, read on the forward strand.
CGCTAGCATCCATATGACAGAGAACCCGGGCCGACATGGCTAGTTATAAACCAAAAGTGGCACTAAATTACAGAGACAGGCATCCATGACCCAGCAACGAACGTGTCGGTCATCAACGTATGAACCCAAGTCGTAGCAAGCTACATGGACTTAAAGGAACAACGCGTGACATTTCCCCTAAGGGACAGACACAGGAACGAAGAAGGACATATGTCGGCCTGCCTACGTGTTTCGGAGCAGTACCAAGCTACCAAGGCTCAGTGGAAGCACTAGGAGGCATTTCCCTGTAAGATAGGCTACCAAAGGTAAACAACTAGGTGTTGGATCCCACACATACCAAGCATTTCAAACATACACACAATATGCTCAATATGTGCAAATACAACATTGCATCACAACAAAACTCTATGACCCAAAGTACTTTATTTAAGAGGCTCCGAAGAGCCATACATAACATATCCATACAGATAGGGGTCACATGACCCAGCACACAATTCATACAATCATACAAGCACAAGCGGAAGCTAACATGTCTGAGTACAGACAACTTGGAAATAAAACAGGCTTGGTGTAGCCTAACTATCTACAAGGCCCTTCACAAGCTCAGGATCTCCGTCTGGGTAGCAAGCTACTCGTCGACGTCAACGTCTATGTAAAACCCATCAGAAGGGGCAGGGTTCTCCTCTGCAATAGTTATTAAGCAAACATGAGTACAAAGGTACTCAGCAAGACTTACAACAGATCCTATTATACATGCATCATTATCAATAAGGGTAGTGGAGTTCATAGCAGCAAGCCAGCTTTGACTCTTGGCTAACCTATACTACAACTCTCAGCAGATTGCAAGGTAAGACTACGTACACGAGTTCTCTACTCACCACAACAATACACCACTGTGGATCCTCTTTCGTCATCCTACGGAAGGGCCATCCATGGCACTCGCACTTGTCGTGAGGCTTTTAGTAGTATCCATCAACTTGTCTATGAACTATATAAGCAACCAAGTGGTCCGTACCACGAACAACGGCTATTCGAATAGATTGGTAACCCTGCAGGGGTGTACTTTATCACACACGCTTCCACCACTTATCGCCGTTTACTCGACATGTACTCGGCAACCTTCAAGCGGAAGCCCGGCGAGGGTGTTGGCCACGACCTGACTAACCACACAAGTCCCTAGTCCAGGTTTATCGCCTATTTGGGTTCCATCCGTGGGGAGATCCGGTCGGGGTGTCGCTCACGGCCCCAAACGATGTGTACAGGGTTCCCGAGTCACCAAACTGGCGATCGGTACACCCGGCCATGTACCTGCCGCATCACAGCCCACCCCGATGGTCAGCGATGTGCACGACCACCAGTGTACTACAAACACCAGAAACTAGTTGCAACTCTTGGACAGAGGACAAGGGCAGTTAATAAGCCGAGAGGGTCCATTGGTTTGGGGCCCAATGCATGGTAGTAGCTGAACTTCGAACCACACATACAGATCTCAGGTCCTATGGATGGTTCCAATGAAACAACCCACCATGTACTCCTACATGGCCTTTCATCGATACCTTTACCAAACATGCTCCACACTTCCCTCTCTTTATCGAGCATGATCATTTCACTCTGATCCATCACCCAGATGAACCAGACCTGACACAACTCTAAGCATAGCAGGCAACATAAACAAATAGCATGGTGGATCACACATCACATGTCTCAATCAACTCCTACACACGCTAGTGGGTTTCAACTATTTACTGTGGCAATGACAGGTCATGCAAAGGAATAGGGTTCAACTACCGCAGCAAGTAGCAGTTCACACGATGTTGCCTTAATGCATTAAAAGAGAGCAGGAGCGAGAAGATGGGTTTGTATCGGAATGATCAATGGGTTTCTTGCCTGACAGATTGGTTGTCGGGTACTGCTCTTCAGTTGGATACGTAGTTGTATCCTCGGTAGCAGGACCTACCACGGAGAACACCGACGATACAATCAATATACAAACAAATGCAACAATATGATGCATGCTCATGACATGGCAAGATGAATGTGTTTTGGGCTAATGCAACTATAAACAGAAAGGTTTGAGCCCATTTGAATCAAAGATTCAAATTTAAACCCAAACTATTATTCATCAAAGTGCATTATCATGTTTTGATGTGAACAGCAAGGTTAACTAGCTCAAACATGCATGAAACCAGCGCCATTGGAAAGATTGGATTTTTCTGTTCAATTTTCATATATAAATCTTTTCCATCCGAGCTATTGTTGAATTTATATGATTTTTTGAAGTTAAAGCATTTTCTGGAATTTTCTGAATTATTTTTAAATCAAATAATCCCAGAAAAGCATTTACTGCGTCAGCATGACATCATGCTGACGTCAGCAGGTCAACAGACCTGGTCCAGGTCAAACCTGACCAGTGGGACCCACTGGTCAGTGTCACAGTTAGTTAACTAACAAATTAGGATTAGTTTAAGCGCTAACCTAGGTTTGACTAACAGGCAGGGCCCACATGTCAGTGACCCAGGGGAGTCAAACCCCTAGTCAAACTAGGTTGACTCGCCGGCGTTTAGCCGCCGGCGACGTCTAGACGCGGCGGAGGCTGCGGGTTTCGCCCTCCGGCGACCAAAAGGAAGGCGGAGCACATCTACGGGCAGCTGGGAGTGATCCGCGTCGAGTGGTGCATGACTTGGTGCTCGGGGTCGCTGGAAACGACGCCGGCGACGAGTCCAGTGGCAGCCGGAGTTCGGGCAAGGACGAACTCGTCGGTGCAGTGCTCATGGAAGTGCGTGGAGTGGTCCTACAACATCTACGCGAGGCGGTGAAGCTAGTGGGCACGATGGCCGGGCCGTTAGGTGGCCGGAGGCACGTCGGCGGCGAGCGTGTGCGGCGGCGCGTGCGGGCGAGCAAGGTGCACTCACTACGGTGCACGGGAGCGAGAACGGAGAGGCTGGGAAGGGGCAGGAGCTCACGGCGGAGACGCCGAGTCGGCCGGCGAGCTCAGGGACGAACTGGTGCGGTGCCGACAGCGAAGGGGATCTCCGGCGGTGGCGGACGGGGGCGTGCTCGTGGTGGTGGCTTCGGGGCGAGCGAGCGCTCGGGGCTCGGCCTGCTCGACGAAGCGGACGACGGCGAAGCTCCTTGACACGGTGAGGCGATGGTGGGGCGACGGTGGCTGCGTCTACGACGGCGGGGAGCTCGCGGACACGTCGGCCATGGCGATGAGAGGGCGAGGGAGAGAGGCAGGGGGAGAAGTGAGACGTCCAGAGCATTCGGGCAACGACGTGGAGGTGAACCAGGGCGTCGTGGAGGCAGGGTAGTGAAGCAGGGCAGCGGGCGGCTGTGTGGCAATCGCGGGCTCGCCGGCATGCTCCTCTGTGCCTGCCTGGCAAGAGGAAGCAGCTGCGTGGAGCGGCTGCTGGGCTGAGCCAGCGAGGTGGTCCACCAGGTGGGCCGGTCTGTTAAGTCTCCCTCTCTCCTCTCTTTTTCTATTTTGTTTCTGTTTGTTTTCTTTTTCAACTATGTTGAATTAATAGAAATGCTAGAACATTTTTATAAATCATGAAACTGACCATGTCCATTGTATATAATATGAACAACATGGAACATTTTAGTTTATGATTATTTGGGCACCTAAATTGTTTTATAGCATTTAAATGCCCAGGTGGAGTCCAATCAAGGACGGCCTGAACTCGCTAGGGATTGACAGCAATACCATTACCGGAGATTACATGGCCTAGATAGGTCACTTCTGGCAACCAGAATTCACACTTGGAGAATTTGGCATAAAGGCGGTGCTCTCGAAGTTTCGTCAATACCAGCCTTAGATGCTTGGCATGATCTTCCTTGTTCTTGGAGTAGATGAGTATATCATCGAGGTATACCACGACGAATTTATCCAAGTACTCCATGAATATAGAATTCATTAACCGGGAGAAAGTGGCTGGGGCATTGGTTAACCCGAAGGACATGACGGTGTACTCGTATTGGCCATAACGAGTAACAAAGGACGTTTTGGGAATGTCCCCGTTCTTGATTTTGATTTGATGGTAGCCCAACCTCAAATCCATTTTGGAAAAGACTGAGGATCCAGCGAGCTGATCATACAGGTCGTTGATCCTGGGGAGCGGATACTTGCTCTTTATGGTGACCAAATTGACAGGTCGATAATCTACAACCATCCATTCCATTCCATCCTTCTTCTTGACGAAGAGGACGGGACAAGCCCAAGGGGAAGAACTAGGATGGATGAAACCCTTTTTCAAGAACTCATCGAGTTATTTCTTAAGCTCAGCTAGTTCTAGGGGTGCCATCTTATAAGGTCTCCTAGAGATTGTGACAATTCCTGGAACAAGATCTATCACGAACTCGACATCTCTGTCAAGTGGAACACCTGGCAGTTCTTCTGGAAAGACATCCGGAAAGTCACGGACTACCGGGATATCTTCGACTTCTGGTAGAGGGCTGGCATTAAGGGAGTAGAGCTGACGCTCAGCCATTCGGGCCAAAATATTAACTATCTTGCCGGATGGGTGTGTAAATTGAACAGTCCTAGTGTAGCAATCAATCTTGGCGTAATGAGCTGTCATCCAGTCCATACCCAAGATGATGTTTATGTCCGAGGACTTGAGAGCTATTAGTGATGCAAGGAAAACAAGTCTATCGACAAGAATTTCATTTCCATGGCTCACCCTTGAGGTTTACCATCTAGAGCCAGGAGTTTCAATTTCCATGGTGGTGGGCATGTCACAAAAAGTCATGTTGTGCATTCGAGCATAGCTCTCAGATATGAACGAATGAGATGCGCCAGTATCGAAAAGAACAGATGTCGGATGGCAGTTAAGAAGAAGCGTACCAAGGACGACGTTAGGATCCTCATAAGCTTCCTCAGCAGAGACATAGTTGACATGACCACGTGCAGTGGGGATTGGCTTGACATAGTTCACCTTGTTTGTTGGCTTACCACGGCCAACGGAGCTTCCTGGCTGGTTCTGAGGACACTCACGCATGTAGTGCCCTGGTTCTCCACACTGGAAGCATGTCACAGTGCCAGTGCGTGGAGCAAAGTTGGAAGGTGGTCCTCCATAAGTCTTGGTAGGTGCATACTGTTGAGTTGGGCGAGGAGCCTCATAGGATGGCCTCGGAGTGAACTTGGGTGGCATAGCAGTGTTAGGAACCCACACACGACGCTTGTGAGAGCCAGAGCCGGATGAGGAACCAAAGTCACGAGGATGCTTGCGTGTGGCTTCGAAATTAGTCTGGCCCGTCTCAGCACTGATGGCTTTGTTCACCAACTTCTGGAAGGAGGTGCACTCATGCAGACATAGATCTTGGTGAAGTTCAGGGCTGAGTCCCTTGCGGAACCTCACCTGCTTCTTGGCATCGGTGGACACTTCCTAGGGAGCATAGCGTGCTAGGTTGCCAAACTCGCGACTATAGCCATCCACGGTTAGCCGGCCCTGGGTGAAATTGCAGAATTCCTCCCGCTTGCGATCCATGAGACCTTCCGGAATGTGATGTTCACGGAATGCCTCATTGAACTCTGCCCAAGTAGTGATTTGGCCAGCAGGACGCATAGCTTCAAAGTTTTCCCACCAGAGACTGGCAGGGCCCTCAAGATGGTAGGTGGCGTAGGTAACCTTGTTAGCTTCGGCCACACGGGCTGAGTGTAGCTTGTGGGTGATAGTGCGAAGCCAGTCATCCGCATCAAGAGGTTCAGCGGAATGATGGAACTTCGGTGGGCACATCTTGATAAAGTCATTAATTGACACCACGTCATTCCTCTGGCGTAAGGCAGTATTCTGCTCTATGCGTTCCAACAGACGGTTGGTCTCTCTCTTGTTCCTTTCCGCCTCGAGCATAACTTCAGCCAAGAAGGGTGGTTGGGGCAGATTCTCATCTCTAGCCCCACTGGCCTCACCCTGCTCCTGAGCAGCAGGAGTGCTGCGAGTTTTGACCATCCTAGGAAAACAAAACAACGGTTTAGACAAGGATGGCAAAACTTTGACATAGGAGTGCAGAATGTAATGGATGACACGGAATGTAGAGATGTTCATCTGTACGACATGGTAATATAGAAACTGCCATATATACACGAGTGGTCATACACACCATACACAGTTTAGTACAAGCCAAGGCTAAAGTACAACTGCGGTGAAAGACGATACATCTCATCAGAGGCACTCCAAGCTCCTATACATTATTTATCTACGCCTCCGGAACTCAAAACACACTAGGTCATATTCCACAAGACGCGCAGGACTGTGGAAATATAACTACTACGATACTACTACTACCACGGTCGATCTCAGACATTCCCGTAGTAATCCTCATAAAGATTTCCACCGTAGCCTGGAAGTGGAACATGTGGATCTGGAATCTCTCGAGCACTCGAAGTTTGTGGACCATAGGGACATGGATGCGGTCTCGGTCCCGTTGCTGGTAGTAACCGACGCCCACGTGGAGGTGTAATACCCCCAACGTCACGCCAATCCATGCAATCGGGCAGACGAGTCCGCACGGGATACAAATCCCGCATATCCAGATATCCGGCGTGCACAGCAGGTGCAAGCCTTGTCAAGGTATTCCAGTGGGCGGCTCGAGTGTTATAAAGCTCCATCCGGAGGGCACGGACCTCACGGTCCCTATCCTCCAGTATCTGAGTAGTAGTCTGAAGCAGTGGCTCCTCATGAGCGGCATCAGTATACAGACCAGTGTAGTAGCCTTCCTCTCCAGGAAGTGAGGCTGGCATGTAGCAGAACTCAGTGTTCAGCACCAGGGCATGCCTAACCCGGATGATGGTCATCGTCGAGTAAGCGGCATCCTGCACTGCCATCTCGATGGTAACCCCGAGTCCATAAGACCAATGGACGGTGTCGGTAGCTACGGGATACGAGGGGTATATCCGGACTATTCAGAAATACTGACTCTGGTTGAAATCCTGGAACTGTTCCTCCAAGTGTACTCAGGATACCAACGGTAGTCGGTCTCAGTCAACACACGGACTAGCATGGCCGTGTGACCTGGCACATTAATGCACCGGGTCAAACGGACCACCTGGTAAGGTGTGCGAGCAGACATCTGAAACACGAAATAATGCAAAGGCATTAGAATTTCTGGAAGAAATCGGGCAGCATAACAACTGTAAATGCTCAAAAAAGATTTTGAGACATCATACAAATGATAGCATAGCCACTCAACAACATCATATCAAGGTTCCGGGTCCAACTAATCAACATACTAAAAGGGTAGAAACTAAACTGAGGCTTGAAACCAACAATCCTAAGAGTCTACGGATTAGTAACACGTGAACCTAGTAAGGATGAAAGCCTTAGTCCTAAACCCCCGTAGAAAGAATAGGCTGACTCAGATCAGAAGGGCATAAGGTAAAGAAATAAAAAGAGCCTTACGTTCCCTTCCACAATCAATTCCCCTACATATAACCAAGAATTTTCTAGACTCAACATCGACCAGTTTGGCTTGAACAACCTACAGGCAATCCTGCTCTGATGCCAACGTTGTCAGGACCCCGATCCTAAGTTACACCGATCTAGCTTGTAACACATCATATCACTTTGCGGCCTCACGCACGGTATCCCCACGGGTGCCACCTTACCTGGCCCGGGACCGTTTGCGCATCTTGGCACACGTATATGATAGTGTCGCTAGCATCCATATGACACAGAACCCGGGCCGACATGGCTAGTTATAAACCAAAAGTGGCACTAAATTACAAAGACAGGCATCCATGACCCAGCAACGAACATGTCGGTCATCAACGTATGAACCCAAGTCGTAGCAAGCTACATGGACTTAAAGGAACAACGCGTACCATTTCCCCTAAGGGACAGACACAGGAACGAAGAAGGACACATGCCGGCCAGCCTACGTGTTCCGGAGCAGTAGCAAGCTACCAAGGCTCAGTGGAAGCACTAGGAGGCACTTCCCTATAAGATAGGCTACCAAAGGTAAACAAATAGGTGTCGGATCCCACACATACCAAGCATTTCAAACATACACACAATATGCTCAATATGTGCAAATACAACATTGCATCACAACAGAACTCTATGACTCAAAGTACTTTATTTTAGAGGCTCCGAAGAGCCATACATAACATATCCATACAGATAGGGGTCACATGACCCAACACTCAAGTCATACAATCATACAAGCACAAGCGTAAGCTAACATGTCTGAGTACAGACAACTTGGAAATAAAATAGGCTTGGTGTAGCCTGACTATCTACAAGGCCCTTCACAAGCTTAGGATCTTCGTCTGGGTAGCAAGCTACTCGTCGACGTCAACGTCTATGTAAAACTCATCAGAAGGGGCAGGGTTCTCCTTACAACACTTACTAAGCAAACATGAGTACAAAGGTACTCAGCAAGAATTACAACAGATCCTATCATACATGCATCATTATCAACAAGGGTAGTGGAGTTCATAGCAGCAAGCCAGCTTTGACTCTTGGCTAACATATACTACAACTCTCAGCAGATTGCAAGGTAAGACTACGTACACGAGTCCTCTACTCACCACAACAATACACTACCGTGGATCCTCTTCCGTCATCCTACGGAAGGGCCATCCACGGCACTCACACTTGTCTTGAGGCTTTTAGTAGTATCCATCAACTTGTCTATGAACTGTATAAGCAACCAAGTGGTCCATACCGCGAACAACGGCTATTCGAATAGATTGGTAACCCTGAGGGGTGTACTTCTTCACACACGCTTCCACCACTTATTGCCGTTTACTCGACATGTACTCGGCAACCTTCAAGCGGAAGCCCATCGAGGGTGTCGGCCACAACCTGACTAACCACACAAGTCCCTAGTCCAGGTTTATCGCCTATTTGGGTTCCATCGATGGGGAGATCCGGCCGGGGTGTTGCTCACGGCCCCAAACAATGTCTACAGGGTTCCCGAGTCACCAAACGGGCGATCGGTACACCCGGCCACGTACCTGCCGCATCACAGCCCACCCCGAGGGTCAGGGCTGTCCACGACCATCAGTATACTACAAACACCAGAAACTAGTTGCTACTCCTGAACAGAGGACAAGGGCAGTTAATAAGCCGAGAGGGTCCATTGGTTTCAGGCCTAATGCATGGTAGTAGCTGAACCTTGAACCACACATACAGATCTCAGGTCCTATGGACGGTTCCAATGAAACAACCCACCATGTACTCCTACATGGCCTTTCATCGATACCTTTACCAAACATGTTCCACACTTCCCTCTCTTTATCGAGCATGATCATTTCACTCTGATCCATCACCCAGATGAACCAGACTTGACACAACTCTAAGCATAGCAGGCAACATAAACAAATAGCATGGTGGATCACACATCACATGGCTCAATCAACTCCTACACATGCTAGTGGGTTTCTACTATTTACTGTGGCAATGACAGGTCATGCAAAGGAATAGGGTTCAACTACCGCAGCAAGTAGCAGTTCACACGTTGTTGCCTTAATGCAGTAAAAGAGAGCAGGAGCGAGAAGACGGGTTTGTATCGGAATGATCAATGGGTTGCTTGCCTGACAGATTGGTTGTCGGGTACTGCTCTTCAGTTGGATACGCAGTTGTATCCTCGAGAGCAGGACCTACCACGGAGAACACCGACAATACTATCAATATACAAACAAATGCAACAATATGATGCATGCTCATGACATGGCAAGATGGATGTGTTTTGGGCTAATGCAACTATAAACAGAAAGGTTTGAGCCCATTTGAATCAAAGATTCAAATTTAAACCCAAACTATTATTTATTAAAGTGCATTATCATGTTTTGATGTGAATAGCAAGGTTAACTTGCTCAAACAAACATGAAACCAGGGCCATTGGAAAGATTGGATTCTTCTGATCAATTTTTATATATAAATCTTTTCCATCTGAGCTACTGTTAAATTTGTATTATTTTTTGAAGTTAAAGCATTTTCTGGAATTTTCTGAATTGTTTTTAAATCAAATAATCCCAGAAAAGCATTTACTGCATCAGCATGACAACATGCTGACGTCAGCAGGTCAACAGACCTGGTCCAGGTCAAACCTGACCAGTGGGACCCATTGGTCAGTGTCATAGTTAGTTAACTAACTAATTAGGATTAGTTTAAGCGCTAACCTAGGTTTGACTAACAGGCAGGGCCCACATGTCAGTGACCCAGGGGAGTCAAACCCCTGGTCAAACTTGGTTGACTCGCCGGCGTTTAGCCGCCGGCGACGTCCAGACGTGGCGGAGGCTGCGGGTTTCGCCCTCCGGCGACCAAAAGGACGGCGGAGCACATCTACGGGCAGCTGGGAGTGAGCCGCGTCGAGTGCTGCACGACTTGGTGCTCGGGGTCGCCGGAAACGACGCCAGCGACGAGTCCAGTGGCTGCCGGAGTTCGGGTGAGGACGAACTCGTTGGTGCAGTTATCATGGAGGCGCGTGGAGTGGTCCTACAGCATCTACGCGAGGCGGTGGAGCTAGTGGGCACGATGGCCGGGCCGTTAGGTGGCCGGAGGCACGTCGGCGGCGAGCGTGTGCGGCAGCGCGTGCGGGCGAGCAAGGTGCACTCGCTACGGTGCACGGGAGCGAGAACGGGGAGGCTAGGAAGGGGCAGGAGCTCACGGCGGAGACGACGAGTCGGTCGGCGAGCTCGGGGACGAACTGGTGCGCTGGCGACAGCGAAGGGGATCTCCAGCGGTGGCAGACGGGGGCGTGCTCATGGCGGTGGCTGCGGGGCGAGCGAGCGCTCGGGGCTCGGGCTGCTCGACGAACCAGACGACGGCGAAGCTCTTTGACACAGCAAGGTGACGGTGGCTGCGGCTACTACGGCGGGGTGCTACGCGTCGGCCATGGCGAGGAGAGGGCGAGGGAGAGAGGCAGGGGGAGAAGTGAGACGTCCAGAACGTTCGGGCGACGACGTGGAGGCGAACCAGGGCGTCGTGGAGGCGGGGGAGTGAAGCAGGGCAGCGGGCAGCTGCGTGGCGACCGCAGGCTCGCCGGCGTGCTCCTCTGTGCCTGCCTGGCGAGAGGAAGCAGCTGCGTGGAGCGGCTGCTGGGCTGGGCCGGCCAGGTGGGCCGGTCTGGTAAGTCTCCCTCTCTCCTCTCTTTTTCTATTTTGTTTCTGTTTGTTTTCTTTTTCAACTGTGTTGAATTAATAGAAATGCTATAACATTTTTATAAATCATAAAACTGACCATGTCCACTGTATATAATATGAACAACATCGAACATTTTAGTTTATGATTATTTGGGCACCTAAATTATTTTATAGCATTTAAATGCCCAAATGCAAATACAATATGAATTAAACCAGCGACCTTTGGATGTCCTAGAAAATTGTGCACCATTTTTGTCAGAGGTTTAAGACCAAGGCAAAGATGATGAACATTTTTAGGGGCATTTTGGGTACATTGGAAAAGATTTTATTAAACCCTAGTAGTTAGAAGAGGGGTGTTGGGGTTTCTGTCATCCCCATTTCAGGTTTCTGCAAAAAGTAGACATGATGCACACTCTAGCTAGTCCTAATTCATGCACTGACTAGGGATGTGACATCGGAGCCGGAGTCATTAATCGAGTATCCATCCTACTCGTGAGAAGCCTTTGCTTTCTTTCCTCAATCATTTCAATTGGTGAATTCTCGTCTAAGTTCATCATTCTTCATCTCGTTTTCTCCTACGGTGGATCCAATTCAATTAGTATTCGGTTTTCTTCATATATTTTTCCCTCGGCTCAGATGTTTCCCCTTTCTCATTCGCCTCTCTCCATTTAATCGCTCCGGAGTTCTGAAGACATCTCAGAAGATTCGTGTTTGCGTTCGAATTAATTCGAGGCTATCACCTCATTCGAGTCCTTGAATAGTTCCGGTGCATTATCTCCTTTATAATCCTTTCCAATGGTGTTTCTCTTCGGTGGGCTCATAACCCACAGGTATTTTACCAGGATCTTACCTGACTCTTCTAATTCTCCTGGAGTATTCTCAAATTCTTTTTAAAATGTGACGTAAGAATGTATACCATCAGTCATATGCCTTCTCCAAGGTCGCTTACATGTTCTTTTCATCATGGATCAACATTTTTTCCACTTTTCATTCGTCTGGAGTATCCCAACAATTCTTCATGCTATTTCTCGTCGTCATTCTCAGCATTAGAAGACCGAAGAAGAGTTTTCCTCTAAATCTTGTATGTTCTCTCGAAGATTCGTGATTCTAGCTTCATGTTATCCTCTCGAATTATTCCATTTGTCATAATTCTTTTCTTTAACCATCCGGAGTATTTCATGAATTCTTTGCTTTGTGATCCTCTAAAGGCCATCATTACAGAAGATTTCTTCATTTTCAGTTGTCAATTTCGTCCTCCAACTATTCTAAATTGATGTCTCTTCGTTCTTCTCCATATTCCTCCGGTGCTCCGTTCAAGTGTTGTGTAATCAATTCGCGATCTCTCCATTATCTTGTATCTAAATTCACTCAGGTTCTTTATTCATTTTCTAATTCTTCCTCGTGATTCATTCTCGTGTATTCGCTCCATTTCAATTGCTTACGGTGGCTTGTTCTCTTTCATCACTCGGTTTCAATTCTTATGGTGGTTCGTTCAAGATTTATTTTCATTGGTCATCATATCAACTCATTTGTTCTTTCCAATCCTACCGGTGGTTCATGAAGACGTTCTCGAGTTTTGCGCTATATCCCTCTTTAATCATTTTCAACGCGAATAAGTGATACGCAAATCCATTGCTTCTCATCAACTTAATTGGTGAAGGATAAGCATAACATAATTCTTATTGATTTTCATCAAGTAGCTCAATCCCTTCCTTCATGAGTTTATTCATGATGAATAAATTCTAGACCCAGGTCTGTTCATCTTTTCTTCTCTGGAGTCCAAAGTTTTTCTCGGCTATCTCATCAGAACGTCCGTCTAAATCATCGCAAGGCTTTAATCTTATTCTTTTCGTCCTCATTTCTATATCATCATCCTTTTGTACCGGAGTTCTTCATGGTGGTCCATCATGATTTAATTCATTCTTCAAGTGTTCATCAAGATTTTTGTTGGAGAAACTCAAGCATTCTTTTTCTTGCCCCTTAAGATGCAATTAATTTTCCGTATTCATTTGAAGTAGAGTTTTGCATCTCTTCGTTCTTCTTAGCTATTCAAGCAATTTATAGTGGCATAATCTCACCTCAAGTTTGGGATGATTTTCATAAGTCCACAACAAGCTTAATCTTTTGTTGTTGATTTTCTCAAAAACTCTGTTCAAGCCTTTCTCTTGAGGATGCTTTTATTCATTCATGATGGAAGTTGTTTTTCTCTTATCCGTTCTTTTCATTACACTCTTTCAATTATTTCGGAGGCATTGTGTTGTTTCTCTCGTCTAGTATTATTCCATCTTCTCAGGTTCTTGTTCTATTCCTTCCATTCTTAGCCGGAGTGCTTCCCAAATTCATTCGTTCAAATTCCGTTTCTATCTCTTATTAACCGGAGTGGTTTCAATGTCTCACTTGACACTTTAGCTCTTAATTCTCGTCGTATGCCTTGTTTCCTCAATTTACCGAAGCTTCTCAATCTCATTCATAGCCCTCGTGTTATTTCCTTCAAGTTGTTCAACCTCTCAAGGTTCTTTGGTTTCAATCTTTTGTTCGAGAAAAACTTGGTTCTTCCTATTCCTCTTCCGTCTGGTTCCTAAGATCTCGGGACGAGATCTCTTGTTAGTAGGGGAGTGTTGTGACAGCCCGAGACCGGTGCGTTAGGTGTCATCCTCTTATTCGTCGTCGTTTCCATGTCATCTGCTTGCGTGTTGCACTTTGCCATGTCATCGTATGCATTTCATCTGCATTGTTTTCAAAACTTGCATCCGTCGGTAGTTGTCGGGTCTCTCCGTTGTCCGTTCTGAGTCCAGACACACTCGCATGCGCCCGTGGCACCTCCGAAACCTCTTTTTGTAAGTGGCCAAAAAAGGTTCTCGGAATTGGTTGAAACTTGGTGTGTGGTCTTATTATAGTGTAGACAGACCACCTACAAAATTTTGTCGCATTCGGAGCTCGTTTGATAGCCCAACCGTTAAACATAGGGTAGTGCCGTTGCCGGAATGACGTCGGACATTTTCGGTCTCCGAAAACCCCCGTCGGGCCTCATCTCACTCCTCTTCACAGCCCACTAATCCAGCCCTCCAACCCACCTAGCTTCTCCTCTCCGCTCCAGACTGTACGATGGCAATCGAACGGCTCCGAAACAGCCTCATAACCCTATCCCTAACCCTTTCTGCCTATAAATGGACACCCCCACATCCAAATTTGGAACCCTAGCCCCTCCACCTACCTCTAGCCTCCCCCTCCTCGGAATCCACGCCCCAACCCGCAGCCTCCACCTCCACCTTCCAGCTGTCGTCTCCCACCTAAAAATTAGTCGCCGGCCACCCCTCCAGCGCCACGTGGTGGGCTCCTAGTGGCCAGCCGCCACCACGCAGACGCCCGCAGCCAACGGGACGGCGCCACGTGTCCCGGCCGACCTCCCTCCACCGCAGGCCCGCCGTTCCCGGGGCTGGCCCAAGCCACCGCCCATGCACCCATGCCGCTCGCTCCCCTCGCTCCTCGCTCTCCCCGCCTCCCGCTCTTATGCCGAACACCGCCGGACCCCACCTGCGCCGCCGCACGTCACCTCGCCGACCAGCCGGCTCCGGGAGCACCTATGTCCAGCTCACCTGTCGCCAGCGCCTCCTCTCGCGTCGACCTTGTCGCTGTCGTCCAAGCCGCCGTCCTTCGCACCGCCGACGCCCAGATCCGGCTCTCCTCGGCCAGATCTGCTCGATCCCGCCGCTGACCTCCTCCTCGGCCGCCCCTTGTCAGAGGCGTGCTCCCGCCGCCGGTCTCCCTCCTCTTGATCGAGAGGGCGCTCGATCTTCTGCCACAGCCGCCGCCCGCATGGGCCACCGTGTGGGCCCGCGTCGGCCGACCCAGCCGGACCCCAAGCCGGCCCAGTACTCTCGCGGCCCAGCAGCGCTGAGGCCTGCCAGCCTCTGCCTTCCCCTCTGGCCCGATGGCCCAGTGGTGAGCCCGGTAAGCCCTACCCTATGCGCGATTTAACTATCAACTGCTCATCTTTTTTTCTTTTTGTCTGGAAAACTGCTAAGTCTGAGAAATTCAGCATCATGTTGCATACTTGTGAGAGGTGTAACTTTTTGCACATAGATCCAAATGAAGCATATGATATGTCAAAATGTTCGTCTTTGGATGCTCTACATGTTGGTTACACTTTCATACATGTTAGGGTCCATATTGCCATGTTAATCTCTGATGCAAAGTGCTTAGTGGCTGTTAAGTGCTGAAAACTGTTTAAACTTGCTGATTTGTCGTTTTCATATCTTTTTGTGTGATTTTTGTTTAAGCATCATGTCAACATGTTTTAGGAGCATTTTCATGTCATCTTTGCAGTGATGCAATTAGTTTTTTATGATATGCCATGTGGTGAATTTCACAAGCTTGCAAACATGCTAACATGTTGTTGCTCTTTCTCTTACACTTGTTGAAAACTGCTAAGTCTGAAAATGTTATATTATGTTGCCATGTTTTCTTGATGCTACACTCAAACATGTTCATGTTTGGAGTTATCCAATGATCATGTCTTGAAGTACTTGTGATTCTATGTCCATCCATGCCCTTGTTTGCAATTATAGGTTGTTGTAGCTTGTCTCTTTCTTGCTCTCAAGCTGTCATTATGATAAATCTATCAACCTGTCAACAGCATGTTCAATTTGGCAAAGCTCATTGTAGTAAATCTATGCCGCCTATGAAGTTGTGCCAATGGAGTTATTTGGTATGTGCCATGCCTACTACATGTTCATGACCTTTTTATGCTTATTAGAATTGACATGCTTGTTGTTATGTGCCTCCAACGTCAGTATCACAATGTTGGTTTTGCATTTCTAGATTTGCACTAAGTGTGAGAATCTGCTATATTATATATGCATCTTGTTTTGATGAATGCCATGCACCTGTTGCTCCCATGTATATGCCATGATGTGTTCCTTGAGATCCATGTTATGTTCTAGCATGTCATGCTTTTTCTTGCCATGTTCCTATGTTGTAGCTTAATTAATTCTTTCCTCCAACATGTCAACATATTAACTCTGCTTATGTATATGCTCTGTTTTCCACCAAGTCATAATCTATGATATAAAGTTAGTGTGTTTCCTTAATTTTATTGGTTTACTCTTGATGCCTATGAACCCGATCCTTGTTTATATTGGAATCATGATATCTGTACTTTGAGCTCATGCCATGCTTGTGCCTATCTTGTACTTGTAGCATGTTGCTTTGATGCTTGTAAGCTGCCTAGTTACTGTTGTGGACAGCTTGTCCTTTAATCTTGTTTCGTGTGTATGTGTTGAACCGTTGCTCCATTTTGAGCATGCTCTATATGAAACTTGCTTGGTTTTGCATGTAGCTACATCATTTCATGTTGTATCAATGTTTTGGAGTGTTGTGCTTGATGTTTGAATGCATTTTGTATCAATGCCATGTTTAACTTGTTTTGCTTGTATCTTCTAGGCCATAGCTCCGAATTATTGAACTTTATATGTAACTTGACTAGAATCTCGTGTAGATCATCATGGTGCATGTTAACTTGCTGTTTAACAACTTTAAATTAAGGTTTGTTCATATCTGGACAAATTTCGAAATTTCCATATGAGGACTTACTGGAATTGTTATATGTTGTTGCTGGCCTCATTTAAACTTGCGTTCTTGTGTGGTCTTGTATGAATCATCATTTGCCATGATTAGCATCATGTAGCCTTGTCATGCATGATACTTGGTTGAGCATCATGTCATGTTTATGTGTTGTGTGTTTACCATGTTGTTTGTTTCTTCTCGGTAGTTCCTGTTCCGTTGTGATCGTCAGGATTCGTTCGACTACGCTAGGTTCGTCTACGTGGCTTCTTCTTCATCTTCTTTATTGACTCGTTCTTCTTCCTAGCGGAATCTGAGGAAAGATGACCGTCACCTTGGATCTCATTACTATCATTGCTATGCTAGTTGTCTCGATGCTATCGCTATATGTCACGCTGCCTATCTATTGATGTCAGCCTCTCGTTGTTGCCATGAAACCTCTAACCTTTGACACCATCCCAGCAAACCATTGTTTCGCTATGCTTCCGCTTGCTCAGCCCCTCTTATAGCGTTGCTAGTTGCAGGCGAAGATGAAGATTGCTCCATGTGGGATCTTGGATGTTTCGAATATCACAATATTTATTATTATAATTAATGCACCTATATACTTGGCAATGGTGGAAGGCTTGGCATTTTTCTCGGTGTTTTGTTCCACTCATGCCGCCTTAAGAACCGATAAACCGGTATTATGTTCCTTGAGTTTGCGTTCCTAACATGGTTGGGGGTATGGGACCCCCTTGACAGTTTGCTTTGAATAAAACTCCTCCAGAAAGTACCAAGTTTGGTTTTAATTGCCTAATAATAAAACTTAATTAATTAATTAATTTGCATAGGGGTCGCATCCCCGAGGATTCTTTTCTATATACAGGGGGGCCAGTGCCGATGGTGTTGGTCCCAAACTAGAGCACTTTGCGGGGCCACCCCTTGGCAACTTGGGCGTTTGGCTCCCGTACGTGTCGCTCATCCGGACGTGGCCTGAGACAAGATAAATGCGGCTACTAGCAGGGTGTTGGCAAGCCGGGAGGTCTTGCTGGACTTGTTTTACCATTGTTGAAATGTCTAGTGCATCGGGATTCCGAGTCTGATCGGGTTGTCCCTAAGATAAGAGGTTTTACCTGGGCTGATCGTGAAAGCTTGTGATGGGATAAGTCGGGACACCCCTGCAGGGTTATGATCTTTTGAAAGTCGTGCCCATGGTTATGTGGCAGATTGGAATTTGTTAATGTCCAATTGTGGAAAACTTGACAGGGCATCCGAAATAAAAATACATCAACTATGTGAGTAACCGTGATCGTCTCTTTTCAATTTGAGAAGAGAACACGGTGGGGTTATGTTCGACTCGTAGGTAGTTCATGATCACTTAGTGATCATTTCTAGTTGCGACCATTGGTGTAGATGCTCATCTTATTCTTGTACTCGTAAGTTAGCCTCCATACTATGCTTAGCCGCTGCTGCAACCTCACCACTGAACCTCTGCATACCCATTAAGCTTTGCTAGTCTTGATACCCATGGTTATGGGATTGTTGAGTCCTCTTGGCTCACAAATACTACAACAACAGTTGCAGGTGCAGGTTTCCGATGACTTGACGTGAGAGCGATGTTATTTGTGTTGGAGTTCTTTCTTCTTCTTCTTCGTCAGTCTTGGGATAGGTTCCTAGTCAGCGGCCTAGGATAGCAGGATGGATGTCATGTGCTTTTCATGTTTTTCATCCATAGTCTGATGCCTCATGTATGATGTGTTGTATAGTATGACTTGTATGTATCGCCATCTATTTATGTAATGGTACGATGTAATGATATCCATCTTGCTAAGCGCCCGAAATGCGGTTGTGCCCCAATCACGAAGTTATCACGTGATCGGGATAGAATCGCATCTTGGGCATGACATCCGGCTAGGTGCTCCACTGGCACCAGCAACCCTCTGGCTGGCGTTGGATCGTTCGGACAGGGTCCCAGGTTATCGGGAAAGAGCCCGGATTATCTGAACCTTGTCCCCGATCGTCCGGGTCGAGCCTTGATCGTTCGGGCCGTGTCCTGGATCATCCGGGTAACTGGTCACTTGGATACAATAGTCCTCTGGATGGAGCCCGATAATCCGGAAGGACTTCTGGATAATCTGGGCTTTGCCTAGATCAACCCGATGTGCTCTCGGATCATCCGACCACCTCGCAGCACTTCTCCTACCACTTCGTCCAGGCTCGTATCTAGACCATCCAGATAGTAATACGGATCATCCGGGCATGTCAACTTCTGCTCTAAACGGCTCTAATCTATTGGAGGTATATATTGTTGGCATCTACGGTAGGGTGCGTCGACTGCAAATTAAAATTTTCCTATGCACAGAACATCCAAGAACATGCTAAGGGACATCGATCACGGATCGTTACCACTAGACGTGGAGTGTCGCACAGCGGAAGTAGAGTTGGGGCAGCGCGTCTCCAAAGTCTTCTCGTCCTCGATCTCCCATGTAGCCAATCGGATCCCGCGAACAGGTTCGTTGGAGCGGCAGAAGTGCACTGCCTCTAGCGAGTATCCGGGTGTGCAGGAGGAATGTCGTGTGGTGGACTGCTAGGTCCGATCGCACAACCAGCGATGAGTGGAGTTGGCTACTTGCAACACATGCAAAGCCCTAATGACGGTGCCAAAGCGATCAACCAAATGAGTGTGCCGCACCTACACTATATATAGGCATCTGTCACGGGCTCAACTCTTGGGCCTCACACAGATCCTAAATCCCACAAGTCAACTTGGTCACGTTCCAAGTCCAACTCGGATCACATACGACCAGTGTCCTCGGATCCAACCTCATAGCACTATTGTAGGATGTTGCTAACGTGACACTATGATCAGAGACCCTTTTCCGAAACTGTGTGCGATGCATTAATCGCGAACGTTCCTGTAAAAGAACCGTCAAAAAAGGTGCAAAACGTTTGTGATGGCGGAGCCATCAAACAAGGTTCAGATTTTGGTTGTGTGTGCGATATACGGCATACAGTTTAATACATCGAACTGTTTGCGATGAGGCAGAACAACAGAATGTGTGTGCAATATACGGCATACAATTTGCTCTGATGAAATGTTTGCTATTAGGGAGTGCAACAAAAATGGTTAGTCAGATCAAGGTCTGTGTGATATATTGCATACGATTCACTCGGATAAACTGCTTTCGATTAGGGAACACAATAGAAACGGTTCAACTTAACAAGATGTGTTTGATATGCGGCATACAGTTCACATTGATGAACTTTTTGCGATAAGTCAAAAGAACACAAACGAGTCGTGTAAACAAGATGTGTGTGATATGTGGTGAGGGAGTCCTGGATTGAGGGGTCCTCATGTGGCCGGACAACTCGTGGTGGGCCGGACTGGTGGGCCAAGAAGATCATTGTTGAAGATAGTCTTTAGTATCCGGATAGGACTCCTGTATTCGTATGATGGCAAGTTTTAGGTTCGGGCATAATATTTCCTTCCTCTGCAAGATGGTTATGTACAAACCGTAGGCCCCTCCGGTGCATATATAAACTGGAGGCTTTAGTCCGTAGAAGCTAAGAGAGAATCACAACATCCTCCTAGGCTAGACTCTAGGGTTTAGCTGTTACGATCTCGAGGTAGATCAACTCTTGTAATCATATTCATCCATATTAATATAGCAGGAAGTAGGGTATTACCTCGATTGAGAGGGCCTAAACCTGGGTAAACATCATGTCCCCAGCCTCCTGTTACCCTCAATCCTCAAATGCATAGTTCGGGACCCCCTACCCGAGATCCGCCGGTTTTGACACCTACATTGGTGCTTTCATTGAGAGTTCCACTATGTCGTCGACCAAAGGACTGATGGATCGCGTCATCAATCACGACGGCGATACCGAGGGAATTTTCCCTCCCGGACAGCTTTTTGTGTTCGGTGGCTTCATGCTCCGCGCCAATACTGAAGGCCACCTCGAGCAGGCTGAGAGCTACGCCCCTGGCCATCAAGTCAAATTTGGAAGCTTAAACTACGTTGCTGATATCCGCGGAGACTTGATCTTTGACGGATCCGAGCCCACGTCGGCCTCTCCATCCCATCACGATGAACACGACCTAACTCTGTCATCGGATTAGGAAATAGCACATGTCACAGTTCTGGCCCTAGATCCGGAACAGATCACGTCACCCGAGGACGGGAAGCTCAACCCCGCCCCGGAAGCCGCAGACTCAATGGCGTTGGAGCCGCACACGGACCTAACTTCGAGCAGGATCCGTGTTATCGGAACTACGGATTTGTCTCCGGCCTTATGTTCCGAATCATGCGCATCCGCGCCCTTCAAGCTTGATCAGGCGTCTATCACCGAATTCAACGCTGCCGACATCTTCCGGCACTCACCTTTTGGCGATGTGTTGAATTCAATAAAATTTCTCTCCTTAGCTGGGGACACACAGCCGAATTATATCCGGTTCAAACTGGAGGCTCATGAATTTTGCTCCCCACCCACCACCCACTTGGTAGCCACAGGTTAAGATCTTACCAATCTACTTGACTACGCTTCCGAAGACTTCGAAGGGATGGACCTCGAAGCCGAAGCAGATCTAGATCAAAACCGGCCCATAATCGGGCGGTGGACAGCTACGTCTTCATACGATGTGTATATGGTGGATACACCTAAGGAGAAGGAGGGCGGTGGCGAAAACGATCCCTTAAAGGACAAGCCTGTCAAAGAACCTCCCAAACGTCGGCGTCCAAAGCGCCGAACTAAATCCTGCAAAGGAAAAGATAGCAACACTGTCACCACTGATGGTGACAGTCCAGAGCAAGCCGAAGACCCCGCAGACCCAACGATGGAGCAGGATGAGCGAGAGGACATCGAACATAGTCCGAAACCGCTGTCCGATGACAGTGATGCCGAAGACAGAAATTATGAACCTGTCTCCGAAGAGGATGTTAGCCTGGACGACGACAAATACATCGTCCCAGAAGAACCCTTAGAACAAAAGTGCTTCCATCGAAGGCTTATTGCCACCACAAGGAGCTTGAAAAAGAAGCAGAGACGGCTTCGAGCCGCACAGGACACACTCAATGATAGATGGAACGAAGAGCTAGTCGCTGCGCAAAAACATGGCTACAATCGCCAAACCAAAGGCTATCCTAAGCGTAAACTGCTGCTCAAATTCGACGACGAGGCCACTGCGCCCATAACGCCGAAAAATAACACCGCTGATAAGCTGGACCGACCACCTCGTGGATGGGACAGAGTGGCTAGCAACGACGTGCACAAGCCCGCACCCCCACCCCATAAAGGAAAGGAAGATGAGGCTCAAGTCCGGAAATACTATTTGCGTGAGGACCTGAACAACAAGGACGGCAAGACCAGATCCATCTACGGATCTAGGGACCGTCCTCCCGCACGGGACGGTGGCTATCAAGCCAATCGCGCCGGTCATATACTAGTTCGGGGTCAATACCGAACATCACAACCATCAGACATACGCCATGATATAGCAAAATACAGAGGCGCCGCACACCCTCTGTGCTTCATTGATGAGGTGCTGGATCATGGTTTTCCAGATGGGTTTATACACGTGAAAATCAAGGCATACGATGGAACGACGGATCCTGCCGTCTGGATAGAAGACTTCATCCATCACATCCACATGGCTCGCGGAGATGATCTCCACGCCATTAAATACCTACCCCTCAATCTAAAAGGACCAGCTCGATACTGGCTAAACAGCCTCCAAGAGAACTCCATTGGGAGTTGGGAACAACTTGAGGATGCTTTTCGGGCCAATTTTCAAGGGACATATGTCCGGTCCCCAGATGCTGATGATCTAAGTCACATCATCTAACAACCCGGGGAGTCAGGCCGCAAGCTTTGGAATTGGTTTCTCACAAAGAAGAACCAAATCGTCGACTATCCGGACACCGAAGCCTTAGCGTCCTTCAAGCACAGTGTCTGGGACGAATGGCTAGCCAGACACCTCGGACAGGAAAAGTCGAGGACAATGGCAGCCCTAACTACACTCATGACCCGCTTTTGCACAGGCGAAGACAACTGGTTAGCTCGTAGCAGCACCAGCGACCTTGGAACATCCGAAGTCAGGGACGGCAATGGAAAGCCACGACGAAACAAAAACAAACATCAAAATAATGCTGGAAGCCTAGACGATACAGCGGTAAACGCCGGATTCAGCGGCTCCAGACCCGGTCAATGAAAGAAGCCATTTAAATGCAACAAAGATGGTCCATCTAACTTGGACAAAATATTAGATAGGCCCTGCCAAATCCATGGCACCTGATACGTCTCCAACGTATCTACTTTTCCAAACACTTTTGCCCTTGTTTTGGACTCTAACTTGCATGATTTGAATGGAACTAACCCGGACTGACGCTGTTTTTAGCAGAA
Organism: Secale cereale; assembly: GCA_902687465.1. Lineage (NCBI taxonomy): Eukaryota > Viridiplantae > Streptophyta > Magnoliopsida > Poales > Poaceae > Secale > Secale cereale. The sequence goes on from LR738714.1 coordinate 205,635,998, forward strand.
CTGCCATGGTGTTGTTTGTGTGCAGAAATAAAAAGTTCTCAGAATTTCCTGAAAATCAATGGAGATTTATTTCACAAAATATAAAAAATACTGGCAAGAAGATCCACACCTGGGGGCCCACGGGCCGTCCTTAAGGGTGGGGGCGCGCCCCCCTTCCCAGGCGCGCCCCCCTGCCTCGAGGGCAGCCTGGTGCCCCACCGACGTATGCCCAGGTCCTATATATTCCGTTTCGTGGAGAAAAAAATCAAGGAGAAAGAATTATCGTGTTTTACTAGACGGAGCCGCCGCCAAGCCCTAATCTCTCTTGGGAGGGCTGATCTGGATTCCGTTCGGGGCTCCGGAGAGTGGAGATCGTCGCCATCATCATCATCAACCTTCCTCCATCACCAATTCCATGATGCTCACCGTCGTGTGTGAGTAATTCCATCGTAGGCTTGCTGGACGGTGATGGGTTGGATGGGATCTATCTTTTAATCGAGTTAGTTTTGTTAGGGTTTGATCCCTAGTATCCACTATGTTTTGAGATTTATGTTGCTATGATTTTGCTATGCTTAATGCTTGTCACTAGGGCACGAGTGCCATGATTTCAGATCTGAACCTATTATGTTTCCATGAATATATGTGTGTTCTTGATCCTATCTTGCAAGTCTATAGTCACCTACTATGTGTTATGATCCGGCAACACCGAAGTGACAATAATCGGGACCACTCCCGGTGATGACCATAGTTTGAGGAGTTCATGTATTCACTATGTGTTAATGCTTTGGTCTGGTACTCTATTAAAAGGGGGCCTTAATATCCCTTAGTTTCCAATAGGACCCCGCTGCCACGGGAGGGTAGGACAAAAGATGTCATGCAAGTTCTTTTCCATAAGCACGTATGACTATATTCGGAATACATGCCTAGATTGCATTGATGAACTGTAGCTAGTTCTGTGTCACCCTAGGTTATAACTTCTACATGATGAATTGCATCCAATGTAATTTACCATCACCGATCCAATGCCTACGAGCTTTACCTATATTGCTAGTCGCTTATTTACTTTTTCGTTGCTACTATCACAAAAATTACAAAAATGCTATCTTTACTTTCATTGCTGCTACCACCACTATCATACTACTTGCTACTAAACTATCTTGCTGCAGATACTAAGTTTCCAGGTGTAGCTAAATTGACAGCTCAGTTGCTAATATTTAAGAGTATTGTTTGGCTCTCCTTGTGTCGAATCAACAAATTTGGTTTAATACTTTACCCTCGAAAACTGTTGCGATCCCCTACACTTGTGGGTTATCAAGACTATTTTCTGGCGCTGTTGCCGGGGAGCATAGCTCTATTCTTTAAGTCACTTGGGATTTATATCTGCTTATCACTATGAAGAATTTGAAGGACTCAATAACCAAGATCTTACCCTCAACTACGAGGGGAGGTAAGGAACTGCCATCTAGCTCTGCACTAGATTCTCCTTCTGTTATGAATAAACTTGCGACACCTACTCCTGCTATTGAATCTGATATGTCGTATGTTCTTGATGATGCTACTTCTACTATGGATGATGAAACTACCTCTATGCCTGATACTGTGCCACTAGGTGAATTTCTAGATGAACAAATTGCTAAGGTTAGGGAGAGTGCAAATGTTGATGATATTTATGAAAGTGATGATGAAACTACTCCCAATAGATATGAATTGCCTGTTGTGCCTGAGGGCTATGTTATGGATGAAGAAACTGCTAGAGACTTTCTTGCTTGCAATGATAGATATGATCTTAAGAAGTTATTAGCTAAGCTGAAAGAAAAGTCCTTGAATGCTAAAATGAAACATGACCCTGCTTTTTCTACTTCACCTATTTGTGTTACTGATAAGGATTATGAATTCTCTGTTGATCCTGAGTTAATTACTTTGGTTGAATCTGATCATTTCCATGGCTATGAGTCTGAAACTGTTGTGGCACATCTTACCAAGTTGAATGATATAGGCACCCTGTTTACCAATGATGAAAATATTCGTTACTACTATATCCTTAAGTTGTTTCCGTTCTCGTTAAAGGGTGATGATAAGACTTGGTTTAATTCTCTTGATCCTGGTTGTGTGCGTAGTCCCCAGGATATGATGTATTACTTTTCTGCTAAATGTTTTCCCGCTCATAAGAAACAAGCTGCTTTACGGGAAATATATAACTTTGCTCAAACTGAAGAAGAGAGTCTCCGACAAGCTTGGGGGAGGCTTCTCGAGTTACTTAATGATTTGCCTGATCATCCTCTTGAGATGCATGATATACTTTATCTCTTTTATAATGGACTAACCGATGCTTCCAGAGACCACGTGGATAGTTGTGCTGGTTGAGTTTTCAGGGAAAGAACAGTTGAACAAGCTGAATTACTCTTGAATAATATGCTGGCTAATGAAAATAATTGGACACTTCCTGAACCAGCCCCTAAGCCAACTCCGAAGAAAGGAGGTGTTCTATTTCTAAGTCCTGAAGATATGCAAGAGGCAAAGAAATCTATGAAATAAAAAGGTATTAAAGCTGAAGATGTTAAGAATTTACCGCCTATTGAAGAAATGCATGGTCTTGATAACCCGACACAGGTCGTAAAGCTAAATTATCTTTATTGATTTGATGAAGGTGATATTCCTCGTTATAAGTCTGCTAGCCAATGCTTAAATGAGTTTGACAATTTTATTGTGAAACAAGAAAACTTCAATGCTTATGTTGGTAAACAATTACAACACAATGCTCATATGATTGAACGCTTGAGTGATTATCTGTCTAGTGCTAAAGATGAACTGAAACTTATCAGTATACATGCTTCGATGGTCACCACTCAAGTAGAACAAGTACTTAAAGCTCAGAATGATTTTCTCAATGAGTTGAATAGTAAGAATAATAACAATGCCATTAGAGTTGTGACTAGAGGTGGTAAAGTGACTCAGGAACCTCTGTATCCTGAAGGCCACCCTAAGAAAATTGAGCAAGATTCTTAGAGAGCTAATTTAGATGCACCTAGTTCTTCTCAAAAGAAGAAAAAGCAAAATGATAGGACTTCGCATGCTTGCTCACCCTAGCAATGATAATGATGTAGAGATTGAACCTGCTGTTGATCTTGATAACCCACAATCAAAGAATCAACGTTATGATAAGAGAGACTTTGTTGCTAGGAAACACGGTAGGGAAAGAGAACCATGGGTTCAGAAACCTATGCCTTTTCCTCTGAAACCATCCAAGAAAAAGGATGATGAGGATTTTGAGCGCTTTGTTGAAATTATTAGACCTATCTTTTTGCGTATGCATTTGACTGATGTGCTTAAAACAAATCCTTATGCCAAGTATATGAAAGACATTATCACCGACAAAAGAAAGATACCTGAAGTATAAATCTCCACCATGCTTGCCAATTACACTTTTGAGGGTGGAATGCCTAAGAAATTAGGAGATCCAGGAGTACCTACTATACCTTGCTCCATTAAGAGAAATTATGTTAAAACTGCTTTGTGTGATCTTGGAGATGGTGTTAGCGTTATGCCTCTCTCTTTGTGTCTTAGACTTGACTTGAGTAAGTTGACACCTACTGAAATATCCTTGCAAATGGCTGATAAATCAACTGTTATACATGTCGGTATCTGTGAGGATGTGCATGTTGTAGTTGCAAATGTTACTATTCTAACGGACTTTGTTATACTTGATATTCCCGAGGATGATAGTATGTCTATTATTCTTGGAAGACCTTTTCTGAATACTACAATGGTTGTTATTGATTGCAACAAAGGCAATGTCACTTTTCATGTCAATGGTAATGAGCATACGGTACACTTTCCGAGGAAACAACCTCAGGTTCATCGTATCAATTATATTGGAAAAACTTCAACCATCACTATTGGAGGTTTTGAGTTTCCTACTCCTTCTATCAAGAAGGCATATGACATACTTATTGTTGGGGACATACATATCCCCATTGAGGTAACATAGTGTTATTCGAAAATTCTCCGGTTTCATGTTACTCGGAAAGAGTTTATTAACAAGACCTGATCAACCTTGTTAATGGATTCCTTTTGATGAACATGGGATAGGTGAATCTAGATAGCACCAACCTTCCGTACCCTTCTTTTACTTTCTGTTAATTAGCTTAAATAAAAGAAAAATAGCATTATTTGTCTGTTTCCAGACTTATCCGTGCAATTAAAATTATCCCGAAAATAGAAGTTCTCCAAATGCCATGAAAATAAAATATGATTTTTTTTCTAGAATATTTAAGAAAATATGGCACTGAACACACAGCGAGGGGAGCCGACACCTGGCCTCGAGGGCACAGGGCGCGCCCCCTTCACAAGGCGGGCCCCCTACCTCGAGGGCCCCACGTGGCCCCCCTCCACTTATCCTTTCATCCATTCCCTTCTTCTTCCTCCCAAAAAATCCCCAACCAGCTCAAACCCGAGTTCTAGCTCATTTTGCAGCCATAGTCGATCTCCTTGCTCAAAGCACCATTCACCAAACTGTTTGGGGAGATTGTTCCTTGGTATGTGACTCCTCCATTGGTCCAATTAGTTTTCGTTCTAGTGCTTTATTTGTTGCAAATTTGTGCTGCTGTGGTGACCTTTTTCTTGAGCTTGCATGTCAATTTTTCTTGGTCCCAAGTAGTTCTAATGCATGATATAGCTTCTAGGCACTTATAGGAGTTCTTGCTATCAGTCTTGTTGAGTTTGGTTAACTTTTATTTGTGAGTACTAAAAATTTCAGAAATTTTCAGAAAAATAAAATGTTATAAAGAATATTGAGGGGCTCTTCCAGCAAGAGCTCAAAGGAGAAGAAGAAAGAAGAAAACAAGAAGCCCAAGTATCATCTTCCTCGCATGGCGGAAGTTCGACCATGCGAATGGCCTTTTAATAATTTCATGACATCCGTCGGTATTTACGAAGACTTTTATTGGATGGCTAATAATGCAGGCCTCACCGACTTCATCAACGACCAAAAAGAACAGTATCTCTTACTCACCAATATTTTTACGCAAAGCTTTCATTTTCATTCTAGGAAAACACCACGTACGGTGGAGTTTCGCTTATATGATGTGGTTAAGGAGATATCATTATTAGATTTTTGTGAAATATGCAAAGTGCCCTTTGAAGGTAGACTAGATGAACCACGTCATGAAGACGTCAAAGGGTTTATTGATATGATAGCCGTAGGTGAAACTAGACAAGTTTCAGGGGCAAGAATCACCAGTATACACTTCCCTATTTTGCGCTACTTTGCTTCATTTGCTAGTAGGTGTTTAATTGGTCGTGGGAACAGTGGGAATCTCAGTGCCCCTGATATTATCATTTTACGCCATGCCTTGTTTCAGGACACAACTTTTAGCTTGGGAGCCGTCGTTGCCAAACGATTGAGTCTGAACCGCTCAAAGGGGCCCGTCTTTGGAGGCATCTTTGCTTCTCACCTTGATGCACATTTTAATATACCTATTAGGCATCATGAGAAGGAAGAAAAATTGCTTACCCCTGTTTATCTAGACTACAAGAGCATGGTATCTCATGACTTTCTTGTTAGAGACAAAAATATGGAGCTACTCTACAAATTGAGGTTTGATGACATATACTATGAAATTGTTACCTTGCCTGCACCATCTCTGTTTGATCTGTCCATAGGCAAGCCACAAGCTTCAGAGCCTGAGCCAGAACCACCGTTTGATCATTCTCGTCTATCTGTTTATGGGTGGGATCTGGACGAGCTCGCCAACCAGTGGCATCCAGAGGACACATCTTAGTACACTGGAGGGAGTGACTTCGATCCGTGGCCATAGACCAACTTAGGCCAAAAGCCTAAGCTTGGGGGAGTACGTGTTTCTCACCGACTTACATTCATGTTCACACACTTATTCTAGCTGTCGGTGCTCACACTCTTTCACTGTACCATCCATGCTTAGTTAAATTTTTTTTTCTTAGTCTTTTTCTTGTGTCCTAGAAAAACCCAGAAAAACAAAAAATTATCAGTTGTAGCTTCTAGCTAGTTTACTTTCTTTGCTTGTAGTAGTAACTAAAAAAACAAAAAGATTTCTCGTTCTTCTTTTGCTTGTTGGGAGCTTTCCCGTGTAAATAGTTTCTTTTCTTTTCTTTAGGGGTTAAGAGTAGAAGACCATGATTAAAATGCTTAGTGGCTCTCATATGCTTTGTTGTGGATTTAACCTTGAGCCATATTACCTTGTCTTCTCTCTTGTATCAAATGCCTGTAGATTCCAGCTTAGTCCAATGCACGTGAACTATTATTATTATCCACACCGTTCGGTCGTGCGAGTGAAAGGCAATAAGGATGATATATGATGAACTAATTGAGATGAGAAAAGCTGGTATGAACTCGACCTCTCTTGTTTTTGTAAATATGATTGCTCGTCGTTCTTGATTCAGCTTGTTATGAATGAAACATGTTTGCAATGACAATTAGAGATCATAGCTTCTTATGCCATGCTTAATTAGTTGAGAGTTTGTAATGGTCTATCTTGCGTGCCAACATGATATTAAAATGGTTGTGATGTGATATGATGGGTGGTATCCTCCTCTGAACGATTTAGGTGACTTGACTTGGCACATGTTCACGCATGTAGTTGAAACAAATCAACATAGCCTTCACGATATTTATGTTCATGGTGATTTATATCCTACTCAGGCTTGCATTCATTGTTGATTAATTTTAATGCATGTTCATGACCATTGTCGCTCTCTAGCTGGTCGCTTCCCAGTCTTATTCTAGCCCTCATCTGTACTAAGCGGGAATACTGCTTGTGCATCCACTTCCATAAACCCCAAAGTTATTCCATATGAGTCCACCATACCTTCCTATATGCGGTATTTACCTGCCATTCAAAGTAAATTTGTATGTGCCAAACTCCAAACCTTCAAATGAAATTCTGTTTTGTATGCTCGAACAGCTCATGTATCAACTAGGGTTGTCTATATCTTCCATGCTAGGTGGGTTATTCTCATGATGAGTGGACTCCGCTCATCATTCACGAGAAAATGGCTGGTAATCGGGATGCCCAGTCCCATGCTCAAAATCAAAATAATTAAACAAAACTCCCCCAGGGTTGTTGCTTGTTTGGACAGTACCCCGTGGATTCGGCTGGCCGTGGAGTGTGCTTGTTGGTGGTTGGGGGAGTATAAACTTTTACCATTCTGTTTGGGAACCGCCTATAATGTGCGTAGCATGGAAGATATCGAGATTCTTGGTTGTTATGTTGACAATGAAAGTATACCGCTCAAAATGTTATTCAATCTCTAATTAAAAATCGAGCTCTGGCACCTCTACAAATCCCTGCTTCCCTCTGCGAAGGGCCTATCTATTTACTTTTATGCAGAGTCACCATCCTCTTATCAAAGAGCACCAGCAGGAGAGCACCTCTGTCGTTCCATGTATTACTATTAATTTGCATTTAGTATGATCATGACTGGATCTCTTTTAAAATGAATTACAATGTCTAATCAGTCCTTGATCTTTAAAGGTGCTCTGCATTTATGTTTTGCGGTCTCAGAAAGGGCTAGCGAGAAACCATCCTATTATATCATATCATGATTGTTTTGAGAAGTGTTGTCATCCGAGGTTTTTAATTATTGCTTGCTAGTTGATTATGCCATTTATGTGAGTAGTCTTGAGACCTGAAAGTTATTGTGAATGAGGTTAGTTCATGATCTTGTTGAAAACTTGAATGCTAGCTTACATATTTACAAAAACAAGAGCAAACAGAGTTTGTCAAAGTTTTTCTTTATCACTTTCAGTTTATCAACTGAATTGCTTGAGGACAAGCAAAGGTTTAAGCTTGGGGGAGTTGATATGTCTCCAACGTATCTACTTTTCCAAACACTTTTGCCCTTGTTTTGGACTCTAACTTGGATGATTTGAATGGAACTAACCCGGACTGACGATGTTTTCAGCAGAACTGCCATGGTGTTGTTTGTGTGCAGAAATAAAAAGTTCTCCGAATCGCCTGAAAATCAACGGAGATTTATTTCAGAAAATATAAAAAGTACTGGCAAGAAGATCCACACCTGGGGGCCCACGGGCCGTGCTCGTGGGTGGGGGGCGCGCCCCCCTTCCCAGGGCGCGCCCCCCTGCCTCGAGGGCAGCCCGGTGCCCCACCGACGTTTGCCTAGGTCCTATATATTCCGTTTCGTGGAGAAAAAAATCAAGGAAAAAGAATTATCGCGTTTTACGAGACGAAGCCGCCGCCAAGCCCTAATCTCTCTCGGTAGGGCTAATCTGGAGTCCGTTCGGGGCTCCGGAGAGTGGAGATCGTCGCCATCGTCATCAACCACCTTCCTCCATCGCCAATTCCATGATGCTCACCGCCGTGTGTGAGTAATTCCATCGTAGGATTGCTGGACGGTGATGGGTTGGATGGGATCTATCATGTAATCGAGTTAGTTTTGTTAGGGTTTGATCCCTAGTATCCACTATGTTCTGAGATTGATGTTGCTATGACTTTGCTATGCTTAATGCTTGTCACTAGGGCCCGAGTGCCATGATTTCAGATCTGAACCTATTATGTTTCCATGAATATATATGTGTTCTTGATCCTATCTTGCAAGTCTATAGTCACCTACTATGTGTTATGATCCGACAACCCCGAAGTGACAATAATCGGGACCACTCCCGGTGATGACCATAGTTTGAGGAGTTCATGTATTCACTATGTGTTAATGCTTTGGTCCAGTACTCTATTAAAAGGAGGCCTTAATATCCCTTAGTTTCCAATAGGACCCCGCTGCCACGGGAGGGTAGGACAAAAGATGTCATGCAAGTTCTTTTCCATAAGCATGTATGACTATATTCGGAATACATGCCTACATTGCATTGATGAACTGGAGCTAGTTCTGTGTCACCCTAGGTTATAACTTCTACATGATGAATTGCATCCAACGTAATTTCCCATCACCGATCCAATGCCTACGAGCTTTACCTATATTGCTAGTCGCTTATTTACTTTTCCGTTGCTACTATCACAAAAACTACAAAAATACTATCTTTACTTTTATTGCTGCTACCACCACTATCATACTATTGTGCTACTAAACTATCTTGCTGCAGATACTAAGTTTCCAGGTGTGGCTGAATTGACAACTCAGTTGCTAATACTTAAGAGTATTCTTTGGATCTCCTTGTGTCGAATCAACAAATTTGGGTTTAATACTTTACCCTCGAAAACTGTTGCGATCCCCTACACTTGTGGGTTATCAGCACCCAGAAAAACCTAGAAACCATACCAACCAAAATATTTGGGTTTTCAAGCAGGCCGGGAAGCTCAATGCCGAACAAAAGGGGAAGGGACTTCAGAGCGAAGACGAGGATGAACCTCGCCAGCCGAATACAGGGGGATAGAAGAAATTTCCACCGGAGATTAAAACAGTGAACATGATATATGCCACTCACATCCCAAAGAGGGAGCGTAAGCACGCACTCCGAGATGTCTACGCCATTGAGCCCGTTGCCCCCAAATTCAACCCATGGTTGGCCTGCCCGATCACCTTCGATAGCAGAGATCAGCCGACTAGTATCCGTCATGGGGATCCGGCTGCGCTAGTGCTCGATCCAATAATCTATGGATACCATCTCACCCGAGTCCTTATAGACAGCGGCAACAGTCTCAATCTGATATATCAGGACACTGTCTGCAAAATGGGGATCGACCTGTCAAGAATAAAGCCAAGCAGCACGACCTTTAAAGGAGTGATACTGGGCGTAGAAGCCCGCTGCACGGGCTCTTTAACCTTGGAGGTCGTATTGGCTCTCTTGATAACTTTCGAAGTGAAGATTTAATCTTCGACATAGCTCCATTCCGAAGTGGCTATCATGCACTGCTTGGAAGAACGGCCTTCGCCCGCTTTAATGCAGTCCCGCATTATGCTTATCTAAAGCTTAAAATGCTTGGACCACGTGGCATCATCACGGCCAATGGAAATACGGAGCGCTCTCTCCGTACGGAGGAGGACACTGCGGCCTTAGCAGTCGAAGTCCAAAACAGCCTATTCAAGCCGGATAACCTATCGGTCGTGGACATAGCTAAATGTGTCTTTCATACGCCTCAGTGCGGCAGCTCAAATGAACCTGAGCTAGATTAGCTGCTACGCCCCCATTGTCTACCCCATCAGGTGATAGCATATGTGCCTCGGGACATAATTATGCCCTATAATCCCTTGGGAGACGCTGGGGCCACACTGCATACATATAGTCCATAGTTCGGCTCGACCCTATTTGGACTCTAAAATTATCTTTTAAGGTTCACTAAACGAATCAGTCTTGTTTGTGGCCACACTGGATCTTTTTTTTGCTTTTCCAGGTTTCTTTTTCTTTTTACAGATGGCCATCACACTCCCCCCCTTCAAGGACACATTACAGAGGAGGAAACGGCGCAAACGTGCAGCAGGGACCCGCGCTAAGGTTTCTTTTTAGATTAAGACCATGTGTAAACCTTTTTTCTCTTTCTTGTTTGAAACCTTTTTCTGGCATGTAAAATGTCCAAGAAAGTCATCGGCATTATCTGTAGCACACCATAGTACCTGCATCTGGTGTGGTGAAGTAACTGTGAGCCACAGAGGACTCAGCAATCCTGTTCCCGGGTAACACGACTATCCAAGCCTTGGGTGTGGAACAACGCTGAAGAAAGAACAAGAGTCTACAGCAGCACTAGCCTAGCTTACATAAAAGAGAGCGAGAAGAGAAGTGCCTCAGACGAGAGATGATCACGAAGTGATCCTAACTAGCAAGTCAAACATAACCCCACCGTGTTCACTTCCCGAATCCCTTTCGGAAAATGACCGTCACGGTACTCACGCTGGTAGTGTACTGGACCATGGTGCCAAGTTTTCTACAACCAGATATTAACAAATTCCCATCTGCCACATAACCGCGGGCACGGCTTTCGAAAGTTCATTACCCTGCAGGGGTGTTCCAACTTGGCCCATGACAAGCCCACGATCCGCGGAGTCGCAACTCCAAAGTGGGAAGGCCCGAGTATCCTCGGAATCCCGTGCTCAAGATACTCCGACTAAGGTAAGGCTAATCCAGCAAATCCTCCCGGCGTGCCGACACCCTGACAATAGCCGCGCGTATCTAGTCTCAGGCCACGACCGGATGGGCGATTCTACAGGTTTTTACCAATCCTCGAGTTTCCTCGTGATGGCCCCGCAGACTCCCCAGTTCGGACCAACACTCATGTGGAGCACTGGCCCGGGGTTGTTGATTAAGAACTCGGGTTTGCAAGACCCTATGAAATTTTTTTAGTTGTTTAGGCAAATAGTACCAATGTTGGGACTTGCAGGAAAAGAATTAGCACTTAGCGGTTTATCGAGGGGGTCCCATAACCCCAACCGTGTGTGGAACGCAAAATCAAGGAACATAACACCGGTTTATACGGTTCCTAAGGCGGCATGAGTGGAACAAATCACCAAGCAAAAGTCTTAGCCTTCCACCCATTGCCAATATATAGATGATTTCATTTAATAATTAATATAGTGTGATATCCCAACAAGCTTCAACAAGAAGCGAGAATCTTCAATCTTCTCCTGCAACTAACAATGCTATAAGAGGGCTGAGCGAAGCCTACGTATAGCCAATCAATGGTTTGCATAGGTAGGGTGGTTAGACAGATTCATGGTTACAATAGGAGGCTGACAGGAAAACATGGGCATCGAGGCAAAACTATAGAGCGATACTTCTAGCAATAGGCAAAGATAGTAATGATATTCGGGTTCGGTCATCTTGCCTGAAGAGTTGTCGATGGGATCGTAAGTGGGCTCCTCGTTCTCAACCTCGGTAGTAACCTCGTGCTCGTACTCAGCTTCCGGCTCTACTCAACACAAACACACAAGGCACGAAAAATCAACAAGATGCAATGCACAAAACTACTGGATGCATGGCTGATGCACTATGGAAGCACTACAGATGCACTTAGGAAGCACATAAAGTCTACATAGGAAGCACAGTGTTACAGCATAAAGAGCAAGACAATGTGCAACAAGCAAAATGCTTCAAAACATGATAACATGAGGATATTATGAAACTACATGCAAAAACACACAAGTTACATATAGGACTTGCTCAAAACGGAGCAACGGGCTAAAAGATACACCCGAAACAATAAACATACAAAAGCTGAAATTAACAGCCACATAGCAACTTCGGAGCACGAGATAATTATGCTACAGCACTCAAACATCATGGCAATGAGCGTGGACACAAAGTAGACATCTCCTACAGCAAAAAATTCCATTGGAGCATCTCCAAAGGAAGCATGGATCAATAGCAACAAGCTATAACATTTTGAACTTGACAACAAAATCCTGACACCAGTAATTTGTTGCAACTTGGGAGCAAGAGTTAAATATGCTACATCCACCCAAATAAGCATGTGAGAGCATGAATGGATAGCCAACAATATATACAACAAGGAATCATCAAGAGTCACCCCAAAACTATCATGGATTTTCCTAGAACAACAAGCAAACATGGCATCTGGAAATTATAGTGTCGGGACCCCGATCCTAAGTCACACAGGTCTAGCCTGTAACACACCATATCACTTTGCGGCCTCACGCACAGTATTCCACGGGTGCCACCTTACCTGGCCCGGGACCGTTTGCGCATTTTGGCACACGTATATGATAGTGTCGCTAGCATCCATATGACAGAGAACCCGGGCCGACATGACCAGTTATAAACCAAAAGTGGCACTAAATTACAGAGACAGGCATACATGACCCAGCAACGAACGTGTCGGTCATCAACGTATGAACCCAAGTCGTAGCAAGCTACAAGGACTTAAAGGAACAACGCGTGACATTTCCCCTAAGGGACAGACACAGGAACGAAGAAGGACACATGCCGACCAGCCTAAGTGTTCCGGAGCAGTAGCAAGCTACCAAGGCTCAGTGGAAGCACTAGGAGACATTTCCCTGTAAGATAGGCTACCAAAGGTAAACAACTAGGTGTCGGATCCCACACATAGCAATACACATTACACGTACGCATAACATGCAAGTATGTGCTGTACAACATGGCATCACAACATAACTCAACAACTCATATAGATAAAGGCCCAGAAGAGCCATCATAGCATTTATTACAATCAGAGGTCACAAGACCCAACATACAGAGCATACAGGCAACGGAAGCATAACATGTCTGAGTACAGACAACTACAAATGAAAAAGGCTGAGAAGCCTGACTATCTACCAGACCCTAAAAGGGTTCAAGATCGTAGCTGAGGTAACAAGCTAAACGTCGAAGTCCACGCGGAACCACTAGCGAGACTGAAGTCTCACTGCAAAACATAAATTAAGCAAACGTGAGTACAAAGGTACCCAGCAAGACTTACATCAGATCTATCTACATATGCATCAGTATCAATAAAGGGGTGGTGGAGTTTGACTGCAGCAAGCCACCTTTGACTCGGTGGCTATCCTAAACTACGACTGAAAGTAACTCTTTTGAGGTGGCGCACACGAGTCCACATATTCACCAATCAATACACCACCATGGATCCGCTCCCGTCTCCCTACGAGAAGGCCATCCATAGCACTCACGCTTATCTTGCGCGTTTTAGAGTATCCACTTTCACTTGTCTATGAACTGTAATAGGCAACCCAGAAGTCCATTACCGCGGACACGGCTATTCGAATAGATTATATTTAACCCTGCAGGGTTGTACTTCTTCACACACGCTCTCACCACTTACCGCCGTTTACACGACATGTACTCGGCAACCTTCAAGCGGAGGCCCAGCGAGGGTGTCGGCCACGACCTGACTAACCACACAAGTCTCTCGTACAGGTTTATCACCTATTTGGGTTCCATCCGTGGGGAGATCCGGCCGGGGTGTCGCTCACGGCCCCAAACGATGTGTACAGGGTTCCCGCATCACCAAACGGGCAATCGGTGCACCGTGCCACGTACCTGCCGCGTCACAGCCCACCCCGAGGGTCAGCGCTGCGCACGACCTCCAGTAAACTACAAACACCAGAATCTAGTTGCAACTCCTGGACAGAGATCATGTTGATTAATAAGTCGAGAGAGTCAATTAAGGATCCCAATGTGTGGTAGTAGCTGTTTCATGGACCAACCAACACAGAACTCAGTTCCTGAGGACGGCTGCAATGAGACAACCCACCATGTACTTCTACATGGCCTCTCATCGCTACCTTTACCAAATCGTGTTCACACACTTAGCTCTCAACAGTAGGACATGTTCACCACATTCCAATTCATCCCCGATGAATCAGACCTGACACAACTCTAAGCAATAGCAGGCATAACCAGAAAGCATGAATGAGTAGGCACAACATGGCTCAAACAACTCCTACTCATACTAGTGGGTTTCAACTATTTTCTGTGGCAATGACGGGTCATGAAGTGGAAAGGGGTTCAACTACCGCAGCAAGTAACAGTTTGAAGCGTTGTTGTCCTAATGCAGTAAAAGAGAGCAAGAGCGAGAGAGTGGGATTGTATCGGAATGCTCAAAGGGGTTTTGCTTGCCTGGCACTTCTGAAGATAACAATGAGTCTTCATCGGTGTCATCGAACTCATCGTCGGAACACGTCTACTAAAAGGGGACAAGCACCGGCAAACAAGAGAGAACACAATCAATGCAATGCAACAATATGATGCATGAACATGACATGGCAATATGCTGTTGATTGAGCTAATGCAACTAGCAACCATGTTAAATGAAGTTGGTTTGAACCAAAGGTTCAAATTCAAACTCCATATGTGATTATTTAAATGTCATTTATTAAAATTGTCCTAAACAGCAACCATAAGTTGTTCTAACATGCATGAAAATGCCATAAACAGATTCCTTGGATTTTTCTGATTAATTTTCATATATAAATTATTTTCATCTGAGCTACGGTTGATTTTATATGATTTTTAGAAGTTTTGGCTATTTTCTGAAATAAATAAATCATTTCTGATTTATTTTAAATTACAGAAAATAGATACTGCGTCAGCACTGCGTCATCATGATGTCAGCAAGTCAACAGGGCTCGTCCAGGTCAAACCTGACCAGTGGGGCCCACTGGTCAGTGACACAACTAACTAAACTAACTTATTTAATACTAACCTAGTTTAATTAGCCGGGCGAGGCCCACATGTCAGTGAGTCACAGAGTTAACTAATTACAAATTAGCACTAATCTAAAATTAGCAGGGCACTGGGCCCACCTGTCAGTGTCTACTTAAACTAATGACTGAAATTAAACTTAGCTAAAACCTTAAGCTAAACTAGTCAGGGCTGGCCCCACAAGTCAGTGACCCAGGAGTGGTCAACCTCGCCGGTCAAAGTGGTCATCCCGCCGGCGTTTAGCCGCCGGCGAGGCTGGACGCGGCGGAACGCATCGGGTTTCACCTATGGGGGTTCTTTTGGCACGCAGGGAGCAGCTATGGGAAGAGGACGGAGTGGTGCATCCAACGGTGGCGTTGGCGGAGGCTGGGGTGGCCGGAGTTATCGCCGGCGACGAGGTCCGCGGCGGCTGAAACTCTGGTGGCGACGGGTCCATCGAAACGGTGCTCGGGAGGAGCTGAGGTTTGCGCCTACGGCCTCTACGAGTGCTCGCGAACTCGTTGGACTAGGTGGTGTGACCAAAAGGTCACCGGAGTGGCGCCGGCGACCAGCCCGAGCGGCGGCGAGCTTCGGCTTCAGTCGAAGCAGTGGCTACGGTAGTTAGGAGGCAAGGAGAGGAGGGGCAAATGACGGAGGAGCTCACGGTGGGTGCAGAGGCGTCGACGTGGGCTCGGGGGAAGCTTGGAGCAGAGCAGGGCGTCGAGGAGGATCTCCGGCGGCCGGAGCTTCAAGACGAGGTCGGGGAAGACGCCCAGAGGCTCCCGAGCTCGCGTGCATGGGCGTGCAGATTCACGGGTCCGTGGCGGAGCTCGTAGACATGTCGAGGGGACGAGGGGGAGGCGATGGTTGCGGCTACGACGAACGGCGGCGACGAGCTCCGCTCGGACGCGGGAGGGAGAGAGAGTAGAGGAGGGGGGAGGCACCGAAGAGAGTGGGAGAAGTCCAGGGGGTGCCAGGGGTGTCGTGGCGCCTCCAGGGGGGTCGG
>LR738714.1:205652089-205729460 GCA_902687465.1 Secale cereale
GGGGGGTCGGGGAGGAAGCAGGCAGGCTGGAGGTGGCCGGCGCGTGGCTGCGGGCGCCGGGCACACGCCCTCGTCCTCCTGGCGGGAGGAGGAGGATGACTGGCACTGGGCCAGCACAGTGCTGGGCCGGCCAGTGGGCCGCAGGTAAGGCCAGGTAAACCTTCTCCTTTTTCTAATTATGTTTCTGTTTTCTATTTTGTTATTTTGTTCTGGGCTTTATTAAAAATACTTAGGCACTTTCAAAAATCACCAAACTGCTCATGCCCACTGTTTAGCATATAAATAACATGGAACATTTTAGTTTGGGGTTATTTGAGCATTTAAAATATTATATAAAATTTAAATGCCCAAATGCAAATAAGATATGATTTAATTCAAAAATCCAGAATGGTCCTAGAAATATGAGCAACATTTTTGGCAGAGGTTTTTAATCAATCCAAAAATGATGAACTTTTCCAAAGAGCATTTTGGGTTCATTGAGAAAGATTTGAATTTGAACCTAGTTGGTTTCATCTGGTGCTAGGGTTTAGTCATCCCCATTTCAAGTTTCCTTTGAAAATAAACATGATGCACACATGAGGCTAGCCTAGAGCATTACCAAAGCTAGGGATGTGACAACTCACCCCTACTAAACAAGAATCTCGTCCCGAGATTCAGGACGTGAGATAAGATATCAGAGGGGACACTAACTAACACAAACTTCATGATCCAAGTGTCCTCTATATAAGTGTTGATTGCTTGCCTCAGGTTGATCCTGGCTTCCTTGCTTTCGAAATCTTTGTCCAAACGGTGACGATGAGAGAAACTCTACAAAATTGATCTTCCGAAAGATCGAGCAATTCAAGATCAGCTTATGGAGTGAGACGTTGAAACATCTCTTGAGCTGAGACACGGAGTA
Source organism: Secale cereale (assembly GCA_902687465.1). Lineage (NCBI taxonomy): Eukaryota > Viridiplantae > Streptophyta > Magnoliopsida > Poales > Poaceae > Secale > Secale cereale. Next base: position 205,652,988 of record LR738714.1, read on the forward strand.
CACCTCCAGGGGGATGGAATGAAACAAACGATGAAGGTTCACCTAGTGGCAATAATTCCACACCTAAGAAAATGGTGATCGATGTCACCAGGCGGGGTACCTTAGTGAAGGTGACTCGTAGAGTTACTCCCTTAAGTGGCAAAAAGAATTACTTTTGATATAGAGATCATTGAGATTCCCTATAGCAGCCTAAGGCAAACACAATCAATCGTTTGACGGAGTCCGAAGGAATGACATTCTCGGCCAGAATGGATGATGTGGACTACCTTGTAAAGGACAAAGCCAAGGTTGATTTTTTTCTTATCACCGGAAATGGATGAAACCTATGGTAGGACCACTTTTGAAGATAATCCTGAACAGCAGTGATTGAGAATGGTAACCCATGGAGAATTGGCACATTGGCGGTGCAAGTTGGGAACAAAATGCAAATGCTGGGAATGATTCTGGCAACTGGGAAGAATCCCAACAGTAGAGAGTAAATCTACTCTTGAGGGGTTAAAGCATAACCAAGAGCACTGGGAGCAATCCCGGTGAGTGCCGGTGATAACACCTAGTGTTTGTGCGTGCTCTCAAGAACTTGAGCATTCCCATATTCATCAAGGTTTTACCAGTATCCGTGCCAATGATCCTGGCAACACCACATACTACCATGATGAATAACGATGGACGATGCAGATGCAAAGGAAGATAACACTTTCCTAGATTTCACCTTAGCGGAGCCAAGGGGCAAAATCTGGATGATCGACCGAGAGACATTTAGCACTCCGTTTCTAATGTTCTCCTTGATGTATTAGCGTAAACCATTCATAGATATGTTTGGTATCTTGAACATCAGGTAAAGGTCGGATTTCGGGAGAACAAGAATCCATAAGGAATAACTAGGGAGTAATTCCTACGAAGTCCTTATGGGGAGGTGGTCAACTTCTTCAATCAAGATACTACAACAATAGGTCTTCCGGCTAGGTGGGTTGGCCACGACATCCACTTTACCGGTAATCAAGAGACCAATATTATAGTTCTTGGGAAAAGCACCAACCATCATATCTGCCTGAGGTTCAGTTCTGGTTGGTGTCAGGATATTCCAGACTCATCGAGTCTAGAAGGAAAATTGAAAGTTTGCAACACAATTCGACGAGACGACGTTGCGAGATTCTCGGGAATGAACTACGATAGCAAGCTCCAAAACATGAGCTAGTTCTGCTACAAACCTGTGAACACGTTGTCCAAGACAAACATGACCACATAGTAGTCTTACAATGAAACACTAACAAGTTCGGGTTGGGGAACCATCATCGAGGATATCGAGGTCCTTGATTAAGCCCGGGTTAGCCCTTAAGAAGGAACTCCTTCTCCTTAAACAAATCAATCAGTGGCTCGGTGTGCTAGGGATACATATAGAGTGAAGGTTGCAAAGCTCCAAACCACAGAATACTTCGCACGTATGCATGACTGACTTGGGATGATTCCACAGGAGGCAAATTAAACTTTCTCAAACTCACGGTGGCAACTTACATCAACTACACATGAATTAGGGAAAGTTTCTTCTCTCATCCAACATATATCTCATGAATGGGACACGAAGACAATGCTTACAAAGTTTCCAACACTAGCTTAATGTCCTACAAAATCATGGAAAAGATAGCAGTGTTGCTGATGGGCTCGACAACAATTCATCCAGGTTTCCATGGAGATGGAATTCCATAATTATGTGGACAAGTGATAGTATTGGTCAGACCAATAGATGTAATGGTGTATGCTCGAGGGATCAACCACGAGTAAGACAACATTAAGAACATCGTTGGTTCTGATTTGATTTGAGGATAGCCCACACTCAAATCAAGGTTTTAGTAACACAATAGATCGAACAATTGATCACGAGGATCAATCGATCAAGATATCATCTTTCTTCAACACACACACAGAAGATATCCCTTGGAAGGAACTAAGTCAGGCAAGCTTTTATCTTCCAACTCTCCAAGTTGTTGCTTAGCTTAACCAACTAATTCGGGGTATCCAACACAGATTCTTGGAGAAGTGGTGGTTTATAAGAAACCAACTTGATCACAAACTCAACATAACAGTCAAGAGACAATCTGGTAATACTTCCGAGAAGATATTCAGAAAATCACGAACCACCGATATGTTACTAAGCTCGAGAACAATCTTGCTTTTCAAGGCAAGACGATATGATCAAATGAGCGAGGACTTAACAAAATCCTAACTCATCAATCAAGGAGTGCACCAAGAAAGTGGACTAGGTAGCACGATCAATCTTAGGATGATGATTCGGTAACCATCATGCTAAGAATGAGATTATCGCCCATTAACTACCAAGCAACGAAGTTGCTAGGAGTATTGATTTCACACATCACAATTCACTTGTCGGTATTCCGGTTATAACAACGCGGAGACCGAGGAATGGACGACGATGGTGAGAAGTATTACTGTATCAAGAGTTCATAGGATGATGTGCAATTCCCAGGATATTCTTGACATAAAGATGGTAATACTCCAGGATAGAACAGTTTAGAAGCTGCATTAGCATTCTTCATCTGCGAAGTACAACTTCTTTGTCCAAATCCGGGATATGGATAGGGTACTGGAGTTTGTTTCTCCTAGTCATTCCGGAATAGAATGGCTTGACAGACCACAAGAGTAAAAGGCATCGATGAACACGAGTGCACAACTACTCCTGACTATCAACTGATAGATGAGGGTCGTAATACAACTAGAAAGGGGCAACTCAGAGGAACATATAACTTCTGAGTTGTGGATGCATAGATTAACATGTCGAACTAGTTCAACATATTTCTTCCGGATAACCCATGCGGAAAGTAGAATTGGCAGAGTCACAGTATGAATGGAGTACTACTCAAGAGCACTCGGGTTGTGATCTTTTGGTTCAGAAGAACTTCTGCCATGATGGTTCATGGTATTTGGAAGAAGGATATACCACGGACCTCGAGGACTATCACAGGGTTACTAATATCCTAAAGGGACGAGCAAATACTATCAACATGAAGTAAGTAGGGTGAAGCTCGGGTTCAAGAACCCAGGAGTAGAATGCCTACCAACTAAATGGCATCACGGGATGCTTTTCGAGAACAATGGCCAGAATCATCACACTGAGAATATAAAGCATTGCTAGATTACTGGTTGATCCTCTAGGATACTTAGGGTCATAATAATAACTCCAACATATGTGTCGAGGTAACAAAGTACCTCAACACACTGACTAGTGTGATTAATCTGGCCTAAAAGGACATCGGAAACAGGGTGGAAAGGTTTGCAAATGCATCAGACTATTTAGAAACCTGGGATGACTCGGACAGCATAACTGCTGCAAATGCTCGAAAATACTTTTGAGATCCAAGCAAAAGGGTAGCATATCCACTTAACATCATAATGTCAAGGTTCTGTGACCAACAGTTGAACAAACAGAAGTAGTAGAAACTGAACTGAGGGATGAATCCACAATAACGTGATCCTGATAAATAGAATGAGAATCCTAGTTCTTAATCCCCGTAAGAAAGGAGAAGATGACTCAGATCAGAAGGTCATGGGGTAAAAGGAGTAAAAGAGCCTTACGTTCCCTTCCACAATCAATTCCCTTACATAACTAAAGAATTTCTAGACACGACTTCGACCAGTTTGGCTTGCTAATCCTACAGGCAGTCAGGCTCTGATACCAAAGCTGTCGGGACCCCGATCCTAAGTCACACAGGTCTAGACTGTAACACACCATATCACTTTGCGGCCTCACGCACGGTATTCCACGGGTGCCACCTTACCTGGCCCGGGACCGTTTGCGCATTTTGGCACACATATATGATAGTGTCGCTAGCATCCATATGACAGAGAACCCGGGCCGACATGACCAGTTATAAACCAAAAGTGGCACTAAATTATAGAGACAGGCATACATGACCCAGCAACGAACGTGTCGGTCATCAACGTATGAACCCAAGTCGTAGCAAGCTACAAGGACTTAAAGGAACAACGCGTGACATTTCCCCTAAGGGACAGACACAGGAACGAAGAAGGACACATGCCGGCCAGCCTAAGTGTTCCGGAGCAGTAGCAAGCTACCAAGGCTCAGTGGAAGCACTAGGAGACATTTCCCTGTAAGATAGGCTACCAAAGGTAAACAACTAGGTGTCGGATCCCACACATAGCAATACACATTACACGTACGCATAACATGCAAGTATGTGTTGTACAACATGGCATCACAACATAACTCAACAACTCATATAGATAAAGGCCCAGAAGAGCCATCATAGCATTTATTACAATCAGAGGACACAAGACCCAACATACAGAGCATACAGGCAACGGAAGCATAACATGTCTGAGTACAGACAACTACAAATGAAAAAGGCTGAGAAGCCTGACTATCTACCAGACCCTACAAGGGTTCAAGATCGTAGCTGAGGTAACAAGCTAAACGTCGAAGTCCACACGGAACCACTAGCGAGACTGAAGTCTCTCTGCAAAACATAAATTAAGCAAACGTGAGTACAAAGGTACTCAGCAAGACTTACATCAGATCTATCTACATATGCATCAGTATCAATATAGGGGTGGTGGAGTTTGACTGCAGCAAGCCAGCTTTGACTCGGTGGCTATCCTAAACTATGACTGAAAGTAACTCTTTTGAGGTGGCGCACACGAGTCCACATATTCACCAATCAATACACCACTATGGATCCGCTCCCGTCTCCCTACGAGAAGGCCATCCATAGCACTCACGCTTATCTTGCGCGTTTTAGAGTATCCACTTTCACTTGTCTATGAACTGTAATAGGCAACCCAGAAGTCCATTACCGCGGACACGGCTATTCGAATAGATTATATTTAACCCTGCAGGGGTGTACTTCTTCACACACGCTCGCACCACTTACCGCCGTTTACACGACATGTACTCGGCAACCTTCAAGCGGAGGCCCAGCGAGGGTGTCGGCCACGACCTGACTAACCACACAAGTCTCTCGTCCAGGTTTATCGCCTATTTGGGTTCCATCCGTGGGGAGATCCGGCCGGGGTGTCGCTCACGGCCCCAAACGATGTGTACAGGGTTCCCGCATCACCAAACGGGCAATCGGTACACCGTGCCACGTACCTGCCGCGTCACAGCCCACCCCGAGGGTCAGCGCTGCGTACGACCTCCAGTAAACTACAAACACCAGAAACTAGTTGCAACTCCTGGACAGAGATCATGTTGATTAATATGTCGAGAGAGTCAATTAAGGATCCCAATGTGTGGTAGTAGCTGTTTCATGGACCAACCAACACAGAACTCAGTTCCTGAGGACGGCTGCAATGAGACAACCCACCATGTACTTCTACATGGCCTCTCATCGCTACCTTTACCAAATCGTGTTCACACACTTAGCTCTCAACAGTAGGACATGTTCACCACATTCCAATTCACCCCCGATGAATCAGACCTGACACAACTCTAAGCAATAGCAGGCATAACCAGAAAGCATGAATGAGTAGGCACAACATGGCTCAAACAACTCCTACTCATACTAGTGGGTTTCAACTATTTACTGTGGCAATAACGGGTCATGCAGTGGAAAGGGGTTCAACTACCGCAGCAAGTAACAGTTTGAAGCCTTGTTGTCCTAATGCAGTAAAAGAGAGCAAGAGCGAGAGAGTGGGATTGTATCGGAATGCTCAAAGGGGTTTTGCTTGCCTGGCACTTCTGAAGATAACAATGAGTCTTCATCGGTGTCATCGAACTCATCGTCGGAACACGTCTACTGAAAGCGGACAAGCACCGGCAAACAAGAGAGAACACAATCAATGCAATGCAACAATATGATGCATGAACATGACATGGCAATATGCTGTTGATTGAGCTAATGCAACTAGCAACCATGTTAAATGAAGTTGGTTTGAACCAAAGGTTCAAATTCAAACTCCATATGTGATTATTTAAATGCCTTTTATTCAAATTGTCCTAAACAGCAACCATAAGTTGTTCTAACATGCATGAAAATGCCATAAACAGATTCCTTGGATTTTTCTGATTAATTTTCATATATAAATTATTTTCATCTGAGCTACGGTTGATTTTATATGATTTTTAGAAGTTTTGGCTATTTTCAGAAATAAATAAATCATTTCTGATTTATTTTAAATTACAGAAAATAGTTACTGCATCAGCACTGCGTCATCATGACGTCAGCAAGTCAACAGGGCTGGTCCAGGTCAAACCTGACCAGTGGGGCCCACTGGTCAGTGACACAACTAACTAAACTAACTTATTTAATACTAACCTAGTTTAATTAGCCGGGCGAGGCCCACATGTCAGTGAGTCACAGAGTTAACTAATTACAAATTAGCACTAATCTAAAATTAGCAGGGCACTGGGCCCACCTGTCAGTGTCTACTTAAACTAATGACTGAAATTAAACTTAGCTAAAACCTTAAGCTAAACTAGTCAGGGCTGGCCCCACAAGTCAGTGACCCAGGAGTGGTCAACCTCGCCAGTCAAAGTGGTCATCCCGCCGGCGTTTAGCCGCCGGCGAGGCTGGACGCGGCGGAACGCGTCGGGTTTCACCTATGGGGGTTCTTTTGGCGCGCAGGGAGCAGCTATGGGAAGAGGACGGAGTGGCGCATCCAACGGTGGCGTTGGCGGAGGCTGGGGTGGCCGGAGTTATCGCCGGCGACGAGGTCCGCGGTGGCTGAAACTCTGGTGGCGACGGGTCCATCGAAACGGTGCTCGGGAGGAGCTGAGGTTTGCGCCTACGGCCTCTACGAGTGCTCGCGAACTCGTTGGACTAGGTGGTGTGACCAAAAGGTCACCGGAGTGGCGCCGGCGACCAGCCCGAGCGGCGGCGAGCCTCGGCTTCAGTCGAAGCAGTGGCTACGGTAGTCAGGAGGCAAGGGGAGGAGGGGCAAACGACGGAGGAGCTCACGGTGGGTGCAGAGGCGTCGACGTGGGCTCGGGGGAAGCTCGGAGCAGAGTAGGGCGTCGAGGAGGATCTCCGGCGGCCGGAGCTTCAAGACGAGGTTGGGGAAGACGCCCAGAGGCTCCCGAGCTCGCGTGCGTGGGCGTGCAGATTCACGGGTCCGTGGCGGAACTCGTAGACATGTCGAGGGGACGAGGGGGAGGCGATGGCTGCGGCTACGACGAACGGCGGCGACGAGCTCCGCTCGGACGCGGGAGGGAGAGAGAGTAGAGGAGGGGGGAGGCACCGAAGAGAGTGGGAGAAGTCCAGGGGGGTGCCAGGGGTGTCGTGGCGCCTCCAGGGGGGTCGGGGAGGAAGCAGGCAGGCTGGAGGTGGCCGGCACGTGGCTGCGGGCGCCGGGCACACGCCCTCGTCCTCCTGGCGGGAGGAGGAGGATGACTGGCACTGGGCCAGCACAGTGTTGGGCCGGCCAATGGGCCGCAGGTAAGGCCAGGTAAACCTTCTCCTTTTTCTAATTATGTTTCTGTTTTCTATTTTGTTATTTTGTTCTAGGCTTTATTAAAAATACTTAGGCACTTTCAAAAATCACCAAACTGCTCATGCCCACTGTTTAGCATATAAATAACATGGAACATTTCAGTTTGGGGTTATTTGAGCATTTAAAATAATATATAAAATTTAAATGCCCAAATGCAAATAAGATATGATTTAATTCAAAAATCCAGAATGGTCCTAGAAATATGAGCAACATTTTTGACAGAGGTTTTTAATCAATCCAAAAATGATGAACTTTTCCAAAGAGCATTTTGGGTTCATTGAGAAAGATTTGAATTTGAACCTAGTTGGTTTCATCTGGTGCTAGGGTTTAGTCATCCCCATTTCAAGTTTCCTTTGAAAATAAACATGATGCACACATGAGGCTAGCCTAGAGCATTACCAAAGCTAGGGATGTGACATACAGATTCCAGACTTAGTGAAATTTCACTAAGTGTTGAAACAGCAGTAACATCCTGGCATCTTTGTGAGCAAGTTTAAGTCACATCAAAGCATATCATGGCATGTGGTAAGCACCACAGTAAAGTACACATGATGGTGAGTCCAAAGCATCTAAGCATGCAACAAGGGGACAACCACATCAATAGCAACGAGCTCCTCAACTAGGCATCTCGTAACAAGTTTAACGACATAGCAGCCACATAGAACTTTGCAAAGGAGATAAACATGGCAAGATGAAATCTATCATGCAAGATAAGGCAACCAACATGTAGAACATCTCATGATGAACATGTGGACATATCATTTGCTCCATTTGGATAAACATGCACCAAGTTATCACATTGCGAAGATGGCATGAAAACAACTACAAACAACAGTTTATAACAAGTAGCACTCTTCTCATGAAGATTAAGACATCTAGATGACCTCAAACATGCATGGCACAATGGAACAAAACGTAGTACAAGTCACCACGATCATTTTGACATATCATTTGATCAAATCGTACATGCACACAAAAAGTTATCCACAAAACAAAACAGCACCAGAAACTAAAATCTAACAGGGACTTAGTAAAAAAACAACCTCAGTCCACGGTCAAAGTCAACGCGGGCGGAGGTCAAACGTGCCGCGGGCTCGCGGAGGCGGATCGGATCCACGCGCTAACAGGTTGGCGGGCTGGCCCCGTTAGGGTTCGGTGCTGGGGCAGATCCGATCGAGCGCCCGGCTCGATCTCCTGCGGTCGGGGCTGGCGGCGGCTTCAACCAGCCTGGCCGGCGGGAGGCGGTCGGCGGCGGAGATGGCCGGGAGGCGGCGGGCGGCGGAGGCCGGCGCGGGGAGGCCCGGCGGTGGTGGCGCGGCGCTCCGGCCGGAGGGGCGTGCGGCGGAGCGGAGGCGGTGAATGGCGGCGGCCGGTGGCGGGGAAGAAGCTCCGGCGGCGGTGGGAGAAGCTTCGGCCGGCGGCTATCCGGAGGAAGAAGACGACCTCGGGCCCCGCGGGCCCGCGCGTCGGACGGAAGCACGGGCGGCGGTCTTCGGAAGCACGGGCAACAAACTTCGGAAGCACGGCTCGCTGGGAAGTCGGAAGCACGGCGGCTAAACGGTGGAAGCACCGCGCTTCAACGGTGGAAGCACCGGCGGCGAACTGTGGAAGCATTAGGGTTTCACACGCGAAAATTGGGGGAGGTGGACGTTTATATAGGCACAAGGAGCTAGGGTTGTCCAAATGGGGGGAGGTTTTCGGCCACCCGATCACAATTGGATGGCCTAGATGAAGGGAGGGGTTTGGGTTGGTTCGGTGGGCTGTTGGAGGGGTGTCTTGGGCCTCAAAGCGGAGGTACTTTCAGCCCACGAGAATAACTGTTGGAGTAGCAAACGAAATACAAACGCGACGAGATTTGACAGGCGGGTTACACACATCAAAACAACATCGCACGACAAGTCTCACGCCAAACCGGAAACGTTACATGGCCAAACACCAAAGTAGGCCTCGAGGATGCCACGGACACGTGAGAGAGCTCCGGAACTCGAAACAGACAACGGAAAGGAACGAGTGGGACCGGATGCAAACGACAACACAAATGCAATGCAATGCACATGACAACATGATATGGATGAATGCACACACGCACACAACAAAACGACGAACAACCCGAAAAGACGAAGAACCCGGAATGGAATTGATGGAGCCAAAGAAACATATATTGCCCAAAAGGGAAAGTATTACATCTGGGGCATTACAAACTCTCCTCTACTACAAAAAAGATCTCGTCCCGAGATCTAGGACTGGAAGAAGGAAGGGTACTCGGAACGAAGGTGATCTTCTCGTTCCCACGTAGCTTCTCGGTCGGTATGGTGTGACCACTTGACTTTCAAGAATTTGATGGACTTGTTGCGGGTCGTGCGCTCGGTTTCTTCGAGAATAGCAACTGGGTGCTCTCAGTAAGACAAATCTTGCTGAAGATCAATCTCTTCAAACGGAATCGTGCGTTCAGGAGTCTTGAAGCACTTGCGGAGTTGAGACACGTGAAACACATCATGAACATTGGCGAAGTTGGAAGGGAGCTCAAGTTGATAGGCTAGATCGCCTCTTTTGCCAAGGATCTTGAAAGACCCGACGTATCTAGGAGCAAGCTTTCCTTTGATACCGAATCTTTGGGTGCCTTTCATAGGAGAAACACGGAGATAGACATGATCCCCAATGTTGAAGGCCAAATCATGATGCTTGCCGTCATAGTAGCTCTTCTGACGCGACTGAGCGGCCTTGAGATTCTCACGTATGACTTTGCACATTTCTTTGGCTTCTGAGATCAAGTCATTGCCAAGAAGTTGACGTTCACCCGTCTCGGACCAGTTGAGAGGGGTACGGCACTTTCTGCCATAGAGGATTTCAAACGGAGCTTTGCTGACACTTGCTTGGAAGCTGTTGTTGTAAGAGAACTCGGCAAATGGAAGGCAATCTTCCCATTTCATGCCAAAAGATATGACACAGGCTCTGAGCATGTCTTCTAGAATCTGATTCACTCTCTCGACTTGACCACTAGTCCGAGGGTGAAATGCAGTGCTGAAACGAATCTTAGTGCCCATGGCAGACTGAAAGGAGTCCCAGAACTTGGAAGTGAACAAACTTCCACGGTCTGAGGAGATAACTTGAGGAATGCCATGTAAGGACACAATTCTGGAAGTGTACAATTCCGCCAGTTGAGCTGCATTGATGGATTCTACGACTGGAAGGAAGTGAGCGACTTTGGTAAGCTTGTCCATCACCACAAAGATAGAATCATTCCCTCTCTTGGACTTAGGAGAGCCAGTGACGAAATCCATTTCAATGTGGTCTAATTTCCACTCAGGAATAGGAAGAGGTTGGAGAAGACCGGCTGGACGTTGATGATCTGCCTTCACTCTTCTGCAGACACCACATTCATTCACGAATTTGGCAATCTCCCTTTTCATGCGTGTCCACCAGTAAGATTGCTTGAGGTCTTGGTACATCTTGGAACTGGGGTGGGTGGGAGAAACCACGGCCACCGGAGTTCTTGTTGTTGTTGTAGGGAGCTCAAATCACTGGAGGAGGAGGAAGCCAAAATTTATGTTGCTTCGCGACCACTTGAGAATATGAGGAGGAGTGAACGACATCTCAGATCCTCTTTTTGGAAGCCTCCATCTTGAGCTGGGCTGCCTCTTGCTTAAGTGCCATGTTATAGAATTTGTCAAACTCATCAGGCTCGAACAAGGTGAGAGCAAGTTGAAATTCATCCTTCAGACCTCCACGGAACTGATAGATCTTGCTCTTGGTATCTGGGATGTCTTGCTTTGCATAGCGGGCAAGGTTTTGGAACTTGACATTATACTGGTAGACAGTCATTGAGCCTTGCTTCAGGTTGCATAATTGCTCACGCATACCGTCGATGACACTTGTTGGAATGTGGTGAGAGAGAAAGTCCTTGCAGAAATCCTCCCAAGAGATCACACGCCCTTCTCTGGAGTGTTTGTAATGCTGCCACCAGTCAGCTGTTGGTCCTTGAGTTGGAAGGCTGCAAATTTCACATAGTCCTCGGGCCTGACGTTACTGCACTCAAAATGCTTCTTGATATCAGTAATCCAATCTTCCGCATCGAGAGGGTCGACACAGTAACTGAAGGCCTTTGGTTGATTAGCCAAGAACTGGTTGAGCGTAGCATGGTGCTGTTGGTTGAAGAAATTGCCTTGGTTCCCTGGAGCACCCTGATTTGCTTGATTTGCTTGCATTTGCTACATCATTTGCATCAACATCTGGGTGTTCTGGTTTGTAGTTTGCATAATCACTCTCCAGGCCTCAGACGGAGGAGGAGGGGAAGGAGGACGGTCAGGAACCTCTTCACCCTCTGGGTTAGTGTTGGGAACCCTTTTCGGAGCCATCCTGAAAGAGATGACCACCAATCAGCAATTTGATTGAAAGAAGATATAAGCTGAAAAACGGATAGAATTGCAACATAGTCTTCACAAGAATCATTCGAACAAGAGGAACGAATGAAATTCTCATCTTAATGATAACAACAATCTTCACGAGAAGCCACTGGGAGACAAAAGGTAAAAAAGAAAAAACAACAAGGTACAGATGGAACAAACACAAGATAGGAGCTTCGTTCGACATCTTTGTGCTGAAAGCTTATGGAACGTGTTACGAAAGGGTTTTGCAATCCCCGGATCAGCATAGCCAAGGACCCTTTAAGATGCAACTCCCGATCGGAACATCGGCCATAAAACCACTTCACTCAATGTAGAACCCCAAACTCTGTAACCTGCATTCATTGGAAGAATGCCTACGAGCTACTGGATGAACCCACCTATTAATTTCCGAAAGTTTCCAGTTATGCAATCAGGTGTTGGGGATACAGGGGAAGAATCGCGCACTCAACTCTAATCCTACATCCAGCTGTATCCATCCTTCAACACATAACCAGTTGTTTTCGGAAACCATCTACCTCGGACCTTCGAAACGCATCTACTATACAAGCTATGGCAATACTCCCGAACTACCTCCCCAGTACTGGGTGATGTCGGGGTTATCTTGCCACTAACCCTAATGTCAGGAGGCATCGAGAACAATATTCTCGTCACAATGTCATCGAAACAATCCAAACAATACTCGCGAGATTCCTAAAAAAATTTGGTGCGATTTTTGAAAGTAGAAGAGGCAAGAGTAATCGTCAGGAGTCCTCATCAGAGTGAAAAGAGATGAGGAGCAAAAGAAATCCTACTCTCCGATATAAATATAGGACTCAAAACATTTTCAGTGTGTGCCTAGACTCAACCGTCAACGATTCGATCAAACAGTGGGGGCTTCTAGGTCGGAGAAGGCTCTGATACCAACTTGTAATGTCCAGGATGGGACTATATCTCCTACATGTCGAGGCACGACTTAAAGATATAAGCCCATTCTGGAATGATCGCAAGTTTGGTACCTTTGCACATCTCATGTAAAAATAGGGATGAAAGCGGAAAAGATAGTTGGCTTACACTCGCCACGTCACACAAATTCATTACATGTCCAAACATCATTCAAATAAACATCACAGCCCATCTAAGGGTAAGATCCAAATGAAAGATACCAAACATAACATTAAACCACAGGTCTAGATCGAATCCTAGTAGAAGCTCTACTGATCAACCGGATAGTTCACATAGTAACGGCTACGCTCCTCGTTGTACTCCCAGTCTAGCTCGGTGCCATCGCCTGTGTAGCTCACCATAGTACCTGCATCTGGTGTGGTGAAGTAACTATGAGCCACAGGACTCAGCAATCCCGTTCCCGGGTAACACGACTATCCAAGCCTTGGGTGTGGAACAAGGCTGAAGATAGAACAAGAGTCTGCAGCAGCACTAGCCTAGCTTATGTAAAAGAGAGCGAGAAGAGAAGTGCCTCGGACGAGAGATGATCACGAAGTGATCGTAACTAGCAAGTCAAACATAACCCCACCGTGTTCACTTCCCTAATCCCTTTCAGAAAATGACCGTCACGGTACTCATGCTGGTAGTGTATTGGAACATGGTGTCAAGTTTTCAACAACCGGATATTAACAAATTCCCATCTGCCACATAACCGCGGGCACGGCTTTTGAAAGTTCATTACCCTGCAGGGGTGTTCCAACTTGGCCCATGACAAGCCCACGACCCGCGGAGTCGCAACTCCAAAGTGGGAAGGCCCGAGTATCCTCGGAATCCCGTGCTCAAGGTACTCCGACTAAGGTAAGGCTAATCCAGCAAATCCTCCTGGCGTGCCGACACCCTGACAATAGCCGCGCGTATCTAGTCTCAGGCCATGACCGGATGGGCGATTCTACAGGTTTTTACCAATCCTCGAGTTTCCTCATGGTGGCCCCGCAGACTCCCCAGTTCGGACCAACACTCATGTGGAGCACTGGCCCGGGGTTGTTGATTAAGAACTCGGGTTTGCAAGACCCTATGCAAGTTTTTTAGTTGTTTAGGCAAATAGTACCAATGTTGGGACTTGCTGGAAAATAATTAGCACTTAGCGGTTTATCGAGGGGGTCCCATAACCCCAACAATGTGAGGAACGCAAAATCAAGGAACATAACACCGGTTTATACGGTTCCTAAGGCGGCATGAGTGGAACAAATCACCAAGCAAAAGGCTTAGCCTTCCACCCATTGCCAATATATAGATGATTTCATTTAATAATTAATATAGTGTGATATCCCAACAAGCTTCAACAAGAAGCGAGAATCTTCAATCTTCTCCTGCAACTAACAATGCTATAAGAGGGCTGAGCGAAGCCTACGTATAGCCAATCAATGGTTTGCATAGGTAGGGTGGTTAGACAGATTCATGGTTACAATAGGAGGCTGACAGGAAAACATGGGCATCGAGGCAAAACTATAGAGCGATACTTCTAGCAATAGGCAAAGATAGTAATGATATCCGGGTTCGGTCATCTTCCCTGAAGAGTTGTCGATGGGATCGTAAGTGGGCTCCTCGTTCTCAACCTCGGTAGTAACCTCGTGCTCGTACTCGTACTCAGCTTCCGGCTCTACTCAACACAAACACACAAGGCACGAAAAATCAACAAGATGCAATGCACAAAACTACTGGATGCATGGTTGATGCACTATGGAAGCACTACAGATGCACTTAGGAAGCACAAAAAGTCTACATAGGAAGCACAGTGTTACAGCACAAAGAGCAAGACAATGTGCAACAAGCAAAATGCTTCAAAACATGATAACATGAGGATATTATGAAACTACATGCAAAAACACACAAGTTACATATAGGACTTGCTCAAAACGGAGCAACGGGCTAAAAGATACACCCGAAACAATAAACATACAAAAGCTGAAATTAACAGCCACATAGCAACTTCGGAGCACGAGATAATTATGCTACAGAACTCAAACATCATGGCAATGAGCATGGACACAAAGTAGACATCTCCTACAGCAAACAATTCCATTGGAGCATCTCCAAAGGAAGCATGGATCAATAGCAACAAGCTATGACAATTTTAACTTGACAACAAAATCCTGACAACAGTAATTTGTTGCAACTTGGGAGCAAAAGTTAAATATGCTACAGCCACCCAAATAAGCATTTGAGAGCATGAATGGATAGCCAACAATATATACAACAAGGAATCATCAAGAGTCACCCCAAAACTATCATGGATTTGCCTAGAACAACAAGCAAACATGGCATCTGGAAATTACAGATTCCAGACTTAGTGAAATTTCACTAAGTGTTGAAACAGCAGTAACATCCTGGCATCTTTGTGAGCAAGTTTAAGTCACATCAAAGCATATCATGGCAAGTGGTAAGCACCACAGTAAAGTACACATGATGGTGAGTCCAAAACATCTAAGCATGCAACAAGGGGACAACCACATCAATAGCAACGAGCTCCTCAACTAGGCATCTCGTAACAAGTTTAACGACATAGCAGCCACATAGAACTTTGCAAAGGAGATAAAAATGGCAAGATGAAATCTATCATGCAAGCTAAGGCAACCAACATGTAGAACATCTCATGATGAACATGTGGACATATCATTTGCTCCATTTGGATAAACATGCACCAAGTTATCACATTGCGAAGATGGCATGAAAACAACTACAAACAGCAGTTTATAACAAGTAGCACTCTTCTCATGAAGATTAAGACATCTAGATGACCTCAAACATGCATGGCACAATGGAACAAAACGTAGTACAAGTCACCACGATCATTTTGACATATCATTTGCTCAAATCGGACATGCACACAAAAAAGTTATCCACAAAACAAAACAGCACCAGAAACTAAAATCTAACAGGGACTTAGTAAAAAAACAACCCTAGTCCACGGTCAAAGTCAACGCGGGCGGAGGTCAAACGGGCCACGGGCTCGCGGAGGCGGATCGGATCCACGCGCTAACGGGCTGGCGGGCTGGGCCCGTTAGGGTTCGGTGTTGGGGCAGATCCGATCGAGCGCCCGGCTCGATCTCCTGCGGTCGGGGTTGGCGGCGGCTTCGACCGGCCTGGCCGGTGGCTGGGCCCTGGCCGGCGGGAGGCGGTCGGCGGCGGAGATGGCCGGGAGGCGGCGGGCAGCGGAGGCCGGCGCGGGGAGGCCCGGCGGCGGTGGCGCGGCGCTCCGGCCGGAGGGGCGCGCGGCGGCGCGGAGGCGGTGAACGGCGGGGGCCGGTGGCGGGGAAGAAGCTCCGGCGGCGGTGGGAGAAGCTTCGGCCGGCGGCAATCCGGAGGAAGAAGACGACCTCGTGCCCCGCGGGCCCGCGCGTCGTACGGAAGCACGGGCGGCGGTCTTCGGAAGCACGGGCGACGAACTTCGGAAGCACGGCTCGCTGGGACGTCGGAAGCACGGCGGCTCAACGGTGGAAGCACCGGCGGCGAACTGTGGAGCTAGGGTTGTCCAAATGGGGGGAGGTTTTGGGCCACCCGATCACAATTGGATGGCCTGGATGAAGGGAGGGGTTTGGGTTGGTTTGGTGGGCTGTTGGAGGGGTGTCTTGGGCCTCAAAGAGGAGGTACTTTCAGCCCACGAGAATAACTGTTGGAGTAGCAAACGAACTCCTAACGCGACGAGATTTGACAGGCGGGTTACACACATCAAAACAACATCGCACGACAAGTCTCACGCCAAACCGGAAACGTTAC
The DNA here is from genome assembly GCA_902687465.1 of Secale cereale. Classification (NCBI taxonomy): domain Eukaryota; kingdom Viridiplantae; phylum Streptophyta; class Magnoliopsida; order Poales; family Poaceae; genus Secale; species Secale cereale. The sequence continues at coordinate 205,669,553 of LR738714.1, forward strand.
ACGGCCAAACACCAAAGTAGGCCTCGAGGATGCCACGGACACGTGAGAGAGCTCCGGAACTCGAAACGGACAACGGAAAGGAACGAGTGGGACCGGATGCAAACGACAACACAAATGCAATGCAATGCACATGACAACATGATATGGATGAATGCACACACGCACACAAGAAAACGACGAACAACCCGAAAAGACGAAGAACCCGAAATGGAATTGATGGAGCCAAAGAAACATATATTGCCCAAAAGGGAAAGTATTACATCCGGGGCATTACACCTGTGTTATACGAAGGGTTGGTTTTTTGCCTAGCCGGTTGCAATTGGATTCCTTAATTTGGAAATATCATATCCGCACCAGGGGCTAGTACCTAGCCCCACATTTCAAAATCATATGGCTAAGTGAAAGCAATAACGCCGCATAGTCGGATTGCCTTGTTCGTTCCACATACACCTCCTAGACGGACCAAGACGTTGGATAAAGAATGTATATGCATATGACCGAACACCCTAGTACTATCTACATGGGGGCTGAAGCCGATGACTGGAAACTTTCATATTTATATAAACAACCACACAGGAGATAAAAGTCGCTCATAATATAATAGCGCAAAAGTTATATACATCGGTTCATAAGCTTAAATCTTTACAACCGGATACAATCACTCAAAGATAACATCCTTTGAGCATTGGCCTTCTATAAGGCGGGCGCCTTCTAGGATGTCCTCGGAGTATTTCTCCGGCTTGCGCTGCTCCTTGCCCGCGGGCGGGACAGTAGTAGCTATGTCAGGCGCCGTCATCCTCGCCCAGTGCACCTTCACACGAGCGAAGGCCATCCGAGCACCTTCTATGCAGCGGGCCATAGTTGGACTATCAAGTCCTTCATGGCCGAACCCGCCATATTGTGCAAATCGACCAACAACTTCATCTGGTCGTTGAGGGGCACTGGATGTTTTGGCGCATAGAACTGCGAGCAAAACAACTTCTCCGTGTCGTTCCCCTCCTGGGCTCGGAAGTATTGGGCAGCGTCAGCACTGCTCCTTGGAAGATCAGCAAACACTCCTGGAGAACTCTATAACCATGTCAGCCCAAGGTACTTGCGCCCTCCGAAGATGCTGAAAGGATCGAGAAGAGGTGTCTAGAGGGGGGGTGAATAGACTCTTAGAAAGAAAAGTGGTAGTTTTTAATTTCTTCAAGTTAAGGTGAAGTTTTAGCACATGTTTAAATATTCACAATACATATCATACAAGCATGACAAGAGTATATGGGCCGCGAAAAGTAAAGCATGCAATTTTGACTACTTGACCAAATAAAAACCAAGCCTTTTTCCCAATTTTATGTCTTGGCAGATTTTAGCAATTAAGCACTAGTCAAGCAATCAACCTACACATGCAATTCTAAAAGTATAGCAGCGGAATGTAAAGCAATTGCATATGAAGGTAAAGGGAGGGGTTTGGAGAGTGCAAACGCAAGTGTAGACACGGATGTTTTTGTCGTGGTTCCGATAGGTGGTGATATCGTACATCCAGGTTGATGGAGACTTCAACCCACGAAGGGTAACGGCTGCGCGAGTCCACGGAGGGCTCCACCCATGAAGGGTCCACGAACAAGCAACCTTGTCTATCCCACCATGGGCATCGCCCACAAAGGACTTGCCTCACTAGGGTAGATCTTCACGAAGAAGGCGATCTCCTTGCCCGTACAAACTCCTTGGTTCAACTCCACAATCTTGACGGAGGCTCCCAAGTGACACCTAACCAATCTAGGAGACACCACTCTCCAAAAGGTAATAGACGGTGTGTTGATGATGAACTCCTTGCTCTTGTGCTTCAAATGATAGTCTCCCCAACCCTCAGATCTCTCTCTCTCACAGATTTGGATTTGGTGGAAAGATGATTTGAGTGGAAACCAACTTGGGGAAGGCTAGAGATCAAGATTCATATGGTAGGATTGGAATATCTTGGTCTCAACACATGAGTAGGTGGTTCTCTCTCAAAACAATGAGTAATAGAAGTGTAGGTTTGTTCTGAGGGATCTCTCCACAAATGAATAGTGGGTGGAGGGGTATATATAGCCTCCACACAAAATCTAACCGTTACACACAATTACCAAACTCGGTGGGACCAAATCAGAGAACTCGGTCAGACCGATTTAGTTCATAATGTGACCATCAGGCATTTCGATGGGACCGATATGATCAACTCGGTAGGACCGATTTCATTAGGGTTAGGGCATAACGTAATCTCGGTGACACCGATTACATAAACTCGGTTGGACCGGTTTTGGTAATAGGCTTAACTAGAGAGTTGGTCAGGCAACCTCGATGGGACCGATTCGCTGATTTCGGTGAGACCGAAATGTTACAAAAAAGGCAACGGAAAGTTAGCAATGCTAACTCGGTGAGACCGATTCTCACATCTCGATTGGACCGAAATGTTACAAATAGGAAACAGAGAGTTTACATTCCCATCTTGGTGAGACCGAGATACCTATCGGTGAGACCGAATTGATTAGGGTTTATGGCAGTGGCTATGTCAACTAAACTCAGTGGCGCCGGATAGAAAGTTTCGGTGGGGCCGAGTTTGACTTTTGGTTTGGAACATATGTGGATGTGAGAAAGTGGCTGAGTGTTTTGGAGCATATCACTAAGCACTTTGAGCAAGCAAGCCATTAAGCAACACCTCAGCCCCTTTTAATAGTATTGGCTTTCCTATGGACTCAATGTGATTTTGGATCACTAAAATAGAAAATGTAGAGTCCTGAGCTTTGAGCTTGAGCCAATTATTTGTCCTTATCATCTTGAAGGGGTTCCACATCCTCTAGCCCATTCCACTCCATTTGTTGAACCTGCCTGAAATATACTAGATGAAAGCACTAGTCCAACAAGAGATATGTTGACATTAATTACCAAAATCACCAAGGGAGCACTTGTGCTTTCAGATGCTCTGTAAGAGAAAGGTCTTACCAGATGCTATCTGCCTCACCTGCTCGATTTCATCACAGGCGCTGCACGACTCGCTTCGTGCATCCTAGGCAGCCATAACTACCGCATTCAGCTCGGACGCTTGTTCTGAAGCCTTCAACTCCAATGCTTCGCAGTTGCGAATAGCATCTTTGAGTTCGTCCTTGACTTCGGACACTCAACCCACGTGTTGTTGGCACGCGGCCTTTTCAGCCTCTAGTTCGGTAACCGCTTTGTCAGCGATTGCCTTGCTCGCCTCGGCCTCCTTCTTGGCCTTCACGAGCTCGCCCTTGAGGGCCTCGAGCTCAGTGGCACCAACTGTTTAATACAGAATATCATAAAAGAGTTTATACCCATACTCAATTAATATTATTAGTCTTCTTGACATTTTCATTCGCATACCTTGCATTTCATCTAAACGCTGGTTGACGCGGTCGAGATCCGCGTTGGCCAGCAAGAGCTTCCGATTTAGTTCGGCAACCTCTGCATCTCGTGCAGTTGCCGCAACTAGTGAAGACTGCTCAAATACAAATAACATACAGTTCAGCTCTAGAATATGCTATACTGTGGATACTTCGTCCGATTTTGTTCAGAATCACACAAAGCATCAGGGGCTACTGGCTATATATGTGTATTCAAAACAGATAAACTTCCATAAAGAACATTACATTGCTTACCTCAAAGCATGTTAACAGGTTGTTGAAAGCTTCATTCAGTCAGCCTTTGACAGACCAAATCTTCTTCATCACCGAACCCATTACGGTGCGGTGCTCCTCCACGACGGAAGCACTTTGCAGTGCTCCCTCCATAGGGTCCAGCGCCTCTGGATTGACTCCGGGCGCCGTTGTATCCACCCCCATCTGGGAGGTCTGGTCTTCGGACCCCGGAGCCGCACTAGGCTCCAGGTCAGTATCCGGGAGGGCCCCGGATTGTTTGGGACCCCCGTCTTCGTTCTCCATGGGGACTGTTTCCCCATGGTCAGTGGTGGCCGAGGTGTTACCCTTGATCGCCCTGTCACTTGCCCCGCCCCCATCTCCTTGAGCAGAAGACACTTGCTGGGAGGACACTTTGGCATCCCCGCCGATCACAGGCAATGGAGCTCGGACCAGCGGGTCACTCTCCGTCTCTCCGGGCGCTAGAGAGTTCCCCTCCGATAAGGGAGGCGTCGGGGTGTCCTCGGGGAGGGCTGTAGGTCAGAAGGTGAGAAATACTAAATAAATATCAAAATTCTAAACTAATAAGGTGCAACAATTAATATACCCAGACAAACTTATGTTTCGGTCGGGGGCTTCCCCCTGGGCTTCACCACAAAGCTCTGTTCGGATGATTAGTCTGAACGAGTAGAGAGGTTCAGCCTCCTCCGGGGTGCGGTCGTGCCTGCGTCAGCGGTGGCCCCCATCTTCGTCCCCCTGCCTTGCGCAGGGGGCTCCTCCTCTTCTCCTTCTTCTTCGTCATCCTCCTCCTCTTCGGAGGAGGATGTTGATCTTCTCGGACTTCTCGTTCACGAGGCGGGGGGGGGGGGGTCTTCGGCCTCCTTGCCCTTCTTCTTGGGCTTCTTGACTGGCGCCTTGTACGGCGCGGGGACCAGCATCGCCGTCAGTCGAAGCGATTCTAGGTCTTCGGGCAAAGGCGTCGGACACTTCATCCGGATTGCCTTCTTCGTCCAGCCCTGTATATCATGCAAAAACTCCAATTCCTATTATCGTTGAATAAGAAAGGGGATATATGTTCGGCGGAGTTTTCTATTACCTCTGGGGCGGAGAACGCGGTACTATAGCCCGCGTCCTCTGTTTCCTTCGGCCACTCCTCCTGGCTCTTGAAGAGATGCTTCCAGATCTCTTTGTGTGTAAAACCAAAGAGATGCTTCAGAGGCCGATCTCCTGCCGGATCGAACTCCCATAGGGAGGAGTCCCGGCTTTGGCAAGGAAGGACAAGCTGGACCAGCATTACCTGGACCACGGTCGAGAGCTGATAGCTCTTGGAAATCATGCCGGACACACAGCTCTGGAGTGTCGTCACCTCAACTTGAGAGCCCCAGTTCGGACTCTTATCAATCCAGGAGGTCAACCTCTCCGGGGGTCCAGATCTGAAACAGGTTCCGCCGCCCATTTAGCATCGCGGGGATCAGTGAGATAAAACCACTCCTGCTGCCAGACCTTGTTCGTCTCTACGAACGATCCTTTTGGCCAAGTCGCATTCTGGAGCTTGCTTATCATATCGCCCCCGCACTCTGCGTGCTGCCCGTCCACCACCTTCGGCTTCACATTGAAGGTTTTAAGCCATAGGCCGAAGTGTGGAGGGATGCGGAGGAAAGCTTCACACACCACTATAAAAGCGGTGATGTGAAGGATTGAGTTCGGGGCTAGATCGTGGAAATCTAGCCCATAGAAAAATAGCAAACCCCGAACAAAGGGGTGGAGCGGGAATCCTAGCCCCCTAGCAAAGTGCGAAAGGAACACGACTCTCTCACCTGCCTCTGGGACGGGAATCGCCTGGCCCCTGGCGGAAACTCGATGCGTGATGTCGGCAACGAGATAGCCCATGCTCCAAAGATCCTCCATAGTTTTCTCAGTGACCATGGAGGCCTCCCACTTGCCCCTGGCACCGGTTCCAGCCATTGTTGGGGAAGGGAGTAGTAGTTGAGGAACGAAGAGCGGTGGGCGCAAGAGATGAGGATGCTGGGGCTAGGAAGATTGGAGAGCTCGAGCTTGAGGAAAGCGTGGGGCTGATGAAAGTGATTGATATCCTTTTATAACGCTGTGAATACAGAATGTCCCCCCACTTTAGCCATGAACCTCGTCGGTTCCCAAAGCGGTCGTCCGTAATGCGCGGTTTAGATGCTCAAGTCACATTGATAAGGATGAAGGAAATATGCCCTAGAGGCAATAATAAAGTTATTATTTATTTCCTTATATCATGATAAATGTTTATTATTCATGCTATAATTGTATTAACTGGAAACTTAGTACATGTGTGAATACATAGACAAAACAGTGTCCCTAGTATGCCTCTACTAGACTAGCTCATTGATCAAAGATGGTTATGTTTCCTAGCCATAGACATGAGTTGTCATTTGATCAATGTGATCACATCATTAGGAGAATGATGTGATGGACAAGACCCATCCGTTAGCTTAGCACTATGATCGTTTAGTTTTACTGCTATTGCTTTCTTCATGACTTATACATGTTCCTACGACTATGAGATTATGCAACTCCCGAATACCGGAGGAACACCTTGTGTGCTATCAAACGTCACAACGTAACTGGGTGATTATAAAGATGCTCTACAGGTGTCTCCGAATGTGTTCATGGTGTTGGCATAGAGCAAGAATAGGATTTGTCACTCCGAGTGTCAGAGAGGTATATCTGGGCCCTCTCGGTAATACACATCATAGTAAGCCTTATAAGCAAATGACTAATGAGTTAGTCATGAGATGATTTATTACGGAACGAGTAAAGAGACTTGCCAGTAACGAGATTAACTAGGTATGGTGATACCGACGATCGAATCTCGGGCAAGTAACATACCGATGACAAAGGGAACAACGTATGTTGTTATGCGGTTTGACCGATAAAGATCTTCATAGAATATGTAGGAGCCAATATGAGCATCCAGGTTCCGCTATTGGTTATTGACCGGATATGAGTCTCGGTCATGTCTACATAGTTCTCGAACCCGTAGGGTCTGCACGCTTAACGTTTGATGACGACTGGTATTATGAGTTTATGAGTTTTGATGTACCGAAGGTAGTTCTGAGTCCCGGATGAGATCACGGACATGACGAGGAGTCTCGGAATGTCCAAGACGTAAAGATTGATATATTGGACGACAATATTCGGACACCAGAATTGTTCTGGAAAGTTTCGGAATTTACCGGAGTACCGGAGGGGTTACCGGAACCCCCCCGGGGGAAAGTTGGGCCCTAGTGGGCCTTAGGGAAGAAAGAGGGCAGCAGCCAGGAGGTGCCGCGCCCCCTCCCAAGGGGCAGTCCAAATTGGACTAGGGGAGGGGGCGCGTCCCCCTCTTTACCTCTCCTTCTCTCCCTCTCTTTCCTTCCCCCTTCTCCCTCTTGGTGATTCCTACTAGGAATAGGATTGCAATCCTATTCCTAGTAGGATTGCACCCTTTGGCGAGCCATAGAGGGGCCGGCCGGCCTCCCCCCTTGCTCCTTTATATACGGGGGCAGGGGACACCCTAGAACACACAAGTTGATCTGTTGATCTCTCCCAACCGTGTGCGGTACCCCCCTCCACAGAAACACACCTCGGTCATATCGTTGCAGCGCTTAGGCGAAGCCCTGCGACGGTAAATTCATCATCTCCGTCACCACGCCGTCGTGCTGACGAAACTCTCCCGTGAATCTCAAATGGATCAAGATCTCGTGGGACGTCATCAAGCTGAACGTGTGCTGAACGCGGAGGTGCCGTACGTTGGGTGCTTGATCGGTTGGATCGCGAAGAAGTTCGACTACATCAACCGCGTCACTAGACGCTTCTGCTTTCGGTCTATGAGGGTACGTAGACACACTCTCCCCTCTCGTTGCTATGCATCTGGTAGATAGAACTTGCGTGATCTTAGGAAATTTTTGAAATACTACGTTCCCCAACAAAGGATCCCATAATAAGCGGGCACGATCTCTGCTCTAATAAGACGTGTCAATGAGGTTGTACTTCGAAACGTGAAACTAGGACCAAGTAAAACGGTTCGATATGTTAATGGGATGGACGCGATGCTTCACCAAAAGGTCGTCAGTAAAGACACAATATTCGTTTTCTTTCAAGACCTTGCCTTCGAGGCTAAGGGTTGTACTAACCATGCAGAGCAGAACACAATACACCTTTTTGCAGAAGATATGTTCGGAAGAAAGAACCTGCCTTGCAATGCCGAAGACAATACGGAAGCCGAACTCATCGTCATCGAAGATAGGTTCAGGGGCTACTGAGGGAGTCCTGGATTGAGGGGTCCTCATGTGGCCGGATAACTCGTGGTGGGCCGGACTGGTGGGTCGTGAAGATCATTGTTGAAGATAGTCTCTTGTATCTGGATAGGACTCATGTATTCGTATAATGGCAAGTTCTAGGTTCAGGTGTAATATTCCTTCCTCTGCAAGATGATTGTGTACAAACCCTAGGCCCCTCCGATGCATATATAAACTGGAGGATTTAGTCCGTAGAGGCTAAGAGAGAATCACAACATCCTCCTAGGCTAGACTCTAGGGTTTAGCGGTTACGATCTCGAGGTAGATCAACTCTTGTAATCACATTCATCAATATTAATATAGCAGGAAGTAGGGTATTACCTCGACCGAGAGGGCCTAGACCTAGGTAAACATCGTGTCCCCAGCCTCATGTTACCATCAATCCTCAGACGCATAGTTCGGGACCCCCTACCCGAGATCCGCCGGTTTTGACACCGACACCTGGCAAACAGCCAACTCAGATGAAATGTTTGCGATGATAAATTGCAACATAGACGGTTAATACAGTTAGTTCGTGTGTGATTCTGTGTGTACAAAAAAACTTGAAAAAATGCAAACTAGTTGCTCGCAATGGCTAGGAGTATCACACACGATGCATCTGCGAGTACTCGTGTTCGATGATAGTAAGTTACACATACGTTTCGTATGTTAACATGTGTGTGAATTTGCAATATGGACAGTTAATATGCAAATGCCTTCTGGACATCGGGCACATGCTTAAACTCAATGAACTGTGTGCGATACTAATACCTTCCATGAAAATTTAAGAACTTTTTGAAATACTACGTTCCCCAACAGTGGCATCATGAGCCAGGTCTATACGTAGATTATATGCACGAATATAACACAATGAGTTGTGGGCGATAATAGTCATACTGCTTAACGGCATGTCATACTTTGTTTCGGCGGTATTGTGAGATGAAGCGGCCCGGACCGACATTACACGTACGCTTACGCGAGACTGGTTTCACCGTTACGAGCACTCGTTGCTTAAAGGTGACTGGCGGGTGTCTGTCTCTCTCAATTTAGTTGAATCAATTGTGGCTACGCCCATTCCTTGTGAAGGTTAAAAGAGCACATACTTGACGAAAAATCGTTGTGGTTTTCGTATGCGTAGGTAAGAACGGTTCTTGCTAAAGCCTGTAGCAGCCACGTAGAACTTGCAACAACAAAGGAGAAGACGTCTAACTTGTTTTTGCAGGGCATGTTGTGATGTGATATGGTCAAGACATGATGAGTTATACGTTATTGTATGAGATGATCATGTTTTATAAAGTTTTCGGCAACTGGCAGGAGCCATATGGTTGTCGCTTTATTGTATGAAATACAGTCGCCATGTATTTGCTTTACTTTATCACTAAGTGGTAGCGATAGTCGTGGAAGCAATAGTTGTCGTGGCGACAACGATGCTATGATGGAGATCAAGGTGTCACACTGGTGACGATGGTGATCATGACGGTGCCTTGGAGATGGAGATCAAAAGCACAAGATGATGATGGCCATATCATGTCACATATTTTGATTGCATGTGATGTTTATCTTATTATGATTCTTATTTTGCTTAGAATGACGGTAGCATTATGAGATGATCCCTTACAAAATTTCAAGGTGCAAGTGTTCTCCCTGAGTATGCACCATTGCGAAAGTTCGTCGTGCCGAGACACCACGTGATGATCGGGTGTGAGAAGCTCTACGTCCAAATACAACGGGTGTAAGATAGTTTTGCACATGCAGAATACTCGGGTTAAACTTGACGAGCCTAGCATGTACAGACATGGCCTCGGAACACTGGAGATCGAAAGGTCGAGTGTAAATCATATAGTAGATATGATCAACATAAGATGTTCACCATCGAAAACTACTCCATCTGACGTGATGATCGGACATGGTTTAGTTGATTTGGATCACGTGATCATTTAGTTGACTAGAGGGATGTCTATCTAAGTGGGAGTTCTTTAGTAATATGATTAATTGAACTTTATTTATCATGAACTTAGTCCTGGTAGTATTAGCATATCTGTGTTGTAGATCAATAGCTCGCGATGTAGCTCCCCATTTATTTCATGTGTTCCTAGAGAAATATAAGTTGAAAGATGTTAGTAGCAATGATGCGGACTAGGTCCGTAATCTGAGGATTATCCTCATTGCTGCACAGAAGTATTATGTCTTTGATGCACTGCTAGGTGACGACCCTATTGCAGGAGCAGATGCAGACATTATGAACATTTGACAAAAGCTCGGTATGATGACTACTTGATAGTTTAGTGCACCATGCTTTATGGCTTAAAACCAGGACTTCAAAAACGTTTTGAACGCCACGGAGCATATGAGATGTTCTAGGAGTTGAAATTAGTATTTCATACTCATGCCCGTGTCGAGAGGTATAAGACCTCTGACAGTACATTGCCTACAAGATGGAGGAGAATAGCTCAACCAGTGAGCATGTGCTCAGATTGTCTGGGTACTACAATTGCTTGAATCAAGTGGGAGTTAATCTTCTAGATAAGATAGTAATTGACAAAGTTCTCTAGTCACTATCACCAAGTTAGTAGAACTTCGTGATGAACTATAATATGCAAGGGATGACGAAAGTAATTCCCGAGCTCTTCATGATGCTGAAACCGGCGAAGGTAGAAATCAAGAAAGAGCATCAAGTGTTGATGGTTAACGAGACCACTTGTTTGAAGTAAAGGGCAAAGGGATAGAAGGGGAACTTCAAGAAGAATGACAAGCAAGTTTTCACTCCCGTGAACAAACCCAAAGCTAAACTCAAGCCTAAAACTAAGTGCTTCTACTACAAAGGAAAGGGTCACTAGAAGTAGAACTGCCCTAGATACTTGGTGGATAAGAAGGATGGCAAAGTGAACAAAGGTATATTTGATATACATATTATTGATGTGTACTTTACTAGTGTTCATAGCAACCCCTGGGTATTTGATACCGGTTCAGTTGCTAAAATTAGTAACTCGAAACGGGAGTTGCAAAATGAACAGAGACTAGTTAAAGGTGAAGTGACGATGTGTGTTGGAAGTTGTTCCAAGATTGATATGATCATCATCGCACACTCCCTATACTTTCGGGATTAGTGTAGAACCTAAATAAATGTTATTTGGCATTTGCGTTAAGCATGACTACAATTTGATCATGTTTGTTGCAATACGATTATTCATTTAAAGTCATAGAATAATTGTTATTCTGTTTACATGAATAAAGCCTTCAATGGTCATACACCCAATGAAAATAGTTTGTTGGATCTCGATCGTAGTGATACACATATTCATAAAATTGATGCCAAAAGATGCAAGGTTAATAATTATAGTGCAACTTATTTGTGGCACTACCATTTAGGTCATATTGGTGTAAAGCGCATGAAGAAACTCCATAGTGATGGACTTTTGGAATCACTTGATTATGAATCACTTGGTGCTTGCGAACCATGCCTCATGGGCAAGATGACTAAAACTTTGTTCTCCAGAACAATGGAGCGAGCAACAGATTTGTCGGAAATCATACATACTTATGTATGTGGACCGACGAGTGTTGAAACTCGCGGCGGGTATCGTTATTTTCTGACCTTCACTGATGATTTGAGCAGATATGGGTATATCTACTTGATGAAGCACAAAGTATGAAACATTTGAAAAGTTCAAAGAATTTCAGAGTGAAGTAGAGGATCATCGTAACAAGAAAATAAAAGTTTCCATGATCTGATTGTGGAGGCAAATATTTGAAGTTACGAGTTTGGCCTTCATTTAGAACCATGTGAAATAGTTTCACAACTCATGCCACCCGGAACACCACAGCATAATGGTGTGTCCGAATGTCGTAACCGTACTTTATTAGATATGATACGATCTATGATGTCTCTTACCGATTTACCACTATCATTTTGGGTTATGCATTAGAGACAGCTGCATTCACGTTTAACAAGGGCACCACCTAAATCCGTTGAGACGACGCCTTATGAACAGTGGTTTGGCCAGAAACCAAAGTTGTCGTTTCTTAAAGTTTGGAGTTGCGATGCTTATGTGAAAAAGCTTCAACCTGATAAGCTCGAACCCAAGTCGGAGAAATGTGTCTTCATAGGATACCCAAAGGAGACTGTTGGGTACACCTTCTATCACAAATACAAAGGCAAGATATTCGTTGCTAAGAATGGATCCTTTCTAGAGAAGGAGTTTCTCTTGAAAGAAGTGAGTGGGAGGAAAGTGGAACTTGATGAGGTAATTGTACCTTCTCCCAAATTGGAAAGTAGTACATCACAGAAACTAATTCCAGTGATTCCTGCACCAATTATTGAGGAAGCTAATGATGATGATCATGAAACTTCGGATCAAGTTACTACCGAACTTCGTAGATCAACCAGAGTATGTTCCGCGCCAGAGTGGTACGGCAACCCGGTTCTGGAAGTCATGTTACTAGACCATGATGAACCTACGAACTATGAGGAAGCGATGATGAGCCCAGATTCCGCAAAATGGCTTGAGGCCATGAAATCCGAGAAGGGATCCATGTATGAGAACAAAGTGTGGACTTTGGTTGACTTGCCCGATGATCGGCAAGCCATCGAAAATAAATGGATCTTTAAGAGGAAGACCGACGCTGACGGTAATGTTACTGTTTACAAAGCTTGACATGTTGCGAAAGGTTTTCGACAAGTTCAAGGAGTTGACTATGATGAGACTTTTTCACCCGTAGCGATGCTTAAGTCTGTCCGAATCATGTTAGCAATTGCCGCATTTTATGATTATGAAATCTGGCAAATGGATGTCAAAACTGCATTCCTGAATGGATATCTTAAAGAAGAGTTGTATATGATGCAACCAGAAGGTTTTGTCGATCCTAATGGTACTAACAAAGTGTGCAAGCTCCAGTGATCCATCTATGGACTGGTGCAAGCATCTCGGAGTTGGAATATACGCTTTGATAAGGTGATCATAGCATATGGTTTTATATAGACTTTTGGATAAGCATGTATTTACAAGAAAGTGAGTGGGAGCACTACATCCTTTTCTGATAAGTATATGAGAATGACATATTGTCGATCGGAAATGATGTAGAATTTTCTGGAAATCATAAAGGAGTGTTTGAAAGGAGTTTTTTTCAAAGAAAGACCTTGGTGAAGCTGCTTACATATTGAGCATCAAGATCTATAGAGATAGATCGAGACACTTGATAAGTTTTTTAGTAAGTACATACCTTGACAAGTTTTTGAAGTGGTTCAAAATGGATCAGTCAGAGAAGGAGTTCTTGCCTGAGTTGTAAGGTATGAAGTTGAGTAAGACTCAAAGACCGACCTCGGCAGAAGGTAGAGAAAGAATGAAAGTCATTCCCTATGCCACAGCCATAGGTACTATAAAGTATGCCATGTTGTGTACCAAACCTGTTGTCTACCTTACCATGAGTTTGGCAAGGAGGTACAAAAGTGATCCAGGAGTAGATCACTAGACAGCGGTTAAAATTATCCTTAGTTACTGGATGACTAAGGAAATATTTCTCGGTTATGGAGGTGATAAAGAGTTCATCGTAAAGAGTTACGTCGATGCAAGCTTTGAAACCAATCCAGATGACTCTAAGTATCAATCTGGATGCAAATCGAAAGTGGGAGCAATTAGCTAAAGTACCTCAGTGTAGAGCATTGTAGACATAGAAATTTGCAAAAATACATACGGATCTGAATGTAATAGACCCGTTGACTAAACTTCTCTCACGAAGCAAAACATGATCACACCTTACTACTCTTTGGGTGTTAATCACATAACGATGTGAACTAGATTGTTGACTCTAGTAAACCCTTTGGGTACTGGTCGCATGGCGATGTGAACTATGGGTGTTAGTCACATGGTGATGTGAACTATTGGTGTTAATCACATGGTGATGTGATCTTGATTATTGACCCTAGTGCAAGTGGGAAACTGAAGGAAATATGCCCTAGAGGCAATAATAAAGTTATTATTTATTTCCTTATATCATGATAAATGTTTATTATTCATGCTATAATTGTATTAACTGGAAACTTAGTACATGTGTGAATACATAGACAAAACAGAGTGTCCCTAGTATGCCTCTACTAGACTAGCTCATTGATCAAAGATGGTTATGTTTCCTAGCCATAGACATGAGTTGTCATTTGATCAACGGGGTCACATCATTAGGAGAATGATGTGATGGACAAGACCCATCTGTTAGCTTAGCACTATGATCGTTTAGTTTTACTGCTATTGCTTTCTTCATGACTTATACATGTTCCTATGAATATGAGATTATGCAACTCCCGAATACCGGAGGAACACCTTGTGTGCTATCAAACATCACAACATAATTGGGTGATTATAAAGATGCTCTACATGTGTCTCCGAAGGTGTTCATGGTGTTGGCATAGATTAAGAATAGGATTTGTCACTCCAAGTGTCGGAGAGGTATCTCCCGGCCCTCTCGATAATACACATCATAATAAGCCTTGCAAGCAAATGACTAATGAGTTAGTCAGGAGATGATGTATTACAGAACGAGTATAGAGACTTGCCGGTAACGATATTAACTAGGTATGGTGATACCGACGATCGAATCTCAGGCAAGTAACATACCGATGACAAAGGGAACAACGTATGTTGTTATGCAGTTTGACCGATAAAGATCTTCGTAGAATATGTAGGAGCCAATAGGACCATCCAGGTTCCGCTATTGGTTATTGACCGGAGATGAGTCTAGGTCATGTCTACATAGTTCTCGAACCCGTAGGGTCCGCACGCTTAACGTTTGATGACGATCGGTATTCTGAGTTTATGAGTTTTCATGTACCGAAGGTAGTTCGAAGTCCCGGATGAGATCACAGACATGACGAGGAGTCTCGGAATGTCCGAGACGTAAAGATTGATATATTCGACAACTATATTCGGACACCGGAAGTGTTCTGGAAAGTTTCGGAATTTACAGGAGTACCAGAGGGGTTACCGGAATCCCCCGGGGGAAAGTTGGGCCCTAGTGGGCCTTAGGGGAGAAAGAGGGCAGCAGCCAGGAGGTGGCGCACCCCCTCCCAAGGGGCAGTCCGAATTGGACTAGGGGAGGGGGGCGAGGCCCCCTCTTTCCCTCTCCTTATCTCCCTCTCTTTCCTTCCCCCTTCTCCCTCTTGGTGATTCCTACTAGGAATAGGATTGCAATCCTATTCCTAGTAGGATTGCACACCTTCGCGCGCCATAGAGGGGCTGGCCGGCCTCCCCCCTTGCTCCGTTATATACGGGGGCAGGGGGCACCCTAGAACACACAAGTTGATCTGTTGATCTCTCCCAACCGTGTGCGGGACCCCCCTCCACAGAAACACACCTCGGCCATATCGTTGCAGCGCTTAGGCGAAGCCCTGTGACGGTAACTTCATCATCTCCGTCACCACATCGTCGTGCTGACGAAACTCTCCCGTGAAGCTCAACTGGATCAAGAGCTCGTGGGACGTCATCAAGCTGAACGTATGCTGAACGCGGAGGTGCCGTACGTTGGGTGCTTGATCGGTTAGATCGCGAAGAAGTTCGACTACATCAACCGCGTCACTAGACGCTTCCGCTTTCGGTCTATGAGGGTACGTAGACACACACTCTCTCCTCTCGTTGCTATGCATCTGGTAGATAGATCTTGCGTGATCGTAGGAAATTTTTGAAATACCATGTTCCCCAACAAAGGATCCCATCATAAGCGGGCACGATCTCTGCTCTAATAAGACGTGTCAATGAGGTTGTACCTCGAAACGCGAAACTAGGACCAAGTAAAACGGTTCGATATGTTAATGGGATGGATGCGACGCTTCACCAAAAGGTCATTAGTAAAGACACAATATTCGTTTTCTATCAAGACCTTGTGTCGGTGTACAAAAAGAGGGGACAATTTTTGTACCCCTATGACTGTGCACGGGCAGTCTGAGCCACGGGCACTACCACACCAAGCATGGCAAGGGAGGCGAGCCGGGGTAAGACCGAAGCCTGATGGAGACTGGAACAACTCCAAGAACAAGACCACAAAGAGCAAAGGGACGAAGCGGCTTCCCCTGGCAAAATCCTTGCCGGAAGCCAGTTTCAGCAGCCCTGGCAAGACCCTTGCAGGGGCCGGCTCTGGCAGCCCCGGCAAGACCCTTGCCGCGGCAGCTCGCCCCACGCCTACGAAGCGCATCACCCTTGAGTCCACCGCCCCCATGGGGCGAGGATTCGGGAGATATCCCCGTGGTGGCATGCAGATCTTTGTGAAGACATCCAAGATCAGATACAAGCTAAGAAGACGACGACCCTTGGCGGGAACCCAGCCAAGGAGGACCACAAGGCCTCCGGCAAGCACCTTGCCGGGGATGACAGCAGGCGCCGCGGCAAGACCCTTGTCGGGGCCCTGGAAAGGCCCTTGCCGAGGACACCCGCGGGGCCACCATCAGGCCCGCACCAACTGTATTTCCACGGCCCCATGCAACTACCGACCCAACCAGCTGGACAGGCTCCTGCGTGGCAACTTGCAGATCATGGAGACCCGCTGTTGCGCCACCTCAGCTGCCTGCCTGCCTACATGACACCTCAGACACCGCTAGCCAGGGCGCGTGTCAACATGAGGAGGAGCGGCGACGGACAAGACGGACGTCTCCCCTCGTTCCCGATAAAGCAAGGACACCTAAGCTAAGCGCATTAAATGCACCTTGTCCTGTAATGCGAGGGATAACCTCGCATCACTGTACCCTTTCCACCTCCTGTGTGCCACTCTGGCAACCCCTTTTTCCTTTAAAAGGAGGCCTGAGGCGACCAGGAGGAGGATTCGGCTTTTTAGAACTCCTCACGACTCTATTGGAGGTCCTCACTAGCTGAAGAACACAAACATATAATCCACCAAAGCAGGAGTAGGGTTTTACGCATCTTTGCTGCCCGAACCTGGGTAAAGGAACCGTGTCCTGACTGTTAGATCTGCTCTTCTCTCAACCCCGCGCCCCGCAACCGTAGTAGGGATTCTTGTGATCCCATAGGTGTCGATCCAAATACACCGACATCTTTGGCGCGCCAGGTAGGGGGCGCAGTTGTGAGAATCGGCTTTAGCAGTCAGCTCGACACTTCTCCATCGTCATGGCGCCAAAGAAGAAGACGACAGTGGCGGTTGGCCAGTCGGAAGCCGGACAGCCCGTCCCGACGCGGGCGAGCAGCGGACCTGTCGCGGAAAGAACCCGGGGCGCTGCTCGCGAACACCAACGCCGTCCCAGCAGCCGGAGTTTGGGAGGTGGCGATGTTTGTGCGCCTGGTAACGGGCCACACACCGCCAGTTCCAAAGATGGAGCCCGGCCCTCCGCGGGTGGCGTGGGGCCTTCCAAGATCGCTGCCGCATCACCCGAAGGCGACGCAAGGACCTCCAGAACTCCCACGCCGGCACCAACAACGCGCTCTTCTCAAGCAGCGCGCGACGAATGCCGTCGTCACCCCGAAGATCCCGGGCGTCGCCTTGGGAAGAGCCCCGAGCGCCACTCCCGGGACATAGAAGACCTGCACGCCCACCGAGGCACTGGTGGAGACGGTATGCGACCGCGGGATCGTGATGGGGCTCCTCCTGACACGCTCAGGGGTCGAAGCACGTCGTGATCCGTGCAGGTTTTGCTACCATTGACCCCAGCCGAAGCCTTGGCACACGCGCAGTTGCTCCTCAATTTTCCTCCCGTTACGGGGAAACTCGACGAGTGGAGAGCCACCATCTGAAGCCTTGTCGCAGTCGCCAACAAGCATGAACCAAATCTAGCGGAGCTCCCAGGTCGACGCTTCAATGGAGTCCCACGCACCGGTGGTGGGAGGACCGGCAGCGCCGTGGCTACGGTGCATTCGCCTCCTCCTCGCCCGATACCGCTTGTGTCGACTCGTCGGGACGTCGCGGGCGACGCCATCTCAATCGCATCATCCGACACGCGGACCCACGGCGACCAGCGTCGAGTTCTTCAGGAGCGAGCTCATGAAGACGCTCGAACCACCATCGAGCGCCGGCGCGGAACGCGCCACCAGTCAGACAGGCGATCGGGACCTGCTGCGGACCGCCCAGCACCGGAGAGCCCTGGAGGTCTACCTTACGAGGTTGGCTATCCAGCTTTTACCCGTGAGCTGCGGCAGTTCCAGTGGCCCTCTCACCGCACCTTCAAGCCTGACGTTGGCGAGAAGTACAATGGCAAGACCCACCCGTCGGAGTTCCTCAGCATCTACACCATCGCGATGCAAGCTGCCGGGGCCCGCGACGATAAGGTGCTTGCGAATTACTTTCCGTTGGCTCTTAAACCTAATGCCATGTCGTGGTTGATGCACTTGCCAGTAGACTCTATTTCCTCCTGGTCCGACTTGTGCCATGAGTTTGTTGGCGCCTTTACTGGAGGCCACCAAGCCCATGGCCAAGCGAGTGACCTGCATGTCATACCCCAGAAGGAAGGCGAGAGTCTGCGCAAGTACATACAGAGATTCAGCCGGGTACAGTACAGTATCCCCGATGTTCTCCCTGCCGCCATCATCAGCGCGTTCCATCAAAACGTGCGTAACCGCAAGTTGCGCGAAGAACTGGCGAAGAACAAGGTGAAAGATGTGACAGAACTCTATGTTCTTGCTGACAGATGTGCCCGGGCTGAAGAGGGAAGGAAGTACCCCGGTGAAGGCGCCGGTGCGGAAACCGACTCTTCAGACGAGGATACTGCCGCCCCGGCGAAGAAGGGCCGGCACCGCAACAGGAAGCGCAAGGGTAAAGCCGTACTTGACGTCGAGGGGTCTGATGACGCCGGCTCCGCCAAGAAAACCAGGGCGGGTGACCTCGGCAAGGAGATTGCCGGGTGCGTCGCCTGCCGGGCTTTGGCGGCTGCCAAAAAGCCAAGAAACTCCGGCAAGCGATACTACAAGATCCATCGCACCAAAGGCCATGATCTCTAGGACTGCCACCAGGTTGAGCTCCTTGCTGATAAGCAAAGGGCTGAATACGAGAGGCGGGACAAGGAGAAGGGCCAGGACGGCGCTGAGGGGTCCGGCAAGAAGCGTGATGGCCAGGCAGGCCGTCGCGGCAAGGAGAAACAGTAGGAAAGGCCTGCCTGGGGCCGCGACAGAAGGCCTAAAGACGACGATCACGAAGAGGACGACGAGTCCGGTGGCCAAGAGTTTCAGAAGGCTACGGATGCCATGTGCGTTTATGGTGGCGCCTCGCTGCATACTTCTCACCGCCAACTTAAACAGTGGGCGCGTGAGATTATTGTGACAGAGCCATCGTCCGGTGCCCAAAAGCCACTGAAATGGTCCATCACACCTATCATCTTTGACGCCGAGGACCACCCTGATCGCACTACTACGGTCGGGTGCTTGCCATTGTTGGTTTCACCGACAATACGCAACCTCAAGGTGACAAAGATGCTAGTCGATGGCGGGGCCGGTCTGAACCTACTTTCGCCCACCGTGATCGAGAAGCTACAAGTTCCTGATGGAGACCTCGAAGAAACGGGCACGTTTCAGGGGGTCAACCCAGGGAGAAGTCAACCGAAGGGGAAAGTCACGCTGCCCGTGACTTTTGGAAGTGATCTGAACTACAGGACAGACAAGATCGTGTTCGATGTTGCCAAGATCCCCCTGCCTTACAACGGGATCCTTGGCCGTCCAGCACTGGCCAAGTTCATGGCAGCATCACACTACGCCTACAACACCCTGAAGATGCCAGGGCCTGTGACGATCATCACCGTCCCCTCAGATAAGAAAGATGCGCTGATTTGCGCTGACTTGTTGTACCAGCAAGCAGTTGCAGCAACTGCCTCTACGAGGGCACTTACTCCTGCCACTGGAACCCCGGAAGGAAAGAGGAAGAAGACCGGTGAGACCTCGGGCGCCCACTCCGGCAAGCGCACCTCTTCGGAGTGCTGTGCTCCCGTCGAGGACGTGCCAGAGAGCTCCACCGGAAAGAAGAAGACCGGTGAGACCTCGGACACCCACTCCGGCATGCGCACCTCTTCGGAGTGTCGCGCTCTCGTCGAGGACGTGCCAGAGAGCTCCACCAGCAGAAACAAGAGATCCAGGGCCACACCGCCGGGAACCAAGAAGGTTTCCGTCAAGGAGGACGGCACGGGAGGGGCTTTCACCATAAGCTCCACCCTTGACAACAAATAGGAAGACGCGCTCGTCACCTTCCTGCGGGCGAATGTCGACGTGTTTGCCTGGCAAGCATCCGACATCCCCGGCGTTCCCAGGGAGGTGATTGAGCACCACCTTGCTGTCTGTCCTCATGTGCGGCCCGTCAAGCAGAAGGTCAGAAAGCAAGCTTTGGAACGGCAAGAGTTCATCACCGAGGAGATCCGGAAACTGGAAGCTGCGGGTTTGGTAAGAGGAGTGCTCCATCCGACGTGGTTGGCCAATCCAGTGGTAGTGCGCAAGGCAAATGGGAAGTGGAGGCTGTGTATTGATTACACAACTATCAATAAAGCTTATCCCAAGGACCCCTTCCCGTTGCCGCGCATAGACCAGATTGTTGACTCCACGGCGGGGTGTGACCTGCTGTCATTCCTCGATGCCTACTCCGGCTACCACCAGATCTTCGTGACAAGAGAAGACGAAGAGAAGACAGCATTCATCACCCCATGTGGTACGTACTATTTCGTACGAATGCCTTTCGGGTTGAAGAGTGCTGGCTCGACGTTTGCAAGGGCAGTCCAGATTGGTTTTGAACCCCAGCTCCATAGAAATATGGAGGCTTATATGGATGATATAGTGGTCAAAACCAAGAACGGGGCAACCCTTGTACCAGATTTACAAGAAACATTTGTAAACCTACTCAAGATCAACCACAAGCTGAACCCTGAGAAGTGCATCTTCGGCGTCCCGTCTGGCAAGCTTCTCGGGTTCTTTGTGTCGCAGCGTGGAATAGAAGCCAATCCTGACAAGATCAAAGCTATAGAGCAGATTGAAGCACTCAAACGGGTCAAGGATGTGCGTCGGCTTGTTGGCTGCGTTGCCGCCATGAGCAGATTCATTTCCAAGTCTGCCGAGCGCGCCCTTCCCTTTTTCAAGATTTTGTAAAAGGCGGGCCCAATGGAGTGGACGCCAGAAGCTGAAGCAGCATTACAAGATCTGAAGAGGTATCTTTCCTCCACGCCAATACTAGTTGCGCCTAGACCACAAGAACCGTTGCTGCTATACTTAGCGGCAACAAGCCAGGTGGTCAGCGCTGCACTAGTGGCGTAGAGAGAAATTGATGATGAGGTAATAGCAGCAACAGAGCCTAATGCCACCGGTGCAGAGACGACACAGCCGGTTGGAGTGCAGCCGAAGAAGAAAATGATGCAGCACCTGGCCTACTCTATTAGCTCCCTCTTGCAGGGGGCTAGATCAAGGTACTCCGGTGTGCGGAAATTGCTCTTCGGCCTTCTTATGGCCTCGAGGAAGCCGCGTCACTACTTCCAGGCGCACGAGATCACTGTAGTCACTCGCCTCCCTCTACAACGGATATTGCACAATCCAGATGCAACGGGAAGGATTATAGAGTGGGCACTGGAGCTATCCAGCTTTGGCCTCAAGTTTGAAAGTACCTCGATGATCCAGAGCCGGGTCCTAGTAGAGTTCGTCGCAGAATGGACCGCAACACCTGATGAAGAAGTCCAGGAAACTGCTCTCCCCGGCAAAGAGGCGAGTTGCAACTGGATCATGTACTTTGATGGAGCTTTCTCCTTGCAGGGCGCCGGGGCTGGCGTACTACTGGTCGCGCCCACTGGAGAGCACCTCAAGTACGTGGTCCAGATGCACTTCCCCAGGGAGGTATCAACAAACAACACTGCTGAGTACGAGGGGCTACTTGCCGATCTTACGATCGCGACAGACCTCGGAATCAAGAAGCTCATTGTCAGGGGCGACTCGCAGCTTGTCGTCAAACAAGTCAACCAGGATTACCAGAGCCCATTGATGAAGGCCTACATCGATGAAGTGAGAAAGTTGGAAGAGCGCTTTGATGGTATACAGGCGGAGCACGTTCCCCGAGCGGAGAATGACATCGCCGATTACATGTCAAAGCGTGTTGCCCTCAAGCTACCTATGGAACCAGGTACCTTTGTGCTTCAGCTTTCTCAGCCATCCGTTGATCCATCAACAGAGCAGAACAAGAGAAGGAAATCAGGGCCCGGCAAGTACTTTCCCGCCGAGCTCCCCGGAGCCGCCGGCAAGGATGTTGCGGGAGACACTGAGCCTGCCACAGGACCGCTAGCTCCGGCAGAGCGTCAAGCTTTTGCTGTTGAGACAGCCGCTCTCTTGGCGGAGGAAATGCTTTTGGTCGTCGCCATCGAGCCCCAGGCTCCAGCATGGGCGCAGCATACCATCTGATTCCTCCAGACTGGAGAACTTCATGAGGAGCAGGAAGAAGCGGAGAATGTATCCCGTCGGTCTGCTATGTACCAGTTCGTCGATGACGTCCTGTATAGAAGGAGACCAAACGACGTGAAATTGAAGTGCATCCCTTGAGAGGAAGAACTGGAGCTATTGGCAGAGAAACATGGAGGCATATGTGGATCCCACATAGGGTCGAGAGCCCTTGCTGGCAAGGCATTCCGGCAAGGCTTCTTCTAGCCCACTTCCCTCCAGGATGCGACGGCACTGATCACCAGGTGTGAAGCATGCCAGTTCCATTAAAAGAAACTTCATCAACCAGCTCAAACCCTTCAAACCATTCCTCTCTCCTGGCCCTTCTCGTTCTGGGGGCTCGACATACTGGGCCCTTTTCCCCGCGCTGCCGGGGCTTTGAGTACTTGTACGTTGCAATCGACAAGTTCACAAAGTGGCCAGAAGTGGAGGCAGTGAGGAAGGTCACAGCTCAGTCAGCCGTCAAGTTCTTCAAGGGACTGGTGTGCCATTTTGGTGTACCCAATAGGTCATCACCGACAACGGCACGCAGTTCACAAGCCGCACCTTCATGCAATATACCCAAGACCTCGACAGCAAAGTTTGTTTCGCTTCCGTTGCTCACCCCCGGAGCAATGGTCAAGCTGAGAGGGCAAATGCTGAAGTGTTGCAAGGATTAAGGACAAAGACCTTTGACAGGATGCACAAGAGCAGGAGGCGCTGGATTGATGAACTGCCGGCGGTTCTTTGGTCGATCAGAACGACGCCAAATTGAGCCACCGGCCAGACGCCCTTTGCCCTGATATACGGGGCAGAAGCAGTTCTCCCCACTGAACTCATATACGGGTCACCTCGAGTGCTCGCTTATGATGAGCTTGAGCAAGAGGAACTGCGGCAAGAGGACGCAACGCTCCTTGAGGAAGATCGTCTTCGGGCGGCTGTCAGAGCAGCACGCTACCAGCAAGCCTTGCGTCGCTACCATAGCCGCAAGGTCCGTGCCCGAAGCTTTGAGGAAGGCGACCTTGTTCTCCGGCACGTTCAATCGGCCAGGAATACGAACAAGTTGACGCCGAAGTGGGAAGGCCCTTATCGGGTAATACGAGTCACTAGGCCCGGCGCAGTCCGCCAAGAGACCGAAAATGCCATTCCGGTGAGAAATTCCTGGAATATTGAGCATCTTCGCAAGTTTTACCCATAAGGCGCGGCTTGCCGGGCCCCCCGGCAAGCCACCCTTTTGTACAAGCCTTGCCGGCAAGGCATGTAACCCTTTGTACAAAGTCAGGCGCAGACCCTGAGCATAAATAAATGAAGCGCTGGCGCCCTAGGTCATAGCATGCATGCTGAGTCGAGTCTCGTCCTTGGTTAGGGTTGATAGTGCTTAGCGACGGCTAACCCCTAGCTTAGAGGTCGAGTCTTTGTCTTTCCTCTATCTTCTTTGGTTCACAGGACGCGCAGACATCCTTGCCGAAGCCACTTGGGAAAAGAAAGAGGAACAGACTAACACCTACGCCCCGGCGAGCCAGTGTTGCCAGGGGTTACAAGGGCAAAGATTCGCCCACGGCAGACCAGGGTTGCCGGGGGCTGCAGCTTCAGATAAGTTCTTTATCCCTTATCATGCATTCCATTATGGACTGAGGTATGTGAAACCTCGTTCTTTTCCTTAAGCTACCGTGCTCCCATAACTCTAGGCCCTAGGGCTCATTCCTGGGACTAAGTTTGGTCGTAGTCGCGGTAGCAAAAGGATGAAACGAGGAGCCTGAGCCGACTTCATCCCTGCCTCCGCCAAAGGCGTGAGAAGGTCGAGCGAAGTAGGGAAATGGCAGGGCCTGTTGCCGGGAGAGAAAATGTTTATCTTAGAGATATCAGGGATTTATTCCCTGTTGTGGGTTTTACCTGCGAACAAATGACCCGACGAACATTCATTTTTAATTAAAAACATTCCGTCAGATACAGTCCATAAGGAATGAAAAACATGAACAAGGAGATTACAAGTTCTAAAGTTAACAGATGCCCGAGGGCTTACAAACTAAAAAGAGATAAGATGCCTGTAATGCCTTTCTTGTCCCTCTCCTCAGGAGGTAGGTCAAGGAGGTGAGAAGGGCAAAAGGGGCGCCTAGGCGAGCTATGGGTGGCAAAAGACACCAAGAGGACATCTCGGCGGCCGCCCAAGGGCTGGACAGTGATGACGGCGCCGGAGGCAGAGCTCGAAGACGAGGCGGCAGGACGTCAGTACGTGTCGAAGGCGTCGGTGCCCGCGTACTCCGACATGACGACCATGCCGCCCACCTTCTTCCTCTTCCTCTTCCGCAGCCTCCCTACGCCAGCCGCCAAGGAGACGGCCCCGAGAAGTTCAAGGAGCCGGCGACGCGGATGATGGGGTCGCCGGTGCCACCGGGAGCGGCGCCCGACACCTAGTCGGACCCGTCATCCTGCCGTCCACCGCCCTCGTCGTTGCTGCCGCTATCCTCCCCATCACCCTCTTTCGAGGAGGAGTCTTCGTCATCGGAGGAGCTCTCCACGCAGCACCTCACACGAGTCCCGAGGTGCCCGAAGACCTTGACGGAGAGGTGGCCATCCTCCATCAACTTGAAATGGAGGGTGAGCCCGTCCGTCAAGCTGTGGATACGAGCGAACGTCTTCCATCCTTGACGAAGATACATCACATGAGGGGCAGGGAAGTCGACGCGGACCCGCGTGCCACTGATCCTACAGCCCCTCATGTGCAGCCGCAGCGACTCCGGCAGATCCACCTCCATCTCCCGCGCAAATGGAGTCGGGAGACGAAGATGGCGACACGGCTCCCCCCGCATCCTAACGAAGAACTCACGAGGGTCATCCCCAATATGACCTTCCATTGGAGGAGGGGCTGCTGGCGGGGGCGAGGCCGGCGGGCCGCCCCGTCCTCCTCTTCCCCGAGCGCCCCGGCCTCGCCCACGGCCTCGCCCCCTCCCTCTTCCCCTCATGGCTGGTTCGTCCACTGCAGGTGCAGGAGAAGGAGGGTCGTGTTGTCGAGCAGCGACCCTGGCTGCCACCGTTGAAGAGCCAGGATTTCCTCTCTTCATGGAGAACAGAAGAGAGGAGCAGAAGCAGAAGGAGAAAGAAGATGGAGGAGTGCGGGGCGCCGTCCCTTCCCTCCCGCTCTTTATAAAGGGGCAAGGCTGGGGCTCGACCGCCCCGCTCGGCCAATCAAGACGCAGAAGGCAAGGGAGCCGGGACCGACCCACTGCCCCAACCAGCAATGGCTCGGTTTCCCGCCTCCACCGTTCGCCACCTCAAGCGCATGAAGGGCACGTGGCGGACGTGCAGAACCGAGGGGACGGGTGAGGCGACCTCTCCCCACCCCGTGATCGTGGGGAGTGGACGACTTGACGACCGCGCCTCGGCCCCGTTCAGTAAATGGGCCGCGCCTCCACGCCTCCCCCCGTTTACGGGGAAGGTGCAAAGCTGCCCCCCCTTTCGCATTTACTGCGACGTGATGCATGCCTGTGGAAACCGCCCCACGCATACCGCCCACGTCACGCACGCCCCTCCACCCCGCGCCATGTGAGCGGGTCGTGGGAGGCGCAGCGCGCGGAAAATCTTACCACGGTGAAAACCGCCCCGCCTGCCCGCGCACCGTTCTGGGTCTGGCCCAACAACGTGTCGCGCTTATGTGTGGCCCAGGCCCGGGGGCTCCTGTCAGTGTACAAAAGGAGGGGTACACTTTTTGTACCCCTATGACTGTGCACGGGCAGTCTGAGCCACGGGCACCACCACACCAAGCATGGCAAGGGAGGCGAGCTGGGGTAAGACCGAAGCTTGATGGAGACTGGAACAACGCCAAGAACAAGACCACAAAGAGCAAAGGGACGAAGCGGCTTCCCCCGGCAAGATCCTTGCCGAGAGCCAGTTTCTGCAGCCCTGGCAAGACCCTTGCCGGGGCCGGCTCTGGCAGCCCCGGCAAGATCCTTGTCGCGGCAGCTCGCCCCACGCCTACGGAGCGGATCACCCTTGAGTCCACCGCCCCCATGGGGCGAATATTCGGGAGATATCCCCGTGGTGGCATGCAGATCTTTGTGAAGACATCCAAGATCAGATACAAGCTAAGAAGACGACGACCCTTGGCGGGATCCCAGCCAAGGAGGACCACAAAGCCTCCGGCAAGCACCTTGCCGGGGATGACAGCAGGCGCCGCGGCAAGACCCTTGTCGGGGCCCCGGCAAGGCCCTTGCCGAGGACACCCGCAGGGCCACCATCAGGACCGCACCAACTGTATTTCCATGGCCCCACGCAGCTGCCGACCCAACCAGCTGGACAGGCTCCTGCGTGGCAACTTGCAGATCTTCGTGGAGACCCACCGTTGCGCCACCTCAGCTGCCTGCCTGCCTACATGGCACCTTAGGCACCGCTGTCCAGGGCGCGTGCCAACACGAGGAGGAGCGGCGACGGACAAGACGGACGTCTCCCCTCGTTCCCGATAAAGCAAGGACACCTAAGCTAAGCGCATTAAATGCGCCTTGTCGTGTAATGCGAGGGATAACCTCGCATCACTGTACCCTTTCCACCTCTTGTGTGCCACTGTGGCAACCCCTTTTTCCTATAAAAGGAGGCCCGAGGTGACCAGGAGGAGGATTCGGCTTTTTAGAACTCCTCACGACTCTCTTGGAGCTCCTCACTCACTGAAGAACACAAACATATAATCTACCAAAGCAGGAGTAGGGTTTTACGCATCTTTGCGGCCTGAACCTGGGTAAAGGAACCGTGTCCTAACTGTTAGATCCGCTCTTCTCTCAACCCCGCGCCCCGCAACCGTAGTAGGGATTCTTGTGATCCCATAGGTGTCGATCCAAATACACCGACACCTTGCCTTCGAGGCTAAGGGTTGAACTAACCATGCAGAGCAGAACACAATACACCTTTTTGCAGAAGATATATTCGGAAGAAGGAACCTGCCTTGCAATGCTTAAGACAATACGGAAGCCGAACTCATCGCCATCGAAGATAGGTTCAGGGGTTACTGAGGGAGTCCTGGATTGAGGGGTCCTCATGTGGCCGGATAACTCGTGGTGGGCCGGACTGGTGGGCCGTGAAGATCATTGTTGAAGATAGTCTCTTGTATCTGGATAGGACTCCTGTATTCGTATAATGGCAAGTTCTAGGTTTTGGTGTAATATTCCTTCCTCTGCAAGATGGTTATGTACAAACCCTAGGCCCCTCCGGTGCATATATAAACTGGAGGGTTTAGTCCATAGAGGCTAAGAGAGAATCACAACATCGTCCTTGGCTAGACTCTAGGGTTTAGCGGTTACGATCTCGAGGTAGATCAACTCTTGTAATCACATTCTTCAATATTAATATAGCAGGAAGTAGGGTATTACCTCGACCTAGAGGGCTTGAACCTGGGTAAACATCCTGTCCCCAGCCTCATGTTACCATCAATCCTCAGATGCATAGTTCGGGACCCCCTACCCGAGATCCGCCGGTTTTGACACCGACACATGGCAAACACACGACTCAGATGAACAGTTTGCGATGAAAAATTGCAACATAGACGGTTAATACTGTTAGTTCGTGTGTGATTCTGTGTGTACAAAAAACTTGGAAAAATGCAAACTAGTTGCTCGTGATGGCAAGGAGTATCACACGCGATGCATCTGCGAGTACTCGTGTTCGATGATAGTAAGTTACACATACGTTTCTTATGTTAACATGTTTGTGAATTTGCAATATGGACAGTTAATATGCAAATGTCTTCTAGACATCGGGCACACGCTTAAACTCAATGAATGGTGTACGATACTAATACCTTCCATGAAAATTTAAGAACTTGGGTAACAACATTTGAGTAACATATATATAGTGGTTACACTATTCGACAAAAGGAGGATCTTCGTAACACGGTTTTGACAACCATATGGTCCATATCTACATACTTAGCATAGTAAAAACTATCACATTTTAAGAGGCTAAGGGCCAACAACCATATGGTCCATATCTACATACTTAACATAGTAACAGGCAATGCATTTTAAGAGGTTGAGGGCCAACAACCACAACTATCCGCTGGAAGCAGCTTGATCACGGCGACTCGGCATCTCGTCGATGAAAAGGAAGAGCCCTCCTGTGCCTTGGTCGAGCATGAGTAGAATAATGTCTCCAATTTTCCAATATGGATGCATTGCCATGACAAGCGAGAACTTTTTAATTTCAATGGTTCCATTTTTGTGGGAAATGCAATACCTTGCAATTACTTTGGCTTTATTAGCAGGCACAAGTGTAATTCAACCACGCCGGGGAATCGATCCAGGAACTGCTACAGCAGGCAATTTCTGTTGAAATGTAGAATAAAAACCAATTGTAACATATCATTGAAGATATATATATTATGAGCATCAACATTAAAATAAGAGTTTTTACCAGTGTTTTGTGCACACAATTGGTCTTGTTCAATGTGTGCACCATATGTATAATTAATCCCATCCAAAATCCAGCATTCATATGATGCGATATCTCTGTCAAACTATCAACAAAGTTTATGACATGCTTCAAGTCCTTCCAGTGAAATTTGGTATGCTCAGTAACATACAGATCGTTCACTATGCATCCAACATATCCTGCTTAAAAGGTGGAAAGGTATTATTTATTGAGAACATGGCTGAAGAATATATAGTGCGCTTAAATTGGTAAATAGAATTTTTTGCTGCCTAGGAACGGAGTCAAAAAATGAAATCACAATTGGTTGCTTAAATAGTGATCAATTAGTCAGAACAAATACCCCGATTTTTCTAAGTAATATGACAGCATGGAGAAAGTTGAAAGGACACTAACCTCGATCAGACTTTGATTGGTTGATGACGTTGGGGAAGTAAACATCCATGTTAATTAGACCAGGCTGTGGTGCACGCACTAGAATTTTATTGCCAGCTTTCAGTTCATAACACTTAGACATTTTTCTCCAAAGGTCCGCATTAAAATAGGAGTGACCATCTTTATCAAATTTACCGTAACCGTCATTGTAAATCCATGCTGCATTGTCAATATGACATCTTGGGAGTCTTTTTTTGAAAGACCCAGCAGATTGCTGGCTTGTATTGATTGAAAGCAGGGAGCAGGTGGTAGAAAAACAATAAGGGCGGGTTTATGTTAAGAAAAAGGAGAAAACCAAAAAAGTGCAACTAGTGCAACTTTGTAACTATGCTGCCACTTTCATGGCGGTTCCCAGAAAGGGTACTGCTGACATCCTAGGAGTCATCAACAAGGTAAAGCCCAAGATTTCCTTCTACTCCTGTTTATGCAAAGCAAGGGATGTACTGCTTGAAATGAAAATTAAGATCATAATTAGATATATTGAAATAACAGAGCAAGATGCCAATACGAGAGTAACTGATAGAACAGATCAATATATAGATGAAAGCAAAGTACAAAAATATATAATAAAAATAGATAATGTAACAAAGATTTGATGCAAATATATAGATAATGTAGCAACAGATGGTATATGTTCACAAATTTAGGCCATGCCGACCGTGGTAGGTTCAGATTGAACATACCAAGCGCTCCCTGAAGTCATCCAGAATGGTGATATAGAACTTCGTTTCCGACGAGCCGAGACCACACTTGCCTGATTTGTGTTCGCACTGTGGACACATGAATGAACACCCACGAATCAGCTAGAACAAAAATGATTCCACGGCGATTTCCGCCGGTTGATTAACAGCAACGGACGGACTGCGATAAGAGATGAGTGAATATTCGCTAAGTTGATTGCCTTCTCCATGAGAAAAATCCCCGGCCCAATCCCGCAGAAAACCCCAGTGGGCCAGAGTCTAGAATGTCGGTGCAGATAGGCGGCGGAAAGCGGTAGGGGCGAAATCCCGTGCCATTTGGAGCGCGACCTCCGCCCGCCGACAGTAGCCGTCGAGCTTCGGGTGGCCGCCGCGAGAGAATTTGATGAGGTGCAGAGTTACGGAGGAGTCCGCGGTGAGTGGGTGGGGACGAAGTGGGCGAGGGTTTTCTTTTTCCTTTTACATGTGTGAGTGAACACACATGGTTCGCAGAGGCGACGGAGATGAATCGTGTGCGATGGTAAATCACCGAGATTGAATGGGAGTCCAAATTTCCTTCGTCCTTTGTCCATGAGTTTTTTCTGATGAACATAAACCTTGCTAATCGCCGTGTTCAAATATGGCACTTTTCCGGGTGCATTTTCTAGGAATTAATGCACATAATTCAAATTCAAACAATCTGTGCTTGAAAAGGTGCACGAGAATGGTCTAGAAAACCATGATCATGCTATTTAGTAAATTCGCATGCCTTTTACAAGGAATGGGTAGATATTTCAGAGAAATGTGTTTACTAGGTATTATACGAAAATGAAATACATGCTTGGAAAACATGACGCCTGCGTGGTGCCATTGTATGGTCTCACCATGCCCTGGTAAAAATTTGAGAATGTTTGTCTTCTGTCGTCATGCACCCCACTTATAAATCGAACCATCATCACCGAGGAAATTTCATGGTTTCCAGGGGAAATCAGCAAGATTGAAAGGGGTGGGAATCCAAATTTCCTTCCTAGCTTGTCATTCAATTTTTTCCTACAATCAAAGTACCCCCTCGAATGCAACATGTTCAAATTTGGCATTTTTCCAGGCTCATTTACCATATTAGAGGATTACGTGCATTTTCTAGGCATTAATCCACATAATTCAAATTCAAACAGTCGGTGGATGAAAAGGTGCATAAGAACGGTCTGAAAAACTATACTCGTGGTATTTCGTAAATTCTTAAGCCTTTTACAAGGAATGGGCAGATATTTCAAGGGAATGCGTGGCAATAGTCAACCACAAACGCGTAATTTACTTGGTACGGTTGTAAACTATAGAAAAATGAAATATGTGCTTGAATAACATGACGCCTTGCATGGTGCCATGGTATCGCCTCACTGTGCCCTAGTTAAAAGCTGAGAAGGTTTGATTTATGTCGTCATGCACGCCCTTCATAAATCGAACCATCATCGAAGAAGTTCCATGCTTTCGAGAGGGAAATCACCAAGATTGAAGGGGAATCCAAATTTCCATCCTAGTTTGTCATTCAGTTTTTTCGAACGATCAACATACCGCCTCAAATGCAATGTGTTCAAATTTGACAGTTTTTCGGGCCCATTTACCATATTTAGGGGATTATTTGCATTTTCTAGGCATTAATGCAAATTTAAACAATCGGAGCTTGAAAAGGTGCACAAGAACGGTCTGGAAAACCATACAACTATACAAAGGGGGATGGTATGGTTGGAAAACATGACACCTAGTGTGGTGGCATGGTATGGCCTCACCGTGCCCTAGTAAAAATTTAGGAATACTTTCCTTATGTCGTCATGCACGCCTTTCATAAATCGAACCATCACCGAGGAAGTTTCATGGTTTCGAGGAGGAAATCACCAAGATCAAAGGGGGATACAAATTTCCTTTGTCCTTTGTCCATGAGTTTTTTTCTACGATGAACATACACCCTGCAAATCATTGTGTTCAAATTTGGCACTTTTCCGGGTTCATTTACCATATTTAGGGGATTATTTGCATTTTCTAGGCATTAATGCACATAATTCAAGTTCAAACAATTTGTGCATGAAAGGGTGCCCAAGAACGGCCTGGAAAACAATGCTCGTGCCATTTAGTAAATTATCATACCTTTTACAAGGAATGGACAGATATTTCGATGAAATGTGTGGCAATAGTCAACCACAAATGTTCGTTTATTGGGTTTTCAACTATAGAAAAACTGAAATAAATGCTTGAAAAACATGACGCGTGGCATGGTGCCATGGTATGACCAAACCATGCCCTGATAAAAATTTGAGAAGGTTTCGTTTATGTCGTCATGCACGCCCTTCATAAATCGAACCATCACCGAGGAAGTTCCATGCTTTCGAGAGGGAAATTAGCAAGATTGAAGGGGAATCCAAATTTTATTCATTCTTTGCCCTGGAGTTTTCTTTTCTATGACGAACATACACCCTGCAAATCACCGTGTTCAATTTTTTCATTTTTCCGGGCTCATTTACCATATTTAGGGGATTATGTGCATTTTCTAGGCATTTAGCGCATATAAATCCAATCCAGCTACAGCTGCATGGGTGTGATGTTAGGGATGTGGATTGTCGTTCGATCGTGGCGCATCCTACGGTGCACACGCGGTCCGCATGGCTAGAGTTCCAGCCAAACATAACGCAACACACAATAGGCTCAGCGCACACTGTTTTCGGAAGCGACGGAGATGAACCGTGTGCGATAATGAACAAGCAAAATTTTAAGGGAAGCCAAATTCCCTTTGTCGTTTGTCATTGAGCTCTTAAAAACCACCACACTATATGGATGTCCAGCCCCTCCATCCCAGAGCTCTCTCCAAGCGTCGTTCATGGCACCGCGGCACAGTAACTGGTAAGGAAGCGATGACATCCCGCCGCGCCGCATTCCTCGCTGCCCGCGACCGCACACGTGGTAAGGAAGCGATGGCATCTCGCCGCGCCGAGTTCATCACCACCGGTAGCCACAGAGTTACGTGGGTGGAATTCGAGGCTGCCATGGCCGAATGGGCGGTGAATCTAGAGGCAGCCAAAGCCGCACAGAATGAGCGAAAAGGGTAGAAAGCAGTCAACAAAAGGGAGTCCCACCACCGAAAGAAAGAAGAGGGGTTTGTAGCAAAAGGTTCCCTTATGATAGAGAGAAAGTTGGGGTGAATACTTATGGATTTAAGATCTGCAGTCTCCTTACTAGAAGATTCACCCTTATTTTTAGGAACATACATAAATTTGGCCATTTTAGTAGTAGAGGAGTTTGAAGTATTTCTCACAGCAGAAAAAGCAGACCCTACACTAGTAATAATATCCTCAAGTTTATCGATTCTAGTGGAATCTTGATCTATTCTCTCTTTAACTATGGGTTCTTTTTCTTTAAAAAAATTCAAAATAATTCCTACCCTAGATCCATATTGGGTAATTTGGTTATGGACCTTTTTATCCAAACTCTCGACCAACTCTACGGTGGCAACTTTATTTTCAATAATTTCAAGCCTTTGCATAACATGCTCTAAAGTTAAGACAGTTCCATTAACCAGAAGAGGTGGTGGACCAAACAATTCTGTCATAGCGTTATAAGAATCAAAAGTATGGCTACCCCTTCGGTAATGGTATCAAGAATATATCTATTCCAAGGAGTGATGCCAACATAAAATAAGGAGTGATGCCAACATAAAAATTGCGGAGAAGTACGGAAGTAGAAAGCTTGCTAGTAGATCTATTTTGAGCATTGCAAATTCTATACTAAGCATCTTTTAGATTTTCTTCCTCCCTTTGTTTAAAATTAAGAACTTCACTCTCGGGAGTACTGATAATGATAGGCGGGCTAGCCATGACGGCAAGGCGAACGATAAAACACATTGAGCAAATAAGGGGGCGACTAAAGCAGCAAGGGTGAAGTGAGGGACGGGAAATGAGAGGCAAATAATGTAATGCGGGGAATAAGGGTTTGTGATAGGTACTTGGTATATGACTTTTGCGTAGATCTCCCCGGCAATGGCGCCAGAAATTGGCTAGTTGACGGGAGATCAAATCTTTACTTGACTTGGCGTGAGTCTCCCCGACAACGGAGCCAGAAATTCTTCTTGCTACTTCTCGAGCTTGCGTTGTATTCCCTCGAAGAGTAAAGGGTGATGCAACACAGTAGCGTAAGTATTTACCTCAGTTTTTAATAACCAAGGTATCAATCCAGTAGGAGACCACGCGCGAGTCCCTCGTACCTGCACAAACAAATAAGAACCTTGCAGCCAACGCGATAAAAGGGGTTGTCAATCCCTTCTCGGTCACTTACAAAAGTGAGATCTGATAGATATGATAAGATAATATTTTTGGTATTATTTTGGTATAGAGAAAAGGTAACTAATGCAAAGTAAAGTAAATAGTTGATGGAAGATTAATATGGTGAAGATAGACCCGGGGGCCATAGGTTTCACTAGTGGCTTCTCTCATGATAGCAGATTTCTATGGTGGGTGAACGAATTACTGTCGAGCAATTGATAGAAAAGCGCATAGTTATGAGAATATCTAGGCATGATCATTGTATATAGGCATCACGTCCGTGACAAGTAGACCGAAATGACTCTGCATCTTCTACTATTACTCCACACATCGACCGCTATCCAGCATGCATCTAGAGTATTAAGTTCATAAGAATAGAGTAACGCCTTAAGCAAGATGACATGATGTAGAGGGATAAACTCAAGCAATAATATATAAACCCCATCTTTTTATCCTCGATGGCAACAATACAATACGTGCCTTGCTGCCCCTGCTGTCACTAGGAAAGGACACCGTAAGATTGAACCCAAAGCCAAGCACTTCTCCCATTACAAGAACTATAGATCTAGTAGGTCAAACCAAACCGATAATTTGAAGAGACTTGCAAGGATATTTAAATCATACATAAAAGATTTCAGAAAAGAATCCAATATTGTTCATAGATAATCTTGATCATAAACCCACAATTCATTAGATCTTGACAAACACACCGCAAAAAGATTGCATCGAATAGATCTCCTCGAAGATCGAGGAGAACTTTGTATTGAGAACCAAAGAGAGAGAAGAAGCCATCTAGCTAATAACTATGGACCCGAAGGTCTGTGGTAAACTACTCACAACTCATCGGAGAGGCTATGGTGTTGATGTAGAAGCCCTCCGTAATCGATGCCCCCTCCGGTGGAGCTCCGGAACAGGCCCCAAGATGGGATCTCACGGGTACAGAAGATTACGCCGGTGGAATTAGGGTTTCGTGGTGCTCCCCGATGGTTTCAGGGTACGTAGGTATATATAGGAGGAAGAGGGGTGTTAGGGAAGCAACAGGGGGCCCACGAGGGTGGGGGCGCGCCTACCCCTTGGGCGTGCCCCCTGCCCTCGTGGCCGCCTCTCTCGCTTCCTGGAGTGTACTCCAAGTCTTCTGTGTTGATATCGTTCCAAAAATAACTCTCCCGAAGGTTTCATTCCGTTTGGACTCCGTTTGATATTCCTTTTCTGCGAAACACTGAAATAGGCAAAAAAACAGCAATTTGCACTGGGCCTTGGGTTAGTAGGTTAGTCCCAAAAATAATATAAAAGTGTATAATAAAGCCCATTAAACATCCAAAACATAATATATAATAGCATGGAACAATCAAAAATTATAGTTACGTTGGAGACGTATCATCGTACTTTATTAGATATGGTGCGATCTATTAGGTCTCTTACCGAGTTACCAATATCGTTTTGGGGCACCATCTCAAATAGGGCACCATCTAAATCTGTTGAGACGACACCGTAAGAATTGTGGTTTGGCAAGAAACCTAAGTTGTCGTTTCTTAAAGTTTGAGGCCGCGATGCTTATGCGAAAAAGCTTCAACCTAATAAGCTCAAACCCAAATTGGAGAAATGTGTCTTCATAGGATACCCAAAGGAAACTGTTGGGTACACCTTCTATCATAGATCTGACGGCAAGATATTTGTTGCTAAGAATGGATCCTTTCTAGAGAAGGAGTTTCTCTCGGAAGAAGTGAGTGGGAGGAAAGTATAACTTGATGAGGTAATTGTAACTTCTCCTGAATTGGAAAGTAGTTAATCACAGAAATTAGTTCCAGTGATTCCTACACCAATTAGTGAGGAAGCTAATGATGATCATGAATCTTCAGATTAAATTACTACCGAACCACGTAGGTCAACCAGAGTACATTCTGCACCAGAGTGGTACGGTAACTCTGTTATGGAATTCATGTTACTAAACCATGACGAACCTACGAACTATGAGGAAGCGATGATGAGCCCAGATTCCGCAAAATGGATTGAGGCCATGAAATCTGAGATGGGATCCATGTATGTGAAAAAAAGTGTGGACTTTGGTTGATTTGCCAGATGATCGACAAGCCATTGAAAATAAATGGATCTTTAAGAAGAAGACTGACGCCGATGGTAATGTTACTATCTACAAAGCTCGACTTGTTGCGAAAGTTTTTCGACAAGTTCAAGGAGTTGACTACGATGAGACTTTCTTACCCGTAGCAATGCTTAAGTCTGTCTGAATCATGTTAGCTATTGCCTCATTTTATGATTATTAAATCCGGAAAATGGATGTCAAAACCGCATTCCTTAATGGATTTCTCAAAGAAGAGTTGTATATGACGCAACCAGAAGGTTTTATCGATCCTAAAGGTGCTGACAAAGTGTGCAAGCTCCAGCGATCCATCTATGGACTAGTGCAAGCATCTCAGAGTTCGAATATACACTTTGATGAAGTGATCAAAGCATATGGTTTTATACAGACTTTTGGAGAAGTATGTATTTACAAGAAAGTGAGTGGGAGCTCTCTAGCATTTCTGATATTATATGTGGATGACATATTGTTGATTGGAAATGATGTAGAATTTCTAGATAGCATAAAAGGATACTTGACTAAGAATTTTTCAATGAAAGACCTCAGTGAAGCTGCTTATACATTGGGCATCAAGATCTATAGAGATAGATCAAGACGCTTAATTGGACTTTCACAAAGCACATACCTTGATAAAGTTTTGAAGAAGTTCAAAATGGATCAGTCAAGAAAGGGTTCTTGCATGTGTTACAAGGTGTGAAGTTGAGTCAGACTCAATGCCCGACCACTGCAGAAGATAAAGAGAAAATGAAAGTCATTCCTATGCTTTAGCCATAGGTTCTATCATGTATGCAATGTTGTGTATATGACCTGGTGTGTGCATTGCTATAAGTCTAGCAGGGAGGTACCAAAGTAATCCATGAGTGGATAACTGGACAGCGGTCAAGAACATCCTAAAG
The DNA here is from genome assembly GCA_902687465.1 of Secale cereale. NCBI lineage: Eukaryota > Viridiplantae > Streptophyta > Magnoliopsida > Poales > Poaceae > Secale > Secale cereale. The sequence goes on from LR738714.1 coordinate 205,706,649, forward strand.
TACCTGAAAACGACCAAGGATATGTTTCTTGTTTATGGAGGTGACAAAGAGCTCGTCGTAAACGGATACGTCGATGCTAGCTTTGACACTGATCCGGATGACTCTAAGTCACAAACCGGATACGTATTTTTGTTGAACGATGGAGCTTGATACGTCTCCAACGTATCTACTTTTCCAAACACGTTTACCCTTGTTTTGGACTCTAACTTGCATGATTTGAATGGAACTAACCTGGACTGACGCTGTTTTCAGCAGAATTGCCATGGTGTTATTTTTGTGCAGAAATAAAAGTTCTCAGAATGACCTGAAATTCAACGTAGAATTATTTTGGAATATATAAAAAATATCTGCGGAGAGAACCAAGCCAGAGACGGAGCCCTGTCCACGAGGGTGGGGGCGCGCCCCCTCCCCCTGGGCGCGCCCCCTGCCTCATGGGCCCCCTGTTGCTCCACCGACGTATCCCCCGACTCCATATATTCACTTTTGGGGAGAAAAAATCAGAGAAGAAGAATTATCGCGTTTTACGATACGGAGCCACCGCCAAGCTCTAATATCTCTCAGGAGGGCTAATCTGGAGTCCGTTCGGGGCTCCGGAGAGGGGAGATCGTCGCCATCGTCATCATCAACCTTCCTCCATCACCAATTCCATGATGCTCACAGCCGTGCATGAGGAATCCCATCGTAGGCTTGCTGGACGATGATGTGTTGGATGAGATTTACCATGTAATTGAGTTAGTTTTGTTAGGGTTTGATCCCTAGTATCCACTATGTTCTAAGATTGATGTTGCTATGACTTTGCCATGCTTAATGCTTGTCACTATGGCCCGAGTGCCATGATTTTAGATCTGAACCTATTATGTTTTCATGAATATATGTGTGTTCTTGATCCTATCTTGCAAGTCAATAGTCACCTACTATGTGTTATGATTCGGCAACCCCGAAGTGACAACAATCGGGACCACTCCCGGTGATGACCGTAGTTTGAGGAGTTCATGTATTCACTATGTGTTAATGCTTTGGTACGGTACTCTATTAAAAGGAGGCCTTAATATCCCTTAGTTTCCACTAGGACCCCGCCGCCACGGGAGGGTAGGACAAAATATGTCATGCAAGTTCTTTTCCATAAGCACGTATGACTATATTCGGAATACATGCCTACATTACATTGATGAACTGGGGCTAGTTCTGTGTCACCCTAGGTTATAACTTTTACATGAGGAATCACATCCGACATAATTCTCCATCACTGATCCAATGCCTACGAGCTTTTCACATATTTCTCGTTGCTTATTTACTTTTCCGCTGCTATTGCTACAAAAACTACAAAAACACTACTGTTACTTTTATTGCTGTTACCACTATTTTCTTATTACCTTGAAACTAAATTACCTTGCTGCGGATACTAAGTTTCTAGGTGTGGTTGATATGACAACTCAGGTGCTAATACTTAAGAGTATTCTTTGGCTCCCCTTGTGTCGAATCAATAAATTTGGGTTGAATACTTTACCCTCAAAAATTGTTGCGATCCCCTACACTTGTGGGTTATCAAGACTATTTCTGGCGCCGTTGCGAGGGAGCATAGCTATATTCTTTAAGTCACTTGGGATTTATATCTGTTGATCACTATGAAGAATTTTAAGCACTCAAAAACCAAGATCTTTCCCTCAACTACGAGGGGAGGTAAGGAACTGCCATCTAGCTCTGCACTTGATTCACCCTCTGTTATGAGTAAATTTGTGACACCTACTCCTGTTATTGCATCTGATATGTCGCATGTTCTTGATGATGCCACTTCTGCTATGTATGATGAAAGTACTTCTATGCTTGATAATACTGTGCCACTAGGTGAATTTCTAGATGAACAAATTGCTAAGGTTAGGGAGAATGCAAATATTGAAACTGATAATATTCATGAAAGTGATAATGAAGATTCTCCCTCTAGATATGAATTGCCTGTTATTCCTGAGGGTTATGTTATGGATGAAGAAATTGCTAGGGACTTTCTTGCTTGCAATGATAGATATGATCTTAAGAAATTTTTAGCTAAGCTGAAAAAAAAGTCTTTGAATGCTAGAACGAAATATGACCCTGCTTTTGCTACTTCACCTATCTTTGTTACTGATAAGGATTATGATTTCTCTATTGATCCTGAGTTAATTACTTTGGTTGAATATGATCCTTTCCATGGCTATGAATCTGAAACTGTTGTGGCACATCTTACTAAGTTGAATGATATAGCCACCCTATTTACCAACGATGAAAAGATTCGTTATTACTATATCCTTAAGTTATTTCCGTTCTCGTTAAAGGGTGATGCTAATACATGGTTTAATTCTCTTGATCCTGGTTGTGTGCGTAGTCCCCAGGATATGACTTATTACTTCTCTGCTAAATATTTTCCCGCTCATAAGAAACAAGCTGTCTTATGGGAAATATATATTTTTGTGCAAATTGAAGAAGAGAGTCTCCCACAAGCATGCGGGAGGCTTCTCTAGTTACTCAATGCTTTGCCTGATCATCCTCTTCGGAGGAATGAAATACTTGATGTCTTTTATAATGGACTAACCGATGCTTCTAGAGACCACCTAGATAGTTGTGTTGGTTGTGTTTTCAGGGAAAGAACAGTTGATCAAGCTGAATTACTCTTGAATAATATGTTGACTAATGAAAATAATTGGACACTTCCTGAACCAGCCCCTAAGCCAACTCCGAAAAAAGGGGTGTTCTGTTTCTCAGTCCAGAAGATATGCAAGAGGCAAAGAAATCTATGAAAGAAAAAGGTATTAAAGCTGAAGACATTAAGAATTTACCACCTATTGATGAAATACATGGTCTTGATAACCCGACACAGGTAGTAAAGGTAAATTATCTTTATAGATTTGATGAAGGTGATATTCCTTGTTATAAGTCCGCTAGCCAATGCTTAATTAGATGAGGTTGACAATTTTATTGTGAAACAAGAAAACTTCAATGCTTATGTTGGTAGACAATTGCAACATAATGCTTATATGATTGAATGCTTGAGTGATTATATGTCTAGAGGTAAAGGTAAATTGAAACTCATTAGTAAACATGCTTCTATGATTACCACTCAAGTAGAACAAGTACTTAAGGCTCAAAATGATTTGCTCAATGAATTAAATAGTAAGAATAATGACTTTGCTGTTAGAGTTGCAACAAGAGGGGGTAAAGTGACTCAGGAACCTTTGTATCCTGAGGGCCACCCTAAGAGAATTGAGCAAGATTCTCAGAGAGCTAATTTAGATGCACCTAGTTCTTCTAAGAAGAAGAAAAAGAAAAATGATAGGACTTTGCATGCTTCTAGTGAACCTATAGCTGACAAGAGAAACTTTATTGCTAGGAAGCACAGTAAGGAAACAGAACCATGGGTTCGTAAACCCATGCCATTTCCTCCTGAACCATCCAAGAAAAAGGATGATGAGGTTTTTGAGCGCTTTGCTGAAATGATTAGACCTATCTTTTTGCGTATGAGTTTGACCGATATGCTTAAAACAAATCCTTATGCTAACTATATGAAAGATATTATTACCAACAAAAGAAAGATACCTGAAGTTGAAATTTCCACCATGCTTGCCAATTACACTTTTACGGGTGGAATACCTAAGAAACTAGGAGATCCAGGAGTACCTACTATACCTTGCTCCATTAAAGGAAACTATGTTAAAACTGCTTTATCTGATCTTGGAGCCGGTGTTAGTGTTATGCCTCTCTCTTTATATCGTAGACTTGACTTGAGTAAGTTGACACCTACTGAAATATCTTTGCAAATGGCCGATAAATCAACTGCTATACCTATCGGTATTTGTGAGGATGTGCCTGTTGTAGTTGCAAATGTTATTATTCTAACGGACTTTGTTATCCTTGATATTCCCGAGGACGATAGTATGTCTATTATCCTTGGTAGACCCTTTTTGAATACTGCAGGGGCTGTTATTGATTGCAACAAAGGCAATGTCACTTTTAATGTCAATGGTAATGACCATACGGTACACTTTCCGAGGAAACAACCTCAGGTCCACAGTATCAATTCTGTTCGAAAATTTCCAACTATTACTATTGGAGGTTTTGAATTTCCTATTCCTACTGTCAAGAAGACATATGATATTCTTATTGTTGGGGACATACATATCCCCATTGAGTTAACCTAGTGTTATTAGAAGATTCTCTGGTTTCATGTTATTCGGAAAGAGTTTATTAACAAGACTTGATCAACCTTATTAATGGATTCCTTTTGATGAGCATGAGATGGGTGAATCTAGAGAGCACAACCTTCTGTACCCTCCTTTTACGTTCTGTTAATTAGATTAAATAAAGAGAAAATAGTATTTTCTGTCTGTTTCCAGACTTATCTATGCAATAAAAAAACCGTGAAAATAAAAGTTCTCCAAATGCCCTGAAAATGAAATATGATTTTTTTCTAGAATATTTGAGAATATTTGGCACTGAGAAAACAGTAAGGGGAGCCAGCACCTGGCCACGAGGGTCCAGGGCGCGTCCACCCTCACTAGGTGTGCCCCTGCCTCGTGGGCCTCATGTGGCTCCCCTCCACTTATCCCTGCACCCACACACTCCTTCCTCCCAAAAAATCACTATTCAGCTCAAGCACGAGTTCTAGCTCATCTTGCTGCCATTTTTGATCTCCTTGCTCAAAGCTCCATTCACAGAACTGTTTGGGAGATTGTTCCTTGGTATGTGACTCCTCCATTCACTACAAAAAAAGACACATCCGTGACATTTTGGACCGAACGAAAAAAAAAATATGTCATACTTATGACACTTCTATGACAATAATTGTGACAAAACGCGGTATCGTCATAGATGTGGTGGGGTCCTACTTCTATGACAAAAAAGCATGACAGAAAATGGGCTTTTCGTCCTGGGCGGGCCGGAGACGTAGCTGCTTGAAATTCTTTGGGTCGTCCATGACGGAAAAAACCGTGGTAGAAGCGAGGGCGAGGAAAATATCGGGGTGTTCCCAGTTACGGTGGGTGGTCGGGGCCGAGCGATGCGTGTTTCTCTCGTACACGCACGTGCGTGGGTGCGAGGCGTTGGGCTCTAACTGAACCCGAGCGAAGCGATGGGCTCTAACTGAACCCGAGCGATTGCACTGCAGGCTACGCATTACTGAACCCGAGCGATCGATCGATGGCTGTTAACTGAACCCGATCGAGCGATTCCTTCGCTACTGCTGCTAACTGAAGCCGATCGATGCTGCCTCTGCATGAACAATGAGAGTTGCTGGGGGGGGGGTTGGATGAAAAGTTCCCGATGGGGGTGGATGAACAGGACCCCATGGTGTTGCCTCTGGATGAACAGGACCCCGATCGATCGAGCCGGTTGGGACTGGATGAACAGGAGCCCGTGGAGGGTTGGATGAACAGGACCACCCCGTGGAGGGCAGGATGAACAGTAGACGATGGAGGGCTGGATGAACAGTAGCCCGTGGAGAGGGTTGGTTGAACAGAAGCCGGTGGAGTAGCGTGCGGTGGAGGCTGAACAGTCGCAGATGTAGGCAGGAGGAGGTCGACGGTGGATGAATAGTAGCCCATGGAGGCTGGAGGGGGTCATTGGTGGAGATGAGCAGTATCCCATGGAGCCCCGTTTTCCGGTATGCCACACCCCTCCCGATGAACATGACCCCGTTTCGACCGTAGCGCTCCAACACAAGTCTGTTTCCTCCGTTTTGCGGTAAGCCACACCCCTCCCGATCAATAGGACCCCCGTTTCGACCGTAGGAGGTCCATTTCCTCCGTTTTGCTATACGCCAGACCCCTCCCGATGAACAAGATCCCGTTTCGATCGTGGCTGGTCGAACACAAGGCCATTTCTTCCATTCTGCGATACGCCAGGCCTCGTTTCCATCGGTTGTTCCGTCCAAGCCCTCCCGATGAACACGACGACGCATTTCGTTCCAACCCAGTCCGTTGGCTACCCATGAACACGACGCCGACGTTGTTTCTCCTTTCCGACCCAGCCATGTACACGAGCCTCGGCCGTACGTATGCGTGAGTAGGCGTTCGAGACCCTGCACGTATGTACGTACGTGACCTTATTTTCTTTATTGCACACTGGCCGATGTACGTACGTGTACATGCTACGTGCGCGCCTCTACTACGACACATGTGCGCCTCTACGTCGACCAATATGTACGTACACATTCGCAACCAGAATGACAACGCTACGTATGCTTTGACCAGGCGGGTCCCGACTGTCAGGCACTTCCTTGCCTGCGAAGAAGTAGCTGGTGGATCCCAGCAGTCAGGGGGGCGAATCATTTTTTTTGCTCGAATGCACTTCCTTGCGTGTGAAGATGTAGCTGATGGGTTCCAGAAGTCAGGGGGAAATGTTTTTTTTGCGAAATACGGTGGCCCGTCCGGTGGGTCCCCGCTGTCAGGTGGAGGAATAATTATTTTGCGCTTAATAAGGAGGCACTTCCTTGCTGCGGCCGTGGACCCAGCTATCATCCTCTCCACGTACATTCCACGTCCAATGGAAGTCGTTCTTTGACCACGTTGACCACACCGCGCCGAGAGCACCAAGGCGGTGGACGACGGTGAGGCCTAGGAAGGGGACGACGCGGAGCCGGGGAAGACGCGGCAGTGGATGCCCACGCGTAGAGGAGTACGAGGGTTCACTGGTTCGTTGTGGTGTGAGGCGGCCGTCGCCGCAGAATAACAGGGGGTGTGGGTGAGTAGAGGGATGGCTTGGCCAGCGGTTGGAATAGTAGGGGCGATGAGGCCTCCGCGACAGCACAGCCGGCCACGGGAGGAAGGAGCATGCGGCACGACCGGCAGTGCTTTGGGCGGCTGGAGCAACAAGATCAGATGTTGAAGAAGCACTACGACTGTTGGATGGACATCGTGTAATGCCCAGGATGGGACTATATCTCCTACGTGTCGAGGCACGACTTAAAGATATAAGCCCATTCTGGAATGATCGCAAGTTTGGTACCTTTGCACATCTCATGTAAAAATAGGGATGGAAAACTGAAAAGATAGTTGGCTTACACTCGCCACGTCACACAAATCATTACATGTCCAAACATCATTCAAATAACAACACAGCCCATCTAAGGGTAAGATCCAAATGACAATATACCAAACATAACATTAAACCACAGGTCTAGATCGAATCCTAGTAGAAGCTCTACTGATCAACCAGATAGTTCACATAGTAACGGCTACGCTCCTCGTCGTACTCCCAGTCTAGCTCAGTGCCATCGCCTGTGTAGCTCACCATAGTACCTGCATCTGGTGTGTTGAAGTAACTGTGAGCCACAGAGGACTCAGCAATCCCGTTCCCGGGTAACACGACTATCCAAGCCTTGGGTGTGGAACAAGGCTGAAGAAAGAACAAGAGGTTGCAGCAGCACTGGCCTAGCTTACATAAAAGAGAGCGAGAAGAGAAGGTGCCTCGGTCGAGAGATGATCACGAAGTGATCCTAACTAGCAAGTCAAACATAACCCCACCGTGTTCACTTCCCGAATCCCTTCCGGAAAATGACCGTCACGGTACTCACGCTGGTAGTGTATTGGAACATGGTGTCAAGTTTTCTACAACCGGATATTAACAAATTCCCATCTGCCACATAACCGCGGGCACGGCTTTCGAAAGTTCATAACCCTGCAGGGGTGTTCCAACTTGGCCCATGACAAGCCCACGATCCGCGGAGTCGCAACTCCAAGGTGGGAAGGCCCGAGTATCCTCGGAATCCCGTGCTCAAGATACTCCGACTAAGGTAAGGCTAATCCAGCAAATCCTCTCGGTGTGCCGACACCCTGGCAGTAGCCGCGCGTATCTAGTCTCAGGCCACGACCGGATGGGCGATTCTACAGGTGTATACCAGATACCTCGGATCTCCCCAAGGCGGCCCCGCAGAACCCCCGGTTTGGACCAACACTCATGAGGAGCACTGGCCCGGGTTGATGATTAAATATAAAAGGGATAGCTAGTCCCTATGCAAGTTTTAGTTATTTAGGCAAATAGTACCAATGTTGGGACTTGCTAGAAAAGACTTAGCACTTAGCGGTTTATCGAGGGGGTCCCATAACCCCAACCGTGTGAGGAACGCATAATCAAGGAACATAACACCAGTTTATACGGTTCCTAGGCGGCATGAGTGGAACAAATCACCAAGCAAAAGGCTTAGCCTTCCACCCATTACCAATGTATAGATGATTTCATTTAATAATTAATATAGTGTGATATCCCAACAAGCTTCAACAAGAAGCAAGAATCTTCACTCTTCTCCTGCAACTAACAATGCTATAAGAGGGGCTGAGCGAAGCCTACGTATAGCCAATCAATGGTTTGCATAGGTAGGGTGGTTAAACAGGTTCATGGTTACAATAGGAGGCTGATAGGAAAAACATGGGCATCGAGGCAAAACTATAGAGCGAGACTTCTAGCAATAGGCAAAGATAGTAATGTTATCGGGGTTCGGTCATCTTGCCTGAAGAGTTGTCGATGGGATCGTAAGAGAGCTCCTCGTTCTCAACCTCGGTAGTAACCTCGTGCTCGTACTCATACTCAGCTTCCAGCTCTACTCAACACAAACACACAAGGCACGAAAATCAACAAGATGCAATGCACAAAACTACTGGATGCATGGCTGATGCACTATGGAAGCAAAACAGATGCACTACAGAAGCACAGAAAGTCTACTTAGGAAGCACAGTGTTATAGCACAACAATATGCATCAAGAAAAATGCTTCAAAACATGATGACAATAAGATATTATGAATCTACATGCAAAAACACACAAGTTACATAAAGGACTTGCTCAAAACGGAGCAACGGGCTAAAAGTTACACCCGAAACAATAAACATGCACAAGCTGAAAATAGCAGCCACATAGCAACTTCGGAGCAAGAGATAAATGGCCTACAGCACTCAAACATCATGGCAATGAGCATGGACATAAAGTAGACATCTCCTACAGCAAACCAATCCATTGGAGCATCCCCCAAGGAGCCATGGATCAATAGCAACAAGCTATGACATATTGAACTTGACAACAAAATCCTGACAGCAGTAATTTGTTGCAACTTGGGAGCAAGAGTTAAATATGCTACAGCCACTCAAATAAGCATGTGAGAGCATGAATGGATAGCCAACAATATATACAACAAGGAATCATGAAGAGTCACCCCAAGACTATCATGGATTGGCCTAGAACAACAAGCAAACATGGCATCTGGAAATTACAGATTCCAGACTTAGCGAAATTTCACTAAGTGTTAAAACAGCAGTTTCATCATGGCATCTTTGAGAGCAAGTTTAATTCACCTCAAAGCATATCATGGCAAGTGGTAAGCACCACAGCAAAGTACACATGATGGTGAATCCAAAACATCTAAGCATGCATCAACGGGACAAACACATCAATAGCAACGAGCTCCTCTACGAGGCATCTCGTAACAAGTTTAACGACATAACAGCCACATAGCACTTTGCAAAGGAGATAAACATGGCAAGATGAAATCTGTCATGCAAGCTAAAGCAATCAACATGTAGAGCATGTCATGATGAACACGTGGACATATCATTTGCTTCGTTTGGATAAACATGCACCAAGTTATGAAATTGCAAAGATGGCATGAAAACAACTACTAACAGCAGTTTATAATAAGTAGCACTCTTCCCATGAAGAGTAAGACATCTAGATGACCTCAAACATGCATGGCACAATGGAACAAAACGTAGTACATGTCTCCACGATCATTTTGACATATCATTTGCTCAAATCGGACATGCACACAAAAAGTTATCATCGAAACAAAACATCATCAGACATCAAAATTCTACAGACTTAGTGAAAAAAACCACCTCGGGTGGTCAACGGAACCGGCGGGTCAACGCGGGCTGGAACTGCGGCGGATCGGGCGCGGATCCGCGGATCGGGCAGGCGGCTAACGGGCTTGGGCCCGCTAGGGTTCGGGCTCCGGGGCGGATCCGGATCGGGCATGCGGGGATCCTCCCGATCCCCTTGCTCCTCGAGCGAAAGGACCGAGCGGCGGCGGCGGGGCCTCGGCCCCGGCGGCGGGGAAGAAGCAGGAGGCTGGCGCCGAGCGGGGCGCGGCGGCCCGGCCGCCGAGGTGGCGAAGGGCTGGCCGGAGCGCGGCGGCGGGGAAGAAGCTCCGGCCGGCGGCGGAGGAGCGGCCGGCGGCGGAAACTCCTGGCGGCGGCGGACTAAGGTAGGAGAAGAAGGAGCCTCGGACGGGCCCACTTGACGGGGTGGAAGCAACGGCGACGAACTATGGAAGCACGGCGGCTGAGGAAGGAAACACGGTTTTCTGGGACGTCGGGAGCACGGCGGCTCAACGGTGGAAGCATCGGGATTCTATAGTGGAAGCACCGGCGGCGAACTGTGGAAGCATTAGGGTTTCAGACGCGAAAATTGGGGGAAATGGACGTTTATATAGGCACAAGGAGCTAGGGTTGTGCAAATGAGGTGAGGTTTTCGGCACGCGATCACAATTGGATGGCCTAGATGAAGGGAGGGGTTTGGGTTGGTTTGATGGGCTGTTGGAGGGGTGTCTTGGGCCTCAAAGAGGGGGTACTTTCAGCCCACGAGAATAACTGTTGGGGTAGCAAACGAACTCCAAATGCGACGAGATTTGACAGGCGGGTTACACACACCAAAACAACATCGCACGACAAGTCTCACGCCAAACCGGAAACGTTACACGGCCAAACACCAAAGTAGGCCTCGGGGATGCCACGGACACGCGAGAGGGCTCCGGAACTCGAAACGGACAACGGAAGGAACGTGTGGGACAGGATGCAAACGACAACACAAATGCAATGTGATGCCCATGACTACATGATATGAATGAATGAACACACGCAACACGACAAAACGACGAAAACCCGAAAAGACAAAGAACCCGGAATGGAATTGATGAAGCCAGAGATACATATATTGCCCAAAAGGGAAAGTATTACATCCGGGGCATTACAAACTCTCCTCCACTACAAAAAGATCTCGTCCCGAGATCTAGGACTGGAAGAAGAAAGTGTGCTCGGAGCGAAGGTGATCTTCTCGTTCCCACGTAGCTTGTCGGTCGGTATGGTGTGACCACTTGACTTTCAAGAATTTGATGGACTTGTTGCGGGTCTTGCGCTCGGTTTCTTCGAGAATAGCAACTGGGTGCTCTCGGTAAGACAAATCTTGTTGAAGATCAATCTCTTCAAACGGAATCATGCGTTCAGGTGTCTTGAAGCACTTGCGGAGTTGAGACACATGAAACACATCTTGAACATTGGCGTAGTTGGAAGGGATCTCAAGTTGATAGGCTAGGTCGCCTCTTTTGCCAAGGATCTTGAAAGGCCCGACGTATCTAGGAGCAAGCTTTCCTTTGATACCGAATCTTTGGGTTCCTTTCATAGGAGAAACATGGAGATAGACATGATCCCCAATGTTGACGGCCAAATCACGATCCTTGCCGTCATAGTAGCTCTTCTGACGCGACTGAGCGGCCTTGAGATTCTCACGTATGACTTTGCACATTTCTTCGGCTTCTGAGATCAAGTCATTGCCAAGAAGTTGACGTTCACCAGTCTCGGACCAGTTGAGAGGGGTACGGCACTTTCTGCCATAGAGGATTTCAAACGGAGCTTTGCTGGCACTTGCTTGGAAGCTGTTGTTGTAAGAGAACTCGGCAAACGGAAGGCAATCTTCCCATTTCATGCCAAAAGATATGACACAGGCTCTGAGCATGTCTTCTTGAATCTGATTCACTCGCTCGACTTGACCACTAGTCTGAGGTTGAAATGCAGTGTTGAACTTGTTCTTAGTGCCCATGGCAGATTGAAAGGAGCCCCAGAACTTAGAGGTGAACAAACTTCCACGGTCTGAGGAGATGACTTGAGGAATGCCATGTAAGGACACAATTCTGGAAGTGTACAATTCTGCCAGTTGAGCTGCATTGATGGATTCTTTGACTGGAAGGAAGTGAGCGACTTTGGTAAGCTTGTCAATCACCACAAAGATAGAATCATTCCCTCTCTTGGACTTAGGAAAACCAGTGACGAAATCCATTTCATTGTGGTCAAATTTCCACTCGGGAATAGGAAGAGGTTGGAGAAGACCGGCTGGACGTTGATGCTCTGCCTTCACTCTTCTGCAGACATCACATTCATTCACGAATTGGGCAATCTCCCTTTTCATGCAAGTCCACCAGTAAGATTGCTTGAGGTCTTGGTACATCTTGGAACTACCAGGATGAATGGAAAGGAGGGAATCATGTGCTTCGTCCATTATGAGCTTCCTGAGATCACCTTTGGGAACCACGAGTCTGTCCTCAAAGAACAAGGTATCTCTCTCATCAACGCGATAGCACTTGTATTTAGGAGTACCCTTTGCAATACCATGTTTCACTTTCTGCACCATAGCATCACTAAGTTGGGCCTCACGGATCTGATCTTCCAAGGTAGGAGCAACTTGAAGATTTGCAAGAAAACCTTGCGGAACAACTTGGATGTTGAGCTTCCTGAATGCTTCACAAAGCTCAGGCTGGAACGGCTTGATAAGGAGGCTGTTGCAATATGCATTTCTGCTCAAAGCATATGCAATCACATTCGCCTTGCCAGGTGTGTATTCGATGCTCGGATCATACTCTTGGATCATTTTGACCCAACGAGTCTGGCGGAGGTTCAGATTCGTTTGTGTGAAGATGTACTTCAAGGTCTTGTGATCGGTGAAGATGTCGACTTTTCTGCCCAACAGAAGGTGTCTCCACGTAATCAAAGCATGTACCACAGCTGCTAGTTCGAGATCTTGTGTGGGGTAGTTCTTCTCACTTGGCTTCAGCTGACGAGAAGTGTATGCCACAATTCTCTTGTCCTGCATAAGCACACCACCAAGTCCTTGAAGAGAAGCATCACAGAATACTTCGTAGGGCTTGGACTCATCTGGAGGAGTTAGAACTGGAGCAGAGACGAGCTTTTCTTTGAGAGTTTTGAATGCCACTTCACAATCTGGAGACCAGTAGTACTTGACATTCTTCTGTAGCAAGATGGAAAGAGGCTTGGCAATCTTGGAGAAGTTCTCAACGAACCTTCTGCAATAGCTGTCAAGACCAAGAAAGCTTCGGAGTTGCTTGACATTCTGAGGAGGTTCCCAGTTGACAATTGCTTCAACTTTCTCAGGGTTTACCGCAATACCGTCAGCGGAGATGATATGGCCCAGATACAAGACCTTATCGAGCCAGAATTCGCACTTGGAGAACTTGGCATAGAACTTATGTTCACGGAGTCTGTCGAGAACGAGACGGAGGTGCTTTTCGTGATCCTCTTCGTTTTTGGAGAAAACCAAAATATCATCCAGATACACAAGCACAAACTCGCCGGTGTAGGGGTTGAAAATGTAGTGCATCATTCTCGAGAAGGTAGGTGGAGCATTAGCGAGACCAAAGGACATGACTGTATACTCATATGAGCCGTAGCTCGTTCTGAAGGCAGTCTTGGGGATATCTTCTTCACGAATGCGAATTTGGTGATAGCCCATTCGGAGATCGAGCTTAGAGAACACTTTAGCTCCTTTGAGCTGCTCGAACAGTTCGTTGATGTTGGGGAGCGGATACTTGTTCTTTATTGTCTTCTTGTTCAATGGCCGGTAATCAACGCAGAGGCGCTCCGTGCCATCCTTCTTCTTGACAAATAAGACAACACAGCCCCAAGGGGACGTACTAGGCCTGATCAGACCCATACGCTCCTGTTCATCAAGCTGTTTCTTCAACTCCTTCAACTATTTAGGAGAGAGCTTGTACGGACGCCAGCATGCTGGCTCAGTACCCGGCTCGAGTTCAATGACGAATTCCACTTGACGGTGTGGAGGCATGCCTGGAAGTTCTTCAGGAAAGACGTCTTCGTATTCGTTAACCACCGGAATTTGAGATATGGCATTCATTTGGCCCTTGTCATTGAGAGAGAAAAGCCTGATTGTGTTATCCCTGGAGGCGAAGATAATCACATCATCATCGGAATGAGTAATCTTGACTTCCTTGTTTGCACAGTCAATTTGAGCATCATGCTGAGAAAGCCAATCCATTCTGAGGATAAGATCGATGTCGGAATTGCCGAGAACCACCGGATTATCCAGAAATCGATAATCACCCATGCGAATAGTTACATCCGGAGCATACAAGCTAGAATGCATCTGCTTTGCCGGAGAAGAATTTGCCAATTGCCTTGGTAAAGCTGCTGTGATCACGCTATGCTTGGATGCAAATGGGTATGACATGAAAGAATGTGAAGCACCCGAATCAAATAACACTTTTGCAGGAAAAGAGTTCACTGGAAGGTTACCCAATATGACATCAGAAGAATTCTATGCCTGAGCTGCATTCATCAAATTCACTCTTGCAACCTTCGAATCATGCTTGACAATAGCCGAACTGACAGGTGGAGGAGGCGGAAGGCGCTTCGGGTTGGGGCACTTGTTAGCATAGTGACCCTTCTGGCCACACTTGTTGCACACCACTTCTGAGAGAGGACGGAAATGAGAACCACTTGACTTGGAACCTTGAGACTGATGCTTTGGCTGGTTGTTTGGGTTGGGTGGGTGGGAGAAACCACGGCCACTAGAGTTCTTGTTGTTGTTGTAGGGAGCTCAGATCATAGGAGGAGGTGGAAGCCAAAATTTTTGTTGCTTCGCGACGACTTGAGAAGATGAGGAGTGAACGGCATCTCGGATCCTCTTTTTGGAAGCCTCCATCTTGAGCTGGGCTGCCTCTTGCTTAAGCGCCATGTTATAGAATTTGTCAAACTCATCAGGCTCGAACAAGGTGAGAGCAAGTTGAAGTTCATCCTTCAGACCACCACGGAACTGATAGATCTTGCTCTTGGCATCTGGTATGTCTTGCTTGGCATAGCGGGCAAGGTTCTGGAACTTGACATTATACTGGTAGACAGTCATGAAGCCTTGCTTCAGGTTGCGGAATTGCTCACGCATACCCTCGATGACACTAGTTGGAATGTGGTGAGAGTGAAGGTCCTTGCAGAAATCATCCCAAGAGATCACACGCCCTTCTCTGGAGTCTTTCTACTGCTGCCACCAATCAGCTGCTTGGTCCTTGAGTTGGAAGGCTGCAAAATTCACATAGTCCTCAGGCCTGACGTTGCTGCACTCAAAATGCTTCTTGATATCAATAATCCAATCTTCCGCATCGAGAGGGTCGACACAGTAACTGAAAGCCTTTGGTTGATTAGCCAAGAACTAGTTGAGCGTAGCATGGTGCTGTTGGTTGAAGAAATTGCCTTGGTTCCCTGGAGCACCATGATTTGCTTGATTTGCTTGCATTTGCTGCATCATCTGCATCAACATCTGGGTGTTCTGGTTTGTAGTCTGCATAATTGATCTCCAGGCCTCAGACGGAGGAGGAGGGTAAGGAGGACGGTCTGGAACCTCTTCACCCTCTGGGTTAGCGTTGGGAACCCGTTTCGGAGCCATCCTGAAAGAGATGACCACCAATCAGCAATTTGATTGAAAGAAGGTATAAGCTGAAACAACGGATAGAAATGCAACAAAGTCTTCACAAGAATCATTCGAACAAGAGGAACGAATGAAATTCTCAGTTTAATGATAACAACAATCTTCACGAGAAGCCACTTAGGGGACAAAAGGTAAATAAGAAAAACAACAAGGTACAGATGGAACAAACACAAGATAGGAGCTTCGTTCGACATCTTTGTGCTGAAAGCTTATGGAACGTGTTACGAAAGGGTTTTGCAATCCCCGGATTAGCATAGCCAAGGACCCTTTAAGATGCAACTCCCGATCGGAACATCGGCCATAAAACCCCTTCACTCAATGTAGAACCCCGAACTCGCTAACCTGCATTCGTTGGAAGAATGCCTACGATCTACTGGATAAACCCACCTATTAATTTCTGAAAGTTTCCAGTTATGCAATCAGGTGTTGGGGATACAGGGGAAGCACCGCGCAATCAACTCTAATCCTACATCCAGCTGTATCCATCCATCAACACATAACCAGTCTTTCTCGGAAACCGTCTACCTCGGACCTTCGAAAAGCATCCACTATACAAAGCTATGGCAATACTCCCGAACTACCTCCCCAGTACTGGGTGATGTCGGGGTTATCTTGCCACTAACCGTATAGGAGAGTTCTCGATGTCGGCTGTCTTAAGTATTCTCGTATTGCCGCGATATGTTTGTGACGACAATACCCCGAAGCTCAACTCCCCGGGACACTACCACAACCCCTAATGTCAGGAGGCATCGAGAACAATATTCTCGTCACAAAGACATCGAAACAATCCAAACAATACTCGCGAGATTCCCAAAAAAAATTTGGTGCAATTTTTGAAAGTAGAAGAGGCAACAGTAGTCGTCAGGAGTCCTCACCAGAGTGAAAAGAGATGAGGAGCAAAGAAATCCTACTCTCCGATATAAATATAGGACTCAAAACATTTTCAGTGTGTGCCTAGACTCAACCGTCAACGATTCGATCAATCAGTGGGGGCTTCTAGGTCGGAGAAGGCTCTGAATACCAACTTGTAATGCCCAGGATGGGACTATATCTCCTACGTGTCGAGGCACGACTTAAAGATATAAGCCCATTCTGGAATGATCGCAAGTTTGGTACCTTTGCACATCTCATGTAAAAATAGGGATGGAAAACTGAAAAGATAGTTGGCTTACACTCGCCACGTCACACAAATCATTACATGTCCAAACATCATTCAAATAACAACACAGCCCATCTAAGGGTAAGATCCAAATGACAATATACCAAACATAACATTAAACCACAGGTCTAAATCGAATCCTAGTAGAAGCTCTACTGATCAACCAGATAGTTCACATAGTAACGGCTACGCTCCTCGCCGTACTCCCAGTCTAGCTCAGTGCCATCGCCTGTGTAGCTCACCATAGTACCTGCATCTGGTGTGTTGAAGTAACTGTGAGCCACAGAGGACTCAGCAATCCCGTTCCCGGGTAACACGACTATCCAAGCCTTGGGTGTGGAACAAGGCTGAAGAAAGAACAAGAGGTTGCACAGCACTAGCCTAGCATACGTAAAAGAGAGCGAGAAGAGAAGGTGCCTCGGTCGAGAGATGATCACAAAGTGATCCTAACTAGCAAGTCAAACATAACCCCACCGTGTTCACTTCCCGAATCCCTTTCGGAAAATGACCGTCACGGTACTCACGCTGGTAGTGTATTGGAACATGGTGTCAAGTTTTCTACAACCGGATATTAACAAATTCCCATCTGCCACATAACCGCGGGCACGGCTTTCGAAAGTTCATAACCCTGTAGGGGTGTTCCAACTTGGCCCATGACAAGCCCACGATCCGCGGAGTCGCAACTCCAAGGTGGTAAGGCCCGAGTATCCTCGGGATCCCGTGCTCAAGATACTCCGACTAAGGTAAGGCTAATCCAGCAAATCCTCCCGGCGTCCTGACACCCTGACAGTAGCCGCGCGTATCTAGTCTCAGGCCACGACCG
The DNA here is from genome assembly GCA_902687465.1 of Secale cereale. Classification (NCBI taxonomy): domain Eukaryota; kingdom Viridiplantae; phylum Streptophyta; class Magnoliopsida; order Poales; family Poaceae; genus Secale; species Secale cereale. The sequence goes on from LR738714.1 coordinate 205,724,149, forward strand.
GATGGGCGATTCTACAGGTGTATACCAGATACCTCAGGTCTCCCCAAGGCGGCCCCGCAGAACCCCCGGTTTGGACCAACACTCATGAGGAGCACTGGCCCGGGTTGATGATTAAATATAAAAGGGATAGCTAGTCCCTATGCAAGTTTTAGTTATTTGGGCAAATAGTACCAATGTTGGGACTTGCTGGAAAAGACTTAGCACTTAGCGGTTTATCGAGGGGGTCCCATAACCCCAACCGTGTGAGGAACGCATAATCAAGGAACATAACACCAGTTTATACGGTTCCTAGGCGGCATGAGTGGAACAAATCACCAAGCAAAAGGCTTAGCCTTCCACCCATTACCAATGTATAGATGATTTCATTTAATAATTAATATAGTGTGATATCCCAACAAGCTTCAACAAGAAGCAAGAATCTTCACTCTTCTCCTGCAACTAACAATGCTATAAGAGGGGCTGAGCGAAGCCTACGTATAGCCAATCAATGGTTTGCATAGGTAGGGTGGTTAAACAGGTTCATGGTTACAATAGGAGGCTGACAGGAAAAACATGGGCATCGAGGCAAAACTATAGAGCAAGACTTCTAGCAATAGGCAAAGATAGTAATGTTATCGGGGTTCGGTCATCTTGCCTGAAGAGTTGTCGATGGGGTCGTAAGAGAGCTCCTCGTTCTCAACCTCGGTAGTAACCTTATGCTCGTACTCTTACTCAGCTTCCGGCTCTACTCAACACAAACACACAAGGCACGAAAATCAACAAGATGCAATGCACAAAACTACTGGATGCATGGCTGATGCACTATGGAAGCAAAACAGATGCACTATGGAAGCACAGAAAGTCTACTTAGGAAGCATAGTGTTACAGCACAACAATATGCATCAAGCAAATTGCTTCAAAACATGATAACAATAGGATATTAAGAATCTACATGCAAAAACACACAAGTTACATAAAGGACTTGCTCAAAACGGAGCAACGAGCTAAAAGTTACACCCGAAACAATAAACATGGACAAGCTGAAAATAGCAGCCACATAGCAACTTCGGAGCAAGAGATAAATGGCCTACAGCACTCAAACCTCATGGCAATGAGCATGGACATAAAGTAGACATCTCCTACAGCAAACAAATCCATTGGAGCATCCCCAAAGGAGCCATGGATCAATAGCAACAAGCTATGACATATTGAACTTGACAACAAAATCCTGACAGCAGTAATTTGTTGCAACTTGGGAGCAAGAGTTAAATATGCTACAGCCACTCAAATAAGCATGTGAGAGCATGAACGGATATCCAACAATATATACAACAAGGAATCATCAAGAGTCACCCCAAAACTATCATGGATTGGCCTAGAACAAGAACCAAACATGGCATCTGGAAATTACAGATTCCAGACTTAGTGAAATTTCATCATGGCATCAAGTGTTAAAACAGCAGTTTCATCATGGCATCTTTGAGAGCAAGTTTAAGTCACCTCAAAGCATATCATGGCAAGTGGTAAGCACCACAGCAAAGTACACATGATGGTGAATCCAAAACATCTAAGCATGCATCAAGGGGACAAACACATCAATAGCAACGAGCTCCTCTACGAGGCATCTCATAACAAGTTTAACGACATAACAGCCACATAGCACTTTGCAAAGGAGATAAACATGGCAATATGAAATCTATCATGCGAGCTAAAGCAATCAACATGTAGAGCATGTCATGATGAACACGTGGACATATCATTTGCTTCGTTTGGATAAACATGCACCAAGTTATCACATTGCAAAGATGGCATGAAAACAACTACTAACAGCAGTTTATAACAAGTAGCACTCTTCCCATGAAGATTAAGACATCTATATGACCTCAAACATGCATGGCACAATGGAACAAAACATAGTACATGTCTCCACGATCATTTTGACATCTCATTTGCTCAAATCGAACATGCACACAAAAAGTTATCATCGAAACAAAACAGCATCAGACATCAAAATTCTACAGACTTGGTGAAAAAGACCACCTCGGGTGGTCAACGGAACCGGCGGGTCAACGCGGGCTGGAACTGCGACGGATCGGGCGCGGATCCGCGGATCGGGCAGGCGGCTAACGGGCTTGGGCCCGCTAGGGTTCGGGCTCCGGGGCGGATCCGGATCGGGCGTGCGGGGATCCTCCCGATCCCCTTGCTCCTCGAACGAAAGGACCGAGCGGCGGCGGCTGGGCCTCGGCCCCGGCGGCGGGGAAGAAGCAGGGGGCTGGCGGTGAGCGGTGCGCGGCGGCCCGGCCGGCGAGGTGGCGAAGGGCTGGCCGGAGCGCGGCGGCGGGGAAGAAGCTCCGGCCGGCGGCGGAGGAGCGGCCGGCGGCGGAAACTCCTGGTGGCGGCGGACTGAGGTAGGAGAAGAAGGAGCCTCGGGCGGGCCCACTTGACGGGATGGAAGCAACGGCGACGAAGTATGGAAGCACGGCGGCTGAGGAAGGAAACACGGTTTTCTGGGACGTCGGGAGCACGGCGGCTCAACGGTGGAAGCACCGGGATTCTACGGTGGAACCACCGGCGGCGAACTGTGGAAGCATTAGGGTTTCAGACGCGAAAATTGGGGGAGATGGACGTTTATATAGGCACAAGGAGCTAGGGTTGTCCAAATGAGGTGAGGTTTTTGGCCACGCGATCACGATTGGATGGCCTAGATGAAGGGAGGGGTTTGGGTTGGTTTGGTGGGCTGTTGGAGGGGTGTCTTGGGCCTCAAAGAGGGGGTACTTTCAGCCCACGAGAATAACTGTTGGGGTAGCAAATGAACTCCAAACGCGACGAGATTTGTCAGGCGGGTTACACACACCAAAACAACATCGCACGACAAGTCTCACGCCAAACCGGAAACGTTACACGGCCAAACACCAAAGTAGGCCTCGGGGATGCCACGGACACGCGAGAGGGCTCCGGAACTCGAAACGGACAACGGAAGGAACGTGTGGGACTGGATGCAAACGACAACACAAATGCAATGCGATGCCCATGACTACATGATATGAATGAATGAACACACGCAACACGACAAAACGACGAAAACCCGAAAAGACAAAGAACCCGGAATGGAGTTGATGAAGCCAGAGATATATATATATATTGCCCAAAAGGGAAAGTGTTACATCCGGGGCATTACACATCGTACGGTCACTAGAGCTAGAATCGTTCATATTGACTAAGTTGACAAAGCACTCCGTCCCCATCAACTTAGTAGGCCCACAAGTCAGCCTACCAACAAGGTGGGTCCCAACCAGCAGGGGGAGTATTCATTTTTTTGTGCATAATAAGGAGGCACTTTCGGTGGGTCCGAGCTGACAGCGGGGGGGGGGGGGCGTTTTTTCGCGCAATACGATGGCCCGTCCGGTGGGTCCCAGCAGTCAAGGGGAAACATTTTTTCGCGAAATATGGTGGCCCGTCCAGTGGGTCCTTGCTGTCAGGTGGAGGAATCATTATTTTCCACGTAATAAGGAGGCACTTCCTTGCTGTCGTCGTGGACCCAGCTGTCAGCCTCTCCACGTACAGTCCACGTCCGATGGAAGCCGTTCCTTGACCACGTTGACCACGCCGCGCCGACAGCACCAGGGCGGTGGACGATGGCGAGGCCTATGAAGGGGACGACGCGGAGTCGGGGAAGACGCGGCAGTGGACGCCCGCACAGAGAGGAGTACGAGGGTTCACTGGTTCGCCTGCGGTGTGAGGCTGCCGTCGCCGCAGGGCCTGGCCAGTGGTGGGAATAGTAGGGGTGGTGAGGCCTCCGCGGCAGCATAGCCGGCCACGAGAGGCAAGAGCATGCAGTACGACCGGCGCTGCTTTGGGCGGCTGGAGCAAGAAGACCAAAGATTGAAGAAGCACTACGGTTGTTGGATGGACATCGTACAGTCACTAGAGCTAGAATTGTTCATATTGACTAAGTTGACAAAGCACTCCGTCCACGTCAACTTAGTATGCCCACAAGTTAGCCTCCAACCAAGGTGGGTCCTAACTAGCAAGGGGAGTATTCATTTTTTTTGTGCGTAATAAGGAGGCTCTTTCTTGCGTGCGATGATATAGCTGGTGGGTCCGACCTGTCAGCGGTGGGAATGTTTTTTTCGTGAAATACAGAGGCCCTTCTGGTGGGTCCCAACTGTCAGGTGGAGGAATCATTATTTTGCGTGCCATAAGGAGGCATTTCCTTGTGTGCGGTCGTGGACCCAGCTGTCAGCCTCTCCATGCACAGTCTACTTCCGATGGTGTCGTTCATTAACCACATTGACCACTCCGCACCGAGCGCATCCAAGGTGGTGGACGACGGAGAGGCCCCGGATAACAATGAGCCAGAGATGGGAAGACGCGGGAGTAGAGTCACAGACGGAGAGGTGTACGAGGGTTAACTGGTTCTGGTGCGGTGTGGTTCGGCCGTCGTTGGAGATGAACAGGAGGTGTGGAGGGGTGGAGGGATGGCCTAGCCAATGGTGGAGTGGCGCTTCATAGCGAAGCGTGCTAAGCAGAGCAGTTAGCAGCGGGAGGCGTGAGCAGGTGGTCCCAGCGGTGCTGGAGGAAAAAGACGAGAGATTGAAGATGGATGCCGGTCGTTGGATGTAAATCCAACGGCTAACGATGTCAGTATCATTTGTTGACTAAGTTGACAACGACTTTCATTGGCTTCGGCCTATTGGCCCACATTTCAGCCTCCAAAAATGTGGCACGTATTCAACCCATTTTATCAGAATTTAAAAGTCTTTTTTTGCGGGGTAGAATTTAGAGTCCATTTGATCTTTCTTTTTTTGAATTACAGTCCATTAGCTAGGCTGGGTGAACAAATAATGTAGCGTCCATGCTGCCCATTTATGTTTTTCCTAAAAAATTGCAGGCCATTTGCACTTTCTCGAAATACACGATTTTGTTGGGCTGATTCTAATTATAATGTTGGGGTGGGCGCAGCAATGTTATCAAAAAATAAACAGGGGTTGAGCATTTTGTTATATATATATAGGGTGGGTCTATTCTCATAACACCCCTTAAGACCTTATTCTCATAACACCTAACCTTATTCTCCTAACACCCATCCCGCGAAGAAAGTACCCAACCCCCACCTTATCCATTCTAAAAACCAGGCCACTCCTCTCTCTCTTCGCGTGCTCCCCGCCTTCCACACTATGCCTTTGCACCACCGCCCCACCTCCCGTCCCGCGCAGCCGCCCACCTCCCGCCCCGCGCCGCCGCCCCGCCTCCCGCCCCGCACCGCCGCCCCGCCTACTGCCCCGTGCTGCCACCACCCACCTACCCACCCCACCTCCACCTCCCATCCCGCA
>LR738714.1:205740467-205850377 GCA_902687465.1 Secale cereale
ATATATATATATATATATATATATATATATATATATATATATATATATATATATATATATATATATATACAGCCGGTCTATTCTCATAACATTATGAGAATAATATTCTCGTAACACTTCCGAACTGATGTGTGTTACTGCATTGGAAAGCTATGCGCACTGCACAGATACTGCAACACAAAGACCAGTGAACTTCATGTTTGAAAAAACTGTACGTGTTGTTTTTTCGGTACCTTTTTTGCTTTAGTTTTTTAACCGTTTATCGGAATTATGCATGTAATATATCATTGAAAAGCTATGAAGTAGACGCAACTTATCCATGTTGAAGACTTTTCAAAATTCATCACAGTTTAAGAGCAGTTTCGAAAATCGTGCGGCTCATAACGAATGACAACGAGCATTTTTTCGCGTTTTCTTCTAAACCGCTCGTCGGAATGAAACAAATGATACACCGTTGGAAAGGTATCGTTGAGGCGCATATTTTTCATATCTATTATTTTTTCTATTTCGCTACGGTTTAAGAGCAGTTTTGAATTTATTAAATCGCAGAATTGTGTTTTTCGAATTTTTTGCAATTTTTCGGTACTGTTTTAGCTTCAGTTTTTTAACCATTTGTCGAAACGAGGCATGTGATACGCCGTTGGAAAGCTACGAACGAGGCGCAACTTTCATATGTTGAAATGTTTTTGAGATTCCTTACGGTTTTTAGTTAATTTTGAAAATCGTGCGGCTGACTATGAAGGGCAGCGGCCATTTTTCGTGAAATTTTTAAAAACCGTTGGTAGAAATGATCCAAACGATACACCGTTGAAAAAATATCGTCGAGACGCTACTTTTTCATGTAGAACACTCCCTCTAATTCATTACGGTTTAAGAGCAATTTTTAAATTACAAAAACGCACACACTCTCTTTTTCCGCGACACAAATATCAACGCGTCTACTGCAACAGACAGAAGAACGCACTACATAAGACAATCAAGTGCACTGCATCATTTATTTTTGTCAGACGTGATTTTTCTCAGAAGAGGATTTTGAAGTGCGCGTCACATCTTGCGTAAGTGAACCACAACACTATCGAGAAGTGAACCGTATTACTTTTTTGTCGTTTCCGTAACATTATTTTCTGCCTTCACGTTGTGAGTATGTAAACCCGCGACACCCCTGAAAGTGAACCGCATGAGTTATTTATGTGTTACAAAGTGTACTGCCAAGGAACTACTTTCTAAATTTTCTATAACATTTTTTTGCTCTTGTTTTTGCATTATAGAACCGCCTTCAAAGAAATTAACCACCGAGCAGCAAGCGTCGTGCTAATGATTTTTTCACAAGAGCTTCATATCTCAAGCAACGCAAAACTGCAGTGAAATGCGTAGTGATGGCGTCATCAGCGAACTGCATGTTGGGGAGGAGAGAGCTGCGAGGGGGTGCCCGACGCACTGCAAAAAAAGATGCAAGCGAGTCCCCACGAAGCAGCATGGCAACTCGATTTGCCGGCGGCGACGAACTGCATGTTGGCCGAAAAGCAAACCTCTAAAATACAAATGAACTGCTCACTCGCCGCTTTTCAAAAATAAAATGCATCTGTTTCAACATTTCTTTACAAACCAAATTCATTAGCAGTGAACCACCTGCGAGACATTTTTTCCTGAAAATGAAAAACAAAAAAAGAAATGCACGCAGAGCAAAATAAACTGCATCGACACCCCCAATCACCGGAGATGATGAACGGGAGGAGTAGGCGGTTGGAGGCGGCGCTGTCAAGGGGAGCAATAGTGCACTGCATATGGCGACGGTTGGGGGAGGACCCAGTGAGATCTGGCCGCCGTGGTGCTTGACGACGCAGGGTAGGGAGCAGAGTGGTGGCCGTAGTGGTCGACTGCCGTGGGAAGTCAGCCCCCGCTGCATGGATATTTCTTCCCACCACCGCATCCCGGTTGGGCGGTGTGGATCCGTGAGGTGCGTTGTTCCGAGCGGGAGGAGGCGTGGTGGGAGGGGGTGGGTGGCCGGCCGGGCGGCTCGTCGGGAGGATGGGAGGCCCGCCGGGCGGCGCGTGGTGAGGGGGTAGGTGGCCGGCCGGGCAGCGCGTCGGGAGGTCGTGGGTGGCCGACCGGGCGGCGCGTCCGGAGGTGGTGGGTGGCCCGCTGGCGCGTCCGGAGGTGGTGGGTAGGCAGGGGATGTGGTGGGGGAGCGAGGAAGAAGGTGGGGGAGCGGGGGTTTGTCGTCTGCGCGTGGGCGTGGGAGTTGCTGGTAGGACGTGGGCACACTGTTATGAGAATAAGGTTTTTGCTATAACACCCATAAGACCTTATTCTCATAACACCTAACCTTATTCTCATAACACCCATCCCCCGAAGAAAGTACCCAACCCCCACCTTATCCATTCTTAAAACCAGGCCACTCCTCTCTCTCTCCGCGTGCTCCCCGCCCAAATCCACACCTCGTCCACCTTCTTCGGCCGGCGCGCCAGCCACCAGTGCCACTCCGCCGGATTCCCCTCCCCCACCGGCCTGATCTTCCCCTCCCCTTTCCCACCTTCGGCCGCCACCACCTCCCCAGGCGTTCCGCCCCCGCCTCCACCCGAGGCGCCCCACTTCCCCACCTTCTTCCCGACACTCACACGGCCAGATCCCCCGCGCCCCGGCCACCGTGGCCCCAACCACCGTCTCCCCGCTCTGCCCCTCCCCTAGCGGCGAGCACTTCCTTCGCACAAAGCTCGCCGTGCAACGCATCCGGCCGTGGGCTCGCGGCGAGAACCCACCTGATCCGACCTCCCAGATGGTTGTGGACTACAACGACCACTGGATCCGGACCCCCTGCGACAGGCTGCTCCTCCACAGTTCACCTACAACAACCACAACGGGGGAGGTACCCCCTGATGCATTGATCTGGTCCCGACGAGGAGCTCCCCCTCCCGTCTCTTCTCCAGCAGGGCGTCGGGATGGATCCTCATCATGGCCTTGCCCGGATCCGATGGGGTTGGGGTGTCCTCGCGTGTACAGATCATGAGTTCCTCCCGGTAATCGAGCGCTCTGAACCTTCTTGGTTTGCTTCGTCAAGTGCCTCGGTGACGCCATGAAGTCCACTGTGTGAGCGTAAAGCAGCACACCAGCACCCCCCGAGCAGTCCGGTGTGTCGGTGCAAGCAGACGTGCGCACAACGTGAGCAGTTCACGCGGGGTGGACGTGTTGTTCGCCGCCGCCGCCGCCCTGGAAGAACTACCTGCCCGTGCACAGTTGAGAAAGAGCTTCTTTTTCTCTACTTTTTTTGTAGATTTTGGGTTTGTGCACTTCTCCTCAGCCCCCACCATACTGCAGTCCTTCGTCTGCCATGGAGTGAGTGCACTGCAACAACCGGACAACTACACCGCATGAAGATCCTGGGAAAACTGCTCTCCTATGTGTCCTCCGAAAGCACCTCATTGACGCAGGCATCTCCAGCTTGAAGTTCCCATTTGGTTGATCGCGTGAGAGCCATGTGGTTCACAAAAATAGCAATTGAAGCTCGTCGACGGCATGCGTGTGTTTCGGCAACTAGTAGCGTTCAGTTCGCTAGCCCCAAAAAACATGTTGTTTTTCTGTTGTTTTTTGTGTTATCTGATTTGTGTGTGTTGTGTTGGCCCACGGGTGTGCAGTCCAGAACTCCTCTCCTCTGGGCGACATCTATTGAGACAAAGTTCACTTCGTGTGTGTGTGTGTGTGTGTGTGTGCAGCTCGGTACGCATCATGTGCAGTTCGCTATTGTGGAATTTGTTGCCGTGGTTCATTTTTTCGACCATTCGGAGCACTTTGGTCTATAAAAGGTCTACAATGAAGGAATCTTCATTACACTCCATTTACAACAAAATACATTACAAACGTGCAAATGCAATGCACTTTGGTCTACAAAAAAGTCCACTAAAGAACATTTTAGCACACACCTTTTAAAACAAAAAAAGCGTTTAAAAAATCATGCAAATGCGGTTCACTTTGGTCTTGAAAAAAGTCCACTACGGAGGACTTTTTAGTACAATCCATTTCAAACAAAATGCATTTAAAAACATGGAAAATGCAGTGCGCTTTGGTCTACAAAAAATTCCACCGCGAAGGACTTGTCAGTACACACACTTTAAAACAAAATGCATTTACAAAATCATGCAGTGCACTTTGGACTTCAAAACAGTCCACCAAGAAGGACTTTTCGTACAATCCATTTAAAAACAATATGCGTTTAAAAAACATGCAGTTCCCTTATACGCATGACGCGTGCGGTTTCCACCCTCAAGCAGTGCACTCTTATGTCTAATGAAGTACACACGTCGATTTGAGTGTTGTGAAAAATAGAGTGTTCCGCATTTCGGTAATTTTAAAACTGCTCTTAAACCGTAAAGAATTAGAGAGAGTGTTCTACATGAAAAAGTTGCGTCTCGTTGGTATCTTTCCAACGGTGTATATATTGAATCATTTCAACCAGCAGTTTTGTAAAAATTTCACGAAAAACAGCCGCTGCCTCTAGTAGTCAGCCGCACGATTTTCAAAATTAACTAAAAACCGTAAGGAATCTCAAAAACATTTCAACATATGAAAGTTGCGCCTCGTTCGTAGCTTTCCAACGGCATATAACACGCCTCGTTTCGACAAACAATTCAAAAACTTGAGCAAAAACAGTAAGAAAATTGAAAAAATTCGAAAAAACACAATTCCGCGATTTAATAAATTCAAAACTGCTCTTAACCCGTAGTAAATTAGAAAAAAATAATAGATATGAAAAAGATGCGCCTCGACAATATCTATCCAACGGTGTATCATTTGTTTCATTCCGACGAGCGGTTTAGAAGAAAACACGAAAAAATACTCGCTGTCATTCGTTATGAGCCGCACGATTTTCGAAACTGCTCTTAAACTATGATGAATTTTGAAAAGTGTTCAACATGGCGAAGTTGCGTCTACTCCATAGCTATGGAACGGTATATTACACGCATAATTCCGACAAACTGTTAAAAAACTAGAGCAAAAAAGGTACCCAAAAAACAACACGTACAGTTTTTTCAACATGAAGTTCACTGCTCTCTGTGTTGCAGTTAGAGTGAAGTGCCCTCGTGTTATGTGTGCACTGCGGAAGTGTTATGAGAATATATATAATAACTGATTTATTATTACATTGGTCCTTGGATCTTACCAAGCTTTTGTACACAATCACCAGGATTTTCGTTGCCAAAAAAATTCCAGGATTTTTTTGTTAAGAAATTATTTTTATAAGTTAACAAGACGTGGGATATTGTTTTCTTACATATGTAAGTATTTGTTAAATATATGATGACAATAACAATAATATGTAATAACATACAAAATATTTTAAATATATATAATATAGTTAGAAGGGAAACATAAGTTCGACCAGGCGTTCCTATACTTATATAGAAAAATAGAACAGACTTCTGTGTTTTTTTCAAAAAAATTACATAAATTGGGTTGCTGATGTTTCAGGAAAAATAGAACCTCGGATGGGGGGTCCATAGGCCGGTCGATACATGACGGCCCTCATGAAAATACAAACAGGCCTATGGACCTCCCATCCGAGGTCGTGGGTTGCGCATGTTAAAAAAGAAAGCCTAGACGGGGCAGCCCAAAACCCAGCTGATACTTGCTGCCCTAGTGATAATAAATGATACATGTCAGCTCCCCGGCTTCGTTGTGAATTTATCTCCTATAGTAACTACGTTGAAGCATCTAAAAAATGTAACTATTTTGACAAACCCGTGGGCCCCAACGTCACTATAGCATTAGGAGGAAGTATTTTTTCAATTAGGCACTTGCTTGCGTACGGCCATAGACGTGGTGGGTCCCGACTGTCCGCCTCTCCATGTACAGTCCTCTCCAGATTCCTCTCGTTTGTTCAGCATGTTCACAACGGCAGACAGCGGCATCGCGGCGAGCGCACAAAGGCGCAGGAGGAGACCCGACCACCTGAGGAAGTGACTTATTAGTAACGAAACAACTGAACTAGCCCAGTGGCCGAGTGACACTACCCGAGAGCTATTCCGCCCGGGTTCGATTCCACCTGTGCAGAGAAAATATCTCCAAAATTTTTGCATCTGCCTTTATTGACATGTGCATCCCAATTGTCATATATGCACACCACGTCCTACACTTGACAAAACTTCGTCCCTCGTTTTCTATGTTTTTCGCACACTCGACATTGTGCGGGCATTTTGAAAATAGCATATCTTTTTGACTGTGCATCATATGAAGATGTGCTATGCATGAATGTTGATCAGCATGATGTTAACTAGCTGGTAGTTCCAATTTTGACCATGAATAAAACTTATAGCATGATGTTAACACTGTTTGAAAAGGTCGTGTTAATATAAATGCTCTGCCTCTCAAAGTTGCAGTTTCTTATCTAAAACTGAACTTGGAGTTTCTTATATGAAACTGAAACTTGTAGTTTCTTCTCTGAGAATCACATTGTCTGCACTTTTATACTGCTATGAAACTACATTTTTTTAAGTGCAGAGAAAATATCTCCAAAATTTTTGCCTCTGCCTTTATTGACATGTGGGTCCCAATTGTCATCTACGCACACCACGTCCTACAGTTGCCAAAACTTCGTCCCTCGTTTTCTCTGTTTTTCGCACACTCGAGATTGTGTGGGCATTTTCAAAATAGCATATCTTCTTGACTGTGCATCATATGAAGATGTGCTATGCATGAATGTTGATCAGCATGATGTTAACTGGCTGGTAGTTCCAGTTTTGACCATGAATAAAATTTCCAGCATGATGTTAAAATTGTTTGAAAAGGCCGTGTTAATATAAATGCTCAGCCTCTGAAAGTTGCAGTTTCTTATCTGAAATTGAACTTGGAGTTTCTTATCTGAAACTGAAACTTGCAGTTTCTTCTCTGAGAATCACATTATCTACACTTTTATACTCCTATGAAACTACATTTTTTAAGTGCTAAAAATAGATCTCTAGAATTCATAAAATACGTTATATGCTCAATACTGCAAATCTTAAATTCAAAAGACATTCATATCTGAAAGTACTCTCAAAATACACAACACAAAATACAATTCACAACCTACAAATACTAACAACCCTGAGCTCCTCCTGACTATTCACAACATGCCCGACTATTGGTTTGGGGGGGATCCCTCCTATTCCTAGGCGGCAGACAGCCACCCCGTGAGATGATGTGAACGGCGAGGGAGAGGATGGCGGGGAAGCGTCGTCGGGCCAACTATTTTTCTCCTCTTGCAGTTGGGTTCGGTCGACGAAGACTCCACCGGCTCGCTCTGGCACGACACCCTCACAAACGGCATCCTGTAGAAGCTCGATCCTTCAATCTCTGGTGGATGCTCCATCTGGGATCGATACTCCACAGTGAGTGCCACACATCCCACTGATGGTGGTGGATGCCAATGCTTAGATGGAGGAGGGTTGGTGTCGGTAATTTTTACTTGGCACCTCACACTCTGCATATATGCCGGTTCCATCCGTACATTTGTGCAGTTCCACCAAAATGTAGTTGAATAACCATGTTTGCACCGATAATGAAAAGGCGTGATTATATTATAGTGGCACTAGTTGATGAAACATACAATAATAAACAAAAGAAAATATTACATCATACTGGAAATCGACCCAAGTCTTCCCGATACACCTTCTGCCAGTGATGAACATCAGTGTACATCAGTAGTGCAAGGAGGGGCCTTGAGACATTCAAATCTCTATTTTTGTGCAGATCAACTAAAATTAAGCACCCCAGTTTGCAGAAACACTTACACATTAGCAATGGGACTAGTAGATGAAACATACATTAACAAAGAGAAGCACTTTCTTTATCTACATTAAAATGAAATGATAGGGAGGACACTCGCTCTATTTTAACTGTATTATTACTTCATTTTATCAGTGACACTAGGGTCGAGCAGGTGGCAAACCAGGTGTACCGTACGTTGCAAGGATGAAGGTCGGGGGTGCTTAGACTGGGATGCTGAAGCTGGCTCTTTCAGTCCCTATCTTCCCGCTAATGTTTTTGTGGTAGCATTTGGGTTGTAATCCAAACTTGGTCGAGCTGGTGCTGCGTCCCCCTACCTGCCTAGCTTATGTGGCGAACTTGTCTCCTGCTAGTACTCGGTCCATTCTAGTAGTAGTTGCATAAGTGCCCGTTTACACTGAGATGTTGTCAGATAATGGTTCTCTATGGTTGGGTTTCTTTAATGAAATCGGAGGGAACCCCCTCTTTCGATATATATAAAAAGTGGCACTAGCGGTGCCAAAACATTGCCTCAAATTAATAGTGCCACTAGATTAAGGTGCAAAATAATAACACTACTGCTTTATCATGGCAGTGCCAAAACAGTAGCACAAGAGCAGGATCAACATGCAGGATCTTTGGCAAACGGTCAGACCAAAAGGAACATACCTCATGATGGGAACCATATCTGCAGTCAACGCCATCGTAGAAGGGATGACACCAGTCACCAACATGGATGATTCAATTCATGGGACCTTTTGGTGCAGTTCACATAAAATGAAGCGATGTCCCATGAGCTAGCAGCTTCTTCTTTTTCTTTTTTTAAGAAAAGGGCTCCAGCCCCGGTTCCATTTCCATCAAAAAATGAAAAGAAGCAACTTATCTTAATGGGAAATTTAGCAGGACATGAAAAAAAGTGCCATTGATTCATATTACTGGAGGCATTACATTGAAAACAACATTGGTTTAACGTGTCCTTACTTTTAACAGTGCGACTGCTACATTTTACCAGTGGCATTACATAAGAGCGGCTCGGGGCAACAAACATCAGAAGAGGATATCTGGGTTGGTCCCATTTTTTTGGTATATAGCCACCTTATACTGGGTGAGGCTAGCAAATCTAGTGTTGGACTTACTCTGTTGACTTGTCCCCCAGTCCCCACTTTCTTTCCTTTTTCAACCAATAGATTGGGTTTATATTGAGTTTGTACTGTGTTCCCTTTATTTCCCTACTAGACCTAGAGACCGGTTGGATAGCCAGTCTCTGCTACTTTTCGCCCCCATTATTTCCTCTTTTGACCAAGTCCTAGATTCAGGTAACAAATATTCCCCCACCCCCCACCCCCTTTCTTCCTTGTTTGAACCAAGTACTACTAGATTCGAGTGCATGAACTAGTTTTACCTCTTAACAGTAAAAAAGGTGGTTTTTGAACAGCCAATCGATCCTATCTACACGAGGGGGCCTGAGAAATAGTAAAAGATACAAATGCAGCGACATCAGGAGCTCGAGAAGTTGTAATGCCCAGGATGGAGTTATACCTCCTACGTGTCGAGGCACGACTTAAAGGCATAAATCCATCCTAGAATGATCTCAAGTTTGGTAATCTTTGCACAACTCATGTAAAAGAGGGATAGTAAACTGAAAAAATAGTTGGCTTACACTCGCCACGTCACAGAATTACAGTACAGGTCTCAAACATCATACATTAAGAGCACTACAACCCTCTAAGGGCAAAAGCCAAATGTCAAAGTACCAAACTCAGATAAATAAACCACAGGCGGATCGAATCCTAGTAAGAGACTCCACTACTGATCGTCCGGGTAGCGCACGTAGTACCGACTACGCTCCTCGTCGTGCTCCCAATCCAGCTCGGTGCCATCACCTGGATAGCTCACAGCTGGACCTGCATCTGGTGTGTGAAGTAACTGTGAGCCACAGAGGACTCAGCAATCCCGTTCCCGGGTAACAGAACTATTTAAGCCTTTGGGTGAGGAAAAGGCTGAAGAAAAGAATAAGTCTGCAGCAGCAACTAGCATCTAGCTTACGTAAGTGAGAGCGAGAAGAGAATGCCTCGGCGAGAAGTGATCACGAAGTGATCCTAGCTACAAGCTCACAAACATAACCCCTCCGTGTTCAACTCTCGAATCCCTATTCGGAAATTGACAGTCACGGAACACACGCTGGTAGTGTATTAGCAACATTGTGTCAAGTTATCTACAACCGGAATTAACAAGCTCCCATCTGCCACATAACCGCGGGCACGGCTTTCGAAAGTTCAAACCCTGCAGGGGTGTTCCAACTTGACCCATTACAAGCCCTCGATCCGCGGAGTCGCAACTCCAAAGTGGGAAGACCCGAGTATCCTCGGAATCCCGTGCTCAAGATATACCGAGCTAAGGTAAGGCTAATCCAGCAAATCCTCCCGGCGTGCCGACACCCTGATAGTAGCCGCGCGTATCTCATCTCAGGCCACGACCGGATGGGCGATCCCACAGGTTTTTACCAGACCTTGAGTTTCCTCGAGGTGGCCCCGCGTAACCCCCAGTTTGGACCAACACTCATGAGGAGCACTGGCCCGAGTTGTTGAATTAAGAAAAGGGTTTATAACTCCCTATGCAAGTTTAGTTTGTTATTAGGCAAATAGTACCAATGTTGGGACTTGCTGGAAAAGACTTAGCACTTAGCGGTTTATCGAGGGGGTCCCATACACCCCAACCGTGTTAGGAACGCATAATCAAGGAACACAATACCGGCTTATACGGATCCTAACGGCATGAGTGGAACAAATCACCAAGCAAAAGGCTTAGCCTTCCACCCTTGCCAATATATAGATGATTTCAGTTATAGCATTTATATAGTGTGATATAACCCAACCAAACTTCAACATGGAGCAAGCATCTTCGATCTTCACCTGCAACTAGCAATGCTATAAAAAGGGCTGAGCGAAGCGTACTTAGCCAAGCAACGGTTTGCATAGGTAGGTTGGTTAAACATGGCAATTGGTTACAAGTAGGAGGCTGACAAGAAGATCATGGGCATCGAGGCAAAACTATAGATCGAGACTACTAGCAATAGGCAAAGATAGTAATGTTATCGGGGTTCGGTCATCTTGCCTGAAGAGAAGTCGTTCGGATCGTAAGAAGGGTCCTCGTGCTCAACCTCGTTGGAAACCTCGTGCTCAACTTCGTACCCGGTCTCAGCTTCCGGCTCTAAACAAAACAATCACACCAAGCACCAATCAACAAGATGCAATGTACACTCGAAAAACATGAATGCATGATGGATGCACTAAAGATGCACACGGAGCACGGAAAAAATATCACTCAAGCAAAACACCTCAAAACATGATAACCATCTGATATTATTAATCTACACAGAAAAATCAATCAAGTTTGATATAAGATTCGCTGAAATCGGAGTTACGGGCTAAAAGTTATGCCCGAAACAAGATTTGAGCGAAAGCTGAAAATTACAGCAACATAGCATCTTTGGAGCTCAAAATAATTAAGCTACAGCACCCAAAAAGCATGGCAAAGGACTTGAACACAAACTAGACATATAGTACAGCAACTAAGTCCAAAGTGCGCCCCCAACGGAGTCACGGATCAATAGCAATGATCTTGGACATATTGAACTTTACAATAAAATTCTGGCAGCGGAATTTTATTGAAACTTTAGAGCAAAAGATAAACATACTACAGCCACTCAAATGGACATGTGAGGACATGGATGGAAAGACAACAATATATACTACAAGGAACAATCAAAATCCACCCCAAAACTATCATGCTTTGTCCTGGAACATCACACGAACATGGCATCGGAACGTTACAGATTTCAGACTTAGTGAAAAATCACTAAGTCCTAAAACAGCAATATCATCATAGCATATAAAAGAGCATGTTTAAGTCACCTCGAAACTAAACATGGCAAAGGGTTAGCACCTCCTCAAAGTGCACATGAAGGTGATCCCGAAACACACAAGCATGCTTCATAGAGGTGAACACAACGATTGCAACGAGCTCAACAAGATGGCATTTCATAACAAGTGAAAACACATCATATGAACATGGCACTTTGCAACGATGATAACAAGGCAATAATAAATCTACCATGCAACCTATCACAAGCAACACGTAGTTCGTGGCAAGACGAACACGTGGACATGTCATTTGCATCATTTGGACAAACGAGCTAAAAGATATCACATGGCAAAGGTGGCATGAAAATAACACATAACAGCAGTTTATATCATGATGCACTCTTGCAACAGAAAAACAAGCACCTAGACGATCTCTAACATGCATGACAACAACAGGTAAAACGTAGAGCACATCTCCACGAACGTCTGGACATGCTACACGCGCAAAACGGATCTACAGACAAAAAGTTATGCAAGTTTGAAACTAGCATCACAGATCAATAAACTGGGACTTAGTGAAATTTAGGGTTCCACCTTAGAACAGATCAGATCTGGAAAAACGGAGGTGGGGCGAGGCCCACGGGCGGAGGCGGCCCGTTGCGGAAGAAGAGGCCCGGCCTGGCGCTGGGCTGCGGGCGCTCCAGGTGGCTGGCGCGCGCGGTGTGGAGGAGCCTCGGCCCAGCCGAGTGAGGCGGCCCAGGCCCGCGGAGGCGAGGGGGGAGCCTGGCGGAGGGCGGTGCTCCGCGGGAGGCGAGCGGTGGCGCTGGGCCTCGCGGCTGCGGTCGGCCCAGCCGAGGAGGGAGGCGGGAGGCGGCGAAGTGGGGACCCGAGGGGGGCCGCGGTACGGGCCGGTCGACTAGGAGGCCCAGGGGGCGATGCGGCGGCGTACGGCCCGAGCGCGTCGGTGGCGAAGCTGGGCTCGGGCGAAGAGGTGAAGGGGAGGCCCGGAGGGAGGCGGATCGGGGAAGGTCCAGGCTTCGGCGGAGAAGTGGCCTCGAGGCCGAGGCGACGAAGGAGAGGCGCGGGCGTGCGTTGACCCGGCGCGCTCGAAGCTGGCGGTGGAGATCGAGGGACTGGCCGGAGAGGCTGGTTCCTCGGGATCCAGGAAGGATTTTTCTTGGATCTGAGGAAGAAGGAAAAAAAAAAGGGGAGAGAGGAGGAAGAAGAAGGGGATGCCCAAAATAGAGTAGGGGTCTATAAATAGCAGGGATTTAGGGTTAGGGAGAGTTTAGGGACGCTAGGAGCCCTCCAATCGCGATCCGACGGATCCGATCGTGGGGATAGATTTAAAAGGCCTAGAAGGAGATAACAGACTGCAGTAGAGGTGTTTCCGGGACACGAAGTGAAGGCACTTCGGGCCCACACGAACAACGGATGACAAAGTCAACGGAGTCCAAACGAGACGAGATTTGAGAGGCGGGTTGCACACAACAAAACAACAACACACACAAAAACCTCGCGGCACACCGGTGACGAAAAACGCCCGAACAACAAAGTAGGCCTACGGGACGTCACGGACACGTGAGGGAGCTCCGGAACGCGAAACGGACAACGGGAAGAAACACGACGAACGGTATGCAACCCACAACACAAATGCAATGCAATGCACATGTCTACAAGATATGAATGAATGCCACACACACACAACAAAACGACGAAAACCCGAAAGACAAAGAACCCGGAATGGAAATAGATGAAGCCGGAGATATATTATATGCCCAAAAGGGAAAGTATTACATCCGGGGCATTACAAACTCTCCTCTACTACAAAAGGATCTCGTCCCGAGATCTAGGACCGGAAAAAGGAAGGGTACTCGGAATGAAGATGATCTTCTCGTTCCCAGGTAGCTTCTCGGTCTGTGTGATGTGACCACTTGACTTTCAGAAACTTGATGGACTTGTTGCAAGTCTTGCGTTCGGTTTCTTCGAGAATTGCAACTGGATGCTCTCGGTAGGAAAGGTCTTGTTGGAGATCAATCTCCTCAAACGGAATCATGCGCTCAGGTGCCTTGAAGCATTTGCGAAGCTGAGACACATGGAAGACATCATGAACATTTGCAAAGTTTGAAGGGAGCTCAAGCTGATAGGCTAGATCGCCTCTTTTGCCAAGAATCTTGAAAGGCCCGACGTATCTAGGAGCAAGTTTTCCTTTGATACCGAATCTTTGGGTTCCTTTCATCGGAGAAACTCGGAGATAGACATGATCACCGATGTCGAAAGCCAAATCACGATGCTTTCCGTCATAGTAGCTCTTCTGACGCGACTGAGCGGCCTTGAGATTCTCACGTATGACTTTGCACATTTCTTCGGCTTCTGAGATCAAGTCATTGCCAAGAAGTTGGCGTTCGCCTGTTTCAGACCAGTTGAGAGGGGTACGGCACTTTCTGCCATAGAGAATTTCAAACGGTGCTTTGCCTGCACTTGCTTGAAAGCTGTTATTGTAAGAGAACTCGGCAAATCGAAGACAGTCTTCCCATTTCATGCCAAAGGAGATGACACAGGCTCTGAGCATGTCTTCTAGAATCTGATTCACGCGCTCGACTTGACCACTAGTCTGAGGGTGAAAGGCAGTGCTGAACCTGATCTTCGTGCCCATGGCGGACTGAAAGGAGTCCCAGAACCTTGATGTGAACAAGCTGCCACGGTCTGAGGATATCACTTGAGGAATGCCATGTAGGGACACAATTCTGGAAGTGTAGAGCTCTGCAAGTTGAGCTGCATTGATTGATTCTTTGACTGGAAGAAAGTGAGCGACTTTGGTAAGCTTGTCAATCACCACAAAGATAGCATCATTTCCTCGCTTGGATTTAGGAAAACCAGTGACGAAGTCCATTTCAATGTGGTCGAACTTCCACTCGGGAATAGGAAGAGGTTGGAGAAGACCGGCTGGACGTTGATGTTCTGCTTTCACTCTTCGGCATACATCACATTCATTCACGAATTGGGCAATCTCCCTTTTCATGCGTGTCCACCAGTAAGACTGCTTGAGATCTTGGTACATCTTGGAACTGCCAGGATGAATGGAAAGGAGAGAATCATGAGCTTCTTCCATTATGAGCTTCCTAAGATCACCTTTGGGAACAACGAGTCTGTCCTCGAAGAACAAGGTATCTCTCTCATCAACACGGAAGCACTTGTATTTTGGAGTGCCCTTTGCAATCCCATGTTTCACCTTCTTCACCATGGTATCACTGAGCTGGGCCTCACGGACTTGATCTTCCAAGGTAGGAGCAATTTGGAGATTTGCAAGAAAACCCTGCGGAACAACTTGGAGGTTGAGCTTCCTGAATGCTTCACAAAGCTCAGGCTTGTACGGCTTGATAAGAAGGCTGTTGCAATATGCCTTTCTGCTCAAAGCATCCGCAATCACATTCGCCTTGCCTGGAGTGTATTCGATGCTGGGGTTGTACTCTTGGATCATCTCGACCCAACGAGTCTGGCGGAGGTTCAGATGCGGCTGTGTGAAGATGTACTTCAAGCTCTTGTGATCAGTGAAGATGTCGACCTTTCTGCCCAACAACAGATGTCTCCACGTAATCAGAGCATGTACCACAGCTGCTAGCTCGAGATCATGTGTGGGATAGTTCTTCTCACTTGGCTTGAGCTGCCGAGAAGTATATGCCACAATTCTCTTATCTTGCATAAGCACACCACCAAGACCTTGAAGAGAAGCATCGCAGAATACTTCATAGGGCTTGTTTTCATCCGGAGGAGTCAGAACTGGAGCAGAGACAAGCTTCTCTTTGAGGGTTTTGAATGCCACTTCACATTCTGGAGACCAAAAGTATTTGACATTCTTCTGAAGCAGGTTGGAAAGAGGCTTGGCAATCTTGGAGAAGTTCTCCACAAACCTTCTGCAATAGCTGGCAAGACCCAGAAAACTGCGGAGCTGCTTGACGTTCTGAGGAGCTTCCCAGTTGACAATTGCTTCAACTTTCTCGGGATTAACCGCAATACCGTCAGCTGAGATGATGTGGCCCAGGTACAAAACCTTATCGAGCCAAAACTCGCACTTGGAGAACTTGGCATAGAATTTATGCTCTCGGAGTCGATCAAGAACCAGACGCAAGTGCTTTTCGTGATCTTCTTCATTCTTGGAAAACACCAGAATATCATCCAGATACACAAGCACGAACTCGCCCGTATAGGGGTTGAAGATGTAATGCATCATCCTTGAAAAGGTAGGAGGAGCATTGGCGAGACAGAAGGACATGACGGTATACTCATATGAACCGTAGCTCGTTCTGAAGGCCGTCTTGGGAATGTCTTCCTCGCGAATGCGAATTTGATGGTAGCCCATTCGGAGGTCAAGCTTAGAGAACACTTTAGCTCCTCTGAGCTGCTCAAAGAGTTCGTTGATGTTGGGGAGCGGATACTTGTTCTTAATCGTCTTCTTGTTCAATGGCCGGTAGTCAACACAGAGACGCTCCGTGCCATCTTTCTTCTTGACAAATAAGACACCACAGCCCCACGGAGATGTACTTGGTCTGATGAGACCCATACTCTCCTGCTTATCAAGCTGCTTCTTCAATTCCTTCAATTCATCCGGAGAGAGTTTGTATGGACGCCGGCACGCAGGCTCAGTGCCCGGCTCGAGTTCAATGACAAACTCCACCTGACGGTGTGGAGGCATGCCTGGAAGTTCTTCTGGAAAGACGTCTTGATATTCTTTCACCACAGGAATTTGATCTATGGCATTAATTTCGCCCTTATCATTGAGAGAGAAAAGCCGAATAGTATTATCCCTGGAGGCAAAGATAATCACATCTTCATCAGAATGAGTCAACTTGACTTCCTTTTGAGCACAATCAATGTGAGCATCATGCTGAGAAAGCCAATCCATTCCGAGGATGAGGTCGATGTCAGAATTACCAAGAATCACCGGTTTAGCCATAAAACAATAATCACCCACGCGAATGGAAACATCCGGAGCATATAAACTGGAATGCAATAGTTTGCCTGGAGAAACAACTGACAATTCTCTTGGCAAACTTCTGGTGACAATGTTGTGCTTGGATGCAAAAGGATATGACATGAAAGAGCATGTAGCACCTGAATCAAATAACACTTTAGCTGGAAAAGAGTTAACTGGAAGGTTACCCAGAATGACATCAGACGAATTCTCCGCTTGTGCTGCATTCATCAGATTGACCCTTGCAGACTTTGGATCATGCCTGACAATAGCTGAACTCATAGGTGGAGGAGGTGGAAGACGCTTCGGATTCGGACATCTGTTGGCATAGTGACCTTTCTGAGTGCATTTGTTGCAAGTCACTTCTGAGAGAGGACGGAAATGAGAGCCACTGGACTTGGAGCCTTGAGACTGAAACTGCTTCTTTGACTGGTTGCTCAGGTTGGGTGGGTGGGAGAAACCACGACCACTAGAGTTCTTGTTGTTAGAGTTGTTGAAGTTGTTGTAAGGAGCTCGAATCACTGGAGGAGGAGGAAGGCAGAATTTCTGTTGTTTCGCAGCCAACTGAGACGATGAGGAAGAGTGAACAGCATCTCGAATTCTCTTCTTAGAAGCCTCCATCTTAAGATGAGCTGCTTCTTGTTTCAAAGCCATGTTATAGAACTTATCGAATTCATCGGGCTCGAACAAAGTGAGAGCAAGCTGAAGTTCATCTTTGAGACCTCCACGGAACTGATAGATTTTACTCTTGGCATCAGGAATGTCTTGCTTTGCATAGCGAGCGAGGTTTTGAAACTTGACATTATACTGATAGACTGTCATGGAGCCCTGCTTGAGGTTGCAGAATTGCTCACGCATACCCTCGATGACACTTGTAGGAATGTGGTGCGAGCGGAAATCCTTGCAGAAATTCTCCCAAGAGATCACTTGACCCGGCCTTGAGTCTTTGTACTGCTGCCACCAGTCAGCTGCTTGATCTTTCAGTTGGAAGGCTGCAAACTTCACATAGTCATCTTCTTTCACGTTACTGCACTCAAAATGCTTCTTTATGTCGGTCAACCAATCCTCAGCATCAAGAGGGTCGACACAGTAACTGAAAGCTTTAGGATTGTTAGCCAGGAACTGGTTGAGAGTAGCATGGTGCTGCTGGAAGAAGTTGCCTTGATTCCCTGGAACACCCTGATTAGCTTGATTAGCTTGCATCATCTGCATCATCTGCATCATCAACTGAGTGTTCTGAGCAGTAGTCTGCATAATTGCTCTCCAAGCCTCAGGCGGAGGAGGAGGGGAAGGAGGATGTTCTGGGCCCTCTTCCACCTCTGGGTTAGCATTCGGAACCTTTTTCAGAGCCATCCTGTAAGAGATGACCACGAATCAGCAATTGATTGACAAAAGGAATAAGTTGAATCAATGGAATGAATTGCAACAAGTCTTCACAATAATCATTCGAACAATAAGAACGAATGAAATCATCCGAACAAGAGGAACGAATGATATTCTTAGTTAAATGATAACATCAGTCTTCACGAGAAGCCACATAGGGATCAAAAGGATAAAATAAGTAAACAACAAGATACGGAAAGGAACAAACACAAGAGAGGAGTTTCGTTCTAACATCTTTGTGCTGAAAGCATATGAACGCGTTACGAAAAGGTTTTGCAATCCCCAGATCAGCATAGCCAAGGACCCTTTAAGATGCAACTCCTGATAGTAACATCGGTCATATAACCCCTTCACTCAATGTCGAACCCCGAACTCACTAACCTGCATTCGTTGGAAGAATGCCTACGATCTACTGGATAAAACCCACCTATAGTTTTCCGAAAGATTCCAGTTATGCAATCAGGTGTTGGGGATACACGGGAAGCACCGCGCAATCAACTCTAACCTACATCCAGGTGTATCCATCCTTCAACACATAACCAGTCTTTCTCGGAAACTGTGTACCTCGGACCTTCGAAAAGCATCCACTATAACAAGCTATGGCAATACTCCCGAACTACCTCCCCAGTACTGGGTGATGTCGGAGTTATCTTGACACTGGCCGTATAGGGGAGATTTTCGATGTCGGCCGTCTTAAGTATTTAGTACTGTCGTGATATGCTTGTTACAATGATACCCCGAAGCTCAACTCCTCGGTAACAGGAGGCATCGGGAACAATATCCTTGTCACAAGAACATCGAAACAATCCCAGAATACTCGCGGGATTCCTAAAAAAAAATTTGTGCAAAATTTGAAGATAGGAGAGACAAGAGTAGACGTCAGGAGTCCTCACCAGAGAGAAAGGGGATGAGAAGCAAAGAAATCCTACTCTCCGATATAATATAGGACTCAAAAAAGTTTTCTGTGTGTGCCTAGACTCGACCGTCAACGATTCGATCAAACAGTGGGGGCTCCTAGGTCGGAGAAGGCTCTGAATACCAACTTGTAATGCCCAGGATGGAGTTATACCTCCTACGTGTCGAGGCACGACTTAAAGGCATAAATCCATCCTAGAATGATCTCAAGTTTGGTAATCTTTGCACAACTCATGTAAAAGAGGGATAGTAAACTGAAAAAATAGTTGGCTTACACTCGCCACGTCACAGAATTACAGTACAAGTCTCAAACATCATACATTAAGAGCACTACAACCCTCTAAGGGCAAAAGCCAAATGTCAAAGTACCAAACTCAGATAAATAAACCACAGGCGGATCGAATCCTAGTAAGAGACTCCACTACTGATCGTCCGGGTAGCGCACGTAGTACCGACTACGCTCCTCGTCGTACTCCCAATCCAGCTCGGTGCCATCACCTGGATAGCTCACAGCTGGACCTGCATCTGGTGTGTGAAGTAACTGTGAGCCACAGAGGACTCAGCAAACCCGTTCCCGGGTAACAGAACTATTTAAGCCTTTGGGTGAGGAAAAGGCTGAAGAAAAGAATAAGTTTGCAACAGCAACTAGCATCTAGCTTACGTAAGTGAGAGCGAGAAGAGAAGGCCTCGGCGAGAAGTGATCACGAAGTGATCCTAGCTACAAGCTCACAAACATAACCCCTCCGTGTTCAACTCCCGAATCCCTATTCGGAAATTGACAGTCACGGAACACACGCTGGTAGTGTATTAGCAACATTGTGTCAAGTTATCTACAACCGGAATTAACAAGCTCCCATCTGCCACATAACCGCGGGCACGGCTTTCGAAAGTTCAAACCCTGCAGGGGTGTTCCAACTTGACCCATTACAAGCCCTCGATCCGCGGAGTCGCAACTCCAAAGTGGGAAGACCCGAGTATCCTCGGAATCCCGTGCTCAAGATATACCGAGCTAAGGTAAGGCTAATCCAGCAAATCCTCCCGGCGTGCCGACACCCTGATAGTAGCCGCGCGTATCTCGTCTCAGGCCACGACCGGATGGGCGATCCCACAGGTTTTTACCAGACCTTGAGTTTCCTCGAGGTGGCCCCGCGTAACCCCCAGTTTGGACCAACACTCATGAGGAGCACTGGCCCGGGTTGTTGAATTAAGAAAAGGGTTTATAACTCCCTATGCAAGTTTAGTTTGTTATTAGGCAAATAATACCAATGTTGGGACTTGCTGGAAAAGACTTAGCACTTAGCGGTTTATCGAGGGGGTCCCATACACCCCAACCGTGTTAGGAATGCATAATCAAGGAACACAATACCGGCTTATATGGATCCTAACGGCATGAGTGGAACAAATCACCAAGCAAAAGGCTTAGCCTTCCACCCTTGCCAATATATAGATGATTTCAGTTATAGCATTTATATAGTGTGATATAACCCAACCAAACTTCAACATGGAGCAAGCATCTTCGATCTTCACCTGCAACTAGCAATGCTATAAAAAGGGCTGAGCGAAGCGTACTTAGCCAAGCAACGGTTTGCATAGGTAGGTTGGTTAAACATGGCAATTGGTTACAAGTAGGAGGCTGACAAGAAGATCATGGGCATCGAGGCAAAACTATAGATCGAGACTACTAGCAATAGGCAAAGATAGTAATGTTATCGGGGTTCGATCATCTTGCCTGAAGAGAACTCGTTCGGATCATAAGAAGGGTCCTCGTGCTCAACCTCGTCGGAAACCTCGTGCTCAACTTCGTACCCGGTCTCAGCTTCCGGCTCTAAACAAAACAATCACACCAAGCACCAATCAACAAGATGCAATGTACACTCGAAAAACATGAATGCATGATGGATGCACTAAAGATGCACACGGAGCACGGAAAAAATATCACTCAAGCAAAACACCTCAAAACATGATAACCATCTGATATTATTAATCTACACAGAAAAATCAATCAAGTTTGATATAAGATTCGCTGAAATCGGAGTTACGGGCTAAAAGTTATGCCCGAAACAAGATTTGAGCGAAAGCTGAAAATTACAGCAACATAGCATCTTTGGAGCTCAAAATAATTAAGCTACAGCACCCAAAAAGCATGGCAAAGGACTTGAACACAAACTAGACATATAGTACAGCAACTAAGTCCAAAGTGCACCCCCAACGGAGTCACGGATCAATAGCAATGATCTTGGACATATTGAACTTTACAATAAAATTCTGGCAGCAGAATTTTATTGAAACTTTAGAGCAAAAGATAAACATGCTACAGCCACTCAAATGGACATGTGAGGACATGGATGGAAAGACAACAATATATACTACAAGGAACAATCAAAATCCACCCCAAAACTATCATGCTTTGTCCTAGAACATCACACGAACATGGCATCGAAACGTTACAGATTTCAGACTTAGTGAAAAATCACTAAGTCCTAAAACAGCAATATCATCATAGCATATAAAAGAGCATGTTTAAGTCACCTCGAAACTAAACATGGCAAAGGGTAAGCACCTCCTCAAAGTGCACATGAAGGTGATCCCGAAACACACAAGCATGCTTCATAGAGGTGAACACAACGATTGCAACGAGCTCAACAAGATGGCATTTCATAACAAGTGAAAACACATCATATGAACATGGCACTTTGCAACGATGATAACAAGGCAATAATAAATCTACCATGCAACCTATCACAAGCAACACGTAGTTCGTGGCAAGACGAACACGTGGACATGTCATTTGCATCATTTGGACAAACGAGCTAAAAGATATCACATGGCAAAGGTGGCATGAAAATAACACATAACAGCAGTTTATATCATGATGCACTCTTGCAACAGCAAAACAAGCACCTAGACGATCTCTAACATGCATGACAACAACAGGTAAAACGTAGAGCACATCTCCACGAACGTCTGGACATGCTACACGCGCAAAACGGATCTACAGACAAAAAGTTATGCAAGTTTGAAACTAGCATCACAGATCAATAAACTGGGACTTAGTGAAATTTAGGGTTCCACCTTAGAACAGATCAGATCTGGAAAAACGGAGGTGGGGCGAGGCCCACGGGCGGAGGCGGCCCGTTGCGGAAGAAGAGGCCCGGCCTGGCGCTGGGCTGCGGGCGCTCCAGGCGGCTGGCGCGCGCGGTGTGGAGGAGCCTCGGCCCAGCCGAGTGAGGCGGCCCAGGCCCGCGGAGGCGAGGCGGGAGCCTGGCGGAGGGCGGCGCGCCGCGGGAGGCGAGCGGTGGCGCTGGGCCTCGCGGCTGCGGTCGGCCCAGCCGAGGAGGGAGGCGGGAGGCGGCGAAGTGGGGACCCGAGGGGGCCGCGGTACGGGCCGGTCGACTGGGAGGCCCAGGGGGCGATGCGGCGGCGTACGGCCCGAGCGCGTCAGTGGCGAAGCTGGGCTCGGGCGAAGAGGCGAAGGGGAGGCCCGGAGGGAGGCGGATCGGGGAAGGTCCAGGCTTCGGCGGAGAAGTGGCCTCGAGGCCGAGGCGACGAAGGAGAGGCGCGGGCGTGCGTTGACCCGGCGCGCTCGAAGCTGGCGGTGGAGATCGAGGGACTGGCCGGAGAGGCTGGTTCCTCGGGATCCAGGAAGGATTTTTCTTGGATCTGAGGAAGAAGGAAAAAAAAGAGGGGAGAGAGGAGGAAGAAGAAGGGGATGCCCAAAATAGAGTAGGGGTCTATAAATAGCAGGGATTTAGGGTTAGGGAGAGTTTAGGGACGCTAGGAGCCCTCCGATCGCGATCCGACGGATCCGATCGCGGGGATAGATTTTAAAGGCCTAGAAGGAGATAACAGACTGCAGTAGAGGTGTTTCCGGGACACGAAGTGAAGACACTTCGGGCCCACACGAACAACGGATGACAAAGTCAACGGAGTCCAAACGAGACGAGATTTGAGAGGCGGGTTGCACACAACAAAACAACAACACACACAGCAACCTCGCGGCACACCGGTGACGAAAAACGCCCGAACAACAAAGTAGGCCTACGGGACGTCACGGACACGTGAGGGAGCTCCGGAACGCGAAACGGACAACGGGAAGAAACACGACGAACCGGATGCAACCCACAACACAAATGCAATGCAATGCACATGTCTACAAGATATGAATGAATGCCACACACACACACAACAAAACGACGAAAACCCGAAAGACAAAGAACCCGGAATGGAAATAGATGAAGCCGGAGATATATTATATGCCCAAAAGGGAAAGTATTACATCCGGGGCATTACAGAAGTAGAGCAAGGCCGGTTTCGAAGGAAGTTATACCTGAGGATCACCGGGATGTCGCTAGGTGGGCGGCGGGAGGCCGGATCTGCCCACACTACGGCAGTGAGGAAGAAGGGGTGGGAGGCCCTCCCTCGCCAGCGATGCTTGGGAGAGAACGGCAGGGCACGCTGATCGGGACGTGCCGGCAGTGGGTAAGAGCCGTGGTCGAGGACGACCGCGTGAACGTTGCACCTTCTCACCTTCCTGGCAGAGAGGATCCGGCTGGATCTGTGACCAACGGTGAGTAGAGAGAGAGAGTGTGGCCACCGCGGTCGTGTTTAGATCTGGAGAGGACGAGACAGTGTGAAGAGAGCAACACTTGCAAGCAAGCACGGAGGCTCTTTTGTCTACCGACCAGAGCCGGCTTGACCTCGGTAATGACTGTCGAGAAGTCTTCATGCACGTGCCCCGGAGGCGCAGTTGTCGTCATTTTGATTTGAAGCACCGGATTATAACATATAACACGAAAAAATGCCACATGACAAGAAATCATAACCTCACTGCCCAAAGGAGACAAGATGAATCCCGACAGACAAACTAGACGAGGATCAAAGCTCAAATTAAAGATAAACTCGTAGAAAAGGGGTCCGTCGATAGATGTCCTAATTAACATAGTCGGCTTGACCTAGATGGCAGCCGAGTAGTCTTCGTGCAAGTGACCCAATGACTAGCCCAACTCAGTTGTCACTGTTTAACCCTCCCAGTGATCCAAAGCACATGACACCTAATTTTGCGAGATGACAAGAAACCTTTTTTTTTAGATTTCTCACTAGAACTACAGCCCTGTACAACACAGCCTGCACGATATGTAGACGATAGCCAATCCAGGCGTGTCTGCTAGAGTCTGGTCACATGCATGGACGAACTGGTCTTCCGTGTCTTGCAGGGATCGTCCAGGTACCAACGTATGTACTTCTATTAACTCACCCGACTTGCGGGGCCGGGGAGTGTGCCTATGGTCGGTTCTCAATTGCGGTTCCACATGTGTGTGCAAACGCAATATGACACGCGTTCCATTCAGAAAGCGGCGTGGTAGACCGACCGACCGTCTTGGTGCGACGCGAATGCGACAGGCGTGCTATATACTCCATACATGTGTACCGCCATTTTCTTGAGGCTTTGCTCCATGGCGCAATGCATGGATACAAAATTAGTATAGTGTACTATTTAAAAGTCGAGGGCGGGGCTTTTCCCGTGCAGTAGGCGGGGCAGTTCCGCCTAGTCAGTTCGACAGAGACGTGAGAAGATGAGGGAGTAGGCTGCTGCAAACATAGGGCTGTGTGATTTGACAGTGAGTTACTGCTGGGCAGGTGGGGCCCACCGATTTGACCTGCCATTATCATTTTAACTGCCAAGCCGGATTCCTGACCACCTCCATACAGGTGCCTCTCCCGATGCTCCACCATGTAGAGGCTGTCTCTTGCTTGAGAGCCCACTCCTCCACTTTTCCCTTGCCTCTTTCCCCCACATATGCAAAAGTGCCATGTAAAGCGGGCTTATAGCCCACTATTGTACTTGATCCTACAGGTGCTAAGCCTGCCACATAGGCATAAAGTCTGATGTGCCAAGTTAATTAAGAAGAGAGAGACTAGTTTGGTGATCCCGGGAAGAAACGGTGATAAGTGTGTGTACCTAGATGAAGCAAACTTAGGAACAAAAAACTAAGCACCTATGCATTGGGGACTTGAGTTTCTAAGCCATTTAATGCCCATAACACCTCATCTAAGCACCATTTCATTGGAAGAGGTCACTCCTTGGCAGATGCAATAAATACTACGAAGAAAGAGATAGAGAGAAGTAAACAAAAAATACTCTTATAGCCAACCTTATATCTAACCTTGTTGTATGAGTGACTAAGGCTACCCATAATGGTAGTATCATACGTAGTATCATGCATGCCAATTAGGCAGTTTTGATGAGGTGGAATAGTATTTAATGAAGTAAGAGAGGGTTGAGTATCATATCATGATACTGTATCATATTAAATGATGTGCTACTATGAGTCATGCATGGCAATAAATGAACCATTCTATGATACCAAATATGATACTATGCACTAAGGATGTAGTATCAAACACTAGTATCATATGCATGATACTAGTATATGATACTCCCCACTACGACCAGCCTAAGTGATGACTATGTATGACATGCCAACATCGGATAGCCTAATGCACCATGTTAAATCTCGAAGGGCGCGACCGCGTGAGCGAGCGAGACGACAGTCGTGGTAGGTGCGACCATGATACGGGCTGCTGGCAGCCCTTGGATCTGAGATCGAACGGTCGCATGCTAAGTTGTTGAAAAATTGCAAAATAACCCTCCAGGGTAGGATATTCACCCATAGGTCTAGAATCACGGCATGCAACCGTTCGATCTCAGATCCAGGGGCTCTTGGAAGCCCGTATCATGGGAGAATGGAAAGCTTTGTATCACCTGTAATTTTCCCGACGCTTGACATGACATCGAAAGCCATTTAATGGGGCATTGAGTAGACATGACATCTAATTGGGCCCCCATAGTACCGTGCATGAATCCATTTATCCACCAGGCAAGCCGCTACCCTACCATTCGCATGCGCCCCCCACTCGACATTTTTACAATCGATAAACCGCTCCTAGTCGTCCCGTCCTTTCACATTACGGCAGTTCCACTAATCCTAACCCTCCTCCCAAATCCATGGTGTCCCAAATCTCGATGATCCGCGATGAGTACAAGGTTAGAACCATCACCGACGATGAGTTCGACGTCATCTACACCCGTTCTTCCGCAACGGTGAAAGAATGCCTTGCTCGCTTCAAATGCATGTTTGAAAACTCAAATGATGAGTGGGTCACTGGGCTAGATGTTGAGTACACCACAGTCCTGGGAAGCGAGAAGAAACAAAAGGATGTAGAGAAGAAGAAGCCCGTCAAGTGCATGACTTATGCTTGGTCTACCACATATGCCATCCTGACGTTGAGTGCGAGGAATTTAAGAACTTCCTTAAGGGCGGCCGAGTCAAATTCGTTACTGTAGACTTTAGGAACGACAAGGAAATCCTGGGTCGGATAGGCCTCGTTATAAGCGACCCCTTCGACCTCCAGAAGGAAGGACTGGTGCCCTCCCTTGATCATCCTTCAATGTTGACCCTGGGAGGAGCCATGGTTCATCCTATGTACGGTGAACTGAAAAAACCTCCGCACATGTTTCATCGTGCATGGTAGTGGACTGTACTAGATATAGACCACATCCACTACGCCGCAATGGATGGCTACCTTTGTTTAAATATCTACAAGGGTTGGATGAAGAGCAAGAGCCAAGTGTGCGGTTCAAGCAAAGAAGTATCGTCCAAGAGGAAGAGGGACAAGGATGAAGTCGAGGACGTGGACGAGGACTCCGAGTAAGGTGGCAGTGTCGTTGCTCATGGTGGTTCTAATGCAGTGTCCATCGGATTAGTTGCTTAGTTTAATTTCTGGTGTGCTTAGTTTTATTTGAGGGGTGTGTTGTGCTGAGCCCCCAGCAGAACTATGTTATGTTTCTTCTCGTTATATTTCCTACATTTCATCTTTTAGTTGGTATAGTACTACCACTCGTTTCTTGACATTATATACGTACAATATATATATGGCCAACATCATATAGCCAGCAGTTTAGTTGTCAAAGAATTTTAGGGTGCTTAGTTTTGTCAAAGAATTCCAGGGTGCTTAGTTTTATTTGAGGGGTGTGTTGTGCTGGACACCATTAACTTATCATTGTGAGAATCGGCTTATTTTTGTCATGTAGCATGGTCAACGGGTTTGACGTGAAAATAACAATGTCTAATGCCATTTTTGACCAAACATCTAACTTAACGATGGCATTTTTTATATATCTAATTGCATTTTTGAGCAGGCATCTCATGAATCGATGGCATTTTTTGAGTAGTTGTAACTTCTAATGGCAAGACTGAGTAGTGATACACAACTAGTGACATAAATAATAAGAACCCAAGAATTAAGTAGGGCTAATTTCTTTATTTCTTTATACCTTTGTGTGTGAAACAATATACGCTGCCTCCAGCCAGATTTTCTTTACAGAGGCAACATAGAACTATATGAGGGGCCTGTTAAATTTTGGAATTATTCCGGGTTCATTTGGCCTTTTTTATACATTAATTGAGTTCCTGGTCATTTAATGTGCATAATTCAAATTTGAACTACAAGCACATGCTCCCGTGCACCAAAGTTGACTGAAAAATCACATGTGTGTCCTCGGGTGAATTTCTAGGTCCCATGCAAGAAATGGGAATGAAATTCAAACATCAAGGCATCATGGTTTGTCCGAGAACATTGAGAAGCTTGGTTTTAAAATTCTTGTAAAGCCAAAACATGCCTGAAAATCATAAAACTTGGCATGGTGTCATGTCATAGTACAACCATGTTGGGGTAAAAAAATTGCAGAATAGGAACAAGTTTTGGTATAAGTTTCTTGCAAACTGGAGCTTCTCTCACGAAGGCTCGTGGTTCTGAGAGGGAACGTGTCACCTTTGCGTGCATAATTCAAATTTTCAATACAAGCACATGCTCCAGTGCACCAAAGCTAGTTGAAAAATCACATGTGTGTCCTCGGGTAAATTTCTAGGTCCCATACCAGAAATGGGAATGAAATTCAAACATCTGGGCGTCATGGCTCGGCTGGAAACATTGAGAAACTTTGTGTTTTAATTCCTGTAAATCCGAAACACACATGAAAATCATGAAACTTGGCTTGGTTCCATGACATGGCACCAACATGTTGTGGTAATTTTGATGTCCGATTTTCGAAGGTGCACACATTAACAATCAACAAAGTCATTTTGGAACAAGTGTTGTACCGTTACAATCGGAAACACAAGTATTATTGAAACCATGGGCGTTCTATTTACCATTTACGTGCCGCCAAGCGTCTCCTTTTTTTATTAGCTAGGAGGCGCCGTGCAGGGTAGCTATTTGAGTACGGGAGGTGTGCGATCAGACCCCTGTGTGTGCTTATCGGGAGGAGAGCCCTTTGACCTCCATCTACCGTTCACATCTCTCCCAAGGTCTCCATTAATGGCGCCCGAGCATCTGTTTAATGGCGTGGCAATGTCTCACTCGACTAAGATTTAAGGGAGAAAAAAGAAACTCTAAAAAGAAAATTTTGCACGGATCTTGATGTAAGATCCGACGGACCTATATAGTATCTACTGCGACTTATAGCAAGACTGACGAATATATATAAGGACGACGAGAGTGGATAATAATTGTCTTACATAATTAGGAAGATAATTAGAAATGCCACATGCGGCTACGTCCGAAATATACAAGGGCAAAAGAAGAAGGAAGACGCATATAACGATCTGGCTCGCTGATCTCTACTTTCTTTATGCGTTGCAGGTCGCGGAGACTAGTTCTCGCGGCGGGCGATGATCTCTTTCATCAGTTTCATGTCCTTAATACGCTGCTTGGCAGCATCCATGGATTCCTCCACCAGCCTGTTGTGCTCAATGCGGAGCATGGCATTCTCGTCCATAAGTTTCTTGATGATGACGCAAAAGAAGAAGGAAGACGCATACAACGATCCGGCTCGCTGATCTCTACTTTCTTTATGCGTTGCAGGTCGGGAGACTAGTTCTTGCAGCGGGCGATGATCTCTTTCATCAGTTTCATGTCCTTAATACGCTGCTTGGCAGCATCCATGGATTCCTCCACCAGCCAGTTGTGCTCGATGCGGAGCATGGCATTCTCGTCCATAAGTTTCTTGATGATGATGCCCGTCCTCTACAACACGGCAGTGGTCTCCTCCTCCTGCTTCGCCCATCTGGTGATCTTCGCCCTCAGCAGGTCGTGCTCGCCCGGGAGCTTCGCATTGCCCTCCCCCAGTTGCCGGATGACGCCGGTACCCTCGTCCTACATCCTCTCCCAGCCAGAGATCTGATCCATCTGACTATGGACTATCGCATGCATGCGCCTGTAAGAGTCCTCGCATGCCCACGAGAAATTTTCCAAGGCCGCCGCAGCGCGGCGGGATGTCCCTGCTACTTTGGCGGAACGGTGGGACATCTCTGCTGCTTCCGCGGCGTGGCCGGACCAGTCTGCTACATCGACGTTGCGGCGGGACCTCCGTGCTACTTTGGCGGCGCGGCAGGACCTCTGTGCTGCTACTGCTGCGCGGCTGGACATGTCGGCTCCTTTTGCGGCGAGGTGGGACATCTCTCGTGCTTCCTCTTCCATGCTCACCTCTCCCTGGTGGAAATCTCTCGACACAGAACTCACGCTGGCTATGGCTTGATTGACTTGATTGTTTTTTGTGGATGAGGTGTTGAGGAGGAATGTGCAGTCATCTTATAACTGAGTACTACTAATACGCTCCTAAGTAGGAAACCATTTAGGTTGTGATCGGTGTGAACAGATTTGCAATTAAATATAGCGTGGTAGTAGTAGTAATTTGGAATGTGACGAGACGCGCTCAAAATTTATTGATGGTTCCAGTTTCGAAGTGCGACACTATTCCCGGATGGCGTAACGTCGGCATGTTTTCTCGGCTGTGGTGTAGCATATTCCATGGTACTAGTTCTTTTTCTACTGATGTGTATGTGCCAAAACTGGCACCGTCGGATACATATCTTACGCTTGGCGTTCGACAGGAATAGCCTCGTGGCGAGCTATAAACTAGTCTTTTTTCAAACGCATTACACCTATCTCTCGGGACTTCTCGCACACAGCATCACTGCTCCCTAGGTCGATGCCACCCACATACAGTTGTACTCTGAGAAGAGGTGCACGCATGCACTCGTCCTCTCTCACACACGCATCTGTAGCTACGAATTGCAGTGTTCTCAACCATCCGATTGGCTCTATCATAGGTTTCACGTTGATCCTTGGCCTTGAGATTGAGATGTTTCAAACGCGGAGGCTAAGATGGAGGTGCAAGGTTTTAGTTAATGTGCGGGCCGCACACGGCACCAACACGACACAAGCTTCGTCTGCCTGGTGCGCATGCAGTCAGGTGAGTTGTCCAAGTATAGACACAACCAGGCCCCCGTTGGTATCCATGCCTCGACTTTGGCTGGTCAAAGTGGAGAGTAACATAGACCAGTTACTAGTCTATGTTACTAGTACCTTCATAGTGGGTAGTGTCATATAGTATATGCATAATTTGGCGACGAGCGCTCTCTATATGTACCACATTTTTTCTTTAATTACATCTTGTTAGTTTATGGCGCAATCCATCGATACTACTACTATACAGATGTATACATTTTTTTAAAGGCTAGAGGGCGGGGCAGTCTAGCTTGGTCCTTTTCACGAGAGGCGAGGGCCTTTGTGATTTGACTGCTCATTACTACTGGAAGGCGGGGCCTTGTGATTTGACTGCTCTTATAAATGTGCTGACGACCTGAGGAGGAGCAAAGAACCGTGTGGTATACTCAAGTTTTCCACTGGAGTACGACGGAGGAGCACGAAACATGGCAGCCCAGTGCCATATCCTCTACTCACAAATCTTATTATATATTACTAGCAAGAGGCATTGTTCTATTGGTGATAAAGAATGATCTAATTTGCTAGTCATCTCATTTTTAGCATTGTTCTATTCATGCCTCGCAGAGAAGGAAACACATGCGGCGGAACACCCGAAGCAAAATAAGAAACACTGGAGCAAAAGAAGGAGGATTATCACCCCAAAAAAAGAAGGAAGACACACAAGTCTGGGGCGCTGCTCTCACTACATGAAGGGTTGCTGGCCGCGGAGTCGTGACTACTTCTTCATCGCCTCCACGACCTCCATCTCCTTGCACGTCTCCTCCGCCATCTTCATCATTGTTTCCATGACGCGGGATTTCTTGACGCGAGCCTTCAGCATCTGTTCCGCGACCGCATTACATACCTTGACAGCAGCCGGGTGCTCGATGCCGAGCTTCGCCAACTCCTCCTTCTGTTCCATGATGAGCACCTGCAACATCTTCATCGAGGAACTACTATTCTCATGCAGCTTCTTCCAGCCAGCGTTATCCTCCTTCAGCAGGTCGAGCTCGTGGCAGAGCTTCGCCTTGTCCACCTGAAGTTGCAGGATTTTGCCACTCGCCTTCTTCTCTGAGGCAATGCTCTTCTTCAGCAGCATCACCAAGCCGGCGGTCAACTCCCCCTGCTCATTGAGCTCAGCGGGCATGTCGTCGAGGCTCTCCTTCAACAGCTCCACCAAGCCGTGGATGAACTCCTTCTGCTTATTGAGGTGCTTATTGAGCTGATCGGGCATGCCGTCGAGGGATAATGACTCCAGCGCCGCCAGCTCGGCATGTTCGCCTCCGCGTCTAGGGCGCTCCTGGGAGCCATCGCCTGCCCGTGAGAGATCTTTTGAGGTCTCTGCGTGGCGGCGAGCCCTCTCTTTTTTTTCCGCAGCCATGGTTGCCGCTCCCTTGTTACAAGTAGTTCTCGACCTAGAGCTCTGCACACCGGCCATGGCGAGGACGGACGAAGAAGGAGGACTTATGAGGAGGAAGGTAGAGTAATTTTCGGTTAGGTAGTTCCTCTTTTTATAACCTAAGTACTAGCACTAGTACTAAAACCTGCATGGAACACGTTCAGGTTTGGTACGTATTGGTAGGTGTGAGGAGGCTTGCACTTAATTGTAGCACTAGTACTTTCGAATGTGATGGGAACAAGGTAAAGATTAATTGATGGTTTTTGGTTTCGAGGCCTAAAACGGCTCCCGATGAGTTTAGTGGAACATAAATTTCAAGTAGACTACACTGCTCAGATGCATAAATATTATGTTACTGTCAAAAATTGGCACAAAATACGAAGGAGACCAATGGAAGTACTACTAGCAACCCATGATTTAACTACTCGCATGCGCGCAGTGGAGTAGTAATGTCTTTCTTCCGCCCTCACGTCCACGCAATTTGCATGCGCTGTATTAATTGACCATCAATGAAGTGAAGGACTTTACACGCGTCAAATTATCACATGGGGTGGATCTTGGTACAAAATTGTGTCCGCCCGTGTACCCGCGTGTGTGTACGAGGAAATGAGTGCGTGTGTGGCGTGAGTGCATATCTTGGCTTCGTGCATGTACCGCCAGTGCGGCTCAGGGAGGACGAGTACATTCTTCTGGAACCAGCAGCATGTCACTGTGATCAAACCACACAAGGATGTCGCGACAACGGCTCCACATGTGCCACGTGGCTTCATGAACTGTAAGAGAGACACTGTGTAGCGCGCCATTGTGTTTTGCACATACTCGAAGTACTAGTAAGGTACATGTGCATTGCACGCATCAGATTTTGCAACCAAATTATGAATAAATACCACACTGTAGCATGTAAGCTCTGAGTCATATATGCCTGATGTAGACCTTCGTTTAATTCTTATAGTTCATATCATTCAAAATCAATTAGTTTTTATAAAAAAAAACCTAGGGCCTCTTCGATTCGTAGGATTTCCAAAACGCGGGAATAGGAAGAACATGGGATTAGAGTGGAATCTCGTCTTGAATCCTACAGGATGGTACGAGTGTTTGATTGTGCATAGAAAAAATGCAGAATTCTTTCAAAGAGGTTTGAGTGGATGGGATGTTTCCTATGAAATCTAGTGCAAATGAATCATATGTAAAAATTCCTATGGTTTACAATCCTACGAATCAAACAACCAAGATAGGAAAAATTCCTAAGGATTAGAATCCTCCAAAATTCCTTTGAGAATCCTTTCAATTAAATAAGCCCTTAATCTATTTTATGATTCATGGAATTGTGTGTTGTAAAGCATAAAGTAAAAACAAATAATGGCAGTTCAACTAGAAAAATAATTTGGGCAGTTATGATACAGAAGATTCTAGAACAAAGGAGAACCACTGTTGTTTTGAGATTTGTGCATTATGCTTAAGTTCAACCATGGATTCTGCCAAATTGTACATGTGGCAAAATCCGGTGGGGGGCTAGAAGATGGTGCGAGGGGCCGAGTGGAGGGAGACTATGAAGGAGTGCACAACTGCAAGATCGATATTTAGAGAGAGGGGGCGAGAACGTGCGCTGTTGCGCGCAGTGGCGGAGCCATGAAAAATGTCCCATGAGCTAGGGGACCAAGCATTGCTAATCCTTTACGAGGAGGGCCAATTCATCAACTTAAACCATTTTTACTAGCAATTGTCTAATGATCACATTCATATTAGCCTCGACATATAGTGATGTTAGGGGGGGCAGGGCCCTTGCTGCCCACTGTCTTCACCATTGTGCGCGTCTGAGAGATGAAGCAGAAGGCATGGATGATGATAGGGGGGCGTTGGATATATAATTAATGTGGGTGTATTAGCTATATATGTAATCCTATATAGAGAGGTATAGATTGATCGCTGTGGACGTGGGAAAGAGGGTGAGACCTCACTAGATATGTAGATTGATCGGTTTATTTGGAAAACTATGAAAGACCTAGCTATATATACACACACACATAGAGGAACATCGATTGTTGCGCAAGCATGTGAGAGATAAAGTATGCCCGATATGATGGAGAGGGGGCTGTGTGTGTGTGTGTGCGCGCCTTCATGGGAGACCGACCTGGAGAAAAATATTGCATGTGTGCGATGGATAATGCCGATTGGTAGTGTGTGTGCATGCATGCACGAGAGAAAGTTAGTGGTGCAATTATAAAGAGAAGACCAATGTGTGGGTGTAAAAGACTAGGTGAGGTCATAATCAATGTAAAGTTGAATTCAAATATTTGAATAAGAGATCACGATGTTTGAAACCCATGCATGCATGAATATAACGGAGATCTGCGCGGTGTGGTTTGGAAATGAGCATGTTGCAATGTATACACATTGAACAAGATCATATTGGTTTGAATTTGAGATACCGATGGCAGACATTGTTTGGCCACATTGCATCCGTGCATGGACACACTATTATAATCGGAGATGATGGGTGGCTTTCGCATCACATATCTATATCTATACCCCTATATATATATATATATATATATATATATATATATATATATATATATATATATATATATATATATATATATATATATATAGATATATATATATATAATATTTTATATTTTTTATATAGTATGCGGATAACTTTAACGTTGAAAGATGGTCGTTGGATGAGGCCATCCGATAGTGCAGAGCTGGCAAATTTGAGCACTACTGGCTGTTGGATATCATCTAGATTCCACCAGATTTTGCCACATGTACAATCTAAAAGACTCTATGGTTGAACTTAAGCATAATGCACAAACCTCAAAACACAAGCACTTCTTCTTTGTTCTAGAATCTTCTGTATCAGAATTGCCCAAACGTTTTTCTATATGATTTGTTTTTACTTTATGCCTTACAACGCACAATTCCATGAATCTTAAAATAGATTAGCTTTCTTATAAAAACTAGATGATTTTGAATGAAATGAACTATAAGAATTAAACGAACATCTACATCATGCATATATGACTCAAAGCTCACATGCTACAATGTGGTATTTATTCATAATTTGGTTGCCAAATCTCATGCGTGCAATGCACGTGCACCTTACTAGTCTAAATGGTGTCTGTGTGTGTATTGTGCGTGTTAAACACATTGTACGTAGTATATATACTAGTCTAAATTGTCTTTTTCTGTACACGTTAAGCTTGTTCTCCCGAAATCTCAAGCCGCTCCTTGTTATGCCGAAATTTCAAGCGAGGGTCTCTGTCTATCGTGCTGTGGAACTCCCGCCTCTTCAACCCGCGCCTTGTTAGCCCGAAATATTTAAGATATATCTTTGTCTCGTTGTGCTCCGACAACTCCCTCCATCTCAACCCGCGCCTTGCTATTCCAGAATTTCAACGCGCGCGAAAACTCCCACCTCCTGTGAAATCCCGACAAGAGAAATACCCATGATACCCCTGAACCGAAAGAACCGCCTCAAATCGGTGGGGGTACTTTCGTAACTTACCCCACATTTTGGACAAGTGCGTCCCTAAGCCATGGTTCCCCTCTCCCATCCCATTCGCCCACCCATTCGTACACCGAGGCCGGCAAAACCCACGAAGCCCCACACCGTCCTCCGTCCGCCACCCAGCCGGAGCCTCTTCCCCGACGACATCGTCCACAGCAACACCTCGACGTCCCTCATCCACAGTATCGGATGAGGATCCATCGTCGATCTAGTCGTCCCGCCGGTTCAGCCACCCCATCCTCCACCTCCATGGAGCTGCCCCGACGTTGCCCTCGTCTTTCGTGCCACCTCCATTCCCACACTACCGTCTTCACCTGCACCATCGAAAGAGCATCATCATCACCGTTTCCTCGGATGAAGTTGTGGCCTAATCGGCGCCACCAAAGAGGTTGTACATTAATTGCCGCATTTTCTTCTTGATTCGATCTCATGGTGCTGCCGGCGCTCGGTCCCGAGCCGACACGGCGCGGCTCCATCCACGGCGGCATCGCCGGCCACTTCCTCCACGGTGTCACTCCCTCTGCGGCGATGTCCACATCAGTAGGAGCTGCTACAGCTTTAGCTCTCGCTCGTGATGTTGCTCTGCTCTTGCTCTCGGTCCCCTGCCTGGTCTGCTCTTGCTCTTGCTCTTGCTCGCGCTGCTGCTCCTGCTCTTGCTCTTTCTTGTGATGCTGCTCCGATTTAGCTACACTTCAGTCGATTGAATCGACTTTTAGGTCAGTCGATTTTCGAAGGGTGGGGGGGCTCGCCGGAGTTAAGGAAGAACCAACCGCAGCGGGGAGGGGGGCTCGCCGAAGAGGTACCCCACTATCTATCTTAGGGTTCAGGGTGGGGCGATGGTCGCCGGCGGTAGTGGGGCTGTGGCGTGGGGCTCGTCGGAGAAAAAGCTTGGCACGGGAGGGCCTACAGGGATGGCCGGGGCGGCGGCGGACTGACGGTGGGGAGTGTTTTCGGGGCGAGCGGGGCGGCGCACCACCGGCCGTGGGCGGCGGGGGGTGGCTATTTGGCCGGTGGTGGTTGGCGACTCAGGGGGTGGAGGTTGAAGATGAACTGCAGGCCCTTGATTTCATATCCAACGGCTGCCAACTCGACTGACCAGAGATGAAAAAGTCAGTCGACTGACGTGTAGCCTCACCTCTAGTGCGTTCAGTTTCAACAGTAAAATTCAGTTTCGACAGCAAATTTCAGTTTCGACAGTTAAGTTCAGTTTCGTCAGTTAAATTTAGTTTCGACAATTAAGTTCAGTTTCGACGGTTAAGTTCTGTAACATCCCAAATTTTCAATTCGGAATGTTATACATAGATCATACTGCATTTCATATTTCTTTGCATTTTTTGCATGGCGATCCTCGAAAATTCTAAGCAACTCAAGGACCTACGAAGAGAGTTGGAAATTCTACCGTTTTTGTATTTGAGTTTACTCGAATACCGGTACGAGGATAGTGTTGGTTTTAATTATTTTTCTCTCCTAAAAATATTTCTAAATCAAAATACATGAGCGGAGATAATATGACTTCTCCAAAATAAAATAAATATTGGAGGAAAAATATTAAAATCACTTTTGGTTTTTTTTTCAGATTTATTTGCGATTTTATTTGCATAGGAAAAATGCGCATTTTTCAAAATTGCATTTAGGTCCGGGAAAAATGTTTAGTTTGTTCTAAATATTATTAGGGGACGGTGAAAATTTATTTCGGAATTTTTGGAGTCCATTTAGTATTTCTTTTGTTAGTTTTCATACGTAAGGACTCGTGTTAAAAAAAGTGGCGAACCGACTTCGGGCCGTGTTCGGCCAGGACTCCCCCTAGCCCGGGCCTTTATAAACCGGCCCAGCCGCCCCGCCTCAGCCGCCCCGCCCCGCCGCTTCGCCCGTCGCGCCGAACCTTAGCGCCGCCGCCGCCGCTGCCCGCCGCCGCCGCACGCCGCTGCCGCCGCACACCGCCGCCGTTGCCACCCGTCGCCGACGCCGGACCCGCCGCCGGAGTTCGTCGAGGTAGCCGCCCGCCCCGGTTTTCTAGGAGAAACCGACCCGGTTTTTTTGGCAAAACCCTAGTTTCGTTTTTTTAGATTAGATCGTTTTTTCGGTTTAGCTGTTTAGCGAACGTTCGCCCGTTCGTTCTTTTTAACGAATGAGTTCGTCGTTTAGTCTCTGTTAACGAACGTTCGTTCGTTAATCTGTTCGTCAGTTTTCTTTTTTGGGGTATTTATCCGCGATTATTCTCGATCGTGATTTCTGCCCTGATCTTGTTTTTCGTTTTTCTTTTCGCTCGAGAGTTGGAATCAGGTGATTCAAAATCCCAGATCTTTGTCTCGACGCCCTCTTTCCGTTTAACCAACTTGAATAAAGTTTTGCTATTGTAAAATTTGACCCTAGATCAAACTAGTAAACGGACCTCGTTTCTTTCGCTGTTTGAGTTTCGTTGCTTCTTTCGATTTGTTTCTTTTTGCAAACCGGAGTTCTTAAGTTGAACTTTCTGGTTAGATCTTCTCTTTTGGAGTTTTGTTTGTGCATCATTGCTTGATTACTTAAGTATGCTATTGTTTGCTTGCGATAGAATACCCGGACTGTGAAGCGTGCTACTACGAGTCTCTAGGTTTTGCGAATCATCAGCAAGGCAAGTAACACTTTGACCATACCCTTTTTTTACCCAGTTTTTATGCATTAGATCAAACCCTCACACATTGCATGAGTAGGATCTCTTAACTTGTGGGTCTAGGAAGTAGATTGTGGTAGAACCTATTACCTGCATTATTTCCAAACCCTTGGGAGTTACTTCTACGCTATGCTTAGGTTATCATGCTCTGCTCGTAGACGTGGTTTGGGTTTGAGTGAAATCCATGACAGATGAGAGTTGTTAATTAATGGTTCAACTTAAGGTGGCTACTTGAATACACATCTGGGTGGATTGGTTGCAGGGCACCTGGAGAATCCAGTGTTGTCCTAGGAAATCCCGGGGTTCCGTGTGATTGTCAAATGGAATGCCACCCAGGCTCAAAGGGATCATAAAACT
This sequence comes from Secale cereale, assembly GCA_902687465.1. NCBI lineage: Eukaryota > Viridiplantae > Streptophyta > Magnoliopsida > Poales > Poaceae > Secale > Secale cereale. Next base: position 205,778,592 of record LR738714.1, read on the forward strand.
ATTCATGCTGGAAACTTCCGTGTGCAGCCACAATGCTATTATGGGCTCTGGCATAGTATGAGTAAGTTGTGTGAGCTCTTTCGTGGTGGACTAGCATATGTAGGGGAAAGTAGGTGTACGGGTCCACCTGGGGTAAAGAGTAAATGCTTCTTAAAGACTATGTCTCGGTCATCCGTTTCTCAAACACCATGTAGTGCGAGAAATTAAACGGAGGCGGTCGAGTCTTGTGGAAAAGTGCACAAACCTCTGCAGAGTGTACAAACTGATCATGATTAGCCGTGTCCCCGGTTATGGACAATCTTGAGTATCTGGTACTTGAATTATTGGTTGATCTAATCACTCTAAAATTAACTTGTTGGGTTAATGATTACTTTAATTGGGATTGAGTTGGAGGTACCTTCTCAATGATGTTTCAACTACCATGATAGTTAAAATAAAATGTATTCCTTTGTTGTAGGAAAAAATTGGCTTTACGCAAAAAACTTTAACCTTAGAGCCTCCACCGGCCAAATATGCATATAGTGTAGCCTTTATTTCTGTTACTTGCATATTCTGTGTTATCTTGCCAGCATATTCCATGTGCTAACCCATTTCGGGCTGCAACATGTTACGTTGCAGACTTTTCAGACGAGGAGTAAGACGTTCTAGGTCGTGTGTCATGCACTCAACTATGCCGTTGGAGTTGATGGACTCACTTATCTTCCAAGCCTTCCGCTGTTATTTTGTTACATGGCCTTAAGCCATAGACTTTTGTAATAAGTTCTCTTTTGGAGACACTCGATGTAATAAGTGTGTGATTGCCACTCTGTTATAAATCCTTCAAGTATTGTGTGTGTCAGCATTACCGATCCAGGGACGACACTGAAACACAAAGACTTCGGTCCATTCGGATCGTGGTCGCTACAAGATGGTATCAGAGCACACGCTGACTATAGGACACGACCACTAAGATGAACCCTAGGTCACTCTTCTCTACTCATTTCTGACTTCTCTCCATTTTCTACTTCTTTAGGATGGTGGACCCAAGGAACAAGTTCACGCAACCGGATGAAGACACACCTTTTGGATGACACTTGAAGGAAGTCACTAGGTACCTAAACATAGGAATACCAAGCTTTACCGGGACCTACACCGCCACTTTACCAAAAGAGGAGCGATGGAGCATTCAAGTTCAAATCCCCGGGAGAACCTTCGCACCATCCACTGAGCCAATAGAGTTTTCTTTTCATGCACCAACCTGGAGCCTAGGCAAGAGTATGGCATCCCACATCACTATGGGAAGGATCGGAGAAGTCTACAAGCAGGAGCTGAAGGACACTATCTACCAGATTTGTGGACGCCGAGATGAGCGTTGGGACATAATCAGCACCCGGAAGGACAGGTCCATTGCAGCGTTCATCCAGGAGTTAAACCAGCACATTCGTCGACAGGAGCACTAGATGTGCGCAGGGATGATAGATTTGAGGACGGCACTAACCAGGAATTTGGAGCTAGAAGAAGAACTCAAGTCTACTCGTGACGGATACGAGGAAGAGATGTTGATACTAGTGGAGAAGAATGATGATTTGACAAGGAAGCTAGGAGTGTTCATGGGAGATCCAGCATCAGGAGGAGAATAAGAGGAAGAAGAACCCAAGGAGATTCGTTCTAAAGATTACATCATCATCAACGACACGGATTCAGACCCCGGTGATAGTGATGATGAAGACTATGAAGATGAAGCTGGAGCAGACATCATGGAATCTTCCGCCTATCAAAATTTTTAGATGACCACCCTATGACTAGTAGTTTTCTCCACCAAGTAGTATTAGAGCACTTTTGTAACATTAGTTAGATCTTTGTAAGCCCTTGTTTGAAATTGATTGGTGTGATATGTTTGTGTTTGTCTCATGTGCATATGGGTAGTGATTTTCCCTTAGACCTCATTTCTATTCTAATCTCTTCCCTCTACACCATCAGATGCCTCCGAGACGTGAGCCAGAATTTCAGTTTCCCCCTGAGCTCACTCAGTTGATCCAGTAACAGAACACTTTGATGCAACTTCTTGTCCAGAACACTCAGAACAACCAGAACAACAACAACCCTCCACCACCACCACCAGTGGACAACCTGACACGTTTCTTAAGGTTGCAACCACTGGTGTTTGCTAGCAGCATTGAACCAATAGTTGCTGATGACTGGCTGCGCAAGATTGGAAGGGATTTGACCAGCGCCAATTGCTCGGAGGCTGAGAAGGTGCGATTTACCGCACATCAGTTGTCTGGACCAGCCACAGCATGGTGGGAGAATTACACAGCCACTTTCCCTATAGCCAATGTCACTTGGGATCAGTTTCAGCAAGCTTTCCGTACTGCCCATGTCTCAACCGGAGCTATGAGCATGAAGAAGCGGGAGTTTCGCAACTTGGGCCAAGGAAATCATACTATGGCTCAGTACGTAGATGAGTTTAGTACCCTATCTCGTTATGCCCCAGATGATGTGGCCATAGATGCCGCTAAGCAGGAGAGATTTATGGAAGGGCTAAATGATGAGATGAGCGTACAGTTGATGGTGGCAACCTTCAACAACTACCAGGAGTTGGTAGATAAAGCTCTTATGATTGAAGGGAAGCAGCAGCAGATTGAGAGTCGCAAGAGGAAGTATGGACAAGGAAGGAATAATTCTGGAGCCCAGTAGAAGCCCCGATTCACTCCGAATTCGGGAGGATACACCCATAATCATGGAAGCCACAACCACACTAGAGGAAGTTCTCACAACCACAATGGCTCCAAGAATGGGAATGGGAATGGAGCAAACAATAATCATAATCGCTCTACCCCATCCACACCCGCCAAGAAGGATTTAAGCCACGTCACATGTTACAAGTGCGGGAAGAATGGTGTCGGGGGAAACTGTCCACCACGAGCACCTATGGGACCGGAGCCCCTTGTACGTTGCGGTATGGGAGCGGAGGGAGCACGAAGAGCGGATCGAGGAGAGCACGCGGGCAGTTTACCCAGGTTCGGGCCGCGCGGACGCGTAAAACCCTACTCCTGCTTAGATTGTATTGAGTTCTTGGGCTCGGGAGCTTGAAGAACTAGCTACACCGAGCAAGAGAGCTGTCTAGGTTCCGAACCCTTTCTACGTTGTGCATGGGCCTCCTTCTATAGCTCAAGGGGTCACCGACAGGTGTCAACATAGAAGAAGGGCAAAAATGTAACTTTGGTGGTAGTTGTAACAGTGCGGGAACAGTGCGTGAACAGTGGATGAACAGTGGTCATCACCTAACTTGACAGTGAGGGACAAGAGCATTAAATGCCCGTCGCCGTCGACCCCAAAAGCACCCGCCCGTGCGTCTCCGTTCGCCACGGCGGTAGACTCGTCACCGTGGAGTGCCACCGTGTCCCCCAGGCTGCACAGCCATCCGCCACGCGTCCCTGGAAGGGCCCCAGGGCGACGCGTGGGCCGATGAGCTGGAGCGCGGGCACACAGTGCAGGCTTCCCCGGCAAGTACCTTGCCGGGGTCTTGATCTTGCCGGGCCCGGAAGCTTGTCGCTCCCCGGGCCCTGCCGAGGCGCATGCTGCGCCAAGGCGTGTCTTCTGAGTTGCAGTCTTCTGGTCTTCCTGGCAAGCTCCTCTTGCCAGGGTCTTGCGTTAATGTGATAATCTTGAGCCTGGGACGGCCTTCCCGGCAAGCTCCACTTGCCGGGGTCTTGGTCTTCTGACTTGTATACTTTGTTTTTGAATGGCTTAATAAGGACCGGAAAGGTTTCCGGCAAGCGCGTGGTAGACCCTGCAGCGGGAAGCTGCTACTGCCCGTGCACAAGTTGGGGTACTAAGGTACCCCTACCTTAGTACACCGACAGGAGCCCCCGGGCCTGGGCCACACACGGTGCCGAGCGCTGTTGGGCCAGGCCCAGAACAGTGCACGGGCACGCGCGGCCCACGGCGAGCCGTAGATTCCCTTCCGCATCCGCCGCGCCCCTCCCTAACGGCACGCGTCGATTGCGGCATCGTGGGAGAGATCGTGGCCACGTTCTTTAATGGGAAATGCGGAGCGTCCCCCACTCCCCCCTTAAAAGCAGAGGAAACAGGGGCAGTTTCCCTCCTGCGCTTTCATTGCTTCTTCAACCTCCAGAAATCCCCCGCTGTGCTCTGCCTCCACACCTCCTCCGCCATCTTCCGCATCTGCGGTGCCGTCGAACTCCTCGCCCCTTCCATCGCCGCCTCCGCCATGGCTCCGAAGACCGAGAAGGCGAAGGCGGAGAAGGCCAAGAAGGAGAAATCCGAGCAGGCGGCGAAGCTCGCCCTCCTGCGGAAGAGGAACGTGGTCTTCGCGCCGAGGCTCGGCGCGAGGTAGCTCTGGAACAAGTACTATCTCTTCTGGGCCAAGGAGACCAAGGCTCATCCCCGGACCAGAGTCTACCCCGCCGGCGCCAAAGATCTGCTTCCCGGCGGGTATTTATTCTTCGATGTCTTCTTTCACTGCGGCTTGTGCCCTCCATTCTCGGAGTTTTTCTGTGACATCATGAACACGTACAACCTCCATCTCTTAGACTTCACCCCCAACGCCATCCTTACGATGGCGGTTTTCGCACATCTGTGCGAAAACTACATAGGGATCTATCCAAACGTAGCACTCTTTCGGCATTTCTTCATGCCTAGAGTAGAGGCCGGCGCTCCCCTCTCCGGGGGTATCTCCTGGATCTTTCGCTTGAACAAGAAGGAGTCATATCTGAAAGGAGAGCTCCGCGGCAAGTGGGAGGAGTGGCGCGCAGATTGGTGTTGGATAGTGGAGGACCAGCCGGAGCCTTTCACTGCGCCGCGCACAACAGCCATAGTGCGCGGCAGGGACTGGAGCGAGTTGGCCCCGGATGATGTCAAGCTCAACGTCGCCCTCGTCAGGATACTCCGTCTCCGGGTAGCCAAGTTGACCATCGGAGAGGTAGGGGCAGATTTCCTCGCCGCCGCATTGCCCCTTTACAGGAGAGGAAAAGGCCAGCATGGGAGTTTGGCAATGTGGCGGATATTATGAGGCTGCGCCCGGGTTTGAACTTCAACTTCACGACGTTGGAGCTGAAGGGGATGGTCCGGGAGCTTTTCAAGCACGACCCGGCCCATCCGGAGTGGTTCAGATCTCCCCGGGGAGTGGTGCCGCTGTGCAACAGCACTGCCCGGGACGCCTTGCGCGCAATGATGCCCGCGTGTGACTCCCACGGCGTCGACCCCACCTGGATAGTGCCCACGCCGGATGCAATTATGAGTTTCCTCGATAATCTGGTCGAGGTGCCCAAGAACGCCGAGGAGAACAAGGGTCTCACTCGGGACACCACGGAGCGGGATCTAGCTTATATTGCTTCCCGGATGGAAGAGTCCGCCGCAGCTGCAGCGGCAGGAGACTTCGGATTCACTGTCGACGAGGCAGATGCTGAGGACGCGTCGTGCCAAGCCGAGGAGGCAGAGATCCGCAGACTGCTCAAGCTTCCGCCCGACGAGCTCGCCGGTGTTCCTTCCCTGAGGTATGCCGGGATCCCCGGGATCGTGAGTGAAGCCGCCGCAAGAGGCGAGGTTGCCGGAGGAAGCAGAGGTGCCGGAGGGAGCGGAGCCACCAGAGGGAGCGGGGCCGCAGGGCAGGATGCCGGACCCAGCGGGCGCGCTGGGGAGGAGGAGGAAGACATCGAGGCCGATGAAGACACCGGCGGGTCCCTAGGGCTTGACGGCGACGCCTCCTCGTCGTCGGAGAACTCCCCACCTCCGGCAAGTCCCAAGCAGGCGCCGGGGAAGCGCCTCCGCAAAGCGCCTACAGCGACGAGGACGCAGGCGCCCCGACAGCAGCCTGCTCGCCGGGCGGCGCGGGCCACCAGAGCGAGCCAAGGCGCGACGGAGGCGCCCAACACACCAGCCGCGGCGGAGGCGCCCCGCGCGCCAGCCGCGACGGAGGCGCCCCGCGCGCCAGCACCTAGCGGAGGGGGATCCTCTCAGAGTGGAGCAGCTGCTCCGCCTGCTCCCCGGGCCTCGGCGCCAACGGAGGCTGGGTCTTCGCAGCCCCCAGCCCCGGAGACCGCCAAGCGCCCGAGGGAGCCTTCTCCTCCTGCTCCTCGCGCGGGAGCGCCTCAGGTGGAGTTCGACTTCTCCGCCCTGAGCGACGACGACGAGGAAGAGGAGTAAGCACTTGTAATCTGTAGCTTCTTCAATTCTGTCTTGATTCTTTCGTTGATGATTCTGATCTTGTTTTTGTTTTCAGGTCCCTGGCCCAGCGGGCGGCGAAGCGGGCCAAGATCCTCGTGGTTGAGGTCGAGGACGACTCGCCCGTCGCGGCGACAGGAGACGCGCCGGCGACGAACTTGCCGGACCCAACTACTGCTCCGAGGAGCAGCCCCCAGCGCAGCCCCCAGCGTAAGTCTGGTCCTGAGCTTCCTACTTGTCGGGCACGCTTGAGGTTTTTGCTTTGTACTGATATCTTGTTGCCTTGTTTGTTTTGTTTGTCTTGTGCAGAAATGGAGCCGCAGCCGTAGGAGCAACCGGAGGTTACTCCCGAGGAGCTGCAGATTCCACCCTCCCCGCCAAGGGCGAACTCCCCGGCGAGGGAGGACGTTCCGCCAAGGATGGGCTCCCCGCCAAGGGCGGGCAGCCCGACAAGGGTGGCCACCCCGCCAAGGGAGGGCACGGGCGGCCCTCCGCCAGCAGGAGCCACCGCTCCACTGCCAAGGGAGGACTCCCCGGCGAGGGAGCCTGTTGTCGACGAAGTCCGCGAAGGTAAGTCTGACAGCTTTTTCTTCTTGGACTTGTCTTTTTGGATATTTGCTTGATATTCTCTTTTCTTCTTTTTCTTCTAGATCCTCCCGCGCCGGACCGGATGGAGACCGAGGCCACCGGCGAGGAGGGCGCGCAAGGCGATGGCGGCAACGCCACTGCCGCTGAGGGCATGGCAGGAGCCGACGAGCCTGCCGCGGAGGAGACTGCTCCAACCGCAGACACCGTGGCCGGGGAGGGGAACGGCGACCACACTGCCGGCCCGGAGGCAGCAGGAGCGTCGAGCGCTGCACCGGCCGCCGACCCTCCGTCGATAAGGAGCAGCCCGGCTTCTATCTTGAGGCCCCCAATGGTGTCTTCATACAAGTGCCATGGGGATCCTCGTCGCGAGCCCCCGTGGAGGGAGAGGCCTTTGATGGAGAGGTCCTCGCCTCCGCGGGGTTGAAGATCGTCGAAGCACCTGGCGGGAGCGACGAGCCCGAGGAGGAGAAGCTGCTTCGCCGGCTCCTGGCCCTTTACCGGGCCAGGCAGGCAAAGCTGGACTCCCGAGAAGCCCTCGCCGCCAAGGCTGGAGCAGACTTGGAAAAGCGCGCCGCGGAGCTCCGCACCGCCAACCAGGCGGCCCTCCGCGACTTGGCGGAGGAGCGCGAGAGGCTTGCCGGAGAGCAGCAAGAGTTTCTGCTCGAGAAGGCTGAGGCCGAGGAGCAGCAGAGACTAGTCGGTGAAGAGCTGTCTCGGCGAGAAGGGGCGCTCAACCAGCGGAAGGTTGAGATCGACGCCCACGACGACGATCTCACCGCCCGGGAGCAGACTCTTGGCGGGGCCCTGAAGGAGGCGAAGGAAGCCACCGTCACCGCGGAAACCGCCAAGAGGGAACTGGAGCTCAAGGTGCAGCAACTGGAGCAGTACCTGAAGGCGAGCGAGGACAGGGTCACCGCGCTCAACATAGAGCGCGAGAAGGACGCCCATACCAACTCCGAGCTTCAGGTACGCCTCTCCAAGAAGGGCGACGAGCTTACTGCCGCCAAGGACTCGATCGCTGACTTGGAGTTGAAGGTCTCCACATTGAAAGATTCACTTGACGCCGCCCGGGACCGCGAGACCAAGCTGAAGGAGGAGCTTCGCAAGGAGCGGGAGCTGGTGGAGAGCACTGCCACCTCCGCGAACCTCTTCAACCAGGCGGTGGAGCAATGGACAGAGGAGCTGGTCGATTCTGCTACCAAGATCGACAAGGAGCTGATGGCGATGAGGGCAGAGCACCTGGTGTATTCTCCGGACGAGAATCTCCCCCACAGCGCCAGGTTAAGTCTTTTCTTCAGAGGGATCGCGCCGGCGCTCGCACGGCTGCAGGAGAAGCTCCCCGCGCAGCTGGCCGAGGAGTCGCGCCAGCTCTGCGCGGGAACCTTGGAGCGCGTCTTGACCAAGATTGTCTACCGCAATCCTGGTATTAATCTCGTCAACGTCCTCCGCAGCTTGCCGGCCGATGTAGATCAGGAGGCACTGAAGGCGCAGGTCGCCCACATCATCGCCAAGGTGAACAAGATCTCCAGGCGTGAAGGTGACCGCGTAGATTAGACCTCCTTCTTTTTATTTCCTTTGCTGCTGCGAAGTGTGCCATGAATGTGAACCTATTAGTCATTACGACAAGTTATCTCTGTAATATATTATCTTATTTTGAGCAACCAGTGCAATGTTATCTCCCTTGCTTTGGTCCTTTACTTTGTATGCTTTTTACCCTACGCTTTTAGGAAACTTGCCGGCAAGGGGCCCTTGCCGCGAGCGCTGAGTGCTGGACTCTGAGCAGCCTGCTGGCAAAGGGCCTTACCGTCAAGTAACTTTGACGCAGCTAGTCGCGACACACTTAGCTTGCTGAGCGAACTCGAAAATAAAGCAAGGGCGCGACACTTGTCGCAGCTCACTTAAGTCGTTGAGTGTACTCGAAAACAAAGTAAAGGTGCGGCTAGCCACGGGTAGGTTCCTCCGTGCACAGGTTTTCCATACAAAGTGTGGTTGTTCAAGGAAGATAACTAAAATTTAAAAATTTGAACTGCTCAAATTCTGGTAAGTTAGCTTTCATATATTGCTTGTTTCCCCGACAAGGCTTCTCTTTCTTGAACAACACTTGGTTCATCCTCCATCTCCTTCCCCCCCCGGTAAACTTGTGCGCGAGGAACATTCCTTCTGCTTAAGAGGGAAAAAAGAGGAGGGAAAACAAGTATAGGGCCTTTCGGCATGCTAATGCTTACCGGGTACGTGTGTTGCACAAGATGCCAAACAATGCATGCAAATAGCGAAGAAAAGCATGGAAAAGGCAAATAGTGCAAAACACAAAAGCTTTACTGATGCACGGGGTCTGCGCCCGGCTTTGTACAAAGGATTACATGCAACAGCGGCAAGACTCGTACAGAAGGTGGTTGCCGGAGCGGATCACGGCAACCGCGCCTTATGGGTGAAACTTTCGAAGATGCTCTATGTTCCAGGAGTTGCTCACCGGTAAGCCTTCTTCGGTCTCAAGGCGGACAGCGCCGGGCCTTGTGACTTGTCTCACCCGATAAGGGCCTTCCCACTTCGGCGTCAACTTGTTGGAATTCTTGGCGGACTGAACACGCCGAAGAACAAGGTCGCCTTCCTCGAGACTCCTGGCCTTAACCTTGCGGCTATGAAAGCGGCGCAAGGCTTGCTGGTACCGAGCAGCTCGTACAGCAGCCTGGAGACGTTCCTCCTCAAGGAGCAATGCATCATCTTGTCGCAGTTGCTCTTGCTCGAGCTCATCATAAGCGAGCACTCGAGGAGATCCGTATACGAGTTCCGTGGGGAGAACTGCCTCTGCTCCATAGACGAGAGCAAAGGGTGTCTGTCCGGTGGCTCGATTTGGTGTCGTTCTAATTGACCAAAGAGCCGCCGGCAACTCCTCTATCCAGTTTCTTCCGCACTTGCGCAGCCTGTCGAAGGTTCTTGTCTTGAGTCCGCGCAGCACTTCAGCATTGGCCCTCTCCGCTTGACCGTTGCTCCTCGGGTGAGCAACAGAAGCGAAACAGACCTTGGCGCCAAGGTCTTGGACGTACTGCATGAAGGTGCGACTAGTGAACTGTGTGCCGTTGTCGGTGATGATCCTGTTAGGGATTCCAAAATGGCAAACAATCGACCTGAAGAACCTGACCGCTGACTGTGCTGTCACCTTTCTCATCGGTTCCACTTCTGGCCACTTTGTGAACTTGTCGATTGCAACGTACAAGTACTCAAAGCCCCCGATAGCACGGGGGAAGGGGCCGAGGATATCGAGCCCCCAGACCGAGAAGGGCCAGGACAAAGGGATCGTCTGGAGAGCTTGAGCTGGCTGATGAATTTGCTTGGCATGGAACTGGCACGCTTCACACTTGGTTACTTGTGCAGTCGCATCTTGGAGGGCCTCTTGCCAAAAGAACCCTTGCCGGAAAGCTTTTCCGGCAAGTGCCCTTGCGCCAATGTGGTGGCCACATATGCCTCCATGTATCTCTGCCAACAGCTTCTGTCCATCTTCTCTGGAAATGCACTTCAACCTGACACCATTGAGTCTTCTTCTGTACAGTTCATTGTCCACGAACTGGTACATACTTGACTGCCTGGTTATCTTCTCTATCTCTTCTGGGTCGTCGGGAAGTTCTCCAGTTTGCAGAAAACGGACGATTTGCTGTGCCCATGCTGGAGCCCGAGGCTCAACAGCAAGGACTAAAGGCATGAGGGTCGCTGCGGGAACCCCAGCTTCTACGGCAAGAACCTCTGGTTCTGCCGGAGCTGATGGTCCCCCGGCAAGCTCGCCGGGGCGAGGCTTGTCGGGAACGATTGCTTCAACTGTACAGACCCTTGGATCTGCAGGAGCAAACTGTTCCTCAGCGTTCTGACTGTTGATCTTGGGGACCTTGGCGGCGGCTTCGGGAAGATCCGCCGGCAAGTAGTCGCCGGAGACCAATTTTCGCTTCTTGTTTTGCCCAACTGATGGAGTAACGGATGGCTGAGTTAGCTTGAGCAGGAAGGTCCCTGGTTCCACAGGTAACTTCATCGCAGCACACTTTGAAAGGCCATCTGCAATATCATTCTGAGCTCTTGGAACGTGCTCCATTTGCAGACCTTCAAAGTGTTCTTCAAGCTTCCTCACTTCATCAACATAGGCTTCCATCAGAGGGCTCTGGTAACTTTTGTTAACTTGTCGGACCACCAACTGAGAATCTCCCCGCACAATCAACTTCCTGATCCCAAGTTCGGCCGCAATTCTGAGACCGGCAAGCAAACCTTCATACTCTGCAGTATTGTTTGTCGCTTGCTCCCTGGGAAAGTGCATTTGGATAACATACTTGAGGTGCTCTCCGGTGGGCGCTATGAGTAGCACGCCGGCACCGGCGCCTTGCAGCGAGAAGGCACCATCAAAGTACATTACCCATTCACTTGTCGCTTCTTGTACGGGAACACTTGTCTCTGGAACTTCTTCATCGGGCGTTGGGGTCCATTCAGCTATGAATTCTGCCAAAGCTCGGCTCTGTATGGTCGAAGTACTTTCAAACTTGAGACCAAAGCTTGACAGCTCTAGTGCCCACTCGATGATCCTGCCTGTTGCTTCTGGATTTTGCAGTATCCTCTTCAACGGAAAGCGAGTGACCACTGTTATCTCGTGTGCTTGGAAGTAATGGCGCAGCTTTCTCGAGGCCATGAGGAGACCGAAAAGCAACTTCTGCACCCCAGAGTATCTTGATCTAGCCCCCTGCAAGAGGGAACTCACAAAATACACTGGGCGCTGCACCATCTTCTTCCGCACTTCTCCTTGCTCCTGCGCAGAGTTGTCCTTGTCGGGGCCAGAGCTTGCCGGAGGAGCCCCCTGCTTGTCGCTGGACTCGCTTGCCGGTGGTGTAGACTCCTCGTCGGCCTCCCTCTCCGCTACTAACGCAGCACTAACCACTTGATTGGTTGCTGCTAAGTATAGCAGCAACTTCTCTTGTGGCCTAGGTGCGACAAGTATTGGGGTGGAGGATAGGTACCCTTTCAAGTCTTGCAGCGCTGCCTCCGCTTCCGGAGTCCATTTCATAGGACCTGCCTTCTTCAAAATTTTGAAGAAAGGCAGGGCGCATTTTGCAGACTTTGAAATAAACCTACTGAGGGCAGCTACACAACCTGCAAGCCTCCTTACGTCCTTGACGCGCTTCGGGGCTTTGATCTGCTCGATGGCTTTTATCTTGTCGGGATTAGCTTCAATCCCCCTCTGGGACACAAAGAACCCGAGAAGCTTGCCGGAGGGGACTCCGAAGACGCACTTCTCGGGATTCAACTTAAACTGGATCTTGCGCAGATTTGCAAACGTTTCTCCCAAGTCTTGGACCAGGGTATCTTTGCTCTTGCTCTTCACCACTATGTCATCCATGTAGGCTTCTACGTTTCTGTGGATCTGTGGCTCAAAAGCAGTGTGCACCACCCTTGCAAATGTCGAGCCTGCATTCTTCAACCCAAAGGGCATGCGTATGAAACAATATGTGCCGCATGGAGTGATAAATGCAGTCTTCTCTTCATCTTCCTTGGCCATGAAAATCTGGTGGTAGCCTGAGTATGCATCAAGGAAAGAGAGCAGCTCACATCCAGTAGTGGAGTCAACAATCCGGTCAATGCGCGGCAAGGGAAATGGATCCTTGGGACATGCTTTATTCACATCGGTGAAATCTATACACAGTCTCCACTTCCCGTTGGCCTTACGCACGACAACTGGATTTGCTAACCACGTTGGATGGATCACGCCTCTAACCAGGCCTGCTGCTTCTAGCTTCTTGATCTCTTCGGCAATGAATTCTTGGCGCTCCACGGCTTGCTTCCTGACCTTCTGCTTGACGGGCCGCGCATGAGGACAAACAACAAGCTTGTGCTCAATTACCTTCCTGGGAACGCCGGGGATGTCAGATGGTTGCCAGGCAAACACATCGACATTCGCCCGCAGGAAGGCAATGAGCGCGCTTTCCTATTTGCTGTCAAGCGTAGCACTGATGGTGAAGGTACCACCAGTGCCGTCCTCCTTGGCGGACACCTTCTTGGTTGCCGGTGGAGCGGCCATCCCCTTCTTGCACTTGCCGGTGGAGCTCGATGGGACGTCCTCGACGGCAGCGCAGCACTCCGAAGAGGTGCACTTGCCGGAGCGGGCCCCAGAGCACTTGCCGGACTTGGACTTGGTCTTCTTCCCCCCGGGAGCTTCAGCGGCAAGTGTGTTGCTCTCCGCTGCGGCTGCTGCGTCCCGGTATATCTTGTCGGCGCAAATAAGCGCGTCCTTCTTGTCGTCAGGGACAGAGATGACGCTTATCGGCCCCGGCATCTTGAGTACATTGTAGGCGTAGTGGGAAGCTGCCATGAACTTGGCGAGGGCAGGACGTCCAAGTATCCCATTGCCATATCGGCAACATCGAAGGTTATCCTCTCCGTCCTGAAGTTAAGCTCCCCGCCAAAGGTCACTGGCAGAGTTATCTTCCCCTTGGGCTTGCTCCTTCCCGGGTTTATTCCTTGGAACGAACTGGTCTCTTCGAGCTCGCCATCTGGGATTTGGAGTTTCTTGATCACAGCCGAGGAGATCAAGTTCAGGCCGGCCCCGCCGTCAACCAACATTTTGGTTACCTTGAGGTTGCGGATGGTTGGTGAGACCAGCATCGGCAAGCACCCGAACGCAGTGGCGCGGTCAGGGTGATCCTCAAGATCAAAAATGATGGGCGTGCTGGACCACTTCAGGAGCCTGCGTGACTCAACGGGCGGCTCAGCTGCATTTACTTACCGCACCCATTGCTTGAGTTGGCGGTGGCAAGTATGCAGAGAGGCGCCTCCGTCGACACACAGGACTTCTGTGGCCTTCTGGAACTCCTGCTCGCTGTTATCACCTTCCTCCATGTCGTCGTCGTCCTCTTCTTCCTCGTCCTTGTCACGGCCCCGGGGAGGTCGATCACCTTGCCGCTGCTTGGCCTTGCCGCGGCGTCCTCCCCGGCCATTGAATGGCCGCTACTTGCTCGGTTCTGCTCCGCCACCTTGGGCCTTCTCCTTGTCGCGCCGCTCGTATTTAGCTTTCTGCTGCTCTACGAGGTATTCGACGCGCTTGCAGTTCGAAAGGTCATGACCCTTGGTGCGGTGGATCTTGCAATATTGCTTGTCGGAGCCGTCCTGCTTGTCGGCTGCTGCTACAGGGGCAGGCTCCTTGCCGGAGCCGCCGGCCTGTGCTGTCTTGGCGGGAGCCTCCTTGCCGGACTTCTCGACGACCAGCACTTCCTTATTCTTCTTTCTTCTGTTATTCCGCCGCCGGCTCTTCTTTGCCGGGGCGGCGTCGTCGCTGTCGCTTCCCCCTGCGCCAGCATCCTCTCTGGGGAGTCTCCTCCCCTCTTCGGCGCGCGCGCACTTGTCAGCCAGAGCATAGAGCTCGCTGACATCCCGTATCTTGGTCATGGCCATCTCCTCCCGCATGCGGCGGTTACGCACGTTCTGGTGGAACGCGCTGATAACCGCGGCGGGGTGGACGTCGGGAATGTTGTGCTGTACACGGCTGAACCGTTGAATGTACTTGCGCAGGGGCTCTCCTTCCTTCTGGGCCAAGATGTGGAGATCACTCTCCTGGCTGTGGGGTTTGTGGCCGCCCGTGAAGGCGCCAACAAATTGGTGGCACAGATCTGCCCATGAAGAAATTGAGCCTTCCGGCAAGTGCATAAGCCAAGAACGAACGTTCGGCTTAAGCACCAGCGGGAAGTAATTCGCCAGTATCTTCTCGTCGCGCCCCCCGGCAGCCTGCACCGCGATGGTGTAGACGCTGAGGAACTCCGAGGGGTGAGTCTTGCCGTCGTACTTCTCCGGTACGTCGGGCTTGAAATTTTTCATGCTGGGCCACTGGACGCGCCGCAGCTCACAGGTGAACGCAGGGCAACCTGCCGCGTACGGCAAGTCGCCTGGTTCACCGGGCGCGTGCGTGTCGACAGCGGTCCCAGCGCGCTGATCTGATTGTCGCCGGGCTTCTCGGCGGCGCTTGATTGTCGTCCGAGCGTCTTCTTGTCGCCGGTCGTCAAGGACTTGGCGCTGGTCCCGACGAGCCCGCGGATCCGACGACGCCGTGGAATCGTCGTCGACGTTAATCCGGCGGGGAGGCGTCTTCTGCTTCCGCGGCGGGGAGTGCACGGTAGTTGCACCCCCGGCGGTCTTGTCGTCATCGGCCTTCGTCTTCTCGACTTGCCGTGGCCGCGATGTCGCCGGCTGCTGCGGCGTGTCGTTGTTGGCGAAGGCGATGAGACTCTGAATCGTCGCCCTCCAGTCTTCGGCCTTGTCTGCCGCTGGAGGGAAATCGAGGAGCAGTTGCGCTCTTGCGAGAGCTTCTGCTGGAGAGGAGGGGAGCGGGGGCGAGCGGTGCGAGGAGCGGGATACGCTCGGACTCCTAACGGGGTTAGAAGGAGCAGTTTCCCGCCCCGGCGACCGCGCCTTGCTCGTGCCAGGCTCGGTCGTCCGTCTTGTCCTTGGATTTGGTGGCGCCGTGAGTCTCCTCGCCGGCAACCACCCTTCCGCCGGCGTCTCCTCCACCCACCGTTGGTTCTGGTGGCGGTGGAACAGACGCAGACGGGCCTCCGACCTCCGAAGGTTTCTTCTTCGGGGCCATGCTGTTGCTGATGAAGTCGACGAAGCTGGAGAGGTTGATGAAGAATGCGCCCGCGTGAACGCCGGATCAGGTTCGCACAACCTCGACGCCCCCCTACCTGGCGCGCCAAAAGATGTCGGGGGAAACTGTCCACCACGAGCACCTATGGGACCGGAGTGTTGGGGAACGTTGCATGGGAAACAAAAATTTTCCTACCGTTCACCAAGATCAATCTAGTAGATGCAACTACGAGAGGGGAGTGTGATCTACGTACCCTTGTAGATCGCTAAGCGGAAGCGTTATGAACGCAGATGATGGAGTCGTACTCGTCGCGATTCAGATCGCCGAAGACCTAGCACCGAAGCAACGGTGCCTCCGCGTTCTTCACACGTACGGCTCGGGGACGTCTCCTCCTTCTTGATCCAGCAAGGGGTGGAGGAGAGGTTGATGGAGAACCGGCAGTACGACGGCGTGGTGGTGATGGTAGAGAAGAACTCCAGCACGGCTTCGCCTAAGCACCGCGGGAGAAGAAGATATGACGGGAGAGGGAGGGCAGCACCGAGGCACAAACTGTGTTGGCTGCCCTCCCTTTGCCCCACTATATATAGGGGGGGTGGAGAGGTGAGGGCGCCCTAGGGTTTCCCCCCTAGGGGCCGGCGGCCAGGGCAAGGGGAGGGGGCGGCGGCCAGGGCAGGGGGGCGGCCAGGCCCTAGGGTTTCCCCCCCTAGGTGCCTTGCCCCCCAAGGCCAAGGGGTGCGGCCAGCCCTAGGGGGTCCCACCCCCTTAGCCGCATGGGGAGAGGGCCCAGGGGGGCGCACAGCCCCCTGAGGGCTGTGGTGTCCCCCTTTGTGGCCCAATAGGCCCAGAACAACTTCCGGACCCCCCGAAATCCCTTCCGGTACTCCGCCGATTTCCCGATGCTCCCCGGAACACTTCCGGTACTCCGAAACCTTTCATCCTATATATCAATCTTCGTCTCCGGACCATTCCGGAGACCCTCGTCATGTCCGGGATCTCATCCGGGACTCCGAACAACCTTCGGTAACCATGCACTCTTCTCACTAACAACCCTAGCGTCACCGAACGTTAAGTGTGTAGACCCTGCGGGTTCGGAAACCATGTAGACATGACCGAGACACTCCCAGGTCAATAACCAATAGCGGGATCTGGATACCCATATTGGTTCCTACATGTTTCTCGATGATCTCATCGGATGAACCACGATGTTAAGGATTCAGGCAATCCCGTATACAGTTCCCTTTGTCTCGTCGGTATGTTACTTGCCCGAGATTCGATCGTCGGTATCTCTATACCTAGTTCAATCTCGTTACCGGCAAGTCTCTTTACTCGTTACCGTAATACATAATCCCGTGACCAACTACTTAGTCACTTTGAGCTCATTGAGATGACGTATTACCGAGTGGGCCCGGAGATACCTCTCCGTCATACGGAGTGACAAATCCCAGTCTCGATCCATGTCAACTCAACAGATACCCTCGGAGATACCTGTAGAGTACCTTTATAGTCACCCAGTTACGTTGCGACGTTTGGCACACACAAAGCACTCCTACGGTGACAGTGAGTTACATGATCTCATGGTCATAGGAACTTATACTTGACATGCAGAAAACTATAGCGATAACTGACACGATCAAAAGCTATGTTAACGTTTGGGTCTCGTCCATCACATCATTCTCCTAATGATGTGATCCCGTTATCAAATGACAACTCATGTCTATGACCTGGAAACCGCGGTCATCTTTGATCAACGAGCTAGTCCTGTAGAGGCTCACTAGGGACACAAAGTCTGTCTATTCATCCACACGTGTATTTGAGTTTCCAATCAATACAGTTATAGCATGGATAATAAACGATTATCATGAACAAGGAAATATAATAATAACTCTTTTATTATTGCCTCTAGGGCATATTTCCAACAGTCTCCCACTTGCACTAGAGTCAATAATCTAGTATTACAAGGTAACGAATCTAACACCCATAGAGTCTTGGTGTTGATCGTGCTTAGCCCGTGGAAGAGGCTTAGTCAACGGATCTGCAACATTCAAATCCGTGTGCACTTTGCAAATGTTTATGTCCTCCTCCTTGACTGAATCGCGGATGGAATTGAAGCGTCGCTTTATGTGTCTGGTCCTCTTGTGAAACCTTGGTTCCTTGGCTAGAGCAATGGCACCAGTGTTGTCACAGAACAGAGTCATTGGGTTCAGTGCACTAGGCACAACTCCAAGATCTGTCATGAACTCCTTCATCCAGACACCTTCCTTAGCCGCCTCCGAGGCAGCTATATACTCCGCTTCACATGTAGAATCAGCTACCACGCTCTGCTTGGAACTGCACCAGCTTACCGCTCCCCCGTTGAGAATATATACGTATCCGGTTTGAGACTTAGAGTCATCCGGATCAGTGTCAAAGCTTGCATCGACGTAACCCTTTACGATGAGCTCTTGATCACCTCCATAAACGAGAAACATATCCTTAGTCCTTTTTAGGTACTTCAGGATATTCTTGACCGCTGTCCAGTGATCCATACCAGGATTACTTTGAAACCTTCCGGCCATACTTATGGCAAGGCTGACATCTGGTCTTGTGCACAGCATTGCATACATGATAGAGCCTATGGCTGAAGCATAGGGGACGACACTCATCTTTTCTCTATCTTCCGCAGTCACTGGGCATTGAGTCTTACTCAACTTTGTACCTTGCAATACCGGCAAGAACCCCTTCTTGGATTGATCCATTTTGAACTTCTTCAAAACTTTATCAAGGTACGTGCTTTGTGAAAGTCCTATCAAGCGTCTTGATCTATCTCTATAGATCTTGATGCCCAATATGAAAGTATCTTCACCGAGATCTTTCATCGAAAAACTCTTGTTCAAATACCCCTTCACGCTATCCAAAAATTCTATATTGTTTCCAATCAGCAATATGTCATCCACATATAATATTAGAAACGCTATAGAGCTCCCACTCACTTTCTTGTAAATACAAGCTTCATTGTAAACTTGTATAAACCCAAACGCTTTGATCACCTCATCAAAACGAAGATTCCAACTCCGAGATGCTTGCACCAGCCCATAAATGGAACGCTGGAGCTTGCATACTTTGTCAGCATTCTCTGGATCGACAAAACCTTCTGGTTGCATCATATACAACTCTTCCTTAAGAAAACCGTTAAGGAACGCTGTTTTGACATCCATCTGCCAAATTTCATAATCAAAAAATGCAGCTATTGCTAACATGATTCGGACGGATTTAAGCATCGCTACGGGTGAGAAAGTCTCATCGTAGTCAATCCCTTGAACTTGTGAAAAACACTTTGCCACAAGTCGAGCTTTATACACGGTGACATTACCGTCAGCGTCCGTCTTCCTCTTAAAAATCCATTTATTCTGAATGGCCTTCCGCCCTTCAGGTAATACTTCCAAAGTCCATACTTTGTTTTCATACATGGATCCCATCTCGGATTTCATGGCCTCTAACCATTTGTCGGAATCTGGGCCCACCATCGCTTCTCCATAGCTCGTAGGTTCACCGTTGTCTAACAACATGACCTCCAAGACAGGGTTACCATACCACTCAGGTGCAGTGCGTACCCTTGTCGACCTACGAGGTTCGGTAGTAACTTGATCGGAAGCTTCTTGATCATCATCATTGGCTTCCTCTTCAACCTCTGTAGGCTCCACAAAAACATCTTTCTGTGCTGCGCTATTTTCTGGTTGAAGCAGAGGTTCAATAACCTCATCAAGTTCTACCTTCCTCCCACTCAATTCTTTCGAGAGAAACTCTTTCTCGAGGAAGGACCCGTTCTTAGCGACAAACACTTTGCCCTCGGATCTGAGATAGAAGGTGTACCCAACTGTTTCTTTTGGGTATCCTATGAAGACACATTTGTCCGCTTTGGGTTCGAGCTTTTCTGGCTGAAGCCTTTTGACATAAGCATCGCAACCCCAAACCTTGAGAAAAGACAACTTAGGTTTCTTACCAAACCACAGTTCATACGGTGTTGTCTCAACGGACTTAGATGGAGCCCTATTTAAAGTGAATGCAGCTGTCTCTAACGCATATCCCCAAAACGATAGTGGCAAGTCGGCAAGAGACATCATAGAACGTACCATATCTAATAGGGTTCGATTACGACGTTCGGACACACCATTACGCTGCGGTGTTCCAGGTGGTGTCAACTGTGAAACAATTCCACATTTTCTTAAGTGATCACCAAACTCATAACTCAGATATTCTCCCCTCGATCAGATCGTAGGAACTTGATCTTCTTGTTACGATGATTTTCAACTTCACTCTGAAATTGCTTGAACTTTTCAAAAGTTTCAGACTTATGCTTCATCAAGTAAATATACCCATATCTACTTAAGTCGTCAGTGAAGGTGAGAAAATAACGATATCCACCGCGCGCCGTTACACTCATCGGACCGCACACATCGGTATGTATGATTTCCAATAAGTCACTTGCCCGTTCCATTGTCCCTGAAAACGGGGTCCTTGTCATCTTGCCCATGAGGCACGGCTCGCACGTGTCAAGTGATTCAAAATCAAGAGACTCCAAAAGTCCATCAGCATGGAGCTTCCTCATGCGTTTCACGCCGATATGACCGAGACGGCAGTGCCACAAGAAAGTGGTATTATCATTATCTACTCTACATCTTTTGGCATCAATGTTATGAACATGTGTATCATCACTATCGAGATTCAATAAGAATAAACCCCTAACTTCGGGTGCATGACCATAAAAGATATTACTCATATAAATAGAACAACAATTATTCTCTGACTTAAATGAGTAACCGTCTCGCAATAAACAAGATCCAGATATAATGTTCATGCTTAACGCAGGCACTAAATAACAATTATTCAGGTTCATAACTAATCCCGATGGTAATCGAAGAGCGAGCGTGCCGACGGCGATCACATCAACCTTGGAACCATTTCCCACGCGCATCGTCACTTCGTCCTTCGCCAGCCTCCGTTTATTCCGCAGTTCCTGTTTAGAGTTGCAAATGTGAGCAACCGAACCGGTATCAAATACCCAGGCACTACAACGAGAGTTGGTAAGGTACACATCAATAACATGTATATCATATATACCTTTGTTGTTGTTGGCCCCCTTCTTGTCCGCCAGATACTTGGGGCAGTTCCGCTTCCAGTGGCCATTCCCCTTGGAATAGAAACACTCAGTCTCTGGCTTGGGCCCAGCCTTGGGTTTCTTCATTGGATTAGCAACTGCTTTGCCACCCTTCTTAGAGTTACCCTTCTTGCCCTTGCCATTCTTCTTGAAACTGGTGGTCTTATTGACCATCAACACTTGATACTCCTTCTGGATGTCTGCCTCAGCGACTTTCAGCATCGAAAACAGCTCGGCGATGGTTTTATTCATCCCTTGCATGTTGTACTGCTGGACGAAGCTCTTGTAGCTTGGAGGGAGTGACTGGAGAATTCTGTCAATGATAGCCTCATCCGGGAACACAAGTCCCAGATCAGCTATGCGGGTATAGTACCCAGACATCTTCAGTAAGTGCTCACTGACAGACGAATTCTCCTCCATCTTGCAAGCGAAGAATTTATCGGTGGTCTCATACCTCTCGATCTTAGCATTCTTCTCAAAGATGAATTTCAACTCCGTGTACATCTCATATGCACCATGACGTTCAAAACGCCTTTGGAGTCCTCCTTCCAAGCCGTATAACATGGCACATTGTACTATCGAATAGTCATCCGAACGCGTCTGCCAGACGTTCATATCGTCCGCAGAGGCTCCAGGAGCGGGGGGTTGACCTAGCGGTGCATTTAGGACATAAACCTTTTGGGCAGCTGTGAGGATGATCCTCAGATTGCGGAGCCAGTCCACAAAGTTGCTCCCATCATCTTTCAGTTTAGCTTTCTCTAGGAACGCATTAAAATTCAGGGGAACTCCTGCGCGAGCTATCTACAACATAAATTTGCAAAGACATTTTAGACTATTGTTCATGATAAGTGAGTTATTACCTAATCAAATTAATTATAACTCCCACTCAAATTGACATCCCTCCGGTCATTCGAGCGTGACATGATCCAAATTCACCAACCCAAGTCCGATCATCACGTGAGATGAGGTGGTGTCAATGGTGAACATCAACATGTTGATCATATCTACTATATGACTCATGCTCGACCTTTCGGTCCTCCGTGTTCCGAGGCCATGTCTGTACATGCTAGGCTCGTCAAGTCTAACCCTAGTGTTCTGCACGTGCAAAACTGGCTTGCACCCGTTGTATGCGAACGTAGAGTCTATCACACCCGATCATCACGTGGTGCTTCGAAACGACGAACCTTCGCAACGGCGCACACTCGGGGGGAACACAATTTTTATCTTGAAATTTTAGTGAAGGATCACCTTATAATGCTACCGTCGTCCTAAGCAAAATAAGATGCATAAAAGGATTAACATCACATGCAAATCATAAGTGACATGATATGGCCATCAACTCGTGCTTTTGATCTCCATCGTCACCGGCGCCACACCATGATCTCCATCATCATGATCTCCATCATCGTGTTGCCATCGGGGTTGTCGGCGCCCCACCATGCTCTTACTACTATTGCTACCGTTTAGCGATAAAGTAAAGCATTACAAAGCGCTTAATGATTGACACGCAGGTCATACAAAAATAAAGACAACCCTATGGCTCCTGCCGGTTGCCGTATGCATCGACATGCAAGTCGATGTTAACTATTACAACATGATCATCTCATACATCAAAATATATTTCATCATGTCATTGGCCATATCATATCACATACATACCCTGCAAAAACAAGTTAGACGTCCTCTAATTTGTTGTTGCATGTTTTACGTGGCTGCTATGGGTATCTAGCAAGAACGCTTCTTACCTACGCAAAACCACAACGGTGATATTCAAGTTGCTATTTAACCTTCTACAAGGACCGCCTTGTTCTATTCTGATTCAACTAAGATAGGAGAGACAGACACCCGCCAGCCATCTTATGCAACAAAAGTCACATGTCTGTCGATGGAACCGGTCTCATGTACGTGGACATGTAAAGTTGGTCCGGGCCGCTTCATCCTATAATACCGCTGAATCAAGAAAGACTAAGGAGGGCAGCAATTTAAACATCAACGCCACAAACTTCTTTGTGTTCTACTCGAGAAAGCATCTACGCAAGATCCTAGCTCATGATGCCACTGTTGGGGAACGTTGCATGGGAAACAAAAATTTTCCTACCGTTCACCAAGATCAATCTAGTAGATGCAACTACGAGAGGGGAGTGTGATCTACGTACCCTTGTAGATCGCTAAGCGGAAGCGTTATGAACGCGGATGATGGAGTCGTACTCGTCGCGATTCAGATCGCCGAAGACCTAGCACCGAAGCAACGGTGCCACCGCGTTCTTCACACGTACGGCTCGGGGACGTCTCCTCCTTCTTGATCCAGCAAGGGGTGGAGGAGAGGTTGATGGAGAACCGGCAGTACGACGGCGTGGTGGTGATGGTAGAGAAGAACTCCAGCAGGGCTTCGCCTAAGCACCGCGGGAGAAGAAGATATGACGGGAGAGGGAGGGCAGCACCGAGGCACAAACTGTGTTGGCTGCCCTCCCTTTGCCCCACTATATATAGGGGGGTGGAGAGGTAAGGGCGCCCTAGGGTTTCCCCCCTAGGGGCCGGCGGCCAGGGCAAGGGGAGGGGGCGGCGGCCAGGGCAGGGGGGCGGCCAGGCCCTAGGGTTTCCCCCCCTAGGTGCCTTGCCCCCCAAGGCCAAGGGGTGCGGCCAGCCCTAGGGGGTCCCACCCCCTTAGCCGCATGGGGAGAGGGCCCAGGGGGGGCGCACAGCCCCCTGAGGGCTGTGGTGTCCCCCTTTGTGGCCCAATAGGCCCAGAACAACTTCCGGACCCCCCGAAATCCCTTCCGGTACTCCGCCGATTTCCCGATGCTCCCCGGAACACTTCCGGTACTCCGAAACCTTTCATCCTATATATCAATCTTCGTCTCCGGACCATTCCGGAGACCCTCGTCATGTCCGGGATCTCATCCGGGACTCCGAACAACCTTCGGTAACCATGCACTCTTCTCACTAACAACCCTAGCGTCACCGAACGTTAAGTGTGTAGACCCTGCGGGTTCGGAAACCATGTAGACATGACCGAGACACTCTCAGGTCAATAACCAATAGCGGGATCTGGATACCCATATTGGTTCCTACATGTTTCTCGATGATCTCATCGGATGAACCACGATGTCAAGGATTCAGGCAATCCCGTATACAGTTCCCTTTGTCTCGTCGGTATGTTACTTGCCCGAGATTCGATCGTCGGTATCTCTATACCTAGTTCAATCTCGTTATCGGCAAGTCTCTTTACTCGTTACCATAATACATAATCCCGTGACCAACTACTTAGTCACTTTGAGCTCATTGAGATGACGTATTACCGAGTGGGCCCGGAGATACCTCTCCGTCATACGGAGTGACAAATCCCAGTCTCGATCCATGTCAACTCAACAGACACCCTCGGAGATACCTGTAGAGTACCTTTATAGTCACCCAGTTACGTTGCGACGTTTGGCACACACAAAGCACTCCTACGGTGTCAGTGAGTTACATGATCTCATGGTCATAGGAACTTATACTTGACATGCAGAAAACTATAGCGATAACTGACACGATCAAAAGCTATGTTAACGTTTGGGTCTCGTCCATCACATCATTCTCCTAATGATGTGATCCCGTTATCAAATGACAACTCATGTCTATGACCTGGAAACCGCGGTCATCTTTGATCAACGAGCTAGTCCTGTAGAGGCTCACTAGGGACACAAAGTCTGTCTATTCATCCACACGTGTATTTGAGTTTCCAATCAATACAGTTATAGCATGGATAATAAACGATTATCATGAACAAGGAAATATAATAATAACTCTTTTATTATTGCCTCTAGGGCATATTTCCAACACGGAGCCCCTTGTACGTTGCGGTAAGGGAGCGGAGGGAGCACGAAGAGCGGATCGAGGAGAGCACGCGGGCAGTTTACCCAGGTTCGGGCCGCGCGGACGCGTAAAACCCTACTCCTGCTTAGATTGTATTGAGTTCTTGGGCTCGGGAGCTTGAAGAACTAGCTACACCGAGCAACAGAGCTGTCTAGGTTCCGAACCCTTTCTACGTTGTGCATGGGCCTCCTTTTATAGCTCAAGGGGTCACCGACAGGTGTCAACGTAGAAGAAGGGCAAAAATGTAACTTTGGTGGTAGTTGTAACAGTGCGGGAACAGTGCGTGAACAGTGGATGAACAGTGGTCATCACCTAACTTGACAGTGGGGGACAAGAGCATTAAATGCCCGTCGCCATCGACCCCAAAAGCACCTGCTCGTGCGTCTCCGTTCGCCACGGCGGTAGCCTCGTCACCGTGGAGTGCCACCGTGTCCCCCAGGCTGCACAGCCATCCGCCACGCATCCCTGGAAGGGCCCCAGGGCGACGCGTGGGCCGATGAGCTCGAGCGCGGGCACACAGTGCAGGCTTCCCCCGGCAAGTACCTTGCCGGGGTCTTGATCTTGCCGGGCCCGGAAGCTTGTCGCTCCCCGGGCCCTGCCGAGGCGCATGATGCGCCAAGGCGTGTCTTCTGAGTTGCATTTTTCTGGTCTTCCTGGCAAGCTCCTCTTGCCAGGGTCTTGCGTTAATGTGATAATCTTGAGCCTGGGACGGCCTTCCCGGCAAGCTCCACTTGCCGGGGTCTTGGTCTTCTGACTTGTATACTTTGTTTTTGAATGGCTTAATAAGGACCGGAAAGGTTTCCGGCAAGCGCGTGGTAGACCCTGCCGCGGGAAGCTGCTACTGCCCGTGCACAAGTTGGGGTACTGAGGTACCCCTACCTTAGTACACCGACAAATGGACATTATGCCAATGAGTGCCCTGAAGCTAAGAATGGGAACGGCAATGGAAGCGCCGAGAAGAAGCCCAACCCGTTCAACAAAGGACAAGTGAACCACGTGACCGTGGAGGAAGTTGAAGAACAACCAGATGCGGCGATCGGTAAGTTTTTGGTTAAGTCATTTACTGCAGTAGTTCTTTTCGATACTGGTGCATCGCATTCATACATTTCAAGGTGATTCATAAATAGAAATAAGTTGCCCACCAGAGTACTTATGGCCCCCATGTTAGTAAGTTCACCCGGAGCGGAATATATGGCAAATCAAGGATGTTTTCAGATGCCATTCATCATTGGACGACATGTTTTCCACTTAGTCCTAATAGTTTTGGAGTCACAAAGATTGGATGTGATATTAGGTATGGATTGGCTATCGATGTATGTAGGGAATATCGATTGTGCCATCAAGTCTATTTTGCTCACCACCCCGGAGGGAAAAAGGATTAAGTATGTATCTAGGCATTCGCCTATACGAACACAAGTACATTCTCTAACGGGAGTTGTTCAGGAGGAAGTGCCGGTAGTAAAGGATTACCCGGATGTGTTTCCAGAGGAGTTACCAGGCATGCTGCTGGATAGGGATATTGAGTTTTTGATTGAGTTGTTGCCTGGCACCGGACCTATATCGAAGAGACCATATCGGATGCCAGCGAATGATCTGGAGGAGATCAAGAAGCAGATTAAGGAGTTATTGGAGAAAGGTTTTATTCGCCGGAGTTCATCACCTTGGGGAGCCCGAGTGCTTTTGGTCGAGAAGAAGGATGAATCTTTAAGAATGGTCATTGATTATCGTGCACTGAATGAAGTGACTATTAAGAATAAGTACCCGCTGCCGATGATCATTGATTTGTTCGACTAACTCCAGGGAGCGAAAGTATTCTCCAAGATCGATCTAAGATCTGGATACCACCAATTGAAGATCCGAGAGAAGGATATACCTAAGACATCCTTCACCACAAGGTACGGGCTATATGAGTATACGGTTATGTCATTGGATTGACTAACGCCCCTGCCTATTTCATGAGTATGATGAACAAGGTGTTCATGGAGTTCTTGGATAGGTTTGTCGTGGTATTCATTGATGATATTTTGGTGTACTCGAAGAATGAGGAGGAATACGCGGAGCATTTGCGTTTGGTACTAGAAAAGCTCAGAGAACATCAGTTGTATGCCAAGTTTAGCAAATGCGAGTTTTGGTTGAAGGAAGTTGGATTCTTAGGGCATGTTATATCAGGAGAAGGTATAGCAGTAAACCCCGTCAAAGTGCAGGCAGTCACTGAATGGTTGGCACCCACTTCAGTTGGAGAGATCCGCAGTTTTCTTGGACTCACGGGATACTACCGGAGATTCATAGAAAATTTCTCCAAGATTGCTAAGCCAATGACGACATTATTGAAGAAGGAGACAAAGTTCAATTGGACTGAAGAGTGCGAAGAAAGTTTCCAGGAGTTGAAGAAACGGTTGACAACAGCCCCAGTGCCGATATTGCCAGATATACGCAAGGATTTCCAAGTGTACTGCGACGCTTCACGCTTAGGACTTGGAGGAGTACTTATGCATGATGGAAGAGTTGTTTCCTATGCATCTCATCAACTGTGACCGCACGAGTTGAATTATGCGACGCCCGATCTGGAGTTAGCAGCTGTAGTGCATGCACTCAAAACCTGGAGACATTTCCTTATTGGAAATCGTTGTGATGTGTACACGGATCACAAGAGTTTGAAGTACATTTTCACTCAGAAGGAGCTGAACCTCAGACAGAGGAGATGGTTGGAGCTTATAAAGGATTATGATATGAAGCTGCACTATCACCCAGGAAATGCCAATGTTGTTGCAAACGCTTTGAGCCGGAAGAGTTATGCAAATACCCTAGTAAAAGGGGGATTGCCCCAGGAGTTGGCAGAAGATCTCAGGGAGCTTCGTTTGGAGATAGTTCCTAGAGGTTTTGTCGCAACATTGGAGGTTCAGTCAACATTGCTGGGGAAGATACACGAAGCCCAGAAGGATGACAAAGAGATTGCCGAGATAAAGAATAGGATGAGTGAAGGAAAAGCCAAAGGATTTCGTGAAGATGAACACGACACCTTGTGGTTTGAAGATCGAATCTATGTGCCCAACAACCCGGAGATCAGGAAGTTGATACTGCAGGAAGCACATGATTCGCCATACTCAATACACCCCGGAAACACCAGGATGTATTTGGATTTGAAGGAACGTTTTTGGTGGACGGGAATGAATAAGGATATTGCCGAGTATGTAGTCGTATGTGATGTATGCCAGAGAGTAAAGGCCGAGCATCAGAAGCCAGCAGGATTGCTACAGCCTATGTCGATACCCTAATGGAAGTGGGAGAAGCTTGGCATGGATTTTATCACCGGATTGCCCAGGACCAAAGCAGGATATGACTCAATCTGGGTAGTAGTGGATCGTTTGACCAAGATAGCCCACTTTATCCCCGTGAAAACCACATACACCAGTGCGAAGTTGGCCAAGATATACATGACCAGGATCGTATGTCTGCATGGAGTTCCGAGGACCAT
Source organism: Secale cereale (assembly GCA_902687465.1). Taxonomy (NCBI): domain Eukaryota; kingdom Viridiplantae; phylum Streptophyta; class Magnoliopsida; order Poales; family Poaceae; genus Secale; species Secale cereale. The sequence goes on from LR738714.1 coordinate 205,806,411, forward strand.
TGTATCAGATAGAGGAACACAGTTCACCTCAAAGTTTTGGCATCAGCTACACCAAACTTTGGGAACGAGGCTGGAATTCAGCACAGCTTTTCATCCGTAGACCGACGGACAGACCGAGAGAGTCAACTAGATTCTGGAGGACATGTTGAGAGTTTGTGCGCTAGATTATGGATCTAGTTGGGATGACAATTTGCCCTACGCTGAGTTCTCGTACAACAACAGTTACCAGGCCAGTTTGAAGATGGCACCGTTTGAAGCATTGTACGGGAGGAGATGCCGAACACCGTTAATGTGGGATGAAGTTGGAGACCGACAGTTGTTTGGACCGGACTTGATCAAAGAGTCTGAAGAGAAGGTTAAGCTAATTCGAGATAGATTGAAGGTAGCTCAGTCCAGGCAGAAGAGTTATGCAGACTCGAAGCGCAAGGAAGTAGCCTATGAAATCGGAGACAGAGCGTACTTGAGAGTATCGCCTCTGCGAGGAGTTAAACGTTTTGGAATCAAGGGAAAGCTAGCCCCGAGATTTGTGGGACCTTACCGTGTTTTGGAACGCATGGGAGAGGTTGCCTATAAGTTGGAGCTGCCCGAAGGATTGTCAGGAGTGCACGAAATATTTCACGTTTCGCAGCTTAAGAGGTGCCATGCGGAGATGGTCGATATCCCGCTTAGAGACACAGTACCGCTGGAGGCAATTCAGTTGCATAGTGATCTGACTTACGAGGAGAAGCCTGTTAAGATTCTCGAATTTTCGAGCAGAGTCACCCGCAGTAAGGTTATCAAGTTTTGCAAAGTCCAGTGGAGTCACCACACCGAGGAAGAAGCCACCTGGGAACGAGAAGATGATCTATGCAAGGACCACCCACACCTGTTCTCTAGCCAAGCCGAATCTCGAGGGCGAGATTCATTCTAAGGGGAGTAGGTTTGTAACATCCCAAATTTTCAATTTGGAATGTTATACATCGATCATACTGCATTGCATATTTCTTTGCATTTTGTGCGTGGCTATCCTCGAAAATTCTAAGCAATTCAAGGACCTACGGAGAGAGTTGGGAATTCTACCGTTTTTGTATTTGAGTTTACTCGAATACCGATACGAGGATAGTGTTGGTTTTAATTATTTTTCTCTCCTAAAAATATTTCTAAATAAAAATACATGAGCGGAGATAATATGACTTCTCCAAAATAAAAGAAATATTGGAGGAAAAAATATTAAAATCACTTTTGTTTTTTTTCAAATTTATTTGCGGTTTTATTTGCATAGGAAAAATGCACGTTTTTCAAAATTGCATTTAGGTTCGGGAAAAATGTTCACTTTGTCCTAAATATTATTAGAGGACGGTGAAAATTTATTTCGGAATTTTGGGAGTTCGTTTAGTATTTCTTTTGTTAGTTTCCGTACGTCAGGACTCGTGTTAAAAAAAAAAGTGGCGAACCGACTTCTGGCCGTGTTCGGCCAGGACTCCCCCTAGCCCGGGCCTTTATAAGACGGCCCAGCCGCCCCGCCTCAGCCGCCCCGCCCCGCCGCTTCGCTCGTCGCGCCGAACCCTAGCGCCGCCGCCACCGCTGCTGTTGCCGCCGCCCGCCGCCGGAGTTCGTCGAGGTAGCCGCCCACCGCCCTGGTTTTCTAGAAGAAACCGACCCGTTTTTTTGGCAAAACCCTAGTTTCGTTTTTTTAGATTAGATCGGTTTTTTCGGTTTAGCTGTTTAGCGAACGTTCGCCCGTTCGTTCTTTTTAACGAACGAATTCGTTGTTTAGTCTCTGTTAACGAACATTCGTTCGTTAATCTATTCGTCAGTTTTCTTTTTCGGGGTATTTATGTGCGATTATTCTCGATCGCGATTTCTGCCCTGATCTTGTTTTTCATTTTTCTTTTCGCTCGAGAGTCGGAATCAGGTGATTCAAAATCCCAGATCTTCGTCTCGACGCCCTCTTTCCGTTTTACCAACTTGAAAAAAGTTTTGCTACTGTAAAATTTGACCCTAGATCAAACTAGTAAACGAACCTCGTTTCTTTCGCAGTTTGAGTTACGTTGCTTCTTTCGATTTGTTTCGTTTTGCAAACCGGAGTTCTTAAGTAGAACAATCTGGTTACATCTTCTATTTTCAAGTTTTTTTGTGCATCATTGCTTGATTACTTAAGTATGCTATTGTTTGCTTGCGATAGAATACCCGGACTGCGAAGCGTGCTACTACGAGTCTCTAGGTTTTGCGATTCATCAGCAAGGCAAGTAACACTTTGACCATACCCTTTTGTTACCCGGTTTTTATGCATTAGATCAAACCCTCACACATTGCATGAGTAGGATATCTTAACTTGTGGGTCTGGGAAGTAGATTGAGGTAGAACCTATTACCTGCATTATTTCCAAACCCTTGGGAGTTACTTCTACGCTATGCTTAGGTTATCATGCTATGCTCGTAGACGTGGTTTGGGTTCGAGTGAAATCCATGACAGATGTGAGTTGTTAATTAATGATTCAACTTAAGATGTCTACTTTAATACACATCTGGGTGGATTGGTTGCAGGGCACCTGGAGAATCTAGTGTTGTCCTAGGAAATCCCGGGGTTTCGAGTGATTGTCCTATGGAATGCCACCCAGGCTCAAAGGGATCATAAAACTATTCATGCTAGAAACTTTCGTGTGCAGCCACAATGCCATTATGGGCTCTGGCATAGTATGAGTAATTGTGTGAGCTCTTTCGTGGTGGACTAGCAGATGTAGGGGAAAGTAGGTGTACGGGTCCACTTGGGGTAAAGTGTAAATGCTTCTGAAAGACTGTGTCTCGGTCATCCGTTTCTGAAACACCATGCAGCGCGAGAAATTAAACGGAGGCGATCAAGTCTTGTGGGAAAAGTGCACAAACCTCTGCAGAGTGTACAAACTGATCATGACTAGCCGTGTCCCCGGTTATGGACAATCTTGAGTATCTGGTACTTGAATTATTGGTTGTTCTCATCACTCTAAAATTAACTTGTTGGGTTAATGATTACTTTAATTGGGATTGAGTTCGAGGTACCTTCTCAATGATGTTTCAACTACCATGATAGTTAAAATAAGAGTTATTCCTTTGTTGTAGGAAAAAATTGGCTTACGCAAAAAACTTTAACCTTAGAGCCTCCACCAGCCAAATATGCATATAGTGTAGCCTTTATTTCTTCTACTTGCGTCTTCTGTGTTATCTTGCCAGCATATTCCATGTGCTGACCCGTTTGGGGCTGCAACATGTTACGTTGCAGACTTTTCAGACAAGGAGTAAGACGTTCTAGGTCGTTTGTCATGCACTCAGCTATGCCGTTGGAGTTGATGGACTCACTTATCTTCCAAGCCTTCCGCTGTTATTTTGTTAGATGGCCTTAAGCCATAGACTTTTGTAATAAGTTCTCTTTTGGAGACACTCGATGTAATAAGTGTGTGATTGCCACTCTGTTATAAATCCTTCAAGTACTGTGTGTGTCAGCATTACCGATCCAGGGATGAAACTGAAACACAGAGACTTCGGTCCATTCGGATCGTGGTCGCTACAAGTTCAGAGATGAGCGGCTGATGTATACATCTAGCACTTTGTGGTTATGTATTTTATGTCATCTATTGGAGATGCTATTAGAATTCCACTCAGGTTAACATTGTCTCTCTTGTCCTGCTTCAGCCTCGGCGTCGTACAACTCACCGGAGCTGCTCCAATGACGAAACCCTCCATCACGGCGGAGCAGTACCTCGGGCTCCATCTCCAGATGCCTAAGATCTTCTCTCCAGACTGTCTTTCGCCGCCTCAGAACTTCTTCCCCGCCGTCGGCAGCCACGACAACTGCATTACCATCATCAACTGAGCAGATGACCTTGAGGACACCACGGGTCTGCAAGAGAGGTCGCACTCTTTCGTGTCTGCTTACGTTATGCATCTCTTAATATGATGACATGCTACTTTATCGTCGTGTTCACCTATTAGACTCTGACTCAGATCCAAACTTATGCTGAAACTTGAGTTTGAAATGGTTGTGGGGTACATATTGGGGCAGCAATTAGTACTATCTATCTACTATATGGTTAATCTCGGGTGTCTACTATGAGTTTCATGTTGGGTGCAAACAAACATTAAAGTAGCCATTATATGTATTTTTTTAACTAAAGCTATTATCTGCCTGCTATCATTGGTTCTGGGCCTATCCACAGTTTGCTACCTTCACTCTGGATTTGTGCATGCACTCCTTACATAATCTCACTATGTTTTATTCCCATGTTTGTCAGTTATTGTACACAATGGAACTGAACATGTAGAGCAAAAGATACGAGCCTTGCATGGCAATAAAATTTCATGCATACGTCGCTCCATGGTGGGCACAAAGGCAGCCCCCCTCCACCCATTTTGGATTGTAATCAAGAGGAAGATAACTCCTCAGAGGAGGATTCAGAGATAGATGACCAGTCCTATCCCCCCCCCCCGAGGTGCATGCTCTAACTTGGCAGGGTTATGTTGCTCATATCGTGCGTATGGCATCTTGCATTGCTATGTCATTTGCTTAGTTTAGACATGATTTGTGTGAATGCCACCTGTTTAGTGTCTAATTACCATATATGTGAATTATGCAATGCCATCTTTTTGCAAGACATTATATATGTAAATTATGCAATGCTATCTTGTTGCAAGGCATTATATATTTGAATTATGCAATGCCATGTTGTTTAGCCAAGCGTCATATATGTGAATTATATCATGCCATCCTTTTTTGTATTTCTCATTGCTTTTGTCGACAATGTTTGTATATTCAACTGCTCTTCCTGTGCATCAGCCATTTGGATTGGTGATGAAGAAATCTGGAGTGAAAACAAGGTCTTCAGAGCAGACAATGCTACCTGGTGAAGCAGATATGTTGCTGGTTATAGATAGCTCTTCAGAGGAGGATTCAGAGGCAGATGACCAGTCCTATTATCCCCCTGAGGTGTATGCTCAAACTTGGCAGGGTTATATTACTCATATCATGCATATGTTGTATTGCAATGCTTAGTTTTTACATCATATACACGGTATTGAATGCCATTTCCTTAGTTGACACATCATATATGCGATTGCCCTCTACCCACTTCCTTAGTATATAAATCATATATTTGAATTATATCATGCCATGATGTTTACATAGACAGCATGTATATGAATTATGGCATGCCAACCCATTTTCAAAAGACATAATATAGTTATATCGTCTCATCCTGTTCACATAGTCATCAAATTTTGAATTATGTCATTCTATCCATGAATTATCATGCCATCATGTTTCCATCGACGGCATGTTTTTGATTTATGGCATGCAGGGCACTTTAATAGACACATCGTATAGTTATATCATGTCATCATGTTTACATAGTCATCATATTTTGAAGTATGTCATTCTATCATGTTTAGTTAGCCATCATACATGTGAAATTGTGTCATGCTATCCTATTTAATTAGCCATCATATATTTGAAATTATGTCATGTTATTCTGTTTGGTTAGACAACATAAATGTGAATTATTTCATGTCATGTTTTCTTCCCTACTATCCATTGCACCTGTCTATCTTACATTGTCTGTACATTCAATTACTTTTCTTATTTATCAGCCATTTCAATTGGAGGGGATGATGGCAGTATCTGTGGGAGTAAAAACACGATCTTCAGAAAAGATCGTGCTACCTGTCGATGGAGATAGAACCATGGTTGTACTTGCCCAAGAACCAGCCCCACCACGCATAACCCGGACTCACGCAGATTGTACCCCTACCCAGTTGGATAGAGAACCAGCTACACCCCTTCCAACCCCAACCCCAACAGATAGTAACCCAGTTCCCGTTGACACAGCACCGTCTCCACCACAGAGCACCCAAACACGAGCAGTTAGTAAGGCAACTGCAGTGCCCAAAGCACGAGGACCACCACTCCAAACCCCAAGTCAACGCTTAAAGCAGAAGAAGAATTGTTCTCAGGTCAGGTTCCGTATCTATGGTTCATACTACTTTGTTCTTGCATCACTGTATTTACTCATACCAACTAATTTCAAATTTGAAGGATGCAACTGAAACTCCAATGGCGCAACAGGTATGTTTTAAACATGTTTCTTTAACGTGTTTGCTGTTGTAACTTGCTCTATGTTGATTTCAGTTTCAATTGAATAAACAGTTATGTTCTCATGCCATGCACATTACAAGTGTTGTTATTGCTGTGTAGTTTCCCACACTTATATTATGTCTATGATGCTTTGTCTTAAATAGATATGATTCGAACTGTATCTATCTTGATTTGGCAACATAAACTAGAATGATATAGACCATACAGTGACCATACTACATAGATATATGTTTGCTTCATGTTGTTATCCTATCCACCTAACTACTGAACTGGTTTACCAAAATGAGTTTCATATACTACATTGTAAATATGTGATATGTTTGTTTGTTTCTCCTTTAGAATGCAGATAAAATATTGGAGAAGGGTACCCCGTTATGCAATGGTAAAGGAAGTAATGTAGATCAGGTTCAAGATAGTGAGACATCCCTGTTGTTCTCCAACAAAGCTGATAAAAACTATATTGAAGACACTGAGACAACCCCAAAGTCCTGTCTTGATGTAGTGTTCGAGTTACTGGCTACTACTGTTGGCTCCGGCTCTTCAAACTCGCTGCCTGAAGCAGTTCGGCTTCTTGAGTCTCAACTTCAAGTTGAAAGACATCGATCAGATGTTATGCGATAGGAAGCCGAAGGACTGAGGAAGTCCCTGCAGAATTCAGATGCATACTTTCTGGTGCAACAGCAAGTGCTGGAGGATTTAAGCTCCAAAAAAAGAGAAAGTTAATAAGCTTGCTAAGCATCTTGCCAGCATTATGGGTACCCAGGATATTGTTTCTTGAGCTCTTCCGAAGTGGTTTCAGTTCTGGACTTGTTTTGCTGCGACATTTATATGCTGCTTTGTTCCCTATATTTGCACTGGCGGCTTTGATGCCCAGTGGATGTAATATGTGTAATAGCCGTGATAGCCTAGCATAAGTTGCTTGCCTATTTATTTCCTTATTGTCTTGTTTATTTGTTTTCTTGTACTCAGTGCAGTTCTTTTTCCACGGTTTGCTAGTGGCCGCAATAGCCTATTTTTTTAAACTAGGCCACATTAACCATGGGCTACATATTTACTGTAGTTAACATGGGCCTCTTACGGGCCATAGAAACAATGGGCCTTCTAAGGGATGTAGAAACAATGGGCCTTCTACGGGGCGTAGAAACAATGGGCCTTATACGGGCCGTAGACACAATGGGCCTTCTACGGGCCATATGATCGGTTGGCCAAACATGGGCCAATAACAGACCACATTATGGCCGTAAATGGGCTAGAGTTGAAATCGTCCGTTCATGGGCCAACCATAATGGGCCATCGTTAACTGGTCGTATTTGATGACGCTATGAAAACGGCCCAACGTATTAACGGGCCGACTGTAACCACGGGCTGAATTTGGCCCACAAGCAGAAAATGATAGTAACAGGCCAAAAGTAAACGAATGCTGGAAATGAGCCCAAGAATAAATGGGCCCTAAGAAGGCCGAAAGATAACATGGGCTGGAAACGGCCATACGGAATAATCGGCCGTTAATGGGCATAAAGTGAAACACTGTTCATTACGGGCCAGTTTTACCACGAGTCGTTAATGGGCCGAGGGTTACTAAGGACCTCATATGGGCCGAAAGACGTCATGGGCCATACATGGGCCGGAAGTTAAAATGGGCTGGAATTATATTAGACGGCCCAGATGACTCTACTAGGCCTAATTCGGATAGGCCGTAAACGGGTCCTGGGTTAGCGGGCTGTAAATGGGCTATATGCGAACAGGCCGTTAACAGGCTTGCCGTGGGCCGGCCCGTCACCTTTTGACCAAGTCAAACGAGCCGGCCTTTTCACAGGAATGGGCCTCTGTTGGGCATTGTTCATTATGGGCCAGTTTTACACCACGGGCCATTAATGGGCCGAGGGTTACTAAGGGCCTCATATGGGCCGAAAGACGTCATGGGCCATACATGGGCCGGAAGTTAAAACCGGCTGGAATTATATTGGACGGCCCAGATGATGCTACTGGGCCTAATTCGGATAGGCCATAAACGGGCCCTGGGTTAGCGGGTTGTAAATGGGCTATATGCGAATAGGCCGTTAACAGGCTTGTCGTGGGCCGGCACGCCACCTTTTGACCAAGTCAAACGGGCTGGCATTTTCACAGGAATGGGCCTCTGTTGGGCCGTGCCACGTGTCGACGTATCATAGGCGCTTTGGGTCCAATGAGTGGATGACATCTGTCCCAATGGTGAGCCGACACGTGTTTCCTCCAGCCAATGATGATTTTACACGTGGAAAATCCCCATTGGTCGGGGCTGTTAACGGGTTATCGGATCCAAAACCGGACCCGATAGCTTAACGGCGTTCCATTACAGTGGATGCCACGAGTCAGTCACCCTTGATGAAAGCACTTCTGTGACGCGTGATTTATCGTCATGGAAGTGGACACATCCGTGATGTTAATTTTGGTAATGTCATGGAAAACTTCTATGACAGCATAGGTATTACTATGTTGATTCTGTCATAAATTTGTCATGGATGTACATGCATGCCAGAAAACATGACCTACTATGACAAACACGTATCATCACGGAAGTGTCTTTTTTGTAGTGATTGGTCAAACTAGTTTTTGTTCTAGTGCTTTATTTATTGCAAATTTTTGCTGCTGTGGTGACCTTGTTCTTGAGTTTGCATGTCAAATTTCTTTGGTCCCAAGTAGTTCTAATGCATGATATAGTCTCTAGGCACTTGTAGGAGTTGTTCCTATCAATCTTGTTGAGTTTGGTTCACTATTATTTTGAGTTACTAAAAATTTCAGAAATTTTCAGAGGGGGAAAATGATAAGGCAATTGTTGAGAGGCTCTTCCAGTAAAAGTTCAGAGGATAACAAGAAGGAAGAGAATAAGAAGCACAAATATAATCTCCCTCGCACTGCGGAAGTTTGGTCGTGTGAATGGCCATGTAATGAGTTCTTGGAAGCCGCCGGGATTTAGAAACACTTTTATTATTTGGCGGATAATGCAGGCCTCACCGACTTCCTCCACGACCAGCGTGAACAGTATCTCTTGCTCACTAATATTTTCACGCAAAACTTTCATTTTCATGCTAAGAAATCACCACCTTCAGTGGAGTTTCGTTTATATGATGAGGTTAAGGAGATATCGTTCTATGATTTTTGTCAAGTATGTAAGATACCTTTTACTGGTAGGCTTGAGGAACCCCATCGCAAGGATGTTGAGGGGTTTATTGATATAATAGCTGTAGGGGAAACTAGGCAAGTTTCAGGGGCAAGAATTACTAGTATACATTCTCCTATTCTACGCTACTTTGCTATATTTGCTAGTAGATGCTTAATTGGTCGTGGGTACAGTGGGAATCTTAGTGCCCCTGATATTATCATTTTGCGCCATGCTTTGTTTCGAGACACAACTTTTAGCTTGGGTGCCGTCGTCGCTAAACGATTATGTTTGAACGCACAAAAGGTCCCGTCTTTGAAGGCATCTTTGCTTCTCGCCTTGCTGAACACTTTAGAATACCTATTAGGCATCATGAAAAGGAACAAAAATTGCTAGCCCCTGCTTATCTAGATTATAAAAGTATGATAGCACATGATTTTATTGTTAAAGACAAGGAGAAGTTGCTTAAGTATAAATTGAGGTTTGATGAAAAATATTGTGAGATTATTACCTTTCCTGCACCATCTCTGTTTGATCTGTTTTCAGGCATATACCTCATTTCGTCAGATGCCTTCTACAAGTACCAGAGCCAGGCACAAGCTTCAGAGCCGGAGCCACCACTTGACCCTTACCGGCAGTCTGTTTATGGATGGGATCCGGATGAGATTGCCAACCAGTGGCACCCAGAGGACACTTCTCAGTACACCGGAGAGAGTAGCTTCGATTCGTGGCCATAGACCAACTTAGGCCAAAAGTCTAAGCTTGGGGGGGTACGTATTTCTCACCGACATTACATTCATGTTCACACACTTATTCCAGTAGTCGGTGCTCACACTCTTTCATTGTACTATCCATGCTAGTTTCATTTCTTTTCTTAGTCTTTTTCTTGTGTGTTAGAAAAACCTTAAGAAAAACAAAAAAATTAGTTGTAGCTTTTAGCTAGTTTACTTTCCATGCCTGTAGTAGTAGTAATTAAAAGAAAACCTAAAAATATTTCTCATTCTTCTTTTACTTGTTGGGAACTTTCCCGTGTAAATAGTTTCTTTTCTTTTCTTTGGGGGTCAACAGGAGAACACCATGATGAAAATGTTTAGTGGCTCTCATATGCTTTATTGTTGATTTAACCTTGAGCCATATTACTTTGTCCTCTTCCTTGTATTAAATGCTTGCAGATTCCGGCTTAGTCCAATGCACGTGCATTATTATTATTATCCACACTGTTTGGTCATGCGAGTGAAAGGCAATAATGACGATATATGATGAACTAATTGAGATGAGAAAAGCTGGTGTGAACTCGACCTCTTTTGTTTTTGTAAATATGATAGTTCATCGTTCTTGATTCAGCCTATTATGAATGAAACATGCTTGCAATGACAATTAGAGATCATCGTTGTTTATGCCATGCTTAATTAGCTAAGAGTTTATAATGGTCTATCTTGCGTGCCAACATGATATTAAAATGGTTGTGATGTGGTATGATAGGGTGGTATCCTCCTTTGAACGATTCAAGTGGTCTGACTTGGCACATGTTCACGCATGTAGTTGAAACAAATGAACATAGCCTCCACGATATTTATGTTCATGATGATTTATATCCTACTCATGCTTGCATTCATTGTTGATTAATTTTAATGCATGTTCATGACTGTTGTCGCTCTCTAGCTGGTCGCTTCCCATCCTCTTTCTAGCCTTCACCTGTACTAAGCGGGAATACTGCTTGTGCATCCACTTCCATAAACCCCAAAGTTATTCCATATGAGTCCACCATACCTTCCTATATGCGGTATCTACCTGCCGTTCCAAGTAAATTTGAATGTGCCAAACTCTAAACCTTCAAATAAAATTCCGTTTGATATGCTCGAACAGCTCATGTATCAACTAGGGTTGTCTATATCTTCCATGCTAGGTGGGTTATTATCATGATGAGTCGACTCCGCTCATCATTCATGAGAAAATGGCTGGTAACCGGGATGCCCAGTCCCATGCTCAAATCATAATAATTAAAGAAAACTCCCCCAGGGCTGTTGCCGGTTTGGATGGTACCCATTTGTTTCGGGCTAGCCGTGAAGTGTGCGTGTTGGTGGTTGGGGGAGTATAAACTTTACCATTCTGTTTGGGAACTGCCTATAATGTGTGTAGCATGGAAGATATCGAGATTCTTGGTTGTTATGTTGACAATGAGAGTATACCTGTCAGGCCCAAGATGCGATTCTATCCCGATCACGTGACACTTACGTGATTGGGGCACAACCGCATTTTGGGCGCTTCGCAAGATGGATATCATTACATCGTACCATTACATACATACATGGGGGATACAACAATACATACAATTCACATGAATACAACAACATCAATACAAGGCATCCGACTACGGATGCAAACATGAAAAGCACAAAGACATCCATCTGCTATCCTAGGCTGCCGACCCGGAACCTAACCCAAGACTGAAGAAGAAGAAGAAGAACTCCAACAAAAGAACAACGCTCTCACGTCAAGACATCGGAAACCTGCACCTGCAATTGTTGTTGTAGTATCTGTGAGACACGAGGACTCAGCAATCCCATAACCATGGGTAACAAGACTATCAAAGCTCAATAGGCAGCTAGAGGTAAAGTGGTGAGGTTGCAGCAGCGGCTAAGCAATATAAGGTGGCTAACTTACAAGTACCAGAATAAGATGAGCATCTATGCAAACGGTCGCAACTAGTAGTGATCGCTAAAGATCCTAAACTAACTACGAGTCAAACATAATCCCACCGTGTTCTCTTCTCAAAGTGAAAAGAGACAGTCACGGTTACTCACACAGTTGTGTGTTTTACTTCAGATCATCTGCCAAGTTTTCTACAACCGGACATTAACAAATTTCAATCTGCCACATAACCACGGGCACGGCTTTCGAAAGATCATAACCCTGCAGGGGTGTCCCAACTTAGCCCATCACAAGCTCTCACGATCAGCTGAAGTAATAATAATTATTACCCCTTATCTTAGGGAAATCTGATCAGGCTCAGCATCCTGGTGCAGAAGACATTTCGACAATGGTAAAACAAGTCCAGCAAGACCTCCCTGCGTGCCGACACCCTGATAGTAGCCGCGCGTATCTCGTCTCAGGCCACGTCCGGATGGGCGATGCTACAAGTAAAACCAGCCCTCGGGTTTCCCCAAGGTGGCCCTGCAGGACCCCCGTTTGGGACCAACACCATCAGCACTGCCCCCCTGCTATGCAGAAAAGAATCCCGAGGGCACGACCCCCTATGCAAACATAATTAATTAATTAAGTTTTTATTATGAGGCAAATTAAAAACCAATGTTGGGCCTTGCTGGAGGAGTTTTATTCAAAGACGAAGTTTCAAGGGGTCCCCATATACCCAACCGTGTAAGGAACGCAAAATCAAGGAACATAATGCCGGTTTATCGGCGCCTAAGGTGGCATGAGTGGAACAAAACACCGAGCAAAAGTCCAAGCCTTCCACCCATGCCCAGTATATAGGTGTGTTAATATATAATAATAGATATTGTGATATTCCAACAACAAGTTCCATCATGGAACGATCTTCATCTTCACCTGCAACTAACAACGCTATAAGAGGGGCTGAGCAAGCGGGTAACACAGCCAAACAACGGTTTGCTAGGAAGGTTTCAAAGGTTAGAGGTTTCATGGCAACAAGGAGAGGCTGACAATAATGATGGGTAGCGCGACATGTAACGATAGCATCGAGACGACTAAGCATGGAAATGATAGTAAAGGTATCCAAGGTGATGGTCATCTTGCCTGAGATCCCGCAAGGAAGAAGAACGGATCCATGAAGAAGACGAAGACGAAGCTACGAAAACGAACCAAATGTAGACGAACGAATCCTCACGATCGCAACGGAACAAGCACTAACGAGAAGAAGCAAGCAATATGGTAAACACACAACACAAGAACATGACAAGATGCTCAACCAAGTATGATGCAAGACAAGTCTATATAGGATGCAATACATGGCAAGGGATGAAGCACACAAGAACAACATCAACCAACAAGTTTAAATGAGGCCGGAATCAACACATAACAAATCCGGTAAGTCCTCATATGCATAATTTCAAATTAGTCCAGATCTGAACAAACCTTAAGTTAAAGTTTTTAAACAGCAGGTTAACATGCACCAAGATGATCTACACGAAAATCTAGTCAAGTTTCATATAAAGTTTGTTTAATTCGGAGCTACGGTCTAGAAGATATGAGCAAAACAAGACAAGCAAAGCAACGGTGCAAGATGCACCCAAACATCAAGCAAACTCACTCCAAACATGAAAATAACATGATATTATGATTCTACATGCAAAATCACACAAGTTTCATATAGGGCACACTCAAAACGGAGCAACGGGCTAAAAGATACACATGAAACAAGATATAACAACAAGCTGAAGTTAACAGCCACATAGCAACTTTGGAGCAAGGTGAATATATGCTACAGCACCCAAACATGATAACAAGAAGCATGGATCTGAAGTAGACATGATACTTAACAAGCATGAACTTAGAACACACCCAAAAGCTTGCTGGAACACCTTTAAACAAGCATGGCAAGTTGCAATAAAATTATACAGACTTGGCCAAAATCTGGGAAGGCAAAAACATCATCACGATGCTGCCTTCGGAGGCACAAAACAACATGCATATCAACTCTAACAAGAACATGAAGAGCATGGACATGTAGTAGACATATCCTACAGCAAACAAATCCATTGGAGCAACTCCATAGGAGGCATGGATCAATAGCAACAAGCTACACCAAATTGAACATGCTGATAAAATCCTGACAGGCATGATTTATAGCAACTTGAGAGCAAGAAATAAATAAGCTACAGCGGGTCATATGAGCAAGTAAGGGCATGAATGGATAGACAATAACATGGACAACAAGACATGATCATTGGCCACTCCAAAACAAGCATGGATTTGAGTGGGGCATCACGCAAACATAGCATCAGGTTATAACAGATTCCAGACTTAGCAGATTTTTCACTAAGTATAAAACAACAATAACAACATGGCATGTTTACAAGGTTGTTTAAGTCACCTCAAAGCATATCATGGAAAGAGGTTTGCACCACAGCAAAGACCATATAATGGTGCTTCTAAAACATCTAGACATGTGGCATGAAGACAAACACACCAATAGCAAAGAGCAAGTGAAATCAGCATCTCATAACAAGTTTCAGCACTTAACAGCCAAATGCACTTTTGCATCAGAGATTAACATGGCAATATGAACTCAAACAAGCATGCTACTGCAACCATCATGTAGTATACTTCACAATGAACATTTTGACATATCCTATGCTCCATTTGGATAAACATGCACCAAGTTATCACATCTCAAACATGGCAACAAAATAACAAGTAACAGTAGTTTATAACAAGTAGCACTCTTGCAACAGATATTAGGGCATCAAGATGAAGTCAAACAAGTACGGCACAATGGAACAAAGTATAGAGCATATCACCACGATCATTTTGACATATCATTCACTCAATTTGGACATACACACAAAAAGTTACAGCCATGCAAACATGCAACAAAAATATGACATTTTAGGGACTTAGACGAAAACAACCTCGGGGAGAAGTGGACATGTCCGTGTCCAGATGGACATGTCTGGCGGCGGGACCCACACGGCAGAGAGAGGGGCGGACACGTCCGGCTCCAAATAAACGTGTCCGTTGGTGGCGGCTGGCGCGGGGTCCACTTGGCAGTGGCTTCGGGGTCAACGCGGGTCGGTGAAGAAGACGAATCAGGTTCGGGCGTCGATGGGATCCGGCGATGGAGGTGGAGCTGGCCGGCGATGGCGCGGCGGGAGGAGCTCCGGCGAGGAGCTCTCGACGGAGGAGGGGCCGGGGACGGCGAGGAGGACCGGATCTGGTCCGGCTCGGCCAGATCCCAGCGGCGGAGAGGAGCAGGTGGCCCGGGGCGGCGAGCTCGGCGGAGGGAGCTGAAGGGCGGCGGGTCTGGTGCCGGAGGGGTCGACGGCAGCGGGGTCAACGCGGCGGCGACGGGGTCCCGACGGGAGGCGGACGAGCTCGGCGGCCAGAGCACTCGGAGTCGGGGACGACGGCTCACGGGCGCGGGGCAGCTCGGGCCCAGATCGGCCCGGGGGCGGGCCGCGGCCGGGCCTCGCGCGGCTGGGAGGCGCGGGGAGACGCAGCGGACGCCAGATGGCGCGCTGCGGTTGGTGTGTGCGGCTGCGGCGGCTGACGTGGCCCAATGGGGGCATGCCAAGTGGCAAAAAGAGGTGGCGGCGGCGCTGGGTGGCCAAGTGGCGGTGGGCTGGCACGGATTTTGAGGCAGGCGGCGCTGAAATTGAGGAGGAGGGGGGTTGGAGGTAGGGAAAGGGTAGGTTAGGCCAAAAATGGCAAGGGAGGGGTCTTTTATAAGGAAGGGGGCTAGGGTTAGGGGGTTTTTGCTCCGTTTCGGACCATCGGATCGCGATCGGACGGTCCGGAGCGGAGGGGGTTTGTAGGTGGGCTAATGGGATGTGCCAAGAGTCCAAGAGCTGATAGGAGAGGAGAGAAGGGAGGCCCGCGGGGTTTTTCGGAGACCGAAAACGTCCGACGAATTAACCGGCGACTAGTGCCGCTATATTTAACGATTGGGCTATCAAACGAGCTCCGAATGCAATGAAATTTGGCAGGTGGCCTGTCTACACTATAACAAGACCACACACCAAGTTTCAACCCATTCCGAGAATGTTTTTCGGCCACTTATAAAATAAATATTCGGAGGCACCGCTGGCACGTGCAAGTGTGTCTGGGCTCAGAACGGATAACGGAAAGGACGGACGGACTCGGACGGATGCAAGTTTTGAAAATATGATGATTCAACACACACGATGACATGGCAAGATGCAACACGCAAGCAGATGACATGGCAATGACGACGAATAGCTGGCTGACACCTGGCGCATCGGTCTCGGGGTGTCACAATACCGCTCAAAATATTATTGATCTCTATTTCAAAATCGAGCTCTAGCACCTCTACAAATCCCTGCTTCCCTCTGCGAAGGGCCTATCTATTTACTTTTATGTTGAGTCATCATCCTCTTATTAAAGAGCACCAGTTGGAGAGCACGGTTGTCATTTCCATGTATTGCTATTGATTTGCATTGAGTATGATTGTGACTGGATCTCTTTTACCATGAATTACAATGTCTAGTCAGTCCTTAATCTTTAAAGGTGCTTTGCATTTCTGTTTTGCGGTCTCAGAAAGGGCTAGCGAGATACCATCTTGTTATATCATATTATGATTGTTTTGAGAGAGTGTTGTCATCCGATGTTTATTATTATTGCTCGCTAGTTGATTATGCCATTGATACGAGTAGACATGAGACCTGAAAGTTATTGTGAATGTGGTTAGTTCATTATCTTTGCTGAAAACTTGAATGCTGGCTTTACATATTTACAACAACAAGAGCAAACAGAGTTTTTCAAAGTTTTTCTTTATCACTTTCAGTTTATCAACTGAACTGCTTGAGGACAAGCAAAGGTATAAGCTTGGGGTAGTTGATACGTCTCCAACGTATCTACTTTTCCAAACACTTTTGCCCTTGTTTTGGACTCTAACTTGCATGATTTGAATGGAACTAACCCGTACTGACGATGTTTTCAGCATAACTGCCATGGTGTTATTTTTGTGCAGAAATAAAAGTTCTCGGAAGGAGCTGAAATTCAACGGAGAATTATTTTGGAATATATATAAAATATATGCGGAAAGAACAAAGCCAGGGGCCCACACCCTGTTCACGAGGGTGGGGGCGTGCCCCCTCCCCCTAGGCGCGCCCCCCTACCTCGTGGCCCCCCTGTTGCTCCACCGACGTATCCCCCGACTCCATATATTCACTTTCGGGGAGAAAAAAATCAGAGAAGAAGAATTATCGCATTTTACGATACGGAGCCGCCGCCAAGCCCTAATCTCTCTCAGGAGGGCTAATCTGGAGTCCGTTCGAGGCTCCGGAGAGGGGAGATCATCGCCATCGTCATCATCAACCTTCCTCCATCACCAATTCCATGATGTTCACCGCCGTGCGTGAGTAATCCTATCGTAGGCTTGCTGGACGATGATGGGTTGGATGAGATTTACCATGTAATCGAGTTAGTTTTGTTAGGGTTTGATCCCTAGTATCCACTATGTTCTAAGATTGATGTTGCTATGACTTTGCCATGCTTAATGCTTGTCACTAGGGCCCGAGTGCCATGATTTCAGATCTGAACCTATTATGTTTTCATGAATATATGTGTGTTCTTGATCCTATCTTGCAAGTCAATAGTCACCTACTATGTGTTATGATTCGGCAACCCCAAAGTGACAACAATCGGGACCACTCCCGGTGATGACCGTAGTTTGAGGAGTTCATGTATTCACTATGTGTTAATGCTTTGGTCCGGTACTCTATTAAAAGGAGGCCTTAATATCCCTTAGTTTCCACTAGGACCCCGCTGTCACGGGAGGGTAGGACAAAAGATGTCATGCAAGTTCTTTTCCATAAGCACGTATGACTATATTCGGAATACATGCCTACATTACATTGATGAACTGGAGCTAGTTCTGTGTTGCTACTTCTCGATCTTGCGTTGTATTCCCTCAAAGAGGAAAGGGTGATGTAGCACAGTAGCGTAAGTATTTCCCTCAGCTTTTGAGAACCAAGGTATCAATCCAGTAGGAGACCACGTGCGATTCCCTTGCACCTGCACAAACAAATAAAAACTTCGCAGCCAACGCGATAAGGGGTTGTCAATCCCTTTATGGTCACTTACGAAAGTGAGATCTGATAGATATGATAGTTTGATATTTTGGGTATTTTTGGATATAAGAACAGAAAGTAAAAACGGTAAAGTAAAGTAGATTGTAGATTGATATGTTGAGAATAGACCCGGGGGCCATAGGTTTCACTAGTGGCTTCTCTCATGATAGCAGAATTCTACGGTGGGTGAATGAATTATTGTCGAGCAATTGATAGATAAGCGAATAATTATGAGAATATCTAGGCATGATCATTATATATAGGCATCACGTCCATGACAAGTAGACCGAAACGATTCTGCATCTACTACTATTACTCCACACATCGACCGCTATCCAGCATGCATCTAGAGTATTAAGTTCATAAGAACAGAGTAGCGCCTTGAGCAAGATGACATGATGTAGAGGGATAAACTCAAGCAATATGATATAAAACCCATCTTTTTATCCTCGATGGCAACAATACAATACGTGCCTTGCTGCCCCTACTATCACTGGGAAAGGACACCGCAAGATTGAACGCAAAGCCAAGCACTTCTCCCATTGCAAGAACTATAGATCTAGTAGGCCAAACCGAACCAATAATTCGAAGATACTTGCAAGGATATTATAATCATACATAAAAGAATTTAGAAAAGAACCAAATATTTCTCATAGATAATCTTGAACATAAACCCACAATTCATTGGATCTCGACAAACACACCGCAAAAAGAGATTACATCGAAAAGATCTCCTCGAAGACCGAGGAGAACTTGGTATTGAGATCCAAAGAGAGAGAAGAAGCCATCTAGGTACTAACTATGGACCCGAAGGTCTGTGGTAAACTACTCACAACACATGGTGAGGCGATGGTGTTGATGTAGAAGCACTCTGTGGTAGATCCCCCCTCCGGCGGAGCTCGGAACGGGCCCCAAGATGGGATCTCACGGGAACAGAAGGTTGTGGCGGTGGAATTAGGGTTTTCTCTCCTCCTCTAATGTTTTCGGGGTACATGGATATATATAGGAGGAAGGAGGGCATCAAGGGACCAATGTGGGGCCCACGAGGCAGGGGGCGCGCCTTGTAGGGGGGCGCGCCCCCACCCTCGTGGACGCCACGTGTGCCCTATTCCGTGGTTCTCAAGTCTCCCATGAAGATATCGCTCCAAAAATATCTCTCCCGAAGGTTTCATTCCGTTTGGACTCCGTTTGATATTCCTTTTCTGTAAAACCCTGAAATAGGCAAAAAAAACAACAATCTGGACTGGGCCTTTGGGTTAATAGGTTAGTCCCAAAAATAATATAAAAGTGTATAACAAAGCCCATTAAACATCCAAAACATCATAAATAATAGCATGGAACAATAAAAAATTATAGATACCTTGGAGACGTATCAAGCATCCCCAAGCTTAATTCTTGCTCGTCCTCGAGTAGGTAAATGATAAAAACAGAATTTTTGATGTGGGATGCTAACCAACATAATTTTCAATGTAATTCTTTTATTGTGGCATGAATGTTCTGATCTGAAAGATTCATGACAAAAGTCTATATTGACATAAGAAATAATAATACTTCAAGCATACTAACAAAGCAATCATGTCTTCTCAAAATACCATCGCTAAAGAAAGTTAACCCTACAAAATCATATAGTCTAGCTATGCTCCCTCTTCATCACACAAAGTATTCATATCATGCACAACCCCTGTTTCAGCCAAGCACTTGTTTTCATACTCAATTCTTTCAAACCTTTCAACTTTCACGCAATACATGAGCGTGAGCCATGGATATAGCACTATGGGTAGAATAGAGTGGTGGTTGTGGAGAAGACAAAAAGGAGGGAGATAGTCTCACATCGACTAGACGTATCAACGGGGTATGGAGATGCCCATCAATGGATATCAATGTGAGTGAGTAGGGATTGCCATGCAACGGATGCACTAGAGCTAAAAAATGTATGAAAGCTCAACAAAAGAAACTAAGTGGGTGTGCATCCAACTTTCTTGCTCATGAAGACCTAGGGCATTTGAGGAAGCCCATCGTTGGAATATACAAGCCAAGTTCTATAATGAAAATTCCCACTAGCATATGAAAGTGACTAAAGATGAGACTCTCTATCATGAAGAACATGTTGCTACTTTGAAGCACAAGTGTGGAAAAAGAAAGTAGCAATTGTCCATTTTTCCTTTCTTTTTTTTCTTTTTTTTCTTTTTTCTTTTTTTTGGGGCCTTTCTTTTTCTTGGCCTTTCCTTCTTCTTTTTTCTTTGGGACAATGCTCTAATAATGATGATCATCACACTTATATTGATTTACAACTCGATATTACAACTTGATACTAGAACAAAGTATGACTCTATATGAATGCCTCAGGTGGTGTACCGGGATATGCAATGAATCAAGAGTGACATGTATGAAAAATTATGCATGGTGGCTTTGCCACAAATGCGATGTCAACTACATGATCATGCATGGTAATATGACAATATGAAGTGTGTCATATGAACGGAACGGTGGAAAGTTGCATGGCAATATATCTCGGAATGGCTATGGAAATGCCATGATAGGTAGATATGGTGGCTGTTTTGAGGAAGGTATATGGTGGATGTTTTGAGGAAGGTATATAGTGGGTGTATGGTACCGGCGAAAGTTGCGTGGTACAAGAGAGGCTAGCAATGGTGGAAGGGTGAGAGTGCGTATAATCCATGGACTCAACATTAGTCATAAGGAACTCATATACTTATTGCAAAGATTTACGACATCAAAACAAAGTAATCAACGCATGCTCCTAGGGGGAAGGTTTAACCATCGCGTGCCCCCGACCTCCACACGAACGATGACACTCTACAAACACCTCATGCTCTAACTTCGTCACATAGCGGTTCACCATACGTGCATGCTACGGGAATCACAAACTTTAACACAAGTATTCCTCAATTTCATAATAACTCCACTAGCATGACTCTAATATCACTATCCTCATATCTCAAAACAATTATCAAGTATCAAACTTCTCATCATATTCAATGCACTTTGTATGAGAGTTTTTACTAAATTCATATTGGATACCTATCATGTTAAGGCTAGTTTTATAGCCAAAGCATATTACCATGCTGTTCTAATAGACTCTCAAAAGAATATAAGTGAAGCATGAGATATCAACAATTTCTACAAAATAAAGTTACCACCGTGCTCAAAAAGATATAAGTGAAGCACTAGAGCAAACTATTTAGCTCAAAAGATATAAGTGAAGCACATGGAGTGTTCTAACAATTCCTGGGCCATATTTATCTCTCTCAAAAAGGTGTGTCCAGCAAGGATAATTGTGGCAAACTAACAAGCAAAGAATCAAATTGTAATGCCCAGGATGGGACTATACCTCCTACGTGTCGAGGCACGACTTAAAGGTATAAGCCCATTCTGGAATGATCTCAAGTTTGGTATCTTTGCACGACTCATGTAAAAAATATGGATGAAATTGCAAAAGGATAGTTGGCTTACACTCGCCACGTCACACAATACATTACATAAGCAAATCATCATCCAAAACATCACAACCCGACTACGGGCGAAGATCCAAAAGAAAGATACCAAATACATAAAGCCACAGGTCTGAATCACCCCTAGTAGAAACCACTACTGATCGTCGAAAACGTCACACACATACGACTACGCTCTTCATCGAGCTCCCAGTGAAGTACTTGAACCAACTCCTGCATCATTCTCGGCTGAACCTGCATCTGGTGTTGTAGTAACTGTGAGCCACGAGGACTCAGCAATCCCATAACCATGGGTATCAAGACTAGCAAAGCTTTATGGGTAGGAAGAGGTAAAGTGGTGAGGTTGCAGCAGCGGCTAAGCATAATATGGTGGCTAGCTTACGAGTACAAGAATAAGATGAGCATCTACGCAAACGGTCGCAAACTAGTAGTGATCGCAAAAGATCCTGAACTACCTACGAGTCAAACATAACCCCTCCGTGTTCTCTTCTCAAAATGAAAAGAGACAGTCACGGTTACTCACACAGTTGTGTGTTTTACTTCGGATCCTCTATCAAGTTTTCTACAACCGGACATTAACAAATTCCAATCTGCCACATAACCACGGGCACGGCTTTCGAAAGATCATAACCCTGCAGGGGTGTCCCAACTTAGCCCATCACAAGCTCTCACGATCAGCTGAAGTGATAAATATAATATCATCACCCCTTATCTTAGGGAAATCCGATGAGGCTCGGTATCCCGGTGCACAAGACATTTCGACAATGGTAAAACAAGTCCAGCAAGACCTCCCGGTGTGTCGACACCCTGATAGTAGCCGCGCGTATGTCGTCTCAGGCCACGACCAGATGGGTGATCCTACAGGTAAAACCAAACCTCGAGTTTCCCCGTGGTGGCCCTGCATAACCCCCGTTTGGGACCAACACCATCAGCACTGGCCCCCCTGCTATGTAGAAAAGAATCTCCAAGGAGAGTCCCCCTTATGCAATTTAATTAATTAATTAAGTTGTTATTACGAGGCAAATTAAAACCAAAGTTGGGCCTTGTTGGAGGAGTTTTATTCAAAGACGAAGTGTCAAGGGGTCCCCATATAACCAACCGTGTAAGGAACGCAAAATCAATGAACATAATGCTGGTTTATCGGCGCCTAAGCTGGCATGAGTGGAACAAAACACCGAGCAAAAGGCCAAGCCTTCCACCCATTCCCAGTATATAGGTGTGTTAATAATAAAAATAGATATTGTGATATTCCAACAACAAGTTCCCACCTGGAACGATCTTCATCTTCACCTGCAACTAACAACGCTATAAGAGGGGTTGAGCAAGCGGGTAACATAGCCAAACAATGGTTTTTGCTAAGAAGGTGTCAAAGGTTAGAGGTTTCATGGCAACAAGGAGAGGCTGACAATAAAGATGGGTAGCGCGACATATAACGATAGCATCGAGACAACTAAGCATGGCAATGGTAGTAAAGGTATCCAAGAGTATGATCATCTTGCCTGGGATTCCGCAAGGAAGAAGAACGGATCCATGAAGAGGAAGAAGAAGAAGCCTTGAAGAAGAACCATGAGAAGTCGAACAAATCCTCACGAACGCAATGGAACAAGCACTAACGGGAAGAAGCAAGCAATACGGTAAACACACAACACGAGACACGACAATATGCTCAACCAAGTATGATGCAAGACAGTTCTATATAGGATGCACCACAAGTCTATACAGGAAGCAAAACATGGCAAGGTAGGAAGCACAGAAAAATAACACAAGTCTATATGATGCAATACATGGCAAGGTATGATGCATGATAAGACTATACAGGAAGCAATACATGGCAAGGTAGGAAGGAGAGAAAAACAACACAAGTCTATGATGCAATACATGGCAAGGTATGATGCATGACAAGTCTATACAGGAAGCAATACATGGCAAGGTAGGAAGCACAGAAAAACAACACAAATCAACAAGTTTAAATGAGGCTGGAAACTACAACAACAATTCCGGAAAATCCCCATATGCATGTTTAGCAATTTTAAGCAAACAACAATTCACACATTTTAATGTTGTTAACATGATGCGGATGACATGATCAAGTTTATGCAATTTTTAGTAAAAGTTAACATGAAGAGATATGAAGTATTTGTCGCCACGACGGAAAGAAAAGAGGGTCGTGGTGGCGAAAACGGATACGATGCCATGACAATCGTTTCGATGATCCGACACTCGTCGAGATGCCGGTGCAAAAGCAAGGTAGCGTGAGCGAGTCGAACAAGATGAAAGGTGGGGTGATCCCGTCACCGGGTTCCCACGGGTTGCCGCCAAGGCAAACGAGGCACAACGGACACGATGCAAACATCCGATACATCTCATACAACACATGCAGTCCACGGGTCATCATCTCGGGGTTATACCTTCGGAACGTTTGTTTCAGGGAGGAACGAGATCGTCGAGGGAAGTAGTCGTTCCGTTCGTAGTCGTACACGGGGCGTCCGGGTCGTCGTTGACGTAGAGGTACTCGTTTCGTTTCGGAGAGGTACTTGACGAATCCATCGTTTCCGGGGCGACGGTAGTCGTACACGTCGGCGTTTTCGTTCACGGTCGTCGTACACGTTCCGTAGATGTTCATGTTTCCGTAGAGGTACTTGTCGCGGCATCGGACGTAGTGGTACTTGACGCGTCACATCATGTAGTCGTACACGGGGTCGACGGTAGAGGTACTTGTCGCATCCACCAAATGTAGTCGTACTCGTTTCGAAGATGAACTTGATCCGATGCCTTCGGGCGTCATGGTACTTGGTATCTTGGCAAAAAATAATGAAGATGGCCTTGGACAGAGACATGGCAGCAACAATAGGTTGCGCACGGCAGAGTAGCTGCGGCCGTGGTTCCCGCGGCGGAGCTCCTGTTAGGCGACAGTTGAAGCAGCAAGGGGAGGCACTCGGGGACGACGCGGAGGGGCGACGACGCTTGTCGAGGCGGTGGAGCTCCTGGCCGGCCGGGCTTCGGCCTTCGATGGCTCCCGAGGTCGGCGCGGAGGAGCACAAAGGCGGCGGCTGCGAGGCATGGAGCCGGGCGGGGCGGCGACTTGCACTCGAAGAGGTGCAGGGCGCTGCAGAGCAGCGAGCGGGGCGAGGGATGGCGCGGCTCCGCGCGGGGGCGCCCCGCGAGCTCCGATGCGTCGCCGTCCGGCGGCGTGGATCGGAGGCAGCAGGGAGGCGGCGGCGTTGGAGAAAGGAGGTCGTAGAGGCAGAGCACGGGTAGGACGCGGCGGCTGCTGGATCCGAGGAGCTCCGGCCCGCGGCAGAGGAAGGAGATAAGGGAGGAGATCGGCGTGGGGCGCTGCGGCGTACAAGGGAGACGGGATCGAGAGGAAAGGAGAGGTGTGGCGCTAGGAGGGAGGACGAGGGGACGAGGGGCTGGCAAAAGGGACGAGAGGGAGAGGAACGAGGGACGAGCCAGGGGATAGAGCCGCTTAGGGTTAGGAGGGAGATGAGATGGGCCTGGCCTAGAGGCTGGCCTGGGCCGCGGGGGAGGGGAAGCTGGGCCTTGCCGGCTGCGGCTGGGAGGCCGAAAGCGGCGCAAGGAGCCCTCTCCCCTTAAAAAAAACAAAAGCAGTCTCGAAAACCCGATGATGAAAAGGAAAAAATGGCCAGGGGGTTATATGAAGAATAAGAAGGAAGTAAAAAATATGCTTAAACTCGTAGATTTATGCGCAATTTTAATAAACTAGTTTGGACATTTTTTTTAAGCATATAAAAATAATTCAAGTTTGAATTAATTCAAACTTGAGCCATTTTTGAACCCAACCAAAACAAGTCCAAAGGAACTAAAAATTGGCAAGGATGTTGAAGGCATGGTTGAGAATTGATAGGAAAAGAATGAACATTAAATTGGTGTAGGAAAAAGAATGCCACAATTTAAATGGACTAACGAAGAGGGAGAAGAAGATGATCAAGCAAGGTTGTGGGAGTCAAAACTTGGAGTGAAAAAGGCATGGGAAAAATATGCAAGTGTGTGATGGTTGCTTCCAACAATGGAATATTTTAATATAGCTCCCTAAATATTAGGACGATATATATATATGTTATAAAGAGAAGTCATCCTTCCCTCGATTTAAATGGACCGAAGGTCCACACGACTTATTTGGTTGAGTTGCAGAATTAAAGTCATGATGGCATGATGCAATGCAAAATAAATAACACAAACACAAATGAAACACACGGGAGAACCCGGAACATCTGGAATCTTCTAGGACTTCGGTCTTCGGGCGTCACAACTCTCCCACACTAACAGAGGATCTCGACCCGGGATCCTAGAGATGGCACCGGTAAAAACGGAAGAGGAACAGGTAAAACAACGTTGCTTCTTTGACAAACGAGTGAAACCTTGAACCTTGAGAGGTTGAACAATCTTGAATAAAGAATACAATGGAGATGAACGAAGATGAAAACACTCCATTAGAAAGGAGGAACAAGGAACATTATGAGAACCTTGTAGGTTGAAAGACATGAAACAAGAGCTTACGAACCAAAAGAATATGAAACTGCAACGGTATAGCCAAGGAATAAGAATGACATAATTTGGACAACACTCCGACTGAAAATGGAAGGAATTAACATGAACTTGAGGAGATGGTATGATACTTGATGAAATCAACAACACACTGCCTCTAAAACAATTGAAAGAATGGCACAAGGGGTAAGAAGGATTCAGACAGCACTCCGGTTGAAAACAGAGGAAAAAAACTATATAAGATGACGGAACTTGAATGGAGGACACAACACTCCGGTTAAATAGACAAGCAAGGGAAGAATATGATCTTGATAAAACGAGATGATTGTCAAAGAGAGCAATATCACAATGCCCCCGGAATGAAAGAATAGAATATAGATCAATGAAAGAAATGAACGGAGAAAGATATGACAACTTCTCTCAAAATTGAATTTGAAAGAGCATCCTTACGAAGAAGGGTTGAACGGAGTTGTTGGAAAATCAACAACGAAAAGAATAAGCTCATTGTGGACTTATGGAAAACATCGCAAAATTAAGAGGTGATAACCAGCCACTTATGAGAACATTTGATTGGATTGAGATCAACAAGGAGACGATAAACTTATTTCACCGGAATGATAAATGAAGAACTTGGATCATTTATAAGCACCATAATAGCAACAATTCTCAGGGAAATCTTTTAGGTGAATTATAACCCAAGATAACTCCAACGAATAATTGAAGGGTTGAAAAGATCTCCTGAACAAGGAAAATGATGGTTTTAAATATCTCATTCTTGATAAGTCGTGAATCATAATTCATGAAGGAATTGTCAAGAATGACATAACACCACCTCAACAGATAAGGGAGCAAGAATTGCACTTGGAAAGCATGATGAAGAATGCTTGAGGTCCAACAAGAATCTTGAAGAACACTTCGAGGACAAATTAAATGATGTTGAACCACCATGAAGAACTCCGGTAATGAAAGCATGAGAAGTGAAAGATGAAAAGAATAAGATTCAAGGCCTACGATGAATTAGATGGAGGTTTGAAATGATATAATTGAAATAACTTGAAGCTCCGGAAAACAAGATGAACAACTTAGAACCGAGAATGTGATATGATGAACAAGCTACGGAAAAATAGAGATTAATCACTTCGAGGAAATAAGAATAAGATTTATTGTATGCTTATCCTTGATCAAAATAAATTGATGACCAGCAACGGATTTGGCCTACTACTTATTCTTCTTGAATAGGATTGGAGAGAGATATAGCCAAACTTGAGAATAATCTTGAATGAATCACCGGTAGGATTATGAAAAGAAAAAATGAATTAATACGATAACAATGGAAGAGTAATCTTGAAAGAAGCACCGTAAGAATATGGAGACGAACGAAGAGACATCAATGAAGAATATTTGGAGGACAAAGTTGAAAACTGAGAACAAAGAAATATTCTGAATTGATGGCCTTCGGAGGATCATAAAGAAAAGAATTCATGAAATGCTTCGGATGGGTATGAAAATAATTCCTCACAATCGAAACAATAATGAGGATGGCATGAAGCTAGAACCACGAATCTTGGAAGAACGGATAAGGATTCAATAGGAACTCGTCTTCGGGTCTTCAAAATCTGAGAAGACGATGAGATACACCACCGTGAATTGCATAGGCACTCCGTAATGAAGAATTTAAAGGTTGAACCAATGATGAAAAAGAATTTGAAAGCGATCCTGGAGAAGGACTGTGACTGATGGGATTCATACTTACGTCACACTTTGAAAACAATTTTTTAGAATAACTCCGGAAAAATTAGAAGAGTCAAGTAAGATCCTGGAAAAAGACATGTGGGTTAGGGCCCACTAAAGAAATCGCCGTTGAAAAAGATTGCTGAAGAGATATTGCACCGGTTGAATTAAATGGCTTGAATAAGATGATAATCCTCAAAATAGCTTGAACGGATTAAGAATGGAAATACGAATCTTCTGAGATACCTTGTACACACCGGATATGGATAGGAGAGTTGAATGAATAAGAGAGCCTTCGGATAATAAATTTCAACATGGGAAAACATGTGAAACAAAAAGGAAGAGATATGATCATGACCGAAGCTTGAATTTAATTCACCGGAGAAGAATATTGGAATTAAGAATGATGAACTTGAAACTCTTGAGCATCTTCACGATAAATCACCGGATAAGAACATTGAAGGAAATGAATGAAGAAATATCACATGAATAAAATGGATACTTGATGAAGAATTCTGGCTCCGAGAAGAAGAAGGGTGGGAGGGTGGGGAAAACAAAGACAACTTGGGATGAATGAAACAGACAAATCGTCAGATTTCTCAACGGCGTCTGTATGGAATAACTTGAAGAGAAGGCACACCGGTTGAAAAGGATTACCATGAGAATCTAGATGGTCAAGAAGAATTTGTACTCCCATGGAATTATGAGAACACCGATTAGGAAAGGTATGGAATCAACACTTGACATCGAAGCAACTTGAATACCAGAATCAAATCAAAACAACGGATAGATATGTTTCAACATAACTTCACAATATCATCCGAACAGAGAATTGAACGAATGAATTTCGTAGGTACATCAACTTGTCGAGAAGCCACTTGGGAGAACAAAAGGTAAATAAAAACAACAAGGAGCAGATAGAACAAATACAAGATAGAAGCTTCGTCCCACATATCCGTGCTGAAAGCTCATGGAACGTGTTACAAAAGGGTTTTGCAATCCCCGGATCAGCATAGCCAAGGACCCTTTAAGATGCAACTCCCGATCAGAACAACGCCCATAAAACTACTTCACTCAATGTAGAACCCCAAACTCCATATCATGCATTCGTTGGAAAAATGCCTACGAGCTACTAGATGAACCCACCTATTAATTTCCGAAAGTTTCCAGTTATGCAATCAGGTGTTGGGGATACAGGGGAAGCATCGCGCACTCAACTCTAATCCTACATCCAGCTGTATCCATCCTTCAACACATAACCAGTTATTTTCGGAAACCGTTTACCTCGGACCTTCGAAACGCATCTGCTATACAAGCTATGGCAATACTCCCGAACTACCTCCCCAGTATTGGGTGATGTCGGGGTTATCTTGCCACTAACCGCATAGGAGAGTTTTCGATGTCGGCCGTCTTAAGTATTCCAGAACTGCTGCGATATATTTGTGACGACAACACCTCGGAGCTCAACTCCCCGGGACACTGCCACAACCCCTAAATGACAGGAGGCATCGAGAACAATGTTCTCGTCACAAAGACATCGAAACAATCCAAACAAAACTCGCGTGATCCTAAAAAAAATTGGTGAAATTTTGAGAGTAGAAGAGATAAAGTAATCATCAGGAGTCCTCACTAGAGTGAAAAGAGATGAGAAGCAAAAGAAATCCTACTCTCAGATATATATATATATATAGGACTCAAAACATTTTCAAGTGTGTGCCTAGACTCAACCGTCAACGATTCGATCAATCAGTGGGGGCTCCTAGGTCGGAGAAGGCTCTGAATACCAACTTGTAATGCCCAGGATGGGACTATACCTCCTACGTGTCGAGGCACGACTTAAAGGTATAAGCCCATTTTGGAATGATCTCAAGTTTGGTATCTTTGCACGACTCATGTAAAAAAAATAGGGATGAAATTGCAAAAGGATAGTTGGCTTACACTCGCCACGTCACACAATACATTACATAAGCAAATCATCATCCAAAACATCACAACCCGACTACGGGCGAAGATCCAAAAGAAAGATACCAAATACATAAAGCCACAGGTCCGAATCACCCCTAGTAGAAACCACTACTGATCGTCGAAAAGGTCACACACATATAACTACACTCTTCATCGAGCTCCCGGTGAAGTACTTGAACCAGCTCCTGCATCATTCTCGGCTGAACCTGCATCTGGTGTTGTAGTAACTGTGAGACACGAGGACTCAGCAATCCCATAACCATGGGTATCAAGACTAGCAAAGCTTTAAGGGTAGGAAGAGGTAAAGTGGTGAGCTTGCAGCAGCGGCTAAGCATAATATGGTGGCTAGCTTACGAGTACAAGAATAAGATGAGCATCTACGCAAACGGTTGCAAACTAGTACTGATCGCTAAAGATCCTGAACTACCTACGAGTCAAACATAACCCCACCGTGTTCTCTTCTCAAAATGAAAAGACAGACAGTCACGGTTACTCACACAGTTGTGTGTTTTACTTCGGATCATCTATAGAGTTTTCTACAACCGGACATTAACAAATTCCAATCTACCACATAACCGCGGGCACGGCTTTCGAAAGATCATAACCCTGCAGGGGTGTCCCAACTTAGCCCATCACAAGCTCCCACGATCAGCTCAAGTGATAAATATAATATCAACACCCCTCATCTTAGGGAAATCCGATCAGGCTCGGTATCTCGGTGCACAAGACATTTCGACAATGGTAAAACAAGTCCAGCAAGACCTCCCGGTGTGTCGACACCCTGATAGTAGCCGCGTGTATCTCGTCTCAGGCCACGGCCGGATGGGTGATCCTACAGGTAAAACCAAACCTCAAGTTTCCCCGTGGTGGCCGCGCATAACCCCCGTTTGGGACCAACACCATCAGCACTGGCCCCCCTGCTATGTAGAAAAGAATTTCCAAGGAGCGTCCCCCTTGTGCAATTTAATTAATTAATTAAGTTGTTATTATGAGGCAAATTAAAACCAAAGTTGGGCCTTGCTGGAGGAGTTTTATTAAAAGACGAAGAGTCAAGGGGTCCCCATATACCCAACCGTGTAAGGAACGCAAAATCAAGGAACATAATGCCGGTTTATCGACGCCTAAGGTGGCATGAGTGGAACAAAACACCGAGCAAAAGGCCAAGCCTTCCACCCATGCCCAGTATATAGGTGTGTTAATAATAATAATAGATATTGTGATATTCCAACAACAAGTTCCCACCTGGAACAATCTTCATCTTCACCTGCAACTACCAACGCTATAAGAGGGGCTGAGCAAGCGGGTAACATAGCCAAACAATGGTTTTTGTTAGGAAGGTGTCAAAGGTTAGAGGTTTCATGGCAACAAGGAGAGGCTGACAATAAAGATGGGTAGCGCGACATATAACGATAGCATCGAGACAACAAAGCATGGCAATGGTAGTAAAGGTATCCAAGGGTATGATCATCTTGCCTGGGATTCCGAAAGGAAGAAGAACGGATCCATGAAGAGGACGAAGAAGAAGCCTTGAAGAAGAACCACGAGAAGTCGAATGAATCCTCACGAACACAACGGAACAAGCACTAACGGGAAGAAGCAAGCAATACGGTAAACACACAACACGAGACACGACAATATGCTCAACCAAGTATGATGCAAGACAGTTCTATATAGGATGCACCACAAGTCTATACAGGAAGCAAAACATGGCAAGGTAGGAAGCACAAAAAAATAACACAAGTCTATATGATGCAATACATGGCAAGGTATGATGCATGATAAGTCTATACATGAAGGAATACATGGCAAGGTAGGAAGCACAGAAAAACAACACAAGTCTATGATGCAATACATGGCAAGGTATGATGCATGACAAGTCTATACAAGAAGCAATACATGGCAAGGTAGGAAGCACAGAAAAACAACACAAGTCAACAAGTTTAAATGAGGCCGGAAACTACAACAACAATTCCGGAAAATCAACATATGCATGTTTAGCAATTTTAAGAAAACAAAAATTCACACATTTTAATGTTGTTCACATGATGCGGATGACATGATCAAGTTTATGCAATTTTTAGTAAAAGTTAACATGAAGAGATATGAAGTATTTGTCGCCACGACGGAAAGAAAAGAGGGTCGTGGCGGCAAAAACGGATACGATGCCACGACAATCGTTCCGATGATCCGACACTCGTCGAGATGCCGGTGCAAAAGCAGGGTAGCGTGAGCGAGTCGAACAAGATGAAAGGTGGGGTGATCCCGTCACCGGGTTCCCATGGGTTGCTGCCAAGGCAAACGAGGCACAACGGACACGATACAAACATCCGATACATCTCATACAACACATGCAGTCCACGGGTCATCGTCTCGGGGTTATACCTTCGGAACGTTTGTTTCGGGGAGGAACGAGATCGTCGAGGGAAGTAGTCGTTCCGTTCGTAGTCGTACACGGGGCGTCGGGGTTGTCGTTGACGTAGAGGTACTCGTTCCGTTTTGGAGAGGTACTTGACGAATCCATCGTTTCCGGGGCGACGGTAGTCGTACACGTTGGCGTTTTCGTTCATGGTCTTCGTACACGTTCCGTAGATGTTCATGTTTCCGTAGAGGTACTTGTCGCGGCATCGGACGTAGTGGTACTTGACGTGTCACATCATGTAGTCGTACACGGGGTCGACGGTAGAGGTACTTGTCGCATCCACCAAGTGTAGTCGTACTTGTTTCGAAGATGAACTTGATCCGATGCCTTCGGGCGTCATGGTACTTGGTATCTTGGCGAAAAATAATGAAGATGGCCTTGGACAGAGACATGGCAGCAACAATAGGTTGCGCACGGCAGAGTAGCTGCGGCCTTGGTTCCTGTGGCGGAGCTCCTGTTAGGCGACAGTTTAAGCAGCAAGGGGGGGCACTCGGGGACGACGCGGAGGGGCGGCGGTGCTGGTCGAGGTGGTGGAGCTCCTGGCCGGCCGGGCTTCGGCCTTCGATGGCTCCTGAGGTCGGCGCGGAGGAGCACAAAGGCGGCGGCTGCGAGGCATGGAGCCGGGCAGGGCGGCGACTTGCACTCGAGGAGGCGTAGGGCTCTGTAGAGCGGCGAGCGGGGCGAGGAACGGCACGGCTCCGCGCGGGGGTGGCCGCGAGCTCCGGCGCGTCGCCGTCCGGCGGCAGGGATCGGAGGCAGCAGGGAGGCGGCGGCGTTGGAGAAAGGAGGTCGTAGAGGCGGAGCACGGGTAGGACGCGGCGGCTGCTGGCTCCGGCGAGCTCCGGCCCGCGGCGGAGGAAGGAGACAGGGGAGGAGATCGGCGTGGGGCGCTGCGGCGTACGAGGGAGACGGGATCGAGAGGAAAGGAGAGGTGCGGCGCTAGGAGGGAGGACGAGGGGACGAGGGGCTGGCGAAAGGGACGAGAGGGAGAGGAACGAGGGACGAGCCAGGGGATCGAGCCGCTTAGGGTTAGGAGGGAGATGAGATGGGCCTGGCCTGGAGGCTGGCCTGGGCCGCGGGGGAGGGGAAGTTCTGCCTTGCCGGCTGCGGCTGGGAAGCCCAAAGCGGCGCAAGGAGCCCTCTCCCCTTAAAAAAACAAAAGCAGTCTCAAAAACCCGATGATGAAAAGGAAAAAATGGCCAGGGGGTTATATGAAGAATAAGAAGGAAGTAAAAATATTCTTAAACTCCTAGATTTATGCACAATTTTAATAAACTAGTTTGGACATTTTTTAAGGATATAAAAATAATTCAAGTTTGAATTATTTCAAACTTGAGCCATTTTTTAACCCAACCAAAACAAGTCCAAAGGAACTAAAAATTGGCAAGGATGTTGAAGGCATGGTTGAGAATTGATAGGAAAAGAATGAACATTAAATTGGTGTAGGAAAAAGAATGCCACAATTTAAATGGACTAACGAAGAAGGAGAAGAAGATGATCAAGAAAGGTTGTGGGAGTCAAAACTTGGAGTGAAAAAGGCATGGGGAAAATATGCAAGTGTGTGATGGTTGCTTCCAACAATGGAATATTTTAATATAGCTCCCTAAATATTAGGAGGATATATATATGTTATAGAGAGAAGTCATCCTTCCCTTGATTTAAATGGACCGAAGATCCACACGACTTATTTGGTTGAGTTGCAGAATTAAAGTCATGATGGCATGATGCAATGCAAAATAAATAACACAAGCACAAATGAAACACACGGGAGAACCCGGAACATCTGGAATCTTCTGGGACGTCAGTCTTCGGGCGTCACACAAATCATACATGATGCTCCAAGTAAAACACATATCATGTGGTGAATAAAAATATAGTCCCGAGTATAGTTACCGATAGATGAAGACGAAAGAGGGGATGCCTTCCCGGGGCATCCCCAAGCTTAAGCTTTTGGTTGTCCTTGAATTTTACCTTGGGGTGCCTTTGGAATCCCCAAGCTTAGGATCTTGCCACTCTTTGTTCCGTAGTCCATCAAAGCAGTACTCAAAACTTGAAAACTTCAAAACACAAAACTTAGCCAAAAATCTCGTGAGCTCCGTTAGTATAAGAAAACAAACCAGCACTCAAAGGTACTGTAATGAACTCATTCTTTGTTTATATTGGTGTTAAACCTACTGTATTCCAACTTCTCTATGATTCATATCCTCCAATACTACTCAAAGATTCATCAAAATAAGCAGACAACACACGAAAAACAGAATGTGTCAAAAACAGAACAGTCTGTAGTAATCTGTAACTTTCGCATACTTCTGTAACTCCAACAAATTGAAATAAATTGGTAAACGTGGGGAATTTTTCTATTAATCATCTGAAAAATGAATCAACTAAATAGCACACCCCAGTAAAATCTGGTGACTATTCTAGTGAGCGCTAACGATTCTGTTTTTTACAGCAAGATCATATAAACTTCACACAAGTCTTCCCAAAGGTTCTACTTGGCACAAACACTAATTAAAACACAAAACCACATCTAAACAGAAGCTAGATGCAATATTTATTCCTAAACAGAAGCAAAAACAAAAAAATATAAACTTGGGTTGCCTCCCAACAAGCGCTATCGTTTAACGCCCCTAGCTAGGCACGATACAAGGATAGATCTAGGTATTGCCATAATGATAAGATATATCGCGAAAACTCATCTCATATTCCCTACGTTCAGCAGCAAGTTTTCTTTGTGGCAAGCAAAATTAATCAAAAGGGCTAAATTTAATGGGACAAAAGTCCCCCACATCAAGCTCAGGAGGTATAGGTTCCTCTTTAGGCCCTTTATAATGTAAAACCAATTCATCATTATAGGCATCTTTTGGCAGAAGGTCATGAGACTTCGCTCGAGGGAAAAACCTAACCCATTGTTTTGACTAGCAAAATTATCATTCAACTCAGAAATTCTATCAACCAAGACATCAGTAGGAACCTTTTTTCTAGGGTTTTCATTAAAAGCAACATGATCAGGAGATCGCAACCGCATTATGTCTTCTTGATTAAATATGATAGCCTCTATGGGAGGTCAACCAGCATCTACCCCTTAATGAGCAAAGATATCTTTGGCCTCTTTCATGATAAATCTGAATTCATGAGCCAAAAGATAGTAGTGGCACACTTAACAGAAGAATGCTCAATATTGGAAAATTCCAGAAAGATTCTCTGAATACAGGGATGCATATGGATAAATTGCCTTTCAATTTCAACTACAAGCATAGATATGGCATCCGCAAAGCTACTAGTTATATGAAGAATAGAACCACCCAACATAGGCAAAGCATCGGCACAAGTAAAGAAGTCTTGAAGAACTCCTTTTCCAATGATATTACCACTGCCAACCGAGAACTTCTTAATATGTAAAGTGGTAGTTTCATCCGAAGGGTCAACATAGACGTTGCCCTCAACATTACTACCCTTCTCGATAAAATCTTCCCCCATCTCAGACATGAGTGCAAGCAAACGGTAAACACACGGCAAAAAGAAGGGCAAATAAAACGGCAAGGGTGAAGTGGAGGAGAGGGAAACGAGAGGCAAATAAATGTAATGCGAAGGATAAGGGTTTGTGATAGGTACTTGGTATATGACTTTTGCATAAGCCTCCCCGGCAACGGTGCCAGAAATTCTTCTTGCTACTTCTCGAGCTTGCGTTGTATACCCTCGAAGAGGAAAGGGTGATGCAGCACAATAGCGTAAGTATTTCCCTCAGTTTTTGAGAACCAAGGTATCAATCTAGCAGGAGACCACGCGTGAGTCCCTCGCACCTGCACAAACAAATAAGAACTTCGCAGCCAACGCGATAAGGGGTTGTCAATCCCTTTATGGTCACTTACGAAAGTGAGATCTGATAGATATGATAGTTTGACATTTTTGGTATTTTTGGATATAAGAATAGAAGGTAAAAACGGTAAAGTAAAGTAGATTGTAGATTGATATGTTGAGAATAGACCCGGGGCCCATAGGTTTCACTACTGGCTTCTCTCATGATAGCAGAATTCTACGGTGGGTGAACGAATTACTGTCGAGCAATTGATAGAAAAGCGAATAATTATGAGAATATCTAGGCATGATCATTATATATAGGAATCACGTCGGTGACAAGTAGACCGAAATAATTCTGCATCTACTACTATTACTCCACACCTCGACCGCTATCCAGTAGGGGTGGCAACGGGGCCCCATACCCGCCAAACCCATGGGGATTTCATCTATTAGGGGGTGGGGATGGGCGAAAAACATCCCCATGGGGATATTTACCAAACTAATTTATTCCCCATAGGGTACAATGGAGATGGGGACGATATCCTATTCCCCAGACCCAATACCCATCGGGGACCCGGTTAGTAACTGTGACACTGCAGTCAACCTTAAAATATTCACAAACAAACTTGCGAAAACATAAAAAGCTCTAGAAAATAACATTAAACCTATCTCACGTCCTCATCTCAGCTGCCACCATGACCAAGAAGTTAGTACGACCTAGATATGCATTAGCAGGACAAGGACACCACCATTTATGTATGTTGATTATAGGATGTCATATTATGTATATGAGTATTTGTTTATGGGGATGGGGACCCTAATGGGACCCCGTTCCCCAGTGGGGCATGGGTATGGAGAAATCTTATCCCGAGTCATGTAAACGGGGATGGGATGAGATGATAGGGAATAGATGGGGATGGGGATATTGTAGGTATCCCCATAGGGGATTGCCCCATTGCCATCCCTAACGGGCACGCCAAGCTCGCCATGCAAGCAGCCGGTTTAAAGTGACATACACGCCATTGTTTGATATTGGTAAAGGCACAAACGACACACACATCAACGTAATCATCTGCATGATATTGTAATTATATAGACTTAATCCGCCCAATTTTTTTAAACGTGTCACCCTACACGACTGATACGTATAGGCGTAGGACATGTATAGGATCGGAACTCACACCAAATGATTTTGAAACAGCTATGAGTATATCACACGTACACTGAACCGAAGGATATTCACGGGGCGGGCGTGACACTATACGACGTGTCACTGGACGATGTGAAGGGAAAGTCAGGAATAGGGATGGCAATGGGGACCCATACCCGCCAAACCCATGGGGATTTCATCTATTAGGGGGTGGGGATGGGCGAAAAACATCCCCATGGGGATATTTACCAGACTAATTTATTCCCCATAGGGTACAATGGGGATGGGGACAATATCCTATTCCCCAGACCCAATACCCATCGGGGACCCAGTTAGTAACTATGACACTGTGGTCAACCTTAAAATATTCACAAACAAACTTGCGAAAACAAAAAAAGGTCTGAAAAAACCTTAAACCTATCTCACGTCCTCATCTTAGCTACCACCATGACCAAGAAGTTAGTACGACCTAGATATGCATTAGCAGGACAAGGACAACACCATTTATGTATGTTGATTATAGGGTGTCATATTATGTATATGAGTATTTGTTTATGGGGATGGGGACCCTAATGGGGCCCCGTTCCCCAGTGGGGCATGGGTATGGGGAAATTTCATCCCCGGTCATGTAAACGGGGATGGGGTTGGGATGATAGGGAATAGATGGGGATGGGGATGTTGTAGGTATCCACATAGGGGATTGTCCCCATTGCCATCCCTACTATCCAGCATGCATCTAGAGTATTAAGTTCATAAGAACAGAGTAACGCCTTAAGCAAGATGACATGATGTAGAGGGATAAACTCAAGCAATATGATATAAACCCCATCTTTTTATCCTCGATGGCAACAATACAATATGTGCCTTGCTGCCCCTACTGTCACTCGGAAAGGACACCGCAAGATTGAACCCAAAGCCAAGCACTTCTCCCTTTGCAAGAACTATAGATATAGAAGGCCAAACCAAACCAATAATTTGAAGAGACTTGCAAGGATATTATAATCATACATAAAAGAATTCAGAAAAGAACCAAATATTTCTCATAGATAATCTTGATCATAAACCCACAATTCATCGGATCTCGACAAACACACCGCAAAAAGAGATTACATCGAATAGATCTCCTCGAAGACCGAGGAGAACTTGGTATTGAGATCCAAAGAGAGAGAAGAAGCCATCTAGGTACTAACTATGGACCGAAAGGTCTGTGGTAAACTACTCACAACTCATGGTGAGGCGATGGTGTTGATGTAGAAGCACTCTGTGGTAGATCCCCCCTCCGGCGGTGTGTGCCCTATTTTGTGGTTCTCAAGTCTCCCGTGAAGATATCGCTCCAAAAATATCTCTCCCGAAGGTTTCATTCCGTTTGGACTCCGTTTGATATTCATTTTCTGTAAACCCCTGAAATAGGCAAAAAAAAAAACAGCAATCTGGACTAGGCCTTTCGGTTAATAGGTTAGTCCCAAAAATAATATAAAATTGTATAACAAAGCCCGTTAAACATCCAAAACAACATAAATAATAGCATGGAACAATCAAAAATTATAGATACGTTGGAGATGTATCATGTGTCACCCTAGGTTATAACTTTTACATGAGGAATCGCATCCGACATAATTCTCCATCACCGATCCAATGCCTACGAGCTTTTCACATATTTCCTGTTGCTTATTTACTTTTCCGCTGCTACTGTTACAAAAACTAAAAAAAACACTACTCTTACTTTTATTGTTGTTACCACTATTTCCATATTACCTTGCTATTAAATTACCTTGCTGCAGATACTAAGTTTCCAGGTGTGGTTGAATTGACAACTCAGCTGTTAATACATAAGAGTATTCTTTGGCTCCCCTTGTGTCAAATCAATAAATTTGGGTTGAATACTTTACCCTCGAAAACTGTTGCGATCCCCTACACCTGTCGGTTATCAGAGCTTTCAGTTGGTGCAGTTCCAAGCAGAGCGTCGTGGCGGGATCTATGTGTGAAGCGGAGTACATAGATGCTTCAGAAGCAGCAAATGAAGGAGTCTGGATGAAGGAGTTCATATCCGATCTAGGTGTAAAACCTAGTGCATCAGGTCCAATGAAAATCTTTTGTGATAACACTGGAGCAATTGCCTTGGCGAAGGAATCTAGGTCTCACAAGAGAACCAAGCACATCAAGAGACGATTCAACTTTATCTGCGATCAAGTCAAGGAGGGAGACATAGAGATTTGCAAAATACATACGGATCTGAATGTTGCAGACCCATTGACTAAGCCTCTTCCACGAGCAAAACATGATCAGCACCAAGACTCCATGGGTGTTAGAATAATTACTATGTAATCTAGATTATTGACTCTAGTGCAAGTGGGACACTAAAAGAAATATGCCCTAGAGGCAATAATAAAGTTGTTATTTATATTTCCCTGTATATCATGATAAATGTCCTTTATTCATGCTAGAATTGTATTAACCGGAAACTTGATACATGTGTGAATACATAGACGAAACACCGTGTCCCTAGTAAGCCTCTACTAGACTAGCTCGTTAATCAAAGATGGTTGTGTTTACTAACCATAGACATGTGTTGTCATTTGATGAATGGGATTACATCAATAGGAGAATGATGTGATGGACATGACCCATCCATTAGCTTAGCATAATGATCGTTTAGTTTTATTGCTAGTGCTTTCTTCATGACTTATACATGTTCCTCTGACTATGAGATTATGCAACTCCCGAATACCGGAAAAACACCTTGTGTGCTATCAAACATCACAATGTAACTGGGTGATTATAAAGATGCTCTACATGTGTCTCCGAAGGTGTTTGTTGATTTGGCATAATTCTAGATTAGGATTTGTCACTCCATGTTTCGGAGAGGTATCTCTGGGCCCTCTCGGTAATGCACATCACTATAAGCCTTGCAAGCAATGTAACTAATGAGTTAGTTATGGGATGATGCATTGCGGAACGAGTAAAGAGACTTGTCGTAACAAGATTGAACTAGGTATGATGATACCGACGATCGAACCTCGGGCAAATAACATACCGATGACAAAGGGAACAACGTATGTTGTTATGCGGTCTGACCGATAATGATCTTCGTAGAATATGTAGGAGCCAATATGGGCATACAGGTTACGCTATTGGTTATTGACTGGAGATGTGTCTCGGTCATGTCTACATAGTTCTCGAACCCGTAGGGTCCGCACGCTTAACGTTCGATGACGATTTGTATTATGAGTTATGTGTTTTGGTGACCAAAGTTTGTTCGTAGTCCCGGATGAGGTCACAGACATGACGAGGAGCCTCAAAAAGGTCAAGAGGTAAGGATTTATATAATGGAAGGTTATATACGGACACCGTAATAGTTCTGAAGAAGATCGTAGATTTATCGGAGTACCGGGAGGCTATAGGAACCCCCCAGGAACACTACAAGAAATATGTCAACTTATGACCTTTTGTTAGTGACCCTGGAAGAATTGGTCATAGATCTATGACCATTTCAGACCAATTGGTCAAAAGTTGTTCGGGGGGCTCCAAACCCTAAACTATAACGACCATTTTGGTCAGAAAGGTCATAATTTCCTTACACGAAATGGTCACAAAGCAGATAGCACTGGTTCGCTGCCTTATTTCCAGCTGTTCATGACCAATATAGATGGTCATAACCTTGAAAATTGTGGTGGGTTGCTACGACTAGGCGCCACCTCATCAGTTTTGCCTATGTGTCATGTCCATGTGGCAGTTTTTGCCCTAGGTTGTGAAGCAACCTATATTTTTGTCATTCCCAAAATTCCCCAAAAAATCTCATAAATTCTTTGGGTCATATCTTCATCAAATATGTGAAAAACCTTCCTTGCCTAGTTCAAAAATAATTCAAAAATATTCATTTTCCTATTCTGTTCAAAAAAACACTTTGTGAAGGAAGTACCACTTTGGCATGTCCAAATGGTATCCATTTTCTACAGTGCTTTCCTATGCCCAAATAACTATCCTCCACCAAATGCCAGCTCAATCCATTCATTATTTTGAGCCCATCTTCAACATTCGTATTTATGTCCAGTGTGGTACTT
Source organism: Secale cereale (assembly GCA_902687465.1). Classification (NCBI taxonomy): domain Eukaryota; kingdom Viridiplantae; phylum Streptophyta; class Magnoliopsida; order Poales; family Poaceae; genus Secale; species Secale cereale. Next base: position 205,847,550 of record LR738714.1, read on the forward strand.
TGCAAAGCAAGTACCACCTAGACTCCTCCTTTTGAGCTGAAAATTTGTGAAGACGGTCTTCTTAGTAACTGATCATCCTCAACCAAAACTCACGCCCATTAGCCATGTGCATTTTTCATACCGCTAATCAAACACTTGGCTGCTAATTCATGTTTGAGCATCGATCGGTCTCCTCGTGAGAATCTTATGTTGTAATTTTCTTCCTAGCACCTACCTGGGGAGTGGCCAACCCACTAGACATGCCTAGGCTGCCCGGAACACATGGCAACGCCACAGTCAAGCGGTGACCACGCAGTGGGCATGCGAGTTTACGCGCTCTAGAGTTGGGGCCCTCGACCACCGCCCAAACCTCGGCGTATCGCCACCAAACCATGTATTTATGATTAAATAGGTACTTATGTACCTAGAAATGATTTTTGGAAAAAATAAATAGCAAACTATGAGGCAGCCGCAGTTCAAATTTGACCCGCTTCCAACTGAATCGGCGGAAATTTTTCTTTTTCACGAGAGGTGGATCAAAACTTTTTACACCCAACCATTTTGTCAATTGTGCATTAAATATGTCCTAGTATTTTAGAAAATTGATTTGGTCAAATTTTGCAACAATTATTTGGGAGCTCCTTCACAAAAAAACCTCCTTTTGGGCACTCGAAAAATGGAAAATGAATTTTTCGTCCAAAGAAAATGAAAACTTCCTTAGGCAACATTGTTTGCCATTCCAAGATGCACCCTTGTGCACAATATAAGATCATTTGAACAAACTATGCCATGAATGTGGCCATAGGATTGATCATTTGGCTTGAAAGCCATGAATCTTCACGCATGATAGCTCATTTCTGAGAACACTTTTTTAATAGAATTGTGGTATTACAAGTTTATTATTTTTCCTGGTAACTTGGTCATATATAATGACACAGTGCGAAGGTGTTCCAATTTTTTGATTTTTTTTTTGAATTATTTATGCCCGTTTCAAAATGCGGTCAAAACGGCGGGAATGACCGTTCCTAGCTAGTGGTTAAATCTTGGAATTTTTTTGGTGTTTCTCTGATTAAATAGGTACTTATGTACCTAGAAATGATTTTTGGAAAAAATAAATAACAAACTATGAGGCAGCCGCAGTTCAAATTTGACCCGCTTCCAGCTGAATCGGCGGAAATTTGTCTTTTTCACGAGAGGTGGATCAAAACATTTTACACCCAACCATTTTGTCAATTGTGCATTAAATATGTCCTAGTATTTTAGAAAATTGATTTGGTCAAATTTTGCAACAATTACTTCGGAGCTCCTTCACAAAAAAACCTCCTTTTGGGCACTCGAAAAATGGAAAATGATTTTTTTCGTCCAAAGAAAATGAAAACTTCCTTAAGCAACATTGTTTGTCATTCCAATATGCACCTTTGTGCACAATATGAGATCATTTGAACAAACTATGCCATGAATGTGGCCATAAGATTGATCATTTGGCTTGAAAGCCATGAATCTTCACGCTAGATAGCTCGTTTCTGAGAACACTTTTTAAAAATAATTACCGTGTTACAAGTTTGTTATTTTTCCTGGTAACTTGGTCATATATAATGACACAATGCGAAGGTTTTCCAATTTTTTGATTTTTTTTGAATTTTTTATGCCCGTTTCAAAATGCGGTCAAAACGGCGGGAATGACCGTTCCTAGCTAGTGGTTGAATCTTGGAATTTTTTTGGTGTTTCTCTGATTAAATAGGTACTTATGTACCTAGAAATGATTTTTGGAAAAAATAAATAACAAACTATGAGGCAGCCGCAGTTCAAATTTGACCCGCTTCCAACTGAATCGGCGGAAATTTGTCTTTTTCACGAGAGGTGGATCAAAACATTTTACACCCAACCATTTTGTCAATTGTGCATTAAATATGTCCTAGTATTTTAGAAAATTGATTTGGTCTAATTTTGCAACAATTATTTGGGAGGTCCTTCACAAAAAAACCTCCTTTTGGGCACTCGAAAAATGGAAAATGATTTTTTCGTCCAAAGAAAATGAAAACTTCCTTAAGAAACATTGTTTGCCATTCCAATATGCACCTTTGTGCACAATATGAGATCATTTGAATAAACTATGCCATGAATGTGGTCATAAGATTGATCATTTGGCTTGAAAGCCATGAATCTTCACGCTTGATAGCTCGTTTCTGAGAACACTTCTTAAAAATAATTACCGTATTACAAGTTTGTTATTTTTCCTGGTAACTTGGTCATATATAATGACACAATGCGAAGGTTTTCCAACTTTTTGAATTTTTTTGAATTTTTTATGCCCGTTTCAAAATGCGGTCAAAACGGCGGGAATGACCGTTCCTAGCTAGTGGTTGAATCTTGGAATTTTTTTGGTGTTTCTCTGATTAAATAGATACTTATGTAGCTAGAAATGATTTTTGTAAAAAATAAAGAGCAAACTACAAGGCAGCTACAATTCAAATTTGACCCGCTTCTAGCTGAATCGACCGAAATTTGTCTTTTTCACGAGAGGTGGATCAGAACTTTTTACACCCAACCATTTAGTCAATTGTGCATTAAATATGTCCTAATATATTCGAAAATTTATTTCATCCAATTTTGCCACATATATATTGTAGATCCTTCACAAAAAAACCTATTTTGGACACTCAAAAAACTATTTTTAGTCAACTATGACCAATTTAGATGGTCATAACATTGTAGTGCATTCTGATTGGTCCGTGGACATAGCACGTGGATCGTGCATCAAACACCGTTGGATTCACGCGGATCCAACTGCAGTCCTCAACCCTTCCACATCAACCCCGAAACCCTAGATGGTCATTTTGCATCCACCC
>LR738714.1:205850586-205896695 GCA_902687465.1 Secale cereale
CTTTTGTTTCCACATTAATCCATCGATCCCCTCCTCCTCGCTGTCTCGCCCGATGGAGAGAGCCCGCCTCCTCCCTTCCAGATCCATCGCCACCGCCACCTTCGTCCACCGGATCTCGCCGCCGTTCATGGCCTCCCCCATGCCCTCCTCCTCTCGCCCCTCCCCTTCCCTCACCACCCAACCGAACCAACCAGCCCACCACCTATAGCCGCCTCTCTCTCCCCTCTTCTCGATCCAGATCCAGACCTCCCTCCCTCTCGATCCCGTCCTCTTCCTCCCCGCCTGCTCCCTTCTCCACCGTTGCCTACCCCCACCGCCGCCTACCCCCACCGTCGACGACCCACTCGTCAGGCTCGGGCCCGACGAGGTCGCGCGCGCGCTCACCGGCACGGCCGTCTTCACCGTCTACAACTCCAGCGCGCGCTCACAGGCTCGGGTCTCCGCTCCCTCGGCCTCCTCTACTTCCGCTCCGAGGACGTCGACGCCCTCCTCTTCGTCCGAGGTCACCGGAACCACGACGGCCGGCGCGCCCGTGCATGTGGAGACGACGATTACGACCACGGCAAGCACTCCAAGGTCAGCAAGAAGGCCGCCTCCCCATCACCAGCAGCAGCAGTACCCCCAAGGTATCATGCACGCGCACGCCCCAATCCCGTCCCCTACCGATCTTAAAATTGCTTGGTCCCGATCTGACTAATGCGTCGCTGCAATGATCTGTCAGGGACGAGACCACCGGCGCCCACCAGGATCTCCGTCGCTGCATCTCGGTAACGATCGCGTGAGAAAGCACCGTAGGTGGGTGGCTGCATCTGTGGCTAGGGAATTTGGTTCGGCGTGAGCGGGGGATGGCTCGAGCCTAGAAGGGATGTGATGTGCCACTGCAGACATACGAACATAGGAGGAGTCCAAGATCTGCCGTTTGCCAGATTCGGGCTCGCGCTGTAGGTTGCCGGCAAGTACCTCAGCATGTTCAGGTGCCGGATTGTAGTTCAGAGCCCTTCCCCAATCTCCGTTTCGCTCGGAGTATGGTTGGTTCTATCGATCGGTGCGTTTGGATTAGCATATTACGCTGCTGCTCCACATGACTATATGAATTTGTCCATCTGTAGTGTTGTATGAATGTAAATTTAGTGCTTGGTTTAGTTCAGAGTATGTTAATTTAGATGATCACATGTTGAACTAGAGAAATAGAAATGACCATCCCAATTCTGAATTAATAAAAAGTAGTAGCTACAAAATAAAAATGCCCATCCAATTCTGAATAAATAAAATGATATCCTATATTAATGTTGCCACAGAGTAAATATCACCATTTGGCATGATTTTTTGTCCCCTCCCGATCTTAAAATTGCTTGGTCCCGATTTTTTGTGCTATTTTCTGGAGCTTCGAGTGAAGAGTAGGCTTGCAATGTTTGCCTTTTTTGTGTGCTATTCAGTTTGGGATTTTCTCCCAATTCCTAGGCATCTAGTTCCTATACTGATATACTTGTACTCACTGGCGGAGCCTCTTGGAGGCCAAAGGGTGTCGTGACCCCCCTTCCAAAATTGTAGATTTTCTTTACTATGTATACATAAGCATTTTGTCCCAGCCCATTGGTGGATAATTTTCCGTCCAATCCAGTTAATTAGTATGGTTTAGAGCATTAGATCGATTCATCTGAAGGATATACACGCACTCGTACTACAAAGCTAGCTAGCTACTTACAAACAGCTTGATTGATTCTTGTATAAGTAGCTTCTGCTTCTTTGTTGCATATGCATGGAATAAAATATGTTGTGTGATTTGCATCTATATCATACATAAATTGGCTAGCGTGTTCCTGTGATAGTCAATATTTTTCATTATAAATCTATTAGTTTAGATTGTTGGAGTTTAAAATCAGCATAAATTGGCACTTGGAATGTTTTCCCATGCTTTTCTTTTTTGTAATAAAATATGCATGCTCGGTGCTAACTCAACTAACAGTTCCTTCTTTCAGCCGACCCCAAGAAAACATTACACCTGCAGGCCCTGGATGGAGCAAAGGACATTGCTAGTCTTCTCTACTCCTCCTCCTAATCTTCTCTAAACCAGAAAACTGGTGCTGCTCCTGATGCCCATACTGCTGCCCCTCTTTCTGCATTATGTGTAGAACAATCATGGTGTCTATTTCTGCTTTATGCCCCATGTTTCACTAATAACATGCCCAACTTCCTGCTCTGTAGGAAATAAGTACATGATTGAAAAAGAAAATGCACAATGAGCTTGTTTGATCTTTTTTATGCTTATTTATACTTGATCAGGGCAGTCCTATTTATATATGTCAATCTAGTGCTACTGCTGTCAGTCCCTAGTCCCTAGTGCTAGTGCTCTAAATTCACTTGCATGCTTGACTAAATTCACTTGGCATTGAACTGTTTGCCAAATTAATTTGCTTGCCTCCTGCCACAAAAAGTTAGTACTCCCTAGTGTTGAATCAGTATTTACATGCTATGTACATGAATATAGTGTATCTGCAGCTAGTTATATAGTGTATCCATACTGTATGTCTGGAACTGAGTTTTTTTTCTTTGCGGGAAATAACTCTGGAACTGAATTTACCCACCGTAGAAAAGGACCGTGCAAATGAGAAAGACAAGTCCAAGAGTGATTTTTCTACCGCACATGGATGTACAGAGATACACTGTCCACACACATATTCATCGTCGGTTGTTTTTACTTTTACGCCGCAAACCTTCTTTATTCGGATCCTTTGTTTATTCCACACACATATTCCCCGGCTTGATTCGCGTCCTTTGTTTACATCAAGTTACTGTTTCTCAACAGAAATTTAAGACTGTGTAGCTTTTTATTGTTCTCTCCACTTATTTGTACAGCCAAAGATGCTTACTTAATTGTATAGCTCTTTATTGTTCTTTTCCAGGTATTCTATTTATCCTCCATTCCGAAATCTATTGTGCACGGCCAAGTCCATGAGGCAAAGCGCTCACTGCTCGACTATTTGTTTACTAAACTAGGAGCAGCAAAGGCAAGATATTCGAAACAAGCTGAAGTCCTTTTGATTCTTGATTTCTAGCATACACATGCAACCTGATTGGTGATGTTATTGTAGATATGATGTAGGTTCAATGCTTACAATTTTTTGATGTGATGCATGTTACATTTCGAAATATGAAGATGCGCTATCACTATTTCTGGCAATCTGGCATATCATAACAGTCTTACCCCTAGTTCTGTCACTAGCATACACTACAGTTTTAGATAAAAGGGGGGCATATCATTTGCTCTATAAAATGGATTGATTATTAATTTATTTGGACTTGCACACATTAGGTAAGGAAGGATCGCCAATCTGGGTGTCCAAATGATAGTAAAACCTAGGCTCTTGCACGGTTCTTGGATTTATTTTTAGCATATATTACCCATATCGAGACTGAACATGTGGCTTTTCTTCTCATCTACAGGAGAGTTATGTGCTAATTTTTTTGAAGAAGCTGGAAGTCCAAGTCAACGACTTGCTTTATATGTCTGTTGTAATGCCGTATTTTCTGGGAATTTGGATGTATTGTTGATCTTGCTGAGAATTTGGTGTATATTTGCTTGCTGAACTTATTATTCAAATGCTAGGATATATGTACAAATCCTTGGAATATTATTCTATGTTTATTTGAAATGTATTCTTGGATTGAAAGTGGTCAAAAAGAGAATATATTGGTATTGAATTTGGGTTGAATCTATGTCTGTGTTGTAAATTGTATTTGAAACAAAGAGGCGTGGCCTAAATTAAAAACTGGCCGAAATGTCTATTGGACCAAATGAAAAACTGGTGGAAATGGCTAAAGCCCAAAAAGAATGGATCGCAAAGAGGCCAAGGCCCAAAAATTGGATTGCAAAAAGGCCAAGGCCCCAAAATTAAATGCACTGTAAAAATCGTGAGGCCCAAATTTAAAATGGACCGCAAAATGCCCAAAGCAGTTGACCAAAATTGGCAGGAAAAAAAACATAAATGGGCTGAATTAATGGGCTCGGCCCATATAGATGCCTAATCAGACCGGGCTGAATTTTATCAACGACCTTCTCAATAGGTCGCAATTTGGCCACGTCAGATTGCCACGTCGAATCCGACGTGGCCTGGGCAGACATCCAATGACCAAAACAAAAGGTCATTGGTTCAACGACCTTTTGTTTTGGTCATAAACGTCTACGACCTTCTCAGAGAGAAGGTCGCTATAGTCAGTTTATGACGGCCAGCTTTTGACCTTATGTTTTTGGTCACAAAAAGGTCACAAATGGAAATTTGTGACCATTCAGTGACCAATAGTGGTGGTCACAAGTTGACATATTTCTTGTAGTGGAAAGTTAATGGGCCTATTGGGCCAAAGTGGAGAGAGGGAGGCTGCCACAAGGGGTGGCGCCCCCCCCCCCCCCACCCCAAGGCCAAACCGAATTGGACAAGGGGCGGGGGGCACGGCCCCCCTTTCCATCTCCCTCTCCCCCTTTCCCCTCTCCATTGGAAGGGGAAAAGGGGGGTGAATCCTACTTGGACTAGGAGTCCAAGTAGGACCCCCCTAGGCGCTCCTCCTCCTAGGCCGGCCTCCTCCCCTACCCTCCTTTATATACATGGGCAGGGGCACCCCAAAGGCACAACAGACAATCTCTTAGTCGTGTGCGGTGCCCCCCTCCACAGTTTACACGTTAGGTCATAGCGTCGTAGTGCTTAGGCGAAGCCCTGCGCGGATCACATCACCAACACCGTCGCCACGCCGTCGTGCTGACAGAATTATCCCTCGACCCTCTACTGGATCAAGAGCTCAAGGGAATTCATCGAGCTGAACATGTGTTGAACATGGAGGTGTCGTACGTTCGGTACTTGGATCGGTTGGATCGTGAAGATGTTCGATTACATCAACCGCGTTAACATAATGCTTCCGCTTTCGGTCTACGAGGGTGCGTAGACACACTCTTCTCGTCTTGTTGCTATGCATCTCCTAGATAGATCTTGCGTGAGCGTAGGAATTCTTTTGAAATTCCATGCTATGTTCCCAACACTATAGCAGCGTAATCGTTTGGGATGTCTCTCTGATCAGAAACGTAACATCGAGATGTAACATTTGGGACTGGGGCAGCTTCTCATACGTTTATCCTATGGCGATCGTTAGTAGCCGCTCGCCCATCCCCGACGGTTTCTCGGTCGTGTGGAAAGGACCCCCCCCCCCCTATCTCCCACACTCAGTTGGCGACGGTTCCAAATGCCGTCGTGTAAAGGGGTTAAAAACCGTTTGTATAGCACCCTGATGTACCAGTGTAGGTTCCTTCCCTTAAGCGTGTGACCCCTTAGGTTCAAGTTGGCTCGGTAGCAGTTTGGATCACCTCCAAGCTGCACGGTTGGTAGCGGCCTCTAGCAAGGCATGTCGACCACCAAGTAGACTATGAAGCTGGTTAGGCGAACATGTACAACGCGTCACAATTATGCTCCCTTCGCCACACGATATATGTTGTCGGGCTCAAGGTGAGTCTGTCATCCTTCTGCTAGCCCAGCCTCTTTCTCATTCCAGTGATGCCGACCACAAACCATATTATCACATAATCCTTATCGCATGGACATGCTTATCCTGGTCGGATCACATGAGGGGCTCAGAGTATATCTCTCCTAACCGGACGAGAAAATCCAATCTTGCTCGACTATGTCTCGCAGCATGGGTCTGGACAAACCCAAAACCTACCTTTGTAACTACCCGCTCATGCGAGTAGTGTTTGGTTGGCCCAAAGCAAGTCTGTCACCAACCCGAGTACATGTGTCAGCTCAGGTCTTAGGACATAGAACGTATGTTGCACTAGAGACTCACAGATGACATATCGTCGCGACTCATATTTGGGTATGTCCAATCTGATATCCATCCGAGCTCGAATCCAGTCACCTCGGATCCGATCAGATCCATGCAGTTCGGCAACATCACATGCTTCATGGCCAGTGATACAAAACCATCCAGCGTATTGCATGCTAGTCTAGTCCGACGTGTGCCCACACGTCACTTACGACTAAGGACCATTTAGGATGTATCATACAACACGAGATCTCACATACAAATCATGTACTTGCCAACAAGCATCATTGATTACATCCAAGGATTATCTTTATTCATAAACACATAGGAAATATCATCATACATGATTGCCTCTAGGGCATATCTCCAACATATATAGCTCCTTACCCCTTCGGGATAAGGTTGACCACTACACTCAAACACACCCGAAGAACACAAGTGCTCCCTCTCTCTTGCTCCCACACAGAATCCTAGATCCCGAGTTGATCTTTGTGAGTTTGAGAGAGTTGTTCCAAACAAAAAGAAAGATCCACTCCATCTCTTTCTTGTGACCAAAGCAAATCGCGATTTGAAAAAGTCTTGAGCTTTTCCTCTTGGATCTTGTTACTCTTGGAGGTTGGAGACTCCTAGGCAGTAGGAGTACTCCGGAGAGGAATCATTCATTACGATTACCCCCGAAAAGTTTGTGAGGGTTGACCACCCCAAGGTCTACCACTAGTGGTTGAGAGTCGCCTTCATGGTGATATATCAAAGAGAGAATAGGCCGAGCCTTCGTGGCATTGGTGTGCCTTCGTGGTAACATCCACCTCTCTAAACAGTGACGTAGCTTCTCTCCAAGGAAGTGAACATTGGCATACATCCTCATCTCTCGGAGTTATGGTTATTCCTAACCCTAGCTCTCTACTTGTGGTTACTTGTCTCTTAGTCTTTACTTGTCTTATGCTTGTAGAACTTGGTCACCTTGCATAGCTCATTGTATCATCTTTGCAATTGTTAGGCTCACCTTCATATTCCGCATTATATCCTAAAATTGCTAAGTATGAATTAAAATTTGTAATTGTACCTATTCACCCCCCTCTAGGTCCATCTGGATCCTTTCATCGGCTCAATATCCCCAATTCGCTCCTTCAAAATCCCTATTTCCCCTCTTCTCCTCTACCCGTCACGGCTGCCTGTCCCCGTCTTCGACCCCTCTTCTCCTCTTTCCTCGGCCAAAGCATGCGGCGTCTCCATCCCTGGCCACCGTTGCGTCGGAAGTGGGCCTTCTGGGCCCCTGGCAAGCCTGTTGTCGCGCTCCCTGTAGAGAAGCCACTCCCGATGTATTACACCATCAACAAGATTGGTAGACATGAGAGAGAGGCCATGACCTTGGGAAGAAAGCCAGAGAACACACATGGATGAGGATGAGTCTGGGAGGGGGCCTTGCATGGGGACCACAAGGGACATGCGTCGCAATTGATGATCTAGAGACGTGCAAGAAGGGGGGTTAACCATTTTCACTGTACATGGCGAGCTGAATAAGAGCATCTTTAACAGTTCCATAAAAACTCTGCCTAAAAGTGGTTTTACAAAGTATCCATATAATTTGGGGGAGGTTCAGAGTTGAGGTGCTTTGGCACATCCCATAAACATCTTCCCCTAAAATCTATTTTTTCTAGTTTCTCTCTATGCATATAGATGGCATATAAACGTGTAGTATTCTAAATAGATATAATTGAACACCATTTGAAAACTACAATTTATTTGATTTGAAATTTAAATTGAAACATTGTAACGCCCCGGACACACCCGCCGGTGGTCGTTACTCCTGGCGGGATCTAGACTTGCCCCATAGATCAATACTAGTCTTTCATGCGCACTTTGTCCTCACTCGTGCGCACCCGGGACCAACTTCCCGGTCGGTCACCCATCCTGAAATTACACCCAGCTGAGCACGCTTAACTTTGGAGTTCTGTCTGAATGGGCTCCCGGAAAAGAAGGAATTCCTTATTGATATGAGTAGTCTATTATCCCTAATAAGTGAGGCTATCTCATACACCCCCACTTAGAGGAACCGACGTCCTTGTCGGGGCACACGAACGATCCCTCTTGGCACATACGTTTGTGCTTTCAGTCCGGCACATGTGCCATGCCGTGTGCCACGACGGGTCACAAACGTCATGCATAACATGACCGCGCACCTATCCACAAACATCCGTGTAACCGCGAGGGTCGTCTCTGATACCAACTTCTAACGCCCCGAACACACCCATCGGTGGTCGTTACTCCTGGCGGGATCTAGACTGGCCCCACAGATCAATACTAGTATTTCCTACGTACTTTGTCCTCACACGTGCGCATGCGGGACCAATTTCCCGGTCAGTCACCCATCCTGAAATTACTCCAAGCAGAGCACTGATACGTCTCCAACGTATCTATAATTTTTTATTGTTCCATGCTATTGTTTATGAAGTTTTAGATGTTTAATGGGCTTTATCATTCACTTTTATATCATTTTTGGGACTAACCTACTAACCCAAAGGCCCAGTCCAGATTGCTGTTTTTTGCCTATTTCAGGGTTTTGCAGAAAAGGAATATCAAACGGAGTCCAAACGGAATGAAACCTTCCCAGGAAATATTTTTGGAGGAAATCACGCGAGATAAACTTTGGGGCCAAGCCAGAGGACAGGGTCCCACCCTCGAGGGTGGGGGCGCGCCCCCCTTTCCAGGGCGTGCCCCCCTGCCTCGAGGGCAGACCCGGTGGCCCCTGGTGCCCCTCTTCCTCCTATATATGCCTGCGTACCCTAGAAACTCCATACGTAGAGAGAAAACCCTAATTCCACCGCCGTAGCTGCTGTTCCCGTGGAGATCCCATCTTGAAGCCTGTTCCGGGAGGGGGATCCATCATGGAAGCCTTCATCATCATCATCATCATCGCCCTCACCATGAGTTGTGAGTAGTTTACCACAGACCTTCGGGTCCATAGCTAGTATCTATATGGCTTCTTCTCTCTCTCCGGATCTCAATACAAAGTTCTCATCGGTCTTCGAGGATATCTATTCGATGTAATCTCTTTTTGCGGTGTGTTTGTTGAGATCCGATGAATTATGAGTTTATGATCAAGGTTATCTATGAAAGATATTTGGTTCTTCTCTGAACTTTTTATGTGTGCTCATAATATCCTTGCAAGTCTCTTCGAATTATTGGTTTGGTTTGGCCTACTAGATCTATAGTTCTTGCAATGGGAGAAGTGCTTGGCTTTGGGTTCAATCTTGCGGTGTCCTTTCCCAGTGACAGTAGGGGCAGTAAGGCACGTATTGTATTGTTGCCATCGAGGATAAAAAGATGGGGTTTTCATCATATTGCTTGAGTCTATCCCTCTACATCATGTCATCTTGCTTAAGGCGTTACTCTGTTCGTATGAACTCAATACACAAGATGCATGCTGGATAGAGGTCGATGTGTGGAGTAATAGTAGTAGATGCAGGTAGGAGTCGGTCTACTTGTCTTGGACGTGATGCCTATATACAATGATCATGCCTAGATAGTCTCATAATAACTCGCTTTTCTATCAATTGCTCGACAGTAATTTGTTTACCCGCCGTAGAATATCGCTATCATGAGAGAAGCCACTAGAGAAAACTATGGCCCCCGGGTCTATCTCTATCATATTACTTTCCCATCAATTTCTATTGCCGTTGTTTATTTGCTATTTTATTAAACCAAAAATACCAAAAATATAAACTATCATCTCTATCAGATCTCACTATCGTAAGTGACCGTAAAGGGATTGACAACCCCTTATCGCTTTGGCTGCGAAGTTCTTATTTGTTGGTGAAGGTGCGAGGGATTGGCACGTGGTCTCCTACTGGATTGATATCTTGGTTCTCAAAAACTGAGGGAAATACTTACGCTACTGTGCTGCATCTCCCTTTCCTCTTCGAGGGAATACAACGCAAGCTCAAGAGGTAGCAAAAAGAATTTCTGGCGCCGTTGCCGGGGAGGCTTATGCAAAAGTCATATACCAAGTACCTATCACAAACCCTTATCCTTCGCATTACATTTATTTGCCTCTCGTTTTCCTCTCCCCCACTTCACCTTTGTCGTTTTATTTGCCCTTCTTCTACCGTGTGTTTATCGTTCGCTTGCCTCTTGTTTGCTTGTGTGTTATGTGCCCTCAATTAGCTTGCATCTTCGCTTGCTAAAGTATGGATCCTCATCCGCTTGCTAATCTCTTTAAGAGATCCAATTATGTTGAACCTATTGCTAGTGAGTTGACTGCACTAGACTATCTTTATGGCGTTTTGCTTGAAATTTGTGAATCTGAAAATTGTGACAAAATATTGAAAGAAAAACATAAATTGATTCACGATAGCTCCTTGAATAAAAAGCATGATTGCAATTATGTTACTATAAATTATATTGATGTCAATTGTGCTAATAATATGCCAAACCCTAAGCTTGGGGATGCTAGTTTTTCTATGTCTACTACTTGTTACAATGATCATGATTGGGGTGATTCTTCTTATGATCTTGAAAATTTATTTAATCCCCATGATGAATATAAGATTGATAATAATGTTTGCATTAATAATTAAAGTGGGTTTGGAAGAGTGTCAACTTTAGATCCCACATACTTGGAGAATGTTCAGTCTTATGAAACTTTTGATAAAAGTGGGTTTGGAGAGGTCATGACTTTAGTTAATGTTAATCCCACTATTTTGGAAGAGTGTCAACTTTGCATGCATGTGGATCATGTTGAGAATATGTTATGTGATAGCTATTTTGTTGAATTTGATCATGATCCTACATGCAATTATTATGAGAGATGAAAATATGGTTGTAGAAATTTTCATGTTACTAAATTACCTCTCGTTATATTGAGATTGCTATTGCTTCTTTCTCCATCCTTGCATATGCTAGATCTTGCTTGTCTTGGTAATTTGTTTTCCTATAAGATGCCTATGCATATAAAGTATGTTAGACTTAGATGTGTTTGTCACATGTCTTATGATGCTCTCCTTGTGCTTCAATCCTTGTCCTTTATGTGAGCATCATTGAAGTATCGTGCCTAGCTAGGGGCGTAAAACGATAGCGCTTGTTGGGAGGCAACCCAATTTTATGTTTTTTGTTTTTGTTGCTGTTAGGGAATAAATATTGCATCTAGCCTCTGATTAGATGTGTTTTCATGTTTTGTTTACTGTTTGTGCCAAGTAGAACCATTGGTAAGACTTGTCTGAAGTTTATATGATCTTGCTGTGAAAAACAGAATCGTTAGCGCTTGCTAAAGTAGTCTTCGGATTTTAATGGAGCGTGATTTTTAGCTGATTATTTTTGCTCCTGATTGGTAGACAAATTGCGAAAATTTAACAATTTAGTTTGAAGTTTTTGGAGTTCCAGAAGTAGGCTAACCCAGCGGATTACTACAGACTGTTCTGTTTTTGACAGATTCTGTTTTTCGTGTGTTGTTTGCTTATTCCGATGCATCTATGAGTAATATTGGAGGATATGAACCATATAGAACTTGGATTACAGTAGGTTTAACACCAATATAAACAATGAATGAATTCCTTGTTGTACCTTTGAGTGGTAGTTTGCTTTCTCTTACTAACGGAGCTCACGAGAATTTTTGTCTAAGTTTTGTGTTGTGAAGTTTTCAAGTTTTGAGTATTGCTTTGATGGACTATGGAACAAGGAGTAGCAGAGGCCTAAGCTTGGGGATGCCCATGTAACCCCAAGTAAATTCAAGATAATCAAAAGCATAAGCTTGGGGATGCCCCGGGAAGGCATCCCCTCTTTCGTCTTCATCCATCGGTAACTATACTTGGAGCTATATTTTTATTCGCAACATGTTATGAGTTTTGCTTGGAGCGTCTTGTATAATTTGAGTCTTTGCTTGTTAGTTTGCCAAAATCATCCTTGCTGGACACACCTATTTGAGATATTTAAATATGCCCTAGAAATTGTTAAAACAATCTATATGCTTCACTTATATCTTTTGAGTTGAATAGTTTTTGCTCTAGTACTTCACTTATATCTTTTAGAGCACGGTGGTGGTAATATTTTGTAGAAATTTTTGAACTCTCATGCTTCACTTAGATCTATTTTAGAGTCTATTAAAACAGCATGGTAAAGTGTTTAGGCTAAATAAACTAGTCTTCACATGATAAACATCCAATGTCAATGTAGTAAAAAATTCACACCAAGTGCATTGAGTAGAAAGAGATGTTGGATGATTGATAATTGTTTTGAGACATGAAGATAGTGATATTAGAGTCATGCTAGTGGAGTAATTATGAAATTGAGAAATATTTGTGTTAAGGTTGGTGATTCCCGTAGCATGCACGTATGGTGAACTGTTGTGTGACTAAGTTAAAGCACGAGGTATTTGTAGAGTGTCAACCTTTGTGTGGAGGTCGGGGGCGCGCTATGGTTAACTCCTACC
This sequence comes from Secale cereale, assembly GCA_902687465.1. Taxonomy (NCBI): domain Eukaryota; kingdom Viridiplantae; phylum Streptophyta; class Magnoliopsida; order Poales; family Poaceae; genus Secale; species Secale cereale. Next base: position 205,862,816 of record LR738714.1, read on the forward strand.
AACCTCCCCCCTAGGGGAATGTGTTGATTGCTTTGTTTTGATGACTCATAGATTTTTGCAATAAGTATATGAGTTCTTATGACTAATTTTGATTCCATGGATTATACGCACTCTCACCCTTCCATCATTGCTAGCCTCTCTTGTACCGCGCAACTTTCGCCGGTGCCATAAACCCACTATATATCCTTCCTCAAAACAGCCACCATATTGTTCCTCAAAACAGCCACCATACCTACCTATCATGGCATTTCCATAGCCATTCCGAGATATATTGCCATGCAACTTTCCATCGTTCCGTTTATATGACACGCATCATATTGTCATATTGCCATTGCATGATCATGTAGTTGACATCGTATTTGTGGCAAGGGCACCATGCATAATTTTTCATACATGTCACTCTTGTTCCATTGCACATACCGGTACACCGCCGGAGGCATTCATATAGAGTCATACTTTGTTGTTGTAGTATTGAGTTGTAATCTTGTGTTGTAATCTTGTGTTGTAATGAAAGTGTGATGATCATCATTTATAGAGCATTGTCCCATGGGATGAAAGGCTGAATCTATAAAGCCCCTCCACAAAATAAAATAAAAAAGAAGAAAGGCCAAAGAAAAAAAGAAAGACCCAAAAAAGGAGAAAAAAAGGGACAATTGCTACTATCTTTTTCCACACTTGTGCTTCAAAGTAGCACCATGTTCTTAATTATAGAGAGTCTCATGCTTAGTCACTTTCATATACTAGTGGGAATTCTCGTTATAGAACTTGGCTTGTATATTCCAACAATGGGCTTCCTCAAATGCCCTAGGTCTTCGTGAGCAAGCAAGTTGGATGCACACCCACTAGTTTTTTTTGTTGAGCTTTCATTCATATTTAGCTCTAGTGCATCTGTTGCATGGCAATCCCTACTCACTCACATTGATATCTATTGATGGGCATCTCCATAGCCCGTTGATACGCCTAGTCGATGTGAGACTATCTCCCTCTTTTTGTCTTCTCCACAACCACCTCTATTCCACCCATAGTGCTATGTCCATGGCTCACGCTCATGTATTGCGTGAAAGTTGAAAGGTTTGAAAAGATAGAGCATGAAAACAAATGCTTGGCTAAAATCGGGGTTGCGCATGATATGAATATTTTGTGTGATAGCAAGGGAGCATAGCCAACACTATATGATTTTGTAGGGATAACTTTCTTTAGCCATAGTATTTTGAGAAGACATAATTGCTTTGTTAGTATTGCTTGAAGTATTGTTATTTCTTATGTTAATATAGACTTTTATCTTGAATCTATCAGATCTGAACATTCATGCCACAATTAAGAGAATTACATTGAAAAACTATATTGGTTAGCATTCCACATCAAAAATTATTTCTTTATCATTTACCTACTCGAGGACGAGCAGGAATTAAGCTTGGGGATGCTTGATACGTCTCCAACGTCTCTTTAATTTTTTATTGTTCCATGCTATTATTTATGAAGTCTGAGATGTTTAATGGGCATTATCATTCACTTTTATATCATTTTTGGGACTAACCTACTAACCCAAAGGCCCAGTCCAGATTGCTATTTTTTGCCTATTTCAGGGTTTTGCAGAAAAGGAATGTCAAACGGAGTCCAAACGGAATGAAACCTTCGCAGGAGATATTTTTGGTGGAAATCACGCGAGATAAACTTCGGGGCCAAACCAGAGGACAGGGGGCCCACCCTCAAGGCTGGGGAGCGCGCCCCCCTTCCCAGGGCGCGCCCCCTGCCTCGAGGGCAGGCCCGGTGGCCCCTGGTGCCCCTCTTCCTCCTATATATGCCTACGTACCCCAGAAACTACATAGACAGAGAGAAAGCCCTAATTCCACTGCCGTAGCTGCTGTTCCCGTGGAGATCCCATCTTGGAGCCTGTTCCGGGAGGGGGATCCATCACGGAGGCCTTCATCATCATCATCATCGCCCTCAGCATGAGTTGTGAGTAGTTTACCACAGACCTTCGGGTCCATAGCTAGTATCTAGATGGCTTCTTCTCTCTCTCCAGATCTCAATACAAAATTCTCCTCGATCTTTGAGGAGATGTATTCGATGTAATCTCTTTTTGCGGTGTGTTTGTCGAGATCCGATGAATTGTGAGTTTATGATCAATGTTATCTATTGAAGATATTTGGTTGTTCTCTGAACTTTTTATGTGTGCTCATAATATCCTTGCAAGTCTCTTCGAATTATTGGTTTGGTTTGGCCTACTAGATCTATGGTTCTTGCAATGGGAGAAGTGCTTGGCTTTGGGTTCAATCTTGCGGTGTCCTTCCCAGTGACAACAGGGGCAGAAAGGCACGTATTGTATTGTTGCCATCGAGGATAAAAAGATGGGGTTTCATCATATTGCTTGAGTTTATCCCTCTACATCATGTCATCTTGCTTAAGGCGTTACTCTGTTCGTATGAACTCAATACACTAGATGCATGCTGGATAGCGGTCGATGTGTGGAGTAATAGTAGTAGATGCAGGCAGGAGTCGGTCTACTTGTCTCGGACGTGAGGCCTATATACAATGATCATGCCTAGATAGTCTCATAATTATTCGCTTTTCTATCAATTGCTCGACAGTAATTTGTTTACCCGCCGTAGAATATCGCTATCATGAGAGAAGCCACTAGAGAACTATGGCCCCGGGGTCTATCTCTATCATATTACTTTCCCGTCAATTTCTATTGCCATTGTTTATTTGCTGTTTTATTAAACCAAAAATACCAAAAATATAAACTATCATCTCTATCAGATCTCACTATCGTAAGTGACCGTAAAGGGATTGACAACCCCTTATCGCGTTGGCTGCGAAGTTCTTATTTGTTTGTGCAGGTGCGAGGGACTGGCGTGTGGTCTCCTACTAGATTGATACCTTGGTTCTCAAAAACTGAGGGAAATACTTACGCTACTGTGCTGCATCTCCCTTTCCTCTTCGAGGGAATACAATGCAAGCTCAAGAGCTAGCAAGCACGCTTAACTTTGGAGTTCTATCTGAATGGGATCCCAGAAAAGAAGCAATTACTTATTGATATTAGTAGTCTATCATCCCTATTAATCCAGGCTATCACATACGCCCCCACTCGGAGGAACCGACGTCCTTGTTGGGCCACAGGAACGTTCCCTCCTAGCACATACTTTTGTGCTTCCAGTCTGGCACATGTGTCATGCCGTGTGCCACGATGGGTCACAAACGTCATTGAAAGGATCGATATGGCTGACTAGAGGCGGGGTGAATAGGCAACTAACAATTTTTAGCTTTTCTTGAACAAATTAAACTTAGCAACAAAATAAGTTGTCTAGATGTGCAATTACGTTGGTAACCTATATGATGCAACAAATACAAGCACACAAGCAACCACAAGGAACTAACACAATAAAGCTTGCACAAGTAAAGGTAAGAGATAACCAAGAGTGGAACCGGTGGAGACAAGGATGTGTTACCGAAGTTCCTTCCCTTTGAGAGGAAGTACGTCTCTGTTGGAACCACACAATGCTCCCCGAGAAGCCACTTGGGCCACCGAATTCTCCTCACGCCCTCACACGATGCGAGATGCCGTGATTCCACTATTGGTGCCCTTGAAGGCGGTGAACGAACCTTTACAAAAAAAGGTTGGGGCTATCTCCACAACTTAATTGGAGGCTCCCAACGAAGCCACAAAGCTTCACCACAATGGAATATGGCTTCGAGGTGACCTCAACCGTCTAGGGTGCTCAAACACCCAAGAGTAATAAGATCCGCAAGGGATTAGTGGGGGGAATCAAATTTCTCTTGGTGGAAGTGTAGATCTGGGCCTTCTCAACCAATCCCTAGAAAATCAACAAGCTTAATTGGCTAGGGAGAGAGACCGGGCGAAAATAAGCTTTTGGAGCAACAACGGAGCTTGCGGGAGAAGAGGTAGGTGTGACGCCCCAAGACCGACGCTCCAAAAGACTTCCAGCTATTCGCAGTTCCGTTGTGGGATTTGTTTGTTTGTCTGTTGCTTTCTCCATAGCATCTTGCGCATTACATCATGTCATCATGCAACCCCTTTTAAAATCTCAACTAAATAAATTGCATGGATCTTCTATCCATTAAAATCGAGGGATATTCACAATGGTGATTTCTCTTTATAATATATCCTCCCAATATTAGGGAGCTATTATAAAATATTCCATTTTTCGGAATCACCCATAAACACACTTGTAAAATAATTCCATGCCTTTTCTGCTTCAAGTTTGGTCTCCAAACTTTGCCCTAAATTCTTTCTTCACTTTCCCAAGCTCGACCAAAAATCTCAACATTTTTGGCAACACCAAACCTAGTCCCAATTCAAAAGCATTTGAATTGAATTCAACTGATTTTGAATTTAAATCTTGCATTCATGCCCATTCCTATTTTCTTGGACCATGCACATTTTTGAGAGTCCAGGAAAATTAACCATATGCCCAAGTTCTTTCGCTAACCCTCTCTTTCTTCTCTTCTCTCTATTTCTTTTCTGCTGAAGAATAAAAGAAGAGATTAAAAAAGTGAGGGGAAGAGAATAGCCCAGCTGGGCCTCTCAACAGCCCATCCGCAGCCTCCCTAAGGCCCAACCACCCCCATCTAAACCCTATCCCCTCACCACGAAGTATACCCGATCCCCTGCATCTCCCTCGATCCCTCTCCTCGCTCCCTCTTCCTTCCTCTGTGCGTCACGCCGCCCGACCATGTCCCGCACCTCCTCCTCGCTCCCCTGCCTCCTTCCTTCCTGAGCCGCAGCCACCCCGCCATCCACGTCCGACCCCGTCGGTCGCCTCGCCGGCCCTTCCTTGTGTCGTCCTGTCGCCATGGCTCCGCGCCCTCCTCTGCTCCGCCTCCATCGCGCCAAGGCCAACGCTGGCCACTTCCTCCCGTGTCGCAGCCTCGACCCCTGCAGGAGTTCCTTGCCGCACGCCGCCGTCCAAGAGCCCCGCCTCCCCGCCGTGCTCCACCGTCCCGACCGCCGCCAAGTCCCCTGCCTCGATTGGGAGGTAAAGACAAAGGCGACGAGCGCCCCGCTCCCGCTGCCTGGGCCGCGCCTGACGTCGCCAGCCTCCGGATCCGTCAGGTCCGGGCCTCCCTGGCCTCACCGTCGCGGGAGTCTTCGCGTCCTAGTTGCCTCGCAACGCCGCGCCCTGCAACCATTGTCATTCTGCCCCCGCGCCCTGCTTCTCCTCCCGCACCGACGCCCTCCTTCATTGGCTGCTCGCGCCTGCAGCTGTGTCCGCGGTCTTGCTGCCTTGCCGAACTCCTCTGCTCCTGTTGTGCCTTGCTCCGCTGGGGATTAACAGGTCTAGGTTAGAGGTGGCTAGGAGATTAGTGGACATGCTGGTTAGGCAAAGCAAGCAGGTCCAATGTGCAAACTAAAAACTATGCCAAATCTGGCCATGCACACAAGGTGTTTGTCAGAATGCCCTGGGAATCTAGGCATCTCTTGGGGTGGCCAAAAACTCCAGATCATAGTCTCTTTAGATGATAAAGAGGGTGGCAAGGTTAATTTGGCAAAACCATAAACTTGTTAGTGCAAAGATTTGAGAAAACCAAATATGAACAGAAAATAAAGGTTGTTATTGCATGGACCAAAAATATTCCAATATGCCCAATCTCCTGGACTTAAGGGTTTGGTAGGGTGGACTATAAGCAGGAGAAAGATCATGGGCACTAGAGCAAAACAAAATAGGGTTGCAGTGCAAAAGTGCAAACTGGACCAGATTTGAAAACTTGGGGTAGAGCTCAAAATCTCCAAATGACTAAAATATATTTTTGCATAAAAGTGATGTGGGAACATCACATGACATCCCCAAATTTTGGTGGAATTTTAAAATAAATTTATCAAAGGGTTATAGTGCAAAAGAGGCTTCAAAACTTATGAAAAATCATTTTAAAAGAATTAAAACTCAAGAAAATAAATATAGAAACAAATTCCATTGATAGGAGAAATGTTTCTTGAGAGGTTATACAAGACCAACAATAATTTTGAAAGGTTTTCTATTTGGAGGGATAGCTCCACAATTCAGAAGAAAATAGTGGTTCTAAACCAAAAGAAAATCCAGAATATGAAAATTAAATTTACCATGGCAAAATTTTAATTAATAAAACATGGTTAAAAATTTGGGGTGTTACAACACTACCTCCCTTAAGAAAAATCGCGTCCTCGAGATTTGCTAAAGGCTGTTATAAAAAGAATTACTCCTGCTATCACAAAGTAATATCACAAAAATAACCATCCCACTATGCAATAAAATGTGGCTACAGTGAGTGGTCAATAAGTGGTGTAAAACTACAGAGTGGAATACTGGCGCTACGTGGAAAAATCTACGATTGGGGAAAACGAGATACTTCTACTTTTGGTTACAGTGAATTTATAATAAAAAAATTAAATTCTAAAATACGCTAGTCGCACAACTTTAGGATACCATACATAAGTTGCAACTCATAAATAAATGTTGGGACAACAAACATAGTAGTGGCGTCTACAATGAAAACGGTAAACAGACAGGGTCCTGAGAAAACGTCTGTGGTACTGGGGCACACTCTTCTTCTATCGGAGGAAGCGGGTTGACTAATCGATGAATGCACCTCTCCTGTCCGGGCCTAAGTGGTCTGCCAATAGCGATCTGAGGATTTAACTCAGCGAGGCTCTGGAGATAACCCATTACCCGCTGGGTCATACGCTCTTGAGCGATGACATACTGGGCAAGGTCGGCCGGTACTGGGTCTCTCTCAATTCGTCCACCAAGAAAAGATGCTACTTTTCCGGGTGCTGCACGGCTCGGGAAGTAATAATAGCCTCGTTCGCTGGCATAGGGCACCGTGAATCCAAGGCGAGCAAGCGTTTCATACGCAACAGCTTCTACGGCCATCTGTGGAGTCGGCATAGATTTCCCCACGAAGGAGACTTCCGTTGGGTCTTGGTTTGGGTTTGCGGGAGGGATGTGCACCACTGCCCAATATTTCAAGGTGGATGGGGTGAACCTCGATTTGAGAAACTCGTACTGGGGTGGAAGGATAGAACTCATGATACTGCAGGTAAAGTCTCACAATATTTTAACAAAACTACCTGGGGTGGCATCTGGGGTTCTCAGATAAATACTAGGGCTTGGCATGGCAAGGAATGGTTGTGAGAGTTGTGCACAAGGTGAGGGATGCTTGGCAAGGTCACGAGGTGGCCTTTTATATAGCAACTGGGCTGGGTTATTAAATCACGGTGAGGGGCAACTAGTTTGTCGGTTCTACTCTATGGGGTCGGGGTCAATGCTACAGATACACACGTCTCGCAAAAGTGACATATTACTGTGGGAGTCGTCGGGGATGGTTTTTGGAAGCTACATCCGGAATTAAAATGCAATTGTACACCAACATATTTATGCATGGCTACTTATAGAAAAATAAGGGCGCTCAAGCAGACAGCATTTAATTATGGCGATACAAGATCACATAATGACAGGGCGTGGTACTACTCGAGTGACTTAGTCTACCTCGTTTATATCTAAGCGGGCGTGTCTTGTGGAGTTTTCTCCACGGGTTTCACCGTCGGTGTTAGCTGGAGGGGGTTGAGGAACTGTAGGGTCGGGGTAGCGATGATGACCATCGCGGGGGTTGTTGGTTACAATCCCGCTGGGGCGTGTTCCCAAAAGGCGACGAATCACTTCTGGGGGCACCAAAGCATTTTGGTCGATGGCTGGGGCAGACCTTAAGGACTCGATTGGTTGTCCGAACAGCATGACTGGGTTGTCGGCGTTGGGCTCATATTCTCCTCTTGCGGGGGCTCGGCGAACTATTTCTCCACGAGCTGCGATCAGATCAAGAGTGATTTGATCGAACAGCTTCTCTAGTGCACTTACATAGCGCACCAGATGTAACAATGCAGGATCCGTCTCGTGATCTCCGTTGGCAACCTGGGATGGTCTACCATACCCGTCACGGTTGGGGTAGTAGTAGAACGAGCGACAATTAACTCTGGGCGACAAGAGCCGGAGTTGAACTATAGCCTCCCGAGCAGCTAGTTGGATGGCTTGTGACTCAAAGGAAGTTGTCCTTCCGGTGAACCTGTAGGGGCGTTCTGGCGATAGACCCCTACCATAGACGTGCACAGTGGCCCAGAATTGACGGCTCTCACCGCCCATGGGCCCTTGGTACACAACATATTCTGGGGGCTCTTCTAATGCAAAGGCACGGCGGGTGAGGTTTGCTAGCACGGTCACAAAACCTCCAAGGTTGGTAGCTGTGGTTTCATTGTGAACAATGGGTCCACGCATCTTGGCTTGGTTTGGGGTAGAGGGTGTGTTGCGCTGGGTTGAGGCTAGCGTGCCCTTCTTATAGAAAAAGGGGACGGAGTCTTCCTTCGCACGCTTGGAAAGAGACTATTCACGTGTCGATCACTGGCGCGTGATCGTCAGGCTAGGTTGCTAGGTTGGGCACCGACTGCCAAAAGGTGTCGGGTCACTGTGTGGCTATCTTATACGAGAAGCTTGACGGGGGTTAGGTTAAGGTCTGGTGGGTTGGTTAACCTAGGTTTATTGACCTGGCCAAGATAGCATTAGCCAATGGTCAGCCTGGCTTTAATACCAAGGTTGTCAGGACTGGATTTTCGGGATAAATCTCCTAGAAAATGGCCCTTGTGCTCACTAGCCCCGGGATAACTGTTAGCTGATGAGACACCAACTTGATACATAAATTCCAAGCAAAATACAAAATATGTAGTACAAGACCATTTTGGCCTGTGAATACAACACAAGGTTTCTAGTGGCTGATGGCGGAAGCGGTTTGTGGTTCATCGGTGTCTATGGGACTCCATTTCCCACAAGAACAGCTGACCAGGATAACTCCTATCTTCGCGAGGCTGCTATCTCCATTATGTAGGTTCCGGGGTGGTCATCGCAACGCTCCTCTCCATGCAACAGATCTGGCCAAGACAATAGCCAGAGACAAGCCAGTGAGTACTTTGAATGTACTCGCAAACACTATGAACACAGGTACAATATAACAAAAGATAATCATGCTCTGAAATATTTCATGATCACAACGTCAGTCACGAAATAAGAATCCATGATGCACGCAAGCAGGTTGTTCATGTAGAATATGAATATGCAATAAGAGAGTAGAAATGAAATGCACCGATCGGGTGTCTGAAGCGACGCCTCGAAAGGATAATAATATAAAGCATGCCTCAGTCTGGTGTCTAAGCGACACCACATAAAGGGCTTATAAGTAAAAGAAATAACAAGCATGCCACAGTCGGGCGTCTAAGCGACACCGCATAAAGGGCTTATAAGTAATTTAAATAACAAGCATGCCACAGTCGGGCGTCTCAGCGACACCACATAAAGGGCTTATAAAGTAAATAAATAGCAAGCATGCCACAGTCGGGCGTCCCAGCGACACCACATAAAGGGCTTATAAGAGAATAATCACAGTGAATATCCAGGAGGTAGAACCATCCCAGGGATACTCAATAACTCAATTAATATAAATGGTTAGTCCATATGAATCATAATCATAAGTCACAAGTCATGATCCATGTTCTGTATTAGCAGTTTCTCCCCGGAGACCGACACTAAGACCGACACTTGATCCATCCCAGACTGTAGTCCTTACCCATGGACACGACTATTCGAATAGATTTAATCTCTGGAGAGGGTGTACTCTTTACCCACGAGTAACATATTCCTTTAGTCCATCGGGACTAATTCTGGCTACGGTCTTTTAATTGAAAACACACCTGACCGCACACACTAGCCAAACTTACCGGTGTCTGGAATCACCAATGACACCCATTAAGCGAAACTTTAAGTGGGGAGGCTACAACCTCGACTAGCAAGGGATCACCAAATTTATAACGCGCGCAAACTAGGGGAGCTACCCCATCGGCTCCAACCGAAAACACCCATGCCCCCGGACCAGGTAGCATGCCTACCGGATGCAGCCGGTATCTTCCACCATGGCCTCTCTGTACGGTGTGTGCTAGAAAGGGGTTGACAACTTACTGAATCGTACCCTACCTACGACAGGGACAAGTGGTAGTACGAAACAAGTATGGGGGTTACTGGAGCAAGACTCAATCTATGGTCGACTCAGGAGGTTAAGGCATCACCTGCATGATTAGTATAACAAATATATTTCACACCAATAGACAGAATCACCACTCACCATACCTTACCATGCCTTACTGACTATACTCGTCTCAACGAAATATCAGTAACAAGCTCATGTCTACCCAAGACAGAGACTCTCCCGGATTCCTTCCAGTAGCCATGAAAGGTAGACGAGGGTGATTACTATCACAAGTATATTAATTTCCAACAGCAATGAAACTTCATCATGCACTCATGAGCATGATCACATCATCACATAAAATAACGAAACTCCGTGTCAAGGTGGTGTTGTAATCGAATCAAACAACACAAAACAAATATTATGCCAGGGTTCAGAATGCTTGCCTTCAAGAGTATGCAAGTGGGGGTGCACTTTTTGAAAGTTGCCTTCTTCTCCAAAATCCTATTTTATGAAAATTTGGATTAACACATAGTTTCAAAACTGTACAAAAAAGTTGTTTGGAATTTTTTTAAACAAATATGAAAATAAACTAGACAAAATTTGAGAAGCAACAGAAAAAGAATCAACTCAATTGGACTTATATTTAAAAAGTTACCGCTAGTCAAAGTTTAGTCAAAACCTGTTTTTAATAAAAATCAGAAAAAGAAAACGTTTTGGCAGCACTTACGCTTTCCTCTAGCGAAGACATATTCGGTGGAATACGCTTCCACTTAAACCAGCGCGGGTCGTCGCTGGGTCACTGATAGTGGGTCCCTTGGGCCCACTGGTCAGGTTTGACCAGTCGCTCGCGCCTTTTCTTCCTCCTCTGTCCGAACAGAGGCGGGGCTCCGGCGATCGCCGTCGACGAACGGCGGCTCCCCACAGGATTCTGAGGGCGGGGATGGATCCGCTGGTCCAAGGCAGTCCTCTCGGTGGTTGACGGGCTGGCGGGGACGAAGGGAGTCGCCGGCGGCGAGCTCCGCGGCGGACGGCGGCTGCGGGAGAATTGGGGACCCGAGCTACGGTGGCTCCCGATCAAGTTTGAGAGTTGGGGTGGCTCTGCAAGGTCTAGGGGCGTCGAACGATGGCACTGGATGGACGGGGGAGGCTCTGCCTGCGACGAACGGGACCGGAGTGTGACGGCGGATGAACTGATCGGAGACGGGGAAGACGGCCTCCCTCTGCCGATTGCTGGCTATGGGGGCGCCAGGGGGATGGCCTGAGATCGCTTGAGGGTCGAGATGGGCTCGAGGTCACCTTTTATATCGTATCTAGGTCGGTTCCGCGGCGGCCGGGGATAAGATCGACGGACTGTCGTTCCGTAGCCAGGGGGCGCGTGGCGATGGTTGGCGGGGTCTGGCAGGGCGAGTGGATGAGCTCGAGCTGTTCCAGGGGCAGCTGGCGCGCGGCTGTGGCTCGGGCGGCGCCGTCCATGGCAGGCGCCTGCTGTGGATGCCGGCGTGCCGCCAAGGGGCTCTGACGGCAGCGCTATAGGGCGCTAGGGTGGCTCTGCGATGAGGGAGGAGTCGGGGCGTGCTGGCTATGAGCGGGAAGTGCCAGAACGATCGCGGGGAGGCGGCAGTGGGACGCGGCGACTCGTGCGCACACACATGCAAAACGCGCGCTCTGGCCGCGCCCAGAGCACGCACGTCATGTGCTCGGCAAAATGCCAAGGCATGCCAGGAGGCTTGGGTAAGGCTGGGGATTAACAGGTCTAGGTTAGAGGTGGCTAGGAGATTAGTGGACATGCTGGTTAGGCAAAGCAAGCAGGTCCAATGTGCAAACTAAAAACTATGCCAAATTTGGCCATGCACACAAGGTGTTTGTCAGAATGCCCTGGGCTTCTAGGCATCTCTTGGGGTGGCCAAAAACTCCATATCATAGTCTCTTTAGATGATAAAGAGGGTGGCAAGGTTAATTTGGCAAAACCATAAACTTGTTAGTGCAAAGATTTGAGAAAACCAAATCTGAATAGAAAATAAAGGTTGTTATTGCATGGACCAAAAATATTCCAAAATGTCCAATCTCCTGGACTTAAGGGTTTGGTAGGGTGCACCTTAAGCAGGAGAAAGATCATGGGCACTAGAGCAAAACAAAATAGGGTTGCAGTGCAAAAGTGCAAACTGGACCACATTTGAAAACTTGGGGTAGAGCTCAAAATCTCCAAATGACTAAAATATATTTTTGCATAAAAGTGATGTGGGAACATCACATGACATCCCCAAATTTTGGTGGAATTTTTAAATAAATTTATCAAAGGGTTATAGTGCAAAAGAGGCTTCAAAACTTATGAAAAATCATTTTAAAAGAACTAAAACTTAGAAAAATAATTATAGAAACAAATTCCACTGATAGGAGAAATGTTTCTTGAGAGGTTATACAAGACCAACAATATTTTTGAAAGGTTTTCTATTTGGAGGGATAGCTCCACAATTCAGAAGAAAAGAGTGGTTCTAAACCAAAAGAAAATCCAGAATATGAACATTAAATTTACCATGGCAAAATTTTAATTAATAAAACATGGTTAAAATTTTGGGGTGTTACAACACTACCCCCCTTAAGAAAAATCTTGTCCTCGAGATTTCCTAAAGGCTGTTATAAAAATAATTACTCCTACTATCACAAAGTAATATCACAAAAATAACCATCCCACTATGCAATAAAATGTGGCTACAGTGAGTGGGCAATAAAATGTCGTCTTCTTAGTGTGTATCTGATCTTGAATGTCTTCACAAAGATCTGCATGCCACTACGGGGATGCCTCCCGAATCCTTGCCCTATGGGGGCAGGAGACTCAAGGGTGCTTTGCTCCGTAGGCGTGGGGCGAGTTGCCGCGGCAAGGGTCTTGCCGGGGCTACTAAAACTGGCTCCCGGCAAGGATCTTGCTGGGGGAACCCGCTTCGTCTCTTTGCTCTTTGTGGTCTTGGCTTCGGTGTTGCTCAGTTCTCTTGAGCTTCGGTCTTACCCTGGCTTACCTCCCTAGCCTTGCTTGGTGCGGTGGTGCCCGTGGTTCAGACTGCCCGTGCACAGTCATAGGGGTACAAAGAGTGTACCCCCCCCCCCTTTTTGTACACCGACAGGAGCCCTCGGGCCTGGGCCACACATAAGCGTGACGCATTGTTGGGCTAGGCCCAGAACAGTGCGCGGGCAGGCGGGACGGTTTTTATCGTGGTAAGTCTTTTCGCGCGTTGCGCCTCCCACGATCCGCGCGCGTGGCGCGGTGTGGAGCGGTGTGCGTGACGTGGGCGGCATGCGTGGGGCGGTTCCCGCAGGCATGCGTCACATCGTAGTAAACAGGAGGCCTCGCGCCTTCCCCATAAACGGAAGGAGGCGTGGAGGCGCGGCCCATTTACTGAATGGGGCCGAGGCTCGGTCCTCAAGGCATCCACTCCCCACGATCACGGCGTGGGGAGAGGTCGCCTCACCCGTCCCCTCGGTTCTGCACATCTGCCACGTGTCTCCCATGCGCTCGGGGTGGCAAACGGTGGAGGAGGGAAACCGGGTCGTCGCTGGTTGGGGCGGCGGGTCGGTCCTGGCTCCCTACACCTTCCGTGTCTTGATTGGCCGAGCGGGGCGGTCGAGCCCCAACCCGGTTCCTTTATAAAGAGCGGGAGGGGAGGGACGGTGTCCCGCATTCTTCCATCTTCTTCCTCCTTCAGCTTCTGCCCCTCTCTTCCATTCGTCATGGAGAGAAGAAATCATGGCCCTTCAACGGTGGCGGCGAGGTTCGCCGCTCGACAACGCGTCCCTCCTTCTCCTGCACCTGCGTTGGCAGAGCCGGACGTGAGGGGAAGGGGAAGGGGGCGAGGCCGTGGGCGAGGCCGGGGCGCTCGGGGAAGAGGAGGACGGGGTGGCCCGCCGGCCTCGCCCCCGCCAGCAGCTCCTCCTCCAATGGAGGGCGATGTTGGGGATGACCTTTGTGAGTTCTTCGTCAGGTTGCGCCGGCCGCCACGCCGTCGCCTTCGTCTCCCGACTCCATTTGTGCGGGAGATGGAGCTAGATCCGCCGGAGTCATTGCGGCTGCACATGAGGGGCTGCGGGATCAGTGGCACGCGGGTCCGCGTCGACTTCCCTGCTCCTCATGTGATGTATCTTCGTCGGGGATGGAAGACGTTTGCTCATATCCACAGCTTGACGGAGGGGCTCACTCTCCATTTTAAGCTAATGGAGGGTGGCCTTCTCTCCGTCAAGGTCTTCGGGCACTTTGGGACTTGTACAAGGTGTTGCGTGGAGAGCTCATCAGTGAATGTTCCTCCTCGAGCGAGAGTGACGAGGAGGACAGCGGCAGCGACGACGAGGGCGGTAGGCGGCAGGATGATGGGTCTGACTAGGTGTCAGGCGCCGCTCCTTATGGCACCGGCGACCCCATCATCCGTGTCGCCGGCTCCTTGAACTTCTCGGGGCCGTCCCCTTGGGCGGCTGGCGTTGGGGGGCTGCGGAAGAGGAAGAGGGCGGGCGGTAAGGCCATCAAGTCGGAGTATGCGGGCACCGATGCCTTCGACGCGTACTGACGTCCTGCCGCCTCGTCTTCGAGCTCTGCTTCCGGTGCCGCCATCACCATCCAGCCTTTGGGCGGCCACCAAGATGTTCTCTTGGTGTCTTCTGCCACCCGTAGCTCGCCTAGGCGCTCCTTTTGCCCTTCTCGCCTCCTTGACCTGCCTCCTGAGGAGAGGGACAAGAAAGGGATTACGGGCATCTTATCTCTTTTTAGTTTGTAAGCCTTCAGGCGTCTGTTAAATTTAAAACTTGTAATCCCCTTGTTCATGTGTTTCATTCCCTATGGACTGTACCTGGGCGGGATGATTTTTCTAATGAAAAAGGGATGTTTGCCGGGTCATTTGTTCGTAGGTAGAACCCACAATAGGGAATAAATCTCTGATATCTCTAAGATAAACATTTTCTTACCCGGCAACAGGCCTCGCCATCCCCCCACTTCACTCGACCTTTCTCACGCCTTTGGCGGAGGCAGGGATGAAGTGGGTTTAGGCTCCTTGTTTCATCCTTCCGTTGTCACGACTACGACCAAACTTGGTCCCAGGAACGAGCCCTAGGGCCTAGAGTTAGGGGAGCACGGTAGTTTAAGGAAAAAACAAGGTTTCACATACCTCAGTCCATAATGGAATGCATGATAAGGGATGAAGAACTTATCTGAAGCTGCAGCCCCCGGCAACCCTGGTTTGCCGTGGGTGAATCTTTGCTCTTGCAGCCCCCGGCAATACTGGCTTGCCGGGGCCTAGATGCTGGTCTGTTCCTTTTTTTTCTCCCCAAGTGGTTTCGGCAAGGATATTTGGGTGTCCTGTGAACCAAAGAAGATAAAAGAGAGACAAAGAGATGCAAACTCGACCTCTAAGCTAGGGGTTAGCCTCCGCTAAGCACTATCAACACTAACCAAGGACGAGTCTCAACCTAGCATGCATGCTATAACTTAGGGTGCCAGCGCTTCATTTATTTATGCTCAGGGTCTGCGCCTGGCTTTGTACAAAGGGTTACATGCCTTGTCGGCAAGGCTTATACAAAAGGTGGCTTGCCGGGGGGCCCGGCAAGCCGCACCTCACGGGTAAAACTTGCGAAGATGCTCAATGTTCCAGGAGTTGCTCACTGGAATAGCATTTTCGGTCTCCAGGCGGACTGCACCAGGCCTGGTGACTCGTATTACCCGATAAGGGCCTTCCCACTTCAGCGTCAACTTGTTGGTATTCTTGGCTGATTGAACGCGCTGAAGAACAAGGTCGCCTTCCTCAAAGCTTCGGGCACGGACCTTGCGGCTATGGTAGCGGTGCAAGGCTTGCTGGTAGCGTGTTGCTCTCACAGCCGCCCGAAGACGATCTTCCTCAAGGAGCGTTGCGTCATCTTGCCGCAGTTGCTCTTGCTCAAGCTCATCATAAGCGAGCACTCGAGGTGACCCGTATATGAGTTCAGTGGGGAGAACTGCTTCTGCCCCGTATACTAGGGCAAAGGGTGTCTGGCCGGTGGCTCGATTTGGCGTCGTTCTGATGGACCAAAGAACCGTCGGCAACTCATCAATCCAGCACCTTCCACTCTTGCACAGCCTGTCAAAGGTCTTTGTCCTTAAGCCTCGCAGTACTTTAGCGTTTGCTCTCTCAGCTTGACCATTGCTTTGTGGGTGAGCAACGGAAGCGAAACAGACTTTGCTGTCGAGGTCTTGGGTATATTGCATGAAGGTGCGGCTTGTGAACTGTGTGCCGTTTTCGGTGATGACCCTGTTGGGTACACCAAAACGGCACACTAGTCCCTTGAAGAATTTGACGGCTGACAGAGCTGTGACCTTCCTCACTGCCTCCACCTCTGGCCACTTTGTGAACTTGTCGATTGCGACGTACAAGTACTCAAAGCCCCAGACAGCGCGAGGGAAAGGGCCCAGTATGTCGAGCCCCCAGACCGAGAAGGGCCAGGAGAGAGGAATGGTTTGAAAGGCTTGAGCCGGCTGATGAAGTTTCTTTGAATGGAACTGACACGCTTCACACCTGGTGACCAGTGTCGTCGCATCCTAGAGGGCAGTGGGCCAGAAGAAGCCTTGCCGAAATGCCTTGCTGGCAAGGGCTCTTGACCTTATGTGGGATCCACATATGCCTCCATGTATCTCTGCCAACAGCCCCAGTCCTTCCTCTCGAGGGATACACTTCAATTTCACGCCGTTCGGTCTCTCTTTCTGTATAGGACGTCATCGACGAACTGGTACATAGCAGATCGACGGGCTACTTTTTCCGCTTCTTCGTGCTCCTCAGGAAGTTCCCCAGTTTGGAGGAATCGGACGGTATGATGCGCCCACGCTGGAGCCTGAGGCTCGACAGCGAGGACTAAAGGCATTTCCTGCGCTATAGGAGTGGCTGTCTCGACGGCATGAGCTTGACGCTCCGCCGGAGCTAGCCGTCCCGTGGCGGGCTCAGTGTCCCTGGCAACATCCTTGCCGGCGGCTACGGGGAGCTCGGCGGGAAAGTACTTGTCGGGTCCTGATTTCCTCCTCCTGTTTTGCTCTGTTGATGGATCAACGGATGGCTGAAAAAGCTGAAGCACAAAGGTACCTAGTTCCACAGGTAACTTGAGGGCAGCGCGCTTTGACAGGTAATTGGCGATGTCGTTCTCTGCTTGGGGAACGTGCTCCACCTGTATACCATCAAAACGCTCTTCCAGCTTTCTCACTTCATCGACGTAGGCCTTCATCAACGGGCTCTGGTAATCTTTGTTGACTTGTTTGACGACAAGCTGCGAATCGCCCCTGACAATGAGTTTCTTGATTCCGAGGTCTGCCGCAATCCTAAGAGCAGCAAGCAGCCCCTCATATTCAGCAATATTGTTCGTTGATACCTCCCTGGAGAAGTGCATCTGGACCACGTACTTGAGGTGCTCTCCGGTGGGCGCGACAAGCAGTACGCCAGCCCGGGCGCCCTGTAAGGAGAAAGCTCCATCAAAGTACATGATCCAGTCGCAACTCGCCTCTTTGCCAGGGAGAGCAGGTTCCTGGGCTTCTTCATCAGGCGTCGCGGTCCATTCTGCAACAAACTCCGCCAGGACTTGGCTTTGAATCGTCGAGGTACTTTCAAACTTGAGGCCAAAGTTGGACAGCTCCAGTGCCCACTCTACAATTCTTCCCATTGCATCTGGATTATGCAATAATAGTTGCAGAGGGAGGCGAGTGACGATAGTGATCTCGTGTGCCTGGAAGTAGTGATGCAGCTTCCTCGAGGCCATAAGAAGGCCGAAGAGCAATTTCTGCACACCGGAGTACCTTGATCTAGCCCCTGCAAGAGGGAGCTAACAAAGTAGACCGGGTGCTGCATCATTTTCTTCCTTGGCAGCACTCCAACCGGCCGTGTCATCTCTCCACCAACGGCATCAGGCGCTGTCGCTGCTATCACCTCGTCATCAATTTCTCTCTGTGCCACTAGTGCGGCGCTGACCACCTGGTTCGTTGCCGCCAGGTATAGCAGCAACGGTTCTTGTGGCCTAGGCGCAACTAGTACTGGCGTGGAGGAAAGATGCCTCTTCAAATCTTGCAATGCTGCTTCAGCTTCGAGCGTCCACTCCATTGGGCCCGCCTTTTCAAAATCTTGAAAAAGGGAAGGGCGCGCTCGGCAGACATGGAAATGAATCTGCTCATGGCGGCAACGCAGCCAGCAAGCCGACGCACATCCTTGACCCGTTTGGGTGCTTCAATCTGTTCTATAGCTTTGATCTTGTCCGGATTGGCCTCTATCCCACGTTGTGACACAAAGAACCCGAGAAGCTTGCCGGACGGGACACCGAAGACGCACTTCTCAGGGTTCAGCTTGAGATTGATCTTGCGTAGGTTTGCAAACGCCTCTTGTAGATCCGGTATGAGGGTCGCCCTGTTCTCGGTTTTGACCACTATATCATCCATATAAGCCTCCATATTTCTATGGAGCTGGGGTTCAAAACCAATCTGGACTACCCTTGCAAACGTTGAGCCAGCACTCTTCAACCCGAAAGGCATTCGTACGAAATAATACGTACCACATGGGGTGATGAATGCTGTATTCTCTTCGTCTTCTCTTGTCATGAAGATCTGGTGGTAGCCGGAGTAGGCATCGAGAAATGACAACAGGTCACACCCAGCCGTGGAGTCAACAATCTGGTCGATGCGCGGAAACGGGAAGGGGTTTTTGGGACAAGCCTTATTGATATCTGTGTAATCAATACACAGCCTCCACTTCCCATTTGCCTTGCGCACTACCACTGGATTGGCCAACCACGTTGGATGGAGCACTCCTCTTACCAAACCCACTGCTTCCAGTCCGGATCTCCTCTGTGATGAACTCTTGTCGTTCCAAAGCTTGCTTCCTGACCTTCTGCTTGACGGGCCGCGCATGAGGACAAACAACAAGGTGGTGCTCAATCACCTCCCTGGGAACGCCGGGGATGTCGGATGCTTGCCATGCAAACACATATACATTTGCCCGCAGGAAGGTGACGAGCGCGTCTTCCTATTTGTCATCAAGGGTGGAGCTTATGGTGAAAGCCCCTCCTGTGCCGTCCTCCTTGACGGAAACCTTCTTGGTTCCCGGCGGTGTGGCCCTGGACTTCTTGTTTCTGCCGGTGGAGCTCTCTGGCACGTCCTCGACGGGAGCACTACACTCCGAAGAGGTGCGCTTGCCGGAGTGGGTGTCCAAGGTCTCACCGGTCTTCTTCTTCTTCTCCCCTCTCGGGGCTCCAGTGGCAGGAGCAAGTGCCCTAGTGGCGGCAGCTGCTGCAACTGCTTGTTGGTATAGTTGGTCAGCGCAAATCAGCGCATCTTTCTTATCAGAGGGGATGGTGATGATCATCACAGGTCCTGGCATCTTCAGGGTGTTGTAGGTGTAGTGTCACGCCGCCATGAACTTGGCCAGCGCTGGGTGGCCAAGGATCCCGTTGTAGGGCAAGAGGATCTTGGCGACATCGAACACGACCCTTTTTGTCCTGTAGTTCAGGTCACTTTCAAGAGTCACGGGCAGCGTGACCTTCCCCTTTGGTTGACTTCTCCCCGGGTTGACCCCCTGAAACGTACCCGTCTCTCCGAGGTCTCCGTCGGGAATCTGCAGCTTCTCGATCACGGTAGGCGAGATTAAGTTCAGACCGGCCCCGCCATCGACTAGCATCTTTGTCACCTTGAGGTTCCGTATTGTCGGTGAAACCAACAATGGCAAGCACCCGACCGCAGTAGTGCGATCAGGGTGATCCTCAGTGTCAAAAATGATAGGCGTGCTGGACCATTTCAGCGGCTTTTGGGCACCAGACGACGGCTCCGCCGCTGTAATCTCACGCGCCCACTATTTAAGCTGGCAGTGAGAAGTATGCAGCGAGGCGCCACCATCGACGCACATGGCCTCCGTGGCTTTCTGAAACTCTTGGTCGCCGGACTCGTCGTCCTCTTCGTGATCGTCGTCTTCTGGCTTTCTGTCACGGCCCCAGGCGGGCCTCTCCTGCTGTTTATCCTTGCCGCGACGGCCTGCTTGGCCGTCATGCTTCTTGTCGGACCCCTCAGCACCGTCCTGGCCCTTCTCCTTGTCCCGCCTCTCATATTCAGCCCTCTGCTTCTCAGCAAGGAGCTCAACCTGTCGGCAGTTCTGGAGATCATGGCCTTTGGTGCGATGGATCTTGCAGTATTGCTTGTCGGAGTTTCCTGGCTTCTCGGCAGCCGCCAAGGCCCGGCAGGTGACACACCCGGCAATTTCCTTGTTGGGGTCATCCGCCTTGGTTTTCTTGGCGGAGCCGGCGTCATCAGATCCCTCGACGGCAAGCACGGCTTTACCTTTGCGCTTCCTGTTGCGGCGCCGGCCTTTCTTTGCCGGGGCGGCAGCATCCTCATCTGAAGAGTCGGTTTCCGCGCCAGCATCTTCGCCGGGGTACTTCCTTCCCTCTTCAGCCCGGGCACATCTGTCAGCAAGAACATAGAGTTCTGCCACATCTTTCACCTTGGTCATTGCCAGTTCTTCACGCATCTTGCGGTTACGCACGTTCTGATGGAACGCGCTGATGATGGCGGCAGGGTGAACATCAGGGATATTGTACTGTACCCGGCTGAACCTTTGTATATATTTGCGCAGACTCTCGCCTCCCTTCTGGGGGATGATGTGTAGGTTGCTCGCTTGGCCATGGGCTTGGTGACCTCCAGTAAAGGCACCAACAAACTCATGGCACAAATCCGACCAGGAGGAAATAGAGTCTACCGGCAAGTGCATCAACCACGACATGGCGTTGGGTTTAAGAGCCAATGGAAAGTAATTCGCAAGCACCTTATCGTCGCGGGCTCCGGCAGCTTGCATCGCGATGGTGTAAATGCTGAGGAACTCCGACGGGTGGGTCTTGTCGTTGTACTTCTCGCCAACGTCAGGCTTGAAGGTGCGGTGAGTGGGCCATTGGAACTGCCGCAGCTCACGGGTAAAAGCCGGACAACCTACCTCGTAAGGCAGACCTCCAGGGCTCTCCGGTGCTGGGCGGTTCACAGCAGGCCCTGCTCGCCTGTCTGACTGGTGGCGCGCTCCGCGCCGCCGCTTGATGGTGTTTCGAGCATCTTCATGAACTCGCTCCTGAAGAACTTGACGCTGGTCATCGTGGGTCCGTGGGTCAGACGACGCTATGGAGATTTCGTCACCCGCGACGTCTCAACGAGTCGACACACGCGGTACCGGGCGAGGAGGAGGCGAATGCACTATGGCCACGGTGCTGCCGGTCCTCCCGCCACCGGTGCGTGGGACCCCATCGGAGCGTCGACCCGGGGGCTTGGCTGGACTTGGTTCATCCTTGTTGGCGACCGCGACAAGGCTTCGGATGGTGGCTCTCCATTCCTCGAGTTTCCCCGTAACGGGAGGAAAGACGAGGAGTAATTGTGCGCGCGCCAGGGCTTCTGCTAGGGTTAGCGGTAGCGAAACCTGCACGGACCGCGACGCGCTTCGACTCCTGACCATGTCAGGAGGAGCTCCATCACGATCCCGCGGTCGCATGCCGTTTTCACCAGCGCTTCGGCGGGCGGGCAGGTCTTCTACGTCTCGGGAGTGGCGCTCGAGGCTCTTCCCGCGGCGACGCCCGGGATCTTCGGCGTGATGACGCCGTTCGCCGCGCGCTGCTTTGGAGGAGCGCGCTGTTAACGCCGGCGTGGGAGTCCTGGAGGCCCTTGCGTCGCCCTCGGGTGATGCGGTAGCGATCTTGGAAGGCCCCGCGCCACCCGTGGAGGGCCTGGCTCCGTCTTTGGATTTGGCGGTGTGTGGCCCGTTACCAGGCGCACAAACATCACCACCTCCCAAACTCCGGCTGCTGGGACAGCGTTGGTGTTCGCGAGCAGCGCCCCGTGTCCTTTCCGCGACCGGTCCGCTACTCGCCCGCCTCGGGACGGGTTGTCCAGCTTCCGACTGACCAACCGCCACCGTCGTCTTCTTCTTGGGTGCCATGATGATGAAGAAGTGTCGAACTAACTACTAAAGCCGATTCTCACAACTGCGCCCCCTACCTGGCACGCCAAAGATGTCGGTGGGAACGACACCTATGGGATCACAAGAATCCCTACTACGGTTAGCGGGGCGCGGGGTTGAGAGAAGAGCGGATCAAACAGATAGCACACGGTTCGTTTATCCAGGTTCGGGCCGCGAGGATGTGTAAAACCCTACTCCTGCTTTGGTGGATTGTATATTTGTGTTCTTTAGCTAGCTATGGGGCGTGAGGAGCTCCAAAGAGCCGAATCCTCCTCCTGGTCGCCTCGGGCCTCCTTTTATAGAAAAAAGGGGTTGCCATAGTGGCACACGGGAGGTGGAAAGGGTACAGTGATGCGAGTTTATCCCTCGCATTACATGACAAGGCGCATTTAATGCGTCTTGCTTAGGTGTCCTTGCTTTATCGGGGACGGGGGAGAGATCTGTCTTGTCCATCGCCGCTCCTTCTTGTGTCGACACGCGCCCTGGCCAGCGATGCCTGAGATGCCATGTAGGAAGGCAGGCAGCTGAGGTGGCGCAATGGTGGGTCTTCACAAAGATCTGCATGTCGCCACGCAGGTGCCTGCCCAGCTAGTTGGGTCGGCAGCTGCATACGGCGGTGGAAGTTTAGTCGGCGTGGGCCCGATGGTGGCCCTGCGGATCTCCTTGGCAAGGGCCTTGCCGGGGCCCCGGCAATGGTCTTGCCGCGGCGCCTGCTGTCATCCCCGGCAAGGCACCTGTTGCCATCCCTGGCAAGGTGCTTGCCGGAGGTCTTGTGGTCTTCCTTGGCTGGGATCCCGCCAAGGGTCATCGTCTTCTTAGTGCGTATCTGATCTTGAATGTCTTCACAAAGATCTGCATGCCACTACGGGGATGTCTCCCGAATCCTTGGCCTATGGGGGCAGCGGACTCAACGGTGATTTGCTCCGTAGGCGTGGGGCGAGTTGCCACGGCAAGGGTCTTGCCGGGGCTACTAAAACTGGCTCCCGGCAAGGATCTTGCCGGGGGAACCCGCTTCGTCCCTTTGCTCTTTGTGGTCTTGGCTTCGGTGTTGCTCCAGTTCTCTTGAGCTTCGGTCTTACCCTGGCTTACCTCCCTTGCTTTGCTTGGTGCGGCGGTGCCCGTGGTTCAGACTTCCCATGCACAGTCATAGGGGTACAAAAAGTGTACCCCCCCCCTTTTTGTACACCGACAGGTGCTCTCTCTGGCTGACAGGTGGACCCGAGGCCCACTGTCAGTCTCTTCTTCTACCTCTGGCTTACTCGTCTTCCTCTCTCTCGCGTGCTTTCCCGCGCTTTCTCCACCGGCGACGTCTAGCGCGTAGGGCATCTAGGTCGTACTACGGTAGTGCGCGGTGTGCTAGCTGCCGGTGCAGCACGCACTCACCTCGCGGGCCAGTGCGCTGTCGGCACTACTCGCGGATTCGCCTCCGAACACCGGCGATCGAGCGACGAGCGGAGCTGGTGGACTTCGCCCACCGTATATCGATCTCGAGCTATAAAATGACCGAGGTGCTCCTTTTTTTTCTTCCTCACACCTGGCCTCGCTTCTCCTCCTCCTTCCTTCCCTCCATTTCTGTTTGCAGGAGCTCAGGACGAGGCTCTAATGGCGGAGGTGATGTCGGACTGGTGCATGATCCTGGTGTGCGGAGGGTTGGCGGCATTGCTGGGGTTCTCCGCGCTCTTGTGCGCGACGATCCTCGATGATCGTCGTGATGCTGCTGCTCGAGTGCCAGCTCTCCATGGCAGCCGTGATCATGAGGATTAGGTGCTGGTGTCGGGTGCTAACGGCTATCAGCGTGCTGTAGGCAACTTATGCCCGAATATTTACCCACAATTCTCTCCTCAAGAAACTGTGGTGCGTTAGGGAGGTAATCAGTTAGATGCAACATGCGCACGTGGATCTGCAATTAGTGTACGTGGTCGAGTGGTTGGGGCTGTGAGCCTGTTGTCTTGGTGCTACGTGAATAAAAAAATCTATGTCGCGAAGGGACTTATGCCGCAACAACTCAGGGAAAAATCTCACTTCAGGATTTTACCGAGAGCGAGTTTAGTTAATAAAAACTTAACAGCAGTGAAACTACTCCCATTAATTGAAACCAAATATTTAATTCATCGCACAAATTTAGGATACCATGCATAAGTTGCAACTCATAAATAAATGCTGGGACAACAAACATAGTAGTGGCGTCTACAATGAAAACGGTAAACAGACAGGGTCCTGAGAAAACGTCTCTGGTACTGGGGTACACTCTTCTTCTATCGGAGGAAGCGGGTTGACTAATCGATGAATGCGCCTCTCCTGTCCGGGCCTCAGTGGTCTGCTAATAGCGATCTGAGGATTTAACTCAGCGAGGCTCTGGAGATAACCCATTACCTGCTGGGTCATACGCTCTTGAGCGATGACATACTGGGCAAGGTTGGCCAGTACTGGGTCTCTCTGAATTTGTCCACCAGGAAAAGATGCTACTTCTCCGGGTGCTGCACGGCTCGGGAAGTAATAATACCCTCGTTCACTGGCATAGGGCACCGCGAATCGAAGGCGAGCAAGCGTTTCATACGCAGCAGCTTCTACGGCCATCTGCGGAGTCGGCATAGATTTCCCCACGAAGGAGACTTCCGTTGGGTCTTGGTTTGGGTTTGCGGGAGGGATGTGCACCACTGCCCAATATTTCGACGTGGATGGGGTGATCCTCGATTTGAGCAACTCGTACTAGGGTGGAAGGATAGAACTCATGATACTGCAAGTAAAGTCCCACAATATTTTAACAAAACTACCTGGGGTGGCATCTGGGGTTCTCAAATAAATACTAGGGCTTGGCATGGCAAGGAATGGCTGTGAGAGTTGTGCACAAGGTGAGGGATGCTTGGCAAGGTCACGAGGTGGCCTTTTATATAGCAACTGGGCTGGGTTATTAAATCACGGTGAGGGGCAAATAGTTTGTCGGTTCTGCTCTATGGGGTCGGGGTCAATGCTACAGATACACGCGTCTCGCAAAAGTGACGTATTACTGTGGGAGTCGTCGGGGATGGTTTTTGGAAGCTACGTCCGGAATTAAAATGCAATCGTACACCAACATATTTATGCATGGCTACTTATAGAAAAATAGGGGCGCTCAAGCAGACATCATTTAATTATGGCGATACAAGATCCACAATGACAGGGCATGGTACTACTCAAGTGACTTAGTCTACCTCGTTTATATCTAAGCGGGTGTGTCTTGTGCAGGCTTCTCCACGGGTTTCACCGTCAGGGTTAGCTGCAGGGGGTTGACGAACTGCAGGGTCGGGGTAGCGATGATGACCATCGCAGGGGTTGTTGGTTACAATCCCGCTGGGGCGTGTTCCCTAAAGGCGACGAATCACTTCTGGGGACACCAAAGCATTTTGGTCGATGGCTGGGGCAGACCTCAAGGACTCGATTGGTTGTCCGAACAGCATGACTGGGTTGTTGGCGTTGGGCTCATCTTCTCCTCTTGCCAGGGCTCGGCGAACTAGTTCTCCACGAGTTGCGATCAGATCAAGAGTGATTTGATCGAACAGTTCCTCTAGTGCACTTACATAGCGCACCAGATGTAACAATGCAGGATCCGTCTCGTGATCTCCGTTGGCAACCAGGGATGGCCTACCATACCCGTCACGGTTGGGGTAGTAGTAGAACGAGCGACAGTTAACTCTGGGCGACAAGTGCTGGAGTTGAACTATAGCCTCCCGAGCAGCTAGTTGGATGGCTTGTGACTCAAAGGAAGTTGTCCTTCCGGTGAACCTGTAGGGGCGTTCTGGCGATAGACC
This sequence comes from Secale cereale, assembly GCA_902687465.1. NCBI lineage: Eukaryota > Viridiplantae > Streptophyta > Magnoliopsida > Poales > Poaceae > Secale > Secale cereale. The sequence goes on from LR738714.1 coordinate 205,888,572, forward strand.
CCTACCATAGACGTGCACAGTGGCCCAGAATTGACGGCTCTCACCGCCCATGGGCCCTTGGTACACAACATATTCTGGGGGCTCTTCTAATGCAAAGGCACGGCGGGTGAGGTTTGCTAGCACGGTCACAAAACCTCCAAGGTTGGTAGCTGTGGTTTCATTGTGAACAATGGGTCCACGCATCTTGGCTTGGTTTGGGGTAGAGGGTGTGTTGCGCTGGGTTGAGGCTAGCGTGCCCTTTTTATGGAAAAAGGAGACGGGGTCTTCCTTCGCACGCTTGGAAAGAGACTATTCACGTGTCGATCACTGGTGCGTGATCGTCAGGCTAGGTTGCTAGGTTGGGCACCGACTGCCAAAAGGTGTCGGGTCACTGTGTGGCTATCTTATACGAGAAGCTTGACGGGGGTTAGGTTAAGGTCTGGTGGGTTGGTTAACCTAGGTTTATTGACCTGGCCAAGATAGCATTAGCCAATGGTCAACCTGGCTCTGATACCGAGGTTGTCAGGACTGGATTTTTGGGATAAATCTCCCAGAAATGGCCCTTGTGCTCACCAGCCCAAGGATTACTATTAGCTGATGAGACACCAACTTGATACAGAAATTCCAAGAAAAATACAAAATATGTAGTACAAGACCATTTTGGCCTGTGAGTACAACACAAGGTTTCTAGTGGCTGATGGTGGAAGCGGTTTGTGGTTCATCGGTGTCTATGGGACTCCATTTCCCACAAGAACAGCTGACCAGGATAACTCATATCTTCGCGAGGCTGCTATCTCCATTATGTAGGTTCCGGGGCGGTCATCGCAATGCTCCTCTCCATGCAAGAGATTTGGCCAAGACAATAGCCAGGGACAAGCCAGTGAGTACTTTGAATGTACTTGCAAACATTATGAACACAGGTACAATATAACAAAAGATAATCATGCTCTGAAATATTTCATGATCACAACGTCAGTCACGAAATAAAAATCCACGATGCACGCAAGCAGGTTGTTCATGTAGAATATGAATATGTAATAAGAGAGTAGAAATGAAATGCACCGATCGGGTGTCTGAAGCGACGCCTCGAAAGGATAATAATATAAAGCATGCCTCAGTCGGGTGTCTGAGCGACACCACATAAAGGGCTTATAAGTAAAAGAAATAACAAGCATGCCACAGTCGGGCGTCTGAGCGACACCGCATAAAGGGCTTATAAGTAATTTAAATAACAAGCATGCCATAGTCGAGCGTCTCAGCGACACCACATAAAGGGCTTATAAAGTAAATAAATAGCAAGCATGCAACAGTCGGGCGTCTCAGCGACACCACATAAAGGGCTTATAAGAGAATAATCACAGTGAATATCCAGGAGGTAGAACCGTCCCAGGGATACTCAATAACTCAATTAATATAAATGGTTAGTTCATAATAATAATAATAATAATAATAATAATAATAATAAGTCACAAGTCAAGATCCATGTTCTGTATTAGCAGTTTCTCCTCCGGAGATCGACACTAAGACCGACACTTGACCCAACCCAGACTGTAGTCCTTACCCATGGACACGGCTATTCGAATAGATTTAATCTCTGGAGAGGGTGTACTCTTTACCCACGAGTAACAGATTCCTTTAGTCCATCGGGACTAATTCCGGCTACGGTCTTTTAATTGAAAACACACCTGACCGCACACACCAGCCTAACTTACCGGTGTCTGGAATCACCCACGACACCCGTTAAGCGAAACTTTAAGTGGGGAGGTTACAACCTCGACTAGCATGGGATCGCAAAATTTATATCGCGCGCAAACTAGGAGAGCTACCCCTTCGGCCCCAACCGAAAACACCCATGCCCCCGGACCAGGTGGCATGCCTATCGGATGCAGCCGATATCTTCCACCATGGTCGCTCTATACGGTGTGTGCTAGAAAGGGGTTGACAACTTACTGAACCGTACCCTACCTACGGCAGGGACAAGTGGAAGTACGAAACAAGTATGGGGGTTACTGTAGCAAGACTCGATCTATGGTCGACTCAGGAGGTTAAGGCATCACCTGCATGATTAGTATAACAAATATATTTCACACCAACAGACAGAATCACCACTCACCATACCTTACCATGCCTTACTGACTATACTCGTCTCAACGAAATATCAGTAACAAGCTCATGTCTACCCAAGACAGAGACTCTCCCGGATTCCTTCCAGTAGGCATGAAAGGTAGACGAGGGTGATTGCTATCACATGTATATTAATTTCCAACAGCAAGGAAACTCAATCATGCACTCATGAGCATGATCACATCATCACATAAAATAACGAAACTTCGTGTCAAGGTGGTGTTGTAATCGTATCAAACAACACAAAACAAATATTATGCCAGGGTTCAGAATGCTTGCCTTCAAGAGTATGCAACTGGGGTGCACTTTTTGAAAGTTGCCTTCTTCTCCAAAATCCAATTTTATGAAAACTTGGATTAATACATAGTTTCAAAACTGTACAAAAAAAGTTGTTTGTAAAATTTTCAAATAAATATGAAAATAAACTAGACAAAATTTGAGAAGCAACAGAAAAAGAATCAACTCAATTGGACTTATATTTAAAAAGTTACAGCTAGTCAAAGTTTAGTCAAAATCTGTTTTTAATAAAAATCACAAAAAGAAAACGTTTCGGCAGCACTTACGCTTTCCTCTAGCGAAGACGTATTCGGTGGAATATGCTTCCACTTAAACCAGCGCGGGTCGTCGCTGGGTCACTGACAGTGGGTCCCTTGGGCCCACTGGTCAGGTTTGACCAGTCGCCCGCGCCTTCTTCCTTCTCTGTCCGAACAGAGGCAGGGCTCCGGCAATCGCCGTCGACGAACGGCGGCTCCCCACGGGATTCTAAGGGCGGGGATGGATCCGCTGGTCCAGGGCGGTCCTCTCGGTGGTTGACAGGCTGGCGGGGACGAAGGGAGTCGCCGGCGGCAAGCTCCGCGGCGGACGGCGACTGCGGGAGAATTGGGGACCCGAGCTACGGTGGCTCCCGATCAAGTTTGAGAGTTGGGGTGGCTCCGCAAGGTATAGGGGTGTCAAACGGTGGCACTGGATGGACGGGGGAGGTTCTGCCTGCGACAAACGGGACCGGAGTGTGACGGCGGCCGAACTGATCGGAGACGGGGAAGACGGCCTCCCTCCGCCGATTGGTGGCTATGGGGGCGCCAGGAGGATGGCCTGAGATCGCTTGAGGGTCGAGATGGGCTCGGGGTCACCTTTTATAGCGTATCTAGGTCGGTTCCACGGCGGCCGGGCATAAGATCGACGGACCGCCGTTCTATAGCCAGGGGCGCGTGGCGATGGTTGGCGGGGTCTGGCAGGGCGAGTGGATGAGCTCGAGCTGTTCCAGGGGCAGCTGGCGCGCGGCTGTGGCTCGGGCGGCGCCGTCCATGGCAGGCACCTGCTGTGGATGCCGGCATGCCACCAAGGGGCTCTGACGGCGGCGCTGTAGGGCGCCAGGGTGGCTCTACGATGAGGGAGGAGTCGGGGCGTGTTGGCTGTGAGTGGGAAGGGCCAGAATGAGCGCGGGGAGGCGGCAGTGGGACGCGGCGACTCGTGCACACACACGTGCAAAACGTGCGCTCTGGCCGCGCCTAGAGCACGCACGTCATGTGCTCGGCAAAATGCCAAGGCATGCCAGGAGGCTTGTGTAAGGCTGGGGATTAAAAGGTCTAGGTTAGAGGTGGCTAGGAGATTAGTGGACATGTTGGTTAGGCAAAGCAAGTAGGTCCAATGTGCAAACTAAAAACTATGCCAAATCTGGCCATGCACACAAGGTGTTTGTCAGAATGCCCTGGGCTTCTAGGCATCTCTTGGGGTGGCCAAAAACTCCAGATCATAGTCTCCTTAGATGATAAAGAGGGTGGCAAGGTTAGTTTGGCAAAACCATAAACTTGTTAGTGCAAAGATTTGAGAAAACCAAATCTGAACAGAAAATAAAGGTTGTTATTGCATGGACTAAAAATATTCCAATGGGTCCAATCTCCTGGACTTAAGGGTTTGGTAGGGTGGACTATAAGTAGGAGAAAGATCATGGGCACTAGAGCAAAACAAAATAGGGTTGCAGTGCAAAAGTGCAAACTGGACCAGATTTGAAAACTTGGGGTAGAGCTCAAAATCTCCAAATGACTAAAAGATATTTTTGCATAAAAGTGATGTGGGAACATCACATGACATCCCCAAATTTTGGTGGAATTTTTAAAGAAATTTATCAAAGGGTTATAGTGCAAAAGAGGCTTCAAAACTTATGAAAAATCATTTTAAAAGAAGTAAAAGTCAGGAAAATAATTATAGAAACAAATTCCACTGATAGGAGAAATGTTTCTTGAGAGGTTATACAAGACCAACAATATTTTTGAAAGGTTTTCTATTTGGAGGCATAGCTCCACAATTCAGAAGAAAAGAGTGCTTCTGAACCAAAAGAAAATCCAGAATATGAAAATAAAATTTACCATGGCAAAAATTTAATAATAAAACATGGTTAAAATTTTGGGGTGTTACAACCGTTGAATGAATAACTACCGTCATCCTGGATTCGACAAGACAACTTGTACCACTACTTCCACTACCATCGTCGTGTACGACTACTTCCCTCGACGAACCCGTGAACGTCTACTTCCACTACCACCGAACTCGTTCCGCCCCAAAAACGCACGCTTCAAAGGTATAACCGCCGAGATGATGACTCGTGAACGAATGCTTGTGTTGTATGAGTTGAACCGTTTGTTGAACCGTGTACGAGTAGTCGCTTGCACATTTCTCATTTCCATGTCGCCGACCCGTGGGAACCCGGTAACCGGGAGCATCCCACCATCTTGCATGACACGCCCCCGTCATACTTCTTTTGCAACGGTCTCTGAACGAGTTACCGGAACCGATATGTTGTTGTGGCATCCTTTTCAGATTCGTCACCGTGGCGCCCTTTCTTTCCCCCACGGTGACAAATGCTTCATAACATGCTCGTGTCAATATTTTCACTAAAGAATGCATAAACTTGTTTATGTCATCAGCATCATGATAACAGCATTCAAAATGTTTAAAATTGTTGTTTGCATTAAAAATCAATATCGCACCTGGGTATTTTCCAGAATTGTTGTTTGTTGTTTCCGGCCTCATTTAAATTGCCTAGATAGGTACTTTCTTTGTGCTTCACCCCCTTGACATGTTAACCAACATTTAAACTTGTTGTGTACATAACCGAGATCAAACTAAATATGTGAGTGTGGTGTTTCGTCAATATGCAACGAGTTGCATATTGAGCTCCACTTAACTTGTAGTTTTGCTTGTTGCACTTTGACATGCCATGCATATTTAAACCGGACATGCATCATACTTGCTTTTGTATCATGACATGCTTGTGCTTGTGTGTTTACCATGTTGTTTGCTTCTTTCCAGTTGCTTCTCTCGTTAGCTTCGGTTTCGTTCCGGAGTTGTGAGGATTCATTCGACTACGTCCGTTTGTCTTCTTCATGGACTCGTTCTTCTTCCTAGCGGGATCTCAGGAAAGATGACCATTCCTTGATATCACCTCTATTGTTGCCATGCTAGATGCCTCGCTCTATTGCTTTGTCGCGATGCCTATCCTTTTGCATGTTAGCCCCTACCTTGCCATGAAACCTCTAACTACCCACCTAGCAAACCATTGTTTGGCTAAGTTACGCTTTTTCTCAAGCCCCCTCTTATAGCGTTGCTAGTTGCAGGTGAAGATGAAGTTTGCTCCATGTGGATTGGGTTTTTGGGAATGAGACAATGTCTATTATTTACATTAATGCACCTTATATACTTGGCAATGGGTGGAAGGCTTGGCCTTTTGCTCGGTGTTTTGTTCCACTCATGCCACCTTAGAAACCGATAAACCGGTGTTATGTTCCTTGATTTTGCGTTCCTAACGTGGTTGGGGTTTATGGGCCCCCCTTGTTTCTTCGCTTAAAGTAAAGCTTTCCCGAGGAGATCCAACTTTGGTTTTACCATTTGCCTAACAACTAACACTTGCCGAGGGAGTTATAAACCCGAGGATTATTAATTCAACCCCCCAAGCCAGTGCTCGTTTTGAGTGTTGGTCCACCTACCTAGCAGTTGGCGGTGCCGCCTCAGGGCAACTCGAGGTATTCTGGCTGTCGTCCACTATGCATAGACGGATGAGTCCGTAGATAGAGAGCGCGCGGCTCTGGACACGGGTCTAGCTCACCGGGAGATCTCCTTGGGATAGTTTTCCTTTCTTCGAAGAACTTGTGCACCGGGATTCTGAGGACGCTCGGGCCTTCCCTGAGACAAGACATTTTACCTCTGCTGATCGTGAGAGCTTGTTATGGGCTAAGTTGGGACACCCCTGCAGGGTTATGATCTTTCGAAAGCCGTGCCCGCGGTTATGTGGCCGATTGGAATTTGTTAATATCCGGTTGTAGATAACTTGACACAAAACCTCAAACACAATACACTACCGTGTGAGTAGTCGTGATGGTCTCTTTTTGAGGGAGTTCGGGAAGAGAACTTGGTTGGGTAATGAATGACTCGTAGGTAGACAGGATCATCTAGTGATCATGAATAGTTCACGATCGATGGCTTTCACTTATCTTCTCACTCTGATGATACGTAAGCTAGCCACCTCATCTACGCTGGCGCTTGCAGCAGCCCACTTGTACACTTTCTCCTTACCAAAGGTTGTGATAGTTTTGATACCCGAGAATGGGATTGTTGAGTCCTCGTGACTCACGATTTACTAGAAACATAGTGTAAGGGCATATCCCTTCCTTTGTGGTTTTGGTGATTGATGACAATGCATTTGTGGACTAATCGTGTCTGCCAAGTATTTCAGATATACATCCAGAGGCACGAGACAATTATCTACCCTCCGAGTTATCAGCTCAAGATGTGTTGTCGTGCTAGGCTTTTGTTTTGGTGGACTTGAGTCGTCGCAGACATCGTACTATCAAGGGGGGGTCCGCAATGGAAAGGCCAGGGTGGAATCATCACGTACACTCATTTTTGCACCCTCATCCTCTTCCTTTTCCTAGCATCTTCTCCTTCTTCTATGGGCGTGGTAGTACCGCATATGCGGTCTAAGCGGTAGAACCGTTGTAGAGGCGCGGTAGTACCGCTCATGCATATATGCGGCAGTACCGCCGCGGCTACTCCCCACCTCCGCGTCGATTCGGGACGAACATTTTTCGTGTCGGGTTCTATGGTGGTAGCAACGGTAGTAGGAGCGGTAGTACCACTTAAGCGGTAGTACCACTGCCACCACCGCAGCCACCATCGATCCTTTCCTCCAAACTCCGTCCCTAACACAGGGCGGTAGTACCGCTGGGGAGCACGGTAGTACCGCTCGCTCCAGCGGTAGTACCGCTCGGCCCAGCGGTAGTAACGCTCTGTGCGGGCTGAGAAGAGTGTAATGGTTCACTCTTCCCCTCCACTATATAAAGTGTTCTTCCTCCTCTATAAGACTTACCACTTTTCCCCCAAGCTCCATTGTTGCTCCAAAAGCTTATTTTCGCCCGATCTCTCTCCCTAGCCAATCAAACTTGTTGATTTTCTAGGGATAGGTTGAGAAGGCCCAGATCTACACTTCCACCAAGATAAATTTTATTCCCCGCACTAATCCCTTGCGGATCTTGTTACTCTTGGGTGTTTGAGCACCCTAGACGGTTGAGGTCACCTCGGAGCCATATCCATTGTGGTGAAGCTCCGTGGTTTCGTTGGGAGCCTCCAATTCAGTTGTGGAGAGAGCCCCAATCTTGTTTGTAAAGGTTTGGTTGCCGCCTTCAAGGGCACCAATAGTGGAATCACGGCATCTCGCATTGTGTGAGGGCATGAGGAGAATACGGTGGCCCTAGTGGATTCTTGGGGAGCATTATGCCTCCACACCGCTCCAACAGAAACGTACTTCCCCTCAAAGGGAAGGAACTTCGGTAACACATCCTCGTCTTCACTGACTCCACTTTTGGTTTTCTCTATCCTTTACTTGTGCAAGTTTAGTGTGTTAGTATCTTGTGCTTACTTGCTCACTTATCTTTGTTGCATCATATAGGTTGCTCACCTAGTTGCGCATCTAAACAACCTATTTTGGTCCTAAGTTTAAATTGGTCAAGAAAAGCTAAAATTGTTAGT
>LR738714.1:205902840-205973735 GCA_902687465.1 Secale cereale
CCCTCCCCCCACTCACACCATGGTATCTTGTTTAGATGTAGGCATGGACATAGGGGGAGCATTGTTCTCTCAATGAACTCTCTCTCCCCCCATTATGCACAAATTGATTATATCTTTCACATTCAACATTTGTGTTGGTACAAATGTGCTTCAAAGATGAGTAGTGGTCATGGGCTCAAGGTTAAAATATTTGCGGTGCCATACCACTTCTCTCAAACATAGGTGGCCTTGGCCACCGCCATCTCTCTCAAGAGATGTGTGTTTCTTGTCCTGTTGGCTTGTCTTCTTGCACGTTGTTGTGTTTTTGTTGTTTCCTCCGTTCTCTTGTGTTTCCCTTCTCGGTGCTGTGTTTTTCTCGCTAGGAGGCTCTTGGGAGAAAAATTTCAGTTCCGGAGACACTTTTCCTGAGTTGGGCGGTACTACCGCTCGAGAGCACGGTACTACCGCTTACTAACCTAAGCGGTACTACCGCCCACTCGAAGCGGTACTACCGCTGGAGCGCGAGGCTAGGGGTTAAGTGGGGGTCGGGAAGTTTTTCTTCCCAGACTCATTCACCCCCCGTCTCTTTTCTTCCTCTCTAACGACGCACCGGCGACAAGGCTGTCGGTGGGGTGGTTTCTCCGAGAGGTGTTTCACCTTTTCCTTCGGTGGGATCAATCCCCACCCCTTCCTCAAGCCATGGATGCCGGTATTGCCCCTCGTTTCTCTCTTGTTGCCTCTATTTTTCAGATCTGGGTTCTTAGGGGCAATGGGCATGCATTCCTCGAATTTTGGCCAAATCAAGGCTTGAGTAGGATGGTGAACTCCTCTATACTGCTAGGTTTGAACTTTGATAGGGCTATTTTTGTTCTTTGCCTCTCCGGTAGTACCGGATCTGCCACCGTGTGGGGGAACTGTTGTTCCTGCGCTTAGAGCGGTACTACCGCCTCTCATATGCGGTACTACCGCTGAGAGCGGTACTACCGCTTCCCATATGCGGTACTACCGCTGCTCATGGTACTACCGCTTCCCATATGCGGTAGTACCGCGGAGAGGCCATCCTCCAACATATTCCTACCAAAGTTTGATTATGTTTTGCTTCTTGTCTCGTGTCTTATGCTTGTTCGTTCTCTGTGTCTCTTGTGTGTGTGTGTGTTTGTCTTCAGGAGATGACCCAATGGAACACATTACTCGTCGCATCAACCCCGGGCGCGCCAGTTCAAAGCGCTATCGCACCTCTGAGGCAGCAGGCGGGTCTGCCAGTGGCTTTGTAGGGGCTCCGTCGTCCAGTGCTCCTCCCTCTCAGTCACAACAGCCGTCCAAGAGCACTGCCAAGAAGCCAGCTAAGAAGGCCAAGACTGTCACGAAGATGTCAAACAAGGAGTTTTGGGAGAGGCGTCGGCGCAATCCCTATGAGTTTGCACAAGAGCCCACCCTTGTCAACCGGCCGTTTTGGAACCAGTCTCAGTATGCGACTTACTTTGATGTGATCAAGGCCAAGAAGAATCTCTATGTTGATGTGCGCTCAATAGATATTGCGCATTTGGAGAAGGACATAGAGTATTTCGGCGAAGCTCTGGAGATGTGCAACCAGCTGAACATTGTCAACATCATAACATTCAACAAGAACTTTGATGCTGATCTGATGGCTCAGTTCTATGTCACCTTTCACCTTGGAACTAATGCAGAAAGGACCTTGATGTGGATGACCAATGGCAGGCGTCTGGCAGTTAAGTGGAAAGCTTTCATGGAACTTCTTGGTGTCGAAGATCTTGGTCTGGAGAGTTCGGTCGGTTTTCGACCTCATCATAATGCTACCTCCACTCACAAGTAGAATATGTGGCCATACTGCACTAAGAAGGTCAACCCAGAGACTCTAAAGGAGACATATGAGCTGCCTGTGTTTCTGTACATCCTTCACCGCATCTTCAAGGAGACTCTTTTTCCTTGCATTGGGAACCAGAATATGGTCCACTCTTACCTTGTGGATATGCTTCTTTTCTGCCAGCACCAGAAGGAACAGAACACTGGAGAAACATTGGATATCTCTCATGTCATGTGGTTTGAACTGTTGTCTGCCATCTCAGAGCGTAAGTGTCTCATCTATGCTTCATACATCATGCTCCTCATTGAGAAGGCGTGGGAGCACACCTACGAGGGGTACGCCCTACATACTGGCGAGTTGGTCTCTCACGAGGTCAAGAGGCTTAGGAGGAAGGATCTCTGGAACACTCCGGTTACTCAGCCTAACATCCCGGCTGATGCTGATGAGCCTGAGGCAGAGGCTGGCCAGGATGATGATGATGATGACTATATGCCATCTGGAGCTGAGCCATCTTGGGCCAAGAAGCTAAAGAAGAAGAAGAAGAAGTTGTTCTGCATGGAGTCCCACAGTCAGTACATGGCCCATGTCACTGAGAAGAAGTCCAGGACTCGTCACAAGGAGCTTATGCGTCAGCTTGGTGCCATAGTCACTAGCGGATCTCAGGGCAGGATCACTGATGAGGACGAATGGGTTCGTCAGCACTGTCACTGGACTGATTCTGACCCCGAGCAGCCCCCAGCAGATGACGGAGGTGCAGATGCCCCTACAGCAGTGTGATGACGTTGTGTCTTTCTCTACCCCTTTTTCGGTGTCTCGATGCCAAAGGGGAAGAAGTGATTTGCGGTGATTTGAGTTGTCGTGTCTCGTGTGTTTTAGTGTTTTGCTTTACGTTCTGGTTTGGTGTGTTCGTGAGTCTCAGCTACCTTTCTTTGTGTGAGACCTATGCTATCTTTTATATCAAGTACTCTAGTATGTGCTGCTTAATTCATGTTCTATCCTGTTGCACCTACTGTGTTACTTACTTATGTCTCCTCATTGATTAGATGTTATCGGATTATAAGAGATAGGGGGAGCACTGATCCTAGAGTGTGTGCTTTGCATTCCACAAGCAACTCCTTTTAAGCACACATCTAGGGGAGCTTGTCTATTTTTTGTAGTCCGTGGGGTTTGCTTACTCCTCACTTGTTCTTACTTACTGTGCAAATCCCATGTTGTCATCAATCCACCAAAAAGGGGGAGATTGTAAGGGCATGTCCCTTCCTTTGTGGTTTTGGTGATTGATGGCAATGCATTTGCGGACTAATCATATGTGCCAAGTATTTCAGATATACATCCAGAGGCACGAGACGATTATCTACCCTCCGAGTTATCAGCTCAAGATGTGTTGTCGTGCTAGGCTTTTGTTTTGGTGGACTTGAGTCGTAGGAGACACCGTACTATCAAGGGGGGTCCGCAATGGAAAGGCTAGGGTGGAATCATCACGTACACTCATTTTTGCACCCTCATCCTCTTCCTTTTCCTAGCATCTTCTCCTTCTTCTGTGGGCGTGGTAGTACCGTAGCCAGCGCGGTAGTACCGCATATGCGCTCTAAGCGGTAGTACCACTGTAGAGGCGCGGTAGTACCGCTCGTGCATATATGCGGCAGTACCGCCGCGGCTACTCCCCACCTCCGCGTCGATTCGGGACGAACATTTTTCGTGTCGTGTTCTACAGTGGTAGCAACGGTAGTAGCACCGGTAGTACCACTTATAAGCGGTAGTACTGCTGCCACCACCGCGGCCACCACCGCTCCTTTCCTCCAAACCCCGTCCCTAACACAGGGCGGTAGTACCGCTGGGGGGCACGGTAGTACCGCTGGCTCCAGCGGTAGTACCGCTCGGCCCAGCGGTAGTACCGCTCTGTGCGGGCTGAGAAGAGTGTAACGGTTCACTCTTCCCCTCCACTATATAAAGTGTTTTTCCTCCTCTAGAAGACTTACCTCTTTTCCCCCAAGCTCCATTGTTGCTGCAAAAGCTTATTTTCGCCCGATCTCTCTCCCTAGCCAATCAAACTTGTTGATTTTCTAGGGATAGGTTGAGAAGGCCCAGATCTACACTTCCACCAAGAGAAATTTGATTCCCCCCACTAATCCCTTGCGGATCTTGTTACTCTTGGGTGTTTGAGCACCCTAGACGGTTGAGGTCACCTCGGAGCCATATCCATTATGGTGAAGCTCCGTGGTTTCGTTGGGACCCTCCAATTCAGTTGTGGAGAGAGCCCCAACCTTGTTTGTAAAGGTTTGGTTGCCGCCTTCAAGGGCACCAATAGTGGAATCATGGCATCTCGCATTGTGTGAGGGCGTGAGGAGAATACGGTGGCCCTAGTGGCTTCTTGGGGAGCATTGTGCCTCCACACCGCTCCAACGGAGACGTACTTCCCCTCAAAGGGAAGGAACTTCGGTAACACATCCTCGTCTTCACTGTCAGGCCCAAGATGCGATTCTATCCCGATCACGTGACACTTACGTGATTGGGGCACAACCGCATTTCGGGCGCTTAGCAAGATAGATATCATTACATCGTATCATTATATACATACATGGGGGATACAACAATACATACAAGTCACATGAATACAACAACAGTTGCAGGTGCAGGTTTCCGAGATGATAGACTACTCATGTCAATAAGGAATTCCTTCTTTTCCGGGAGCCCATCGGATAGAACTCCAAAGTTAAGCGTGCTCATCTTGGAGTAGTTTCAGGATGGGTGACCGACCGGAAAGTTGCTCCCGGGTGCACACGAGTGAGGACAAAGTGCGCGGAAAAGACTAGTATTGATATGTGAGGCCAGTCTAGATCCCGCCAGGAGTAACGACCACCGGCGGGTGCGTCCGGAGCGTTACAAGTTGGTATCAAAGCCGACCTCGCGGTTACACGGATGTTTGTGGATAGTTTGCAGTCATGTTGTGCATGACGTTTGTGACCCGTCATGGCACACGGCATGGCACATGTGCTGTCCTGGAAGCACAGACCGTTGTGCCAAGAGGGAACGTTCCTGTGGCCCGACGAGGACGTCGGTTCCTCTGAGCGAGGGTGTATGTGATGGCCTGGCTTATTAGGGATGATAGACTACTCATATCAATAAGGAATTCCTTCTTTTCCGGGAGCCCATTCGGATAGAACTCCAAAGTTAAGCGTGCTTAGCTTGGAGTAGTTTCAGGATGGGTGACCGACCGGGAAGTTGCTCCCGGGTGCGCACGAGTGAGGACAAAGTGCGCAGAAAAGACTAGTATTGATATGTGAGGCCAGTCTAGATCCCTCCATGAGTAACGACCACCGGAGTCTAGATCCCGCCAGGAGTAACGACCACCGGCGGGTGTGTCCGGGGCGTTACATTCACCGACTCCACTTTTGGTTATCTCTATCCTTTACTTGTGCAAGCTTTAGTGTGTTAGTATCTTGTGCTTACTTGCTCACTTATCTTTGTTGCATCATATAGGTTGCTCACCTAGTTGCGCATCTAGACAACCTATTTTGGTCCTAAGTTTAATTTGGTCAAGAAAAGCTAAAATTGTCAGTTGCCTATTCAGCCCCCCCCCCCTAGTCAACCATATCGATCCTTTCACACAGGTGCAGGTACAACCGAGTACGATGCAGCTGATGATCAGGAACTCAAGTGGGAGTTCGATGAGAAGCATGGGTGTATGTACATGACATATCCCAACGATCAGTAGTGGTTCCTACTAGGGCCGATCGGGCATAGTGGGTGGTTATCTTATTTTCATTTGGATTCGTCCATAGTCGGACCATGATTGTACTTGGATGAATGCATGACTTATTTATGCATTGTGTGAAGTGGCGATTGTAAGACAACTATGTTTTTCCCCTTTGTTCTTATACATGGGAATGTGTGAAGATGACCATCTTGCGATCATACCAAAATGCGATTATGCCTCTAAGTTGTGCCTCGACATGTAGGAGATATAGTCGCATCTTGGGCGTTACAAATTGTTAATCAGAGCCTTCCCGGACCTAGGAGCCCCTGCTTGATCGGACCACTGCCAATGTTGAGTCTAGAATTTTTAAAATATTTTGAGTCTTAGGATTATATATATCGGAGAGTAGGAATTCTTTTTCTCCTTATCCCCTTCGTCGCTCTGGTGAGGACTCCTGGCGTAGAAGTTTTTTTCTTCCTACCCTCTTTTTTACTAAATTTTTTTTTAGGATCACGCCGGTATTGTTGGGATCGTTCTGATATCTTTGTGACGAGAATTCTGTCTTGGTTCCTCCCGTCAGTTTAGGCTTAGTCCCGGGGAGTTGAGCTCTGAGGTCTTGTCGTCCCATTGTGTATCGTTACAGTTCCGGAATACCAGAGGTGGTCGACAGCAAAAATGCTTCTATGCATGCCTAGTTGTGAGATAACCCCGATGTCACCCAGTATTGGGGGGCTAATTCAGGAGTATTGCCACAGCTAGTATAGCGGATGCTTTTCGAAGGTCTGAGGTAAACAGTTTCTGAAGGTGCTTGGTTACGTGCTGACGGATGGATATAGCTGGATGTAGGACTTGTTAGTTGTGTGTTATACGGTGCTTCCCCTGTATCCCCAACACCAGATTGCATGACCAGAAAGCTTCGGGAATTAATAGGTGGTAATTCAAGTAGCTCTTAGGAAATCTTCCAACGGATGTATGATATGAGGTTGGGGTTCAACGTCTAGTGGTTCGTTTGTCACGGTCGATTTTACATTGGGGTTGCATCTTAATGAATCCTCGGTTATGCTGATTCGGGGTTGCAATGTCCTTTGTAACGTCGTGCCCGGGGAGTCTCATCACGAAAACTTTGGACGGAACCTCTATCATATGTTTGTTCCGGCTTCTTTTGCATGCCAAATTCGTTGTTTTGTTTTGATTGTGGTATTCGAGTTGCTTCAAAGTCAAGTGTTGATTCCATACCTTTCCTAATCGGTGTTCTCATATTTCCATGGGAGTGCTATTCCTTCTTGATCATCGAGATTTTCATGTACATTCTTCTCAACCAGCGTGCTTCTCTTCAAGTTAATCCAATCATTTTTCATTGGCAAGACCAATTCTCGGTTTTCTCAATGGTGTTCGTTTCGTTCGTCTTAAGTTGTCTTTGTTTTTCCCACCCTCCCACCCTTCTTCTTCTCGGAGAAAGAAATCTCAAGTCAAGTATCCATTTTATTCGTGTGAAGTATCTTCATTCTTTTTCTTCAATGTTCTCATCCGGTGATTCTCGTGAAGATGCCCATGAAGCTTCAAGTTTATCATTCCCCATTCTCGTTTCTTCTCCGGTGGACTAAATTCAAGCTTCGGTGTTGATCATATCTCTTCTTCTTGTGTCACTGTTTCCCATGTTGGAATTTCTTATCCAAGTCTCTCTTATTTATTCGCATCTCCCTATTCATATCCAGAGTGTTGAAGATATCTCAGAAGACGCGTGTTTCCATTCCTAATCCATTCAAGCTATTTTGAGGTTGTTATCTCATTGATGCCATTTAATTCAACCGGTGCAATCTCTCTTTCAAGCAATCTTTTCCGACAGTGTTTCTTTTGAGTGGGCCCTAACCCACAGGTCTTTTTCCAGGATCTTACCTGACTATTCTAATTTCTTTTCCGGAGTTATTCGAAAATTCTTTTCAAAGTGTGACGTAAGTATGGATTCCATCAGTCATATGCCTTCCCCAAGATTGCTTTCATTCATTGTTGGTTCAACCTTTATATTTTCATTCTTTCGGAGTATCTCAAACTCTTCACGGTGGTTCTCGTTGTCATTCTGAGCATTTGATGACCGAAGAAGAGTTTCTCCTAAATCTTGTCCGTTCTCATGAACATTCATGGTTCTAGCTTCATGCCATCCTCATAATTGTTTTTGATTGTGGGAATTGTTTTCATGCCCCTCCACAGCAATTCATGAGTTCTTTTCATTTCTCGATCATCTGAAGGTCATCATTTCAGAAGATGTCTTCATTTCTAAATTGATGCCTCTTCTTTCATCTCCGTATCATTCCAGTGCATCGTCAAAGTATTCATTAGTAAGCTTGTGATCTCTTCATTCTCTTGTATTTAAATTCCATCAAGTATCTTCATAGATTTCTAATTCTTTCCGGTGATTCGTTCTCTTTTCTTCATTCGTTTCAATTCTTACGGTGGTTCGTTCAAGATTCATTTCCTTTGTTAGTATATCAATTCATTCGTTATTTTTGAAATCCTACCGGTGAGTTGTTCAAGACATTTCTCAAGTTTGCGCTATATCTCTCTTAATCTTTTTCAACGTGAATAAGTAGTATGCAAATCTATTGCTTGTCATCAATTTAATTGGTGAAGGATACGTGTAACATATTTCTTATTTTTGTTTCATGCAAGTGATTAATACCTTCCTTCGGAGTTTGTTCAGGAGTACTAAATTCTTGGTTTCAAGTCGTTCGTCTTGTTTCCCGGTGTTCTAAGCTCTCTCAATTTTCTCATCACGGAGATCCATCTAAATCATTGCAATGCTTTGATCTTATTATTTTCATCCTTCACTTCTTATCATATTGTTACCAGAGTTCCTCATGGTGGTTCAACATGATTTAAATCTGTCTTCAAGTGTTCATCAAGATTCTTGTTGTTCGAGCTCAAGCATTCTTCTTCTTGCATTTCGAAGTGCAATTTTTGCTCCCTTATCTTTTGAGGTGGTGTTATGTCATTCTTGACATTTTCCTTCATGTTTCATGATTCACAAGTTGTCAGGAATGAGATATTTAAACCCATCATTTCTCTTTCTTGAGGAGATCCTTACAACACCTCAATTTCTTTGTTGGAGTATCTTGGTATACATTTTACCTAAAGCCATCCATTGGGAATGTTGCTATTGTGGTGCTTATCAATGATCCAAGTTATCTCTTCATCAGTTTGGTGGAAGAAAGTTTTTCATCTCTTCGCTCATCTCAAATCAATCATTTCGTAGTGGCAGAATTTCACCTCAATTTGAGATGTTTTCCATAAGGCCACAACAAACTTATTCTTTTCATTTTTGATTTCCATCAATCCCATTCAATACATCTTTGTAAGGATGCTTTCCAAATTCATTTGTGGGAGAAGTTGTCATTTTCTTCTCCATTCTTTTCTTCCCAATGATCTATCAGCTATTCTTTCATTCCAGAGGCATTGTGATGTTGCTCTCTCCAAACCATCATCTCGTTTTATCAAAATCATGTTCTTTTCCTTGCCGGTCCATTTAACAAGAGTTTCGTGTCCTCCATTCAAGTTCTCTCATCTTGTCCAGTTTTGGCTCTATTTTCAACCGGGGTGATGTCTAAAATCCTTCATACCCCTTGTGCCATTCTTTCAATTGTTCCGGAGGCAATGTGTTGTTGATTTCATCAAGTATCATCACATCTTCTCAAGTTCATGTTAAATTCATTCCATTTTCAGTCGGAGTGTTGTCCGAATTATTTCATTCTTATTCCTTCTCTATCTTGTTTTAACCGGAGTGGCTTCAATGTCTATCTTGTTCCTTGAGCTCTGGGTTCTCATTGTGTTCCTTGTTCCTCTTTGCTAACAGAGTGTTTCCAATCTCGTTCATCTCCGTTGTATTTCTTTCTTTCAAGTTTTTGTTCAACCTCTCAAGGTATGTGGTTTCACTCATTTGTCGAAGAAGCAACTTTGTTTTACCTCTTCCTTTATCCTCTTCTATCCGGTGCCATCTTCAGGATCTCGGGTCGAGATCCTCTGTTAGTGTGGGAGAGTTGTGACGCCCCAAGACCGACGCTCCAGAAGACTTCCAGCTATTCGGAGTTTCGTTGTGTGATTTGTTTGTTTGTCTCTTGCTTTCTTCATAGCATCTTGTGCATTGCATCATGTCATCATGCAACCTCTTTTAAAATCTCAACTAAATAAATTGCATGGATCTTCTATCCATTTAAATCGAGGGATATTCACAATGGCGATTTCTCTTTATAATATATCCTCCCAATATTAGGGAGCTATTATAAAATATTCCATTCTTCAGAATCACCCGTAAACACACTTGCAAAATAATTTTGTGCCTTTTCTGCTTCAAGTTTGGTCTCCAAACATTGCCCTAAATTCTTTCCTCACTTTCCCAAGCTCGACCAAAAATCTCAACATTTTTGGCCACACCAAACCTAGTCCCAATTCAAAAGCATTTGAATTGAATTCAAATGATTTGGAATTTAAATCTTGCATTCATTCCCACTCCTATTTTCTTGGACCATGCACATTTTTGTGAGTCCAGGAAAATTAACCATATGCCCAAGTTCTTTCGCTAACCCTCTCTTTCTTTTCTTCTCTCTATTTCTTTTCTGCTGAAGAATAAAAGAAGAGATTAAAAGAGTGAGGGGGAGAGAATAGCCCAGCTGGGCCTCTCAGCAGCCCATCCGCGGCCTCCCTAAGGCCTAACCACCCCCATCTAAACCCTAGCCCCTCACCACGACGTCTGCCCGATCCCATGCATCTCCCTCTATCTCTCTCCTCGCTCCCTCTTCCTTCCTCTGCGCGCCGCGCCACCCGACCGCGTCCCGCACCTCCTCCTCGCTCCCCTGCCTCCTTCCTTACCGAGCCGCAGCCACCCCGCCATCCACGTCTGACCCCGTCGGTTGCCTCGCCGACCCTTCCTTGCATCGTCGCGTCGCCATGGCTCCGCGACCTCCTCTGCTCCGCCTCCATCACGCCAAGGCCAACGCCGGCCACTTCCTCCCCTGTCGCAGCCTCGACCCCTGCAGGAGTTCCTTGCCGCACGCCGCCGTCCAAGAGCCCCGCCTCCCCACTGTGCTCCACCGTCTCGACCGCCGCCAAGTCCCCTGCCTCGACTGGGAGGTCAAGACGGAGGCGACGAGCGCCCCGCCCCCGCTGCCTGGGCCGCGCCTCACGTCGCCAGCCTCCGGATACGTCAGGTCCGGGCATCCCTGGCCTTACCGTCACGGGAGTCTTCGCGTCCTAGTTGCCTTGCAACGCCGCGCCCTGCAACCATTGTCGTTCCGCCGCCGCGCCCTGCTTCTCCTCCCGCGCCGATGCCCTCCTTCATCGGCTGCTCGCGCCTGCAGCTCTGTCCGCGGTCTTGCCGCCTTGCCGAACTCCTCTGCTCCTGGTGTGCCTTGCTCCGCTTCCTGCATGTGACCCTGCTCGTGCTCGAGACTACCAGACCCACCAGGTCCGGTATCCCCGTGGATGCCATGGCCCTATGTTTGACCCTGTGTGCTTCTATACAACGAGCTCCAAGTGCCACCGACCCGAGGCCACCGCAGAAACTATTCATCACAATGTTGCTGCCACTGGACGACAAGTACCATACTGTCGCCAAGTACCACAACCATCAATTTCGTCTACGAGTCGGGAACCGTGTATGACTACCGTCGCCGAAGACCATCGTATGAATAACTACCATCGCCGTGGATTCGACAAGACAACTTGTACCACTACTTCCACTACCATCGCCGTGTACGACTACTTCCCTCGACGAACCCGTGAACGACTACTTCCACTACCGCCGAATTCGTTCCGCCCCGAAAATGCACACTTCGAAGGTATAACCGCCGAGATGATGACTCGTGAACGAATGCTTGTGTTATATGAGTTGAACTGTTTGTTGCACCGTGTCCGAGTTGTCGCTTGCACGTTTCCCGTTTCCATGTCACCGACCCGTGGGAACCCGGTAACCGGGAGCATCCCACCATCTTGCATGACACGCCCCGTCATACTTCGTTTGCACCGGTCTCTCGATGAGTTACCAAAACTGATATGTTGTTGTGGCATCATTTTCGGATTCGTCACCGTGGCACCCTTTCTTTCTCCCACGGTGACAAATGCTTCATAACATGCTCGTGTCAACATTTTCACTAAAAAATGCATAAAACTTGTTTATGTCATCCGCATCATGATAACAACATTCAAAATGTTTAAAATTGTTGTTTGCATTAAAAATCAATAATTGCACATGGGGATTTTCCGGAACTGTTGTTTGTTGTTTCCGGCCTCATTTAAATTGCCTAGATAGGTACTTACTTTGTGCTTCACCCCCTTGACATGTTAACCAACATTTAAACTTGTTGTGTACATAACCGAGATCAAACTAAATATGTGAGTGTGGTGTTTCGTCAATATGCAACGAGTTGCATATTGAGCTCCACTTAACTTGTAGTTTTACTTGTTGCACTTTGACATGCCATGCATATTTAAACCGGACATGCATCATACTTGCTTTTGCATCATGACATGCTTATGCTTGTGTGTTTACCATGTTGTTTGCTTCTTTCCGATTGCTTCTCTCGTTAGCTTCGGTTTCGTTCCGGAGTTGTGAGGATTCGTTCGACTACGTCTGTTTGTCTTCTTCATGGACTCGTTCTTCTTCCTAGCGGGATCTCAGGCAAGATGATCATTCCTTGATATCACCTCTATTGTTGCCATGCTAGATGCCTCGCTCTATTGCTTTCTTGTGATGCCTATCCTTTAGCATGTCAGCCCCTACCTTGCCATGAAACCTCTAACTACCCACCTAGCAAACCATTATTTGGCTAAGTTACGCTTTTGCTCAAGCCCCCTCTTATAGCGTTGCTAGTTGCAGGTGAAGATGAAGTTTGCTCCATGTGGATTGGGTTTTTGGGAATAACACAATATCTATTATTTACATTAATGCACCTTATATACTTGGCAATGGGTGGAAGGCTTGGCCTTTTGCTCGGTGTTTTGTTCCACTCATGCCACCTTAGGAACCGATAAACCGGTGTTATGTTCCTTGATTTTGCGTTCCTAACGCGGTTCGGGTTTATGGGCCCCCCTTGCTTCTTCGCTTAAAGTGAAGCTTTCCCGAGGAGATCCAACTTTGGTTTTACCATTTCCTAACAACTAAAACTTGCCAAGGGAGTTATAAACCCGAGGATTATTAATTCAACCCCGCGGGCCAGTGCTCGTTTTGAGTGTTGGTCCACCTACCTAGCAGTCGGCGGTGCCGCCTCAGGGAAACTCGAGGTATTCTGGCTATCGTCCACTATGCATAGATGGATGAGTCCGTAGATAGAGAGCGTGCGCCTCTGGACACGGGTCTGACTCACCAAGAGAACTCCTTCGGCTAATTTTCCTTTCTTCAAAGAACTTGTGCACCGCAATTCCGAGGACGCTCGGGCCTTCCCTAAGATAAGAGGTTTTACCTCTGTTGATCGTGAGAGCTTGTTATGGGCTAAGTTGGGACACCCCTGCAGGGTTATGATCTTCCGAAAGCTGTGCCCGCGGTTATGTGGCGGATTGGAATTTGTTAATATCCGGTTGTAGATAACTTGACACAAAACCTCAAACACAATACACTACCGTGTGAGTAGTCGTGATGGTCTCTTTTCGAGGGAGTTCGGGAAGAGAACACGGCTGGGTTATGAATGACTCATAGGTGGACAGGGTCATCTAGTGATCATGAATAGTTCACGATCAATGGCTTTAACTTCTCTTCTTGCTCTGATGATACGTAAGCTAGCCACCTCATCTACGCTAGCGCTTGCAGCAGCCCTCTTATACACTTTATCCTTACCCGAAGGCTGTGATAGTTTTGATACCCGGGAATGGGATTGCTGAGTCCTCGTGACTCATGGTTTACTACAAACACAGGTGCAGGTACAACCGAGTACGATGCAGGTGATGATCAGGAACTCAAGTGGGAGTTCGATGAGGAGCGTGGGTACGTGACATATCCCAACGATCAATAGTGGTTCCTACTAGGGCCGATCGGGCATAGTGGGTGGTTATCTTCTTTTCATTTGGATTCATCCGTAGTCGGACCATGATTGTACTTGGATGAATGTATGTCTTATTTATGCATTGTGTGAAGTGGCGATTGTAAGCCAACTATGTTTTTCCCTTTGTTCTTGTACATGGGAATGTGTGAATATGACCATCTTGCGATCATACCAAAATGCGATTATGCCTCTAAGTCGTGCCTCGACACGTAGGAGATATAGTCGCATCTTGGGCGTTACACTAGGTCTTCTTGAGGAAGAAGACCTCTTTATATAGTGGGAGGGGATAAGTGAACCGTTATCCCCATTTCTGCCCACACAGAGCGGTACTACCGCTGGGCGGAGCGGTACTACCGCAGGTAGCAGCGGTACTACCGCGGCCCCCAGCGGTACTACCGCGCTATAGAAAAGTCGAGGCTTTAGGAGAGGGGAGAGTAGTCACGGTGGTGGCAGCGGTACTACCGCTGCTACTACCGTAAAGTCTGACACGAGAAAAATCCCTCTCGAATCAACACGGTAGCGGAGTCAGACCGGAGCGGTACTGCCGCATATGCCCCAAGCGGTACTACCGCGCTACGCAGAGGTACTACCGCTTGGTGGCCATAGGCGGTACTACCGCTCCCATCAACAAACCTCCACTTTGGAAGACGCGAAGAGCTCCAAAACAAGGAAAGGAGTTGAGGGTGTCGAAAAGAAGTGTACGTGATGATTCCACCCTAGCCTTTCCAATGTGGACCCCCTCTTGATAGTACGGTGTCTCCTACGACTCAAATCCACCAAACAAAAACCGAAGGAGATGACACATCTTCTGCTTAAAGCTTCGAGGGGAAATAATCGTCTCGTGCCAATGGATTAATCTCTTAAATACTTAGCACACACGATTAGTCCGCAAACGCATTGTCATCAATCACCAAAATCACGTAGGAAGGGACATGCCCTTACAGTCATGAACAACATGACCGCGCACCTGTCCGCAACATCCGTGTAACCACGAGGGTCGGCTCTGATACCAACTTGTAACGCCTCGGATACACATGTCGGTGGTCGTTACTCCTGACGGGATCTAGACTGGCCCCACAAATGAATACTATTCTTTCCTGCGCACTTTGTCCTCACTCGTGTGCACCCGGGACCAACTTCCCGGTCGATCACCCATCCTATAATTACTCCAAACTGAGCACACTTAACTTTGGAGTTGTGTCCGAATGGGCTCCCGGAAAAGAAGGAATTCCTTATTGATATGAGTAGTCTATCATCCCTAATAAGCCAGGTTATCACAAACATTAATCTGTTAAATGATTCAAGGGGACATAACAAAATGGTCCAAACATGGAGATCAAACGTGCAACATATGGTTCACCTAACAAGGCCATCAAGCATAAAGCATAAGCAGGATGCTAAATCATAGAGTATCGGTCCTGACTTCCATCACCATTCCCATTTCCACTTCCATGACCATCCACGCTACCATGTGCACTCGCACTCGCGCCCCCTATCATCTTTGATCCTAGAATTTCTGCCTTCATCAACTCACGATATTGCAGTTAGGAATCGTCAAGTCATGCGGGGCTTGTGAACATTATCTTGTATTCCTGATCCATATTCTTCATGTGTGGTTGTCTGCAAGAACTCTCAACTTCTATTCTTCGGTTGCTGCCTTGTGCTCCTTGATTTCCACTTTGCGCTTCTCCATTGACCTCAGACCACCTCAAGTCCTCTTGTTTTTTACTTCCTCCAACTTGCTTTTGCTAGCTAAGATCTCTTGGACTGCGGTCTTGAACATAACTTCATCTCCTCCATCTTTTGTTTGTCTCTCCCACCTCTCCTTCGAGGTGACCTCTTTGCAGTGATGCTTGAAGTTGTGGTGGGACTAGGATTTGGGACTTCACCAACATCATCATCGATATCGTCATTGTTGTGCACTTGTGCAGCCAATGATGGTTTAGCCTTCCTGCCTCTCCACCTATTGGGCTCATTGTTCCTATCTCTCGACTCATTGTTGCGGAGAAAATCCCAACAAGGGAACATGACAAAAGACCTGTTTTTTGGATCCCTATGCTCGTGCAACTCACTTATTTAGTTGAGCTATCAAGTTAAAAATTTCACATCGAAAACTTGGGTGTAAATAGTTCATAAACTGTTTGAACAATAAATATCCCTAGCATGCCCGTTGTCACTCAACTAGGTTTGGCACGGTCTACTTGAGAAATAGAACCTGCCCAATAACGACAAGATTCCTTAATGAAGCCCCATCAATGTCCGAGTGAATTAATGGAGCACTCGGTCGGAACAGACACAATGCGATGATAGTGTCATGCAATGTGCTTCTAATAGGTCTTCATGCTTTGATCGGTCCCTTCTATTGGATCAATGCTTACATTCTTTCATGCCATGACTAATGTGATATCCTCGTCTGTGGAGAAATTGCTCCGCCACTTCTTTGTTTTGAAAGAAGCATCATCTTGATCATCGTCATCTTCAAACGAAGTTTATAAAGACATATCATATATGCCTACTCCCTCATCACCATTCTCCTGATTGCTGACTACATTATCATAATTATGAAACTAATGGGCGCTACAAATTTTCATATAAAATTACAATCGAATACTATCAAAATTAAAAATTGAAAACCAAATTCATGATACACCTCATTGGCGTTGTCATGCTGAAGTCATCATCGACCACAGGGAAGGAGGACATAGTCAGCGGCATATACATCTGCCTGAGTGAAACGCGTGATGGAGGAGCAGCCTTGGCCGCACCTCCCTCCAACCGCCTTCGCCTTTTCAAGGCTCACTGCTTCCTTGTCGGTGTGGCGTGGTCAACAATGGAACAAGGCCACTTGCCCGTGGTATATGAGCAGGGACATGTGAAACTTCATTGCACCTACTTCCTCCGTTCCGATTTACTCATCGTGGTTTTAGTTCAAATTTAAACTAAAACCATCGTTCCGATTTACTCATCGTGGTTTTAGTTCAAATTTAAACTAAAACCACGACGAGTAAATCGAAACGGAGAGAGTAGATGGCAAGTTGCACAGATAATATGGGCTCCTTAAAAAATGCCACCTCTGATTCAAAATAAGAGTTAGTGGTTTTAGTTCAAAGGAAATTGAACTTAAACGACGATACATATTTCACATCAGAGGGAGTATCATCATGGATGTTTTGCCAAGATGGAGAAGTTGCCCAGATTGTACACAGTACGCGCTCTGTCCCAGAATAACTGTCGCTGTTGATACAAGTTAGTATCAAGATTAGGAGGTCTGTTGGAGATCTTTTTTGGCCCACCTTTCCTTAAACCAGAAATTACTCACGTTCACAGGATCTGCTGGAGCGCTTTTAGGGGAACGGAATCACGAAATCACAACACTGTCCAAGCTCTACAAATACGGACCACCGTATACTGTTAACCTAATTGCAAATACATACCGCAAAAGAGACAAAGCATGGCGTCATGCACAATGATCAGAAGATAAAACATTGACTTGAATTGCAGCCCGAATAACACGATGACGGATCAAGAAAATGTCGCCCGAATAATACGATGACAGATAAGAAAATGTCACAACGAGCCAACAAAGAGGATGGTACTCCTAGTAATCTTCTCAGAATATTTGACAGGCAGACTTCAGTGAAAATCAAAGATTCACCAACCAGGCAAAAGAAATCACAAGTACAGAACCAGAACACACGCTAGACAAAAAAAAAGACTCCCACAGATCTTGAAACTTGTACCAGGTAACTTAGAAGGTCATCTCATGCAGCTTGTCACCATCCCTGAGGGAGAACCGGGCACCAAGATAACTTTTAAGGTCTGGGACAGCATCGATAGCCTTGATCAACTCGACGTCAATGGCCTTCTGGTCATCCTTTTTGAAGTCGGGCAAATTCTTGGTTGCCTGCAGGGTAACCAAGAAGATATAAAATAAGGTATTGGAACAAGAAGGATAAAGGGCGTCTAAAAGGATAATGATGATTGAATGTACCTCCTTCTCCGACTCAAACAGCTCGCCCTCAGTCTTCTTTGCCCTAGTCTTCTTCTCCCTAGCAAAGTACTTGTCATCAAACTTATGCACATTAACATTAGAGATGTCGACCTTTGTGGATGTGGCAATGACATAAGCTTGGTTCACTCTGCGGATTGGCACGCCATTGATCTTGAAAGGTCCTAAAGAATAGCAAAATTTAAGATTATAGACATTACAAATTATGACTCAACTGGGGGAAATCCAGTGCTTGACACTACAGATCAACTTAAAAAACAGTAGACAAATTATCAGCAAACAACTCCCATTCTGCATCATGAATCTAAGATCATCGCACATGACAAATAGAGATTGGACTGCCAACGAAAAACAGGGGCGGGACAACAGTAGGGGAAATTTACATAACATCGAATCCCAGAATCATTGAGACAGGGACAAGTGCTTACTAAAATAAATACCCAGTCCACAAGTACTAAAATTCAAGGGCATTTACTACAAAACACTAAATCATGTAACGCAAGCAATGTTCTTAGTGCAATTTCAAAATCACATTACTAAACACAATGAGGACTGATGAATGGTTAACACAATAAACTGTTGAGCTATTATTCAATCTCACATCCATACAAAAACTTAACCAAGGTGCTAGAGGTACACCACTAAACAAGCCAGAAAAAACATCCAAGGATTCAACAATGCAATAACCCTTCTCAAATACTCCCTCCGTCCCATAATACAAGGGCGCTTAGTGTAAAAAACGCTCTTATATTATGGGACGGAGGGAGTAGCTATATACAACCTACAGATGTGTTCGCAATCAGCAGCTCTCCATGGGTAAAGCGACAGATCTACCAAAATGTCACATAAAAAAAAGTTGGCATAGCACACGAAGCAGCGAGGTTTACCAGTGATGAGGAGCAAGCCGGACTTGAGCTGCTTGAGGAACACCACGCGCTTCCCCATGTACCTCCCCGCGAGCAGGATCAGCACCGTGCCCGGTGTGATGGTCGACCTGCAACAACCAAATCGATCCCTCTTGAAAACTGCGCACAGGATCGGGAGAGGAAGAAGCCAAGCGCGCGGTGTTGCCGGGGAGGGACGGACCTGAGCTTGGTGGGATGGGGCTTGCGTGTGCTAACAGTGCGTGGCTTGACATCATCGGCGGGATAGAACTTGGGCTCGGCGACGGCGGCCGGCTTCTCGGCCTGGGGGAAGGCGCCGCCGTGCTTGGCCTTGATGGCCCAAAGCCCGCGGCGGTGGTAGGCGTGCGACCTCGACGCCCGCTTTATGCCGAGCGCCATCTTCGACGTCGGAGCCATTGGTGATTCTTCGGTGGACGCGGAGCGGCGCTTCGGCGAGAGGGGGACGAGGCGGCGGTGGGGAAGAATGGACGAGGGTTTTGCTCGCTCGTTTATACGTGTGCGGTGGTGGAACCCTAGATATCTGGGCTCTTCATGTTTGTTTGTTTTTTGGATCTGGGCTCTTCATGTGGTATGGGCCAACTGCGCAGGCCGATGCAGCCCATGTGAAAGGCTTCTTAAGCCCAGTTCTTTTAACTACTTGTTGGAGTGCTGTTATGCGTACCGTTCAGATTTTTTTTCTTCTAATTATTAGGTTTTACAAGTACTCCCTCCGTAAACTAATATAAGAGCGTTTAGATAACTACTTTAGTAATCTAAAAGCTCTTATATTAGTTTATAGAGGTAGTACTTTATATGATCTGAGCAGTGTTGTTCAAATCTGTGAAATATATGGATGCAAACTAGTTTAATACTATTAATGTTAAGTAAATAAAAGAACACATGCCTTCTTCATAAACTAGCATGTTAACGAGGCATCATGTTCGCACACGAACACGTCACCGTGTACCGTCGACGTCGGGGGTGATGCACCGCAGCTCACGTCGAAGGAGGCCCGTCCGAAAGCGCGGTACGCAAGCAATCCGGCGGGTGCTTTTGAGGACCCGAAACCCCACACGTCCGAAAGGGACCTCGTCAGGGCGCGCGATGGCTATGGGTTTCCCTAGGTCAACCTGATCGCCCCTAGGGTCTCGAGGTTCGCCGCCCTGCAACAAGAAGAACAGACGAAGAACGAGGAAGAAGAAGAACAAGGGAAAGAGATAAAGGTAAAGGGTAAAAAGTGGTAGATGTGTTTGTTCGATTGTGTGTTGTTCAATCGGCCGTCACCCCTTAGGTATATAAGAGGCGGGTGGACTTCCCGTGCAAGGAAAAGGCTTGGATTCACGCCCTAAACCCTAGCCAAATTCAGATTGGTTTTGTCCGAACTTTCCAAAACTGTTCGGTTTAAACTGGTTGTACCTTGCAGGTAATTTTTGAGGTGGTAAACGATCTCGGATGGAAAAGAGCCCAAAAGCAATCTTGACCGTTTCGATGAGACGAACAACTTTCATGTTGAACGTTTTTCAATTCGAAGCCATCTTCTAGGCCAAAACGGTCACGCAATACAGATTGTTATTCGCGCTACCCATCACACACGTGGCTGGTGGGGCGCGCCACTTATGGCTCTCTGATAGGGTTGTGTTCGAATGGCTGTAACTTTTGCATACGACCTCGGATTGGGACGATTTTTATATCAAAATCGATCGTTTCGACGAGGCGCATAACTTTCATGTTGAAACTTTTTCCATTTGAAGCCATCTTAATTGGGTTTCAAGCCATTCTTTAATATGGTGTCACCATGAGCATCTCTGAACTTGTCATAACTTTTGCATCCGGACTCCGTTTTAGACCACTTTCATATCCATCTTGATCTTCTGAAAGAAAGCCATCTCATGGTGACTTCCAATCATAAGTTTGAAGTAATCTTGGCAGAGATTAAAGCAACTTTTACGATTGTGCCATTTTTTAGCGTCAACACATGCCCCCTATTTTTCGGCAAAGCAAGCGTGCCGAAAAATAATTTGTACCATGTTGGTTCTAAAGACGATGTCAACACCCCATCGACCATTTATATGCTTAGGACGATAATTATATATCGGCCATTATTGTTCTTGAACCCTTGATGCAAACTTGGGCAAAACCTTCTCAACTTCATTAACAATCCGATGATAAAGTTCCATAGATATGTATCTCAAGGTCATCCTCCGAACCATATTGTTCCCCCTTTTGCTAGGATTTTGTAGATAATCAACAATAAACTCTCTCCAATCCTTATTATCACCTGCATCAAAATTCATTAGTGGCCGAAGCTGTGAACTTCGGTTCGGCCTTACCTATGATGACGAGACGAAGCATCGGCTATTGAGAGAAATGCAATACACCATGATTAACGTAGTAGCCGGATGCTTGCTGTGCCAACTCTTTTGAATTATCATGTCTAAATATAAGAACAATCTTAATGCAACCCAAGGTAAAATTTGCATCTAGAAATACCCCAAGATAAACTATAAGCGATTCCTCAAAACATTGACAACCCTTGGATATTTGTTGCATTAATCATAACGAATCATCGAAAGCCTCAATATGCATAGCAACTATAGCAAGTAAAAGAGTCAATCCGAATAACAATGCATATTCGGCTTTGATTAATCATGCATAAAAATATTCTAAGCGGCATGAGGCTTCAAAAATAGTACCATAAGGAGATATATAAACAACACCAACACTTTGGCCATTGCTATGAATTGAACCATCAAAACATAATCTCCATAGTACTAGAGAGACAAGGCTAACATCAATATTATGCATGTCATTAAACCGATGTTCAGTAATAAAATCAGCTATGATTTGGCCTCTTATAGATCTCAAAGATGCATAAGCCAAATCATATCCAAACAAAGTATAAGCCCACTAGCCAATTATGCACTATGAATTGGTCTATGCAACGTATACTCAATGACATCGGTCATGATGTTTCAACTCCATTCAATCATAATATAGGCATACAAATGAATTTTCATGAGCACATACTTTGTCTCGCTCTCCATTCAAACTAAGGACGATGCTAGAATACTACACCGGCCATGCATTGACATATTCTTAGGACGATAGATAAATATCGGCCATTTCCATGTAAACTTCATTCAAAGCACATATAGCCGAAACAAACAAATGAAATGACAAACTAAGTATTTCGGCCCTTTGGATCGGCAACAAACTTGTAGCTAATCAAATGTATAGTGACTTGGTAATACCCTTTCATGATGTAAGAATTATATGGCATCCATAGATTAAAATAAGCCCATTGAGGGTTACCAATCATACCTGATGACGAATTCCATGACATGGGTGTTAATGACATAGTTGAAGAATATGGATAATGTGTAGACCGAGGATGCTGAAACCTTAGGCTTCGTCCTTCATAGTTTTCACTATTTTCCTTCTTCACCTTTGCCGCACTTCTTGTAATTGAAGCTTGCACATATTTCTTATTTTGAGCACTTCCTTTGGGAACCCATGCCATGTTTCTTTCTTCAAGTTCTTGTGCACTAAGTTTTTGTAATTTCTTCTTTTGCCAATATGGTAAGCCGAGTGGGCACCCCGGCTGCAATTTTGTCTTGGCCAATGGCAATCCTTTTTTGGCCTTGTGCACTCTCAACTTCTTTTCTTCAGATTTGGCACTTTGACTCTCAATAATTGGTTGCTTCATCTCATTGCCTTTAGTAGCCAATGTCAACATTTTAATTGGCTCTTTTTCATTTGAGATCAAATCTGAAGTTGCACTCTTACGACCATCTCTTTTAACAGGGTAAACTTGCTTGACCACCTCTTTCTTCTTCCTTGAGCTCCGGACCGATTCCTTATGATTGAAACGGTCTTCAACGTGTGATTGTTCAAATGTTGATCTTCTCGGAGCTGCATAATATTGGTGAGATGGTCTAAAATAAGATGGAGAATGCGCCCTTGTATCATACCTCTCCCATGATGGATATGGATCTACTTGAGCATAGGGAGGCATCCACGACATTGGCATTGGCGGCCCAAAATAAGGATATGAATATGTTGCATAAAAACTGTCACTTTGCCAATACCGATCCTCATACTTGCGCTTTGGGGGTGATCTTGGTTTCTTTGCATGATTTGGCCGATAAGCTTTCTTCTCTTCACTCTTCTTTTCATACTTATCCAATAGTTCAGCGAAAGTGATTTTTGATCTCTTACACTTGCGCTTATTTTGGCCTTTGCTTTCTTTTGGTTTGCTTTCATCGATAATTGGATTTGCTTGTTGCCCCCCGGTCCTTGGCGTCTCCATTGTAGCTTCGATGGAATTCTCGCCCTCTAGATTATGTTCATTATGCTCTTCAACAACTTCTTTACTTGAAAGCTTGATCCCATCACCTGGAGTTTTTATCTTCTTTTTAAATGGATCGGCTTGAAGCAGCCGATGCAAAAAAAATGCCATCGGGACCAATCAGAATAGACTGGTCATCTCTTGGTGTTTCAGCAAATTTCAATCGTCCTTTTTCAATGGCCGATTTAACTATTTGACGAAACATATTGCAATCCTCAAAAATATGTTTGAACGAATGATGCAACCTACAATACATTCGTCCTTGAATTGGTAGATTGACATGGTGATCAAGAATTCTTATGTAATTATTTTTCATGAACAAATCAAATATTTGATCACACATGCTTGAATTGAAGGTAAACTTTTTATTCTCTAGCCGATCTTGCTGTTTGAACGGCTTTGGAGATAAGCAAACGAATGGTTCAGATTTGTAGTCTCCCCATTCGGCTATGCATTGTTTTTTCCACTCTATCTCCGATGTCTTTGGATAAGATATTATATTAGCATCAGTTTTCTCAATAGAATTTAACCTTGGCTTTAAATTTCTAAAACGAAGATATTTAGAACATACATGTCTCAGTTGAGACCAAGTGCAAGCCAAGTACGAAATAAGCAAAGCTACCCAACTAGATATGAACTTTACATAAAGCAACGGGGAAAGCTTTGGCTATAACAATAAGTCAATATCGGCCTTTATAAATGGCGTAATGGGTTGACCAATATATTCCATCACAAGTTTATTGCTAACAAGTAAATTACCCTTCTTCATTGGTCTTTCAAAATTACTTATGAGAATATTTCTTATAGATGCATCAATAATTAAGTCGCGACCAAATCTGAAAATAGGTAAATTACTCTCTATGCATACCTCTTCAAATATGTTGCGAGAACATGATGGTGGTGTCACTTGAAGAACATCTTGCTCCGTCTTTGGATGGCTCCCCAACACCTTTTCATCATCTTTTTCTTGATTCCGTGCATCATTGCTTTGAAGATCCATGTCAGCCGAACTTTGTTCGGCTACTTGTTCTTATCCTTGAGGCTTGTCAATTTCTATGGCACAGAACTCATAGGGTAGGAAGTAGGTTCCATTGACTTCGGAAAAATCAAGTATGACTGTTTTGCTATGCTGTCCATGCCCTTTCTCAATAATGCTTGCCTCTTTGGATTTGATGGACTCAGAATATATACTACTTGATTCGGCTTTTCTAATAACCGAATTTTCTTTGTTACCTGAATCAACAACTTTATCTTTTTGAATTTGCAAGGCTTCTCGCTCTCGTCTAATTTTAGCCCACATCTCAGCTTGGCGAGCTTTAAACTTTTTCATCTCAATTTCCATCCACTCGTCATGAGATTGCCCCCCAATACTTTGAGACTCTTTCGGCAATGAGGTGCCGAAACTTTGCGATTGTTTAGGTGGTACACTGGATGGTACATCACTGGGCAACTGCATCATTTGCACAACTCTAGCTTTTGCAGCAGCAAAATCACGAGGCTTCCCGCCTTCTATTAGTTCCTGGCGAATAGAGTTGCACAAATCCCAAGAGAATGTAAGCTTGTTCTCAATTACCCAGTCTGGATATGGTTGCCCCACAATGCTTTTAGACTCTTTCGGCAATGAGATGTTGCCGAAATTCTGTAATTGTGTAGGGGGGACATGATATGCCACGGTAGTAGGTGAAGGCATTTGTGCTCCTGCAGAAGTTTCACTTATTCGGCCATGACCATTAAGGTGCGGAGCCGAATTATGGACATGAACAGTTGCGTATGGTGCCAAAAACTAGTAGCATGAGGTGTAGCATATGATGTTTGAGGGTAATTGGCCGAATAACTAGTAGTAGCATGGTCAATTCCCCTATCCACCAGCATGTTTGGATTAACATATTGCAAATTAGTTGCCGATGAATAAAAAGATGAAATACTATGTTGCATGCCATTGAAAGATCCTACATGGGGTGTTTTAACTTGATTAACCGAACTCATCATGTTGTTCATCGGCATATGGATTTGTGGGGTTGCCGGTGCATGGGAGTTGGGATACATATGTTTCATGTTGCTAAAATTATATGAAATGGAATCATGGAGATTTTGTTGCATCGGCCCTTGCACATAATTAGATGCATGATTGATAAAGCTAGGGCTAGCCGATACATTATGCTCATTAGATGATCTAGCAACAACATATGTATTATTTGCATCTACATATGTGAATTGGGTATTCATATTACCTTTGTAGATTGCAAACCCTAGATGACGATCTCTTCGTAGCAAGAACGGGCCGGAGACCGTTCAAAGCTTCGTCCCCAGCGGAGTCGCCAAAAAGTGTGTTCGCACACGAACACGTCACCGTGTACCCTCGACGCCGGGGGTGATGCGCCGCAGCTCACGTCAAAGGAGACCCGTCCGGAAGAGCTGTACGCAAGCAATCCGACGGGTGCTTTTGAGGACCCGAAACCCCACACGCCCGGGAGGGACCCCGTCAGGGCGCGCGACGGCTATGGGATGCCCTAGGTCGACCTGATCGCCCCTAGGGCCTCGAGGTTCTCTGCCCTGCAACAAGAAGAACAGACGAAGAACAAGGAATAAGAAGAATAAGGGAGAGAGATAAAGGTAAAGGGTAAAAAGTGGTAGATGTGTTTGTTCGATTGTGTGTTGTTCAATCGGCCGTCACTGTTGGAGATATGCCCTAGAGGCAATAATAAATTGGTTATTATTATATTTCCTTGTTCATGATAATTGTTTATTATCCATGCTAGAATTGTATTGATAGGAAACTCAGATACATGTGTGGATACATAGACAAACACCATGTCCCTAGTAAGCCTCTAGTTGACTAGCTCGTTGATCAACAGATGGTCATGGTTTCCTGACCATGGACATTAGATGTCGTTGATAACGGAATAACATCATTAGGAGAATGATGTGATGGACAAGACCCAATCCTAAGCCTAGCACAGATCGTGTAGTTCGTATGCTAAAGCTTTTCTATATGTCAAGTATCTTTTCCTTAGACCATGAGATTGTGCAACTCTCGGATACCGTAGGAATGCTTTGGGTGTACCAAACGTCACAACGTAACTGGGTGGCTATAAAGGTGCACTACAGGTATCTCCGAAAGTGTTTGTTGGGTTGGCACGAATCGAGACTGGGATTTGTCACTCCGTATGACGGAGAGGTATCTCTGGGCCCACTCGGTAGGACATCATCATAATGTGCACAATGTGATCAAGGAGTTGATCACGGGATGATGTGTTACAGAACGAGTAAAGATACTTGCCAGTAACGAGACGGAACGAGGTATCGGTATACCGACGATCGAATCTCGGGCAAGTGCTATACCGATAGACAAAGGGAATTGTATACGGGATTGATTGAATCCTTGACATCGTGGTTCATCCGATGAGATCATCGTGGAACATGTGGGAGACAACATGGGTATCCAGATACCGCTGTTGGTTATTGGCCGGAGAGTTGTCTCGGTCATGTCTACATGGTTCCAGAACCCGCAGGGTCTACACACTTAAGGTTCGATGACGCTAGGGTTATAGAAAAAGTATGTACGCGGATACCGAATGTTTGTTCGGAGTCCTGGATGAGATCCCGGACATCACGAGGAGTTTCGGAATGGTCCGGAGGTAAAGATTCATACATGGGAAGTCCCGTTTTGGTCACCGGAAAAGTTTCGGGCGCTATCGGTAACGTGCCGGGACCACCGGGAGGGTCCCGGGGGTCCACCAGGTGGGGCCACCAGCCCCAGAAGGCTGCGTGGGCCAAGTATGGGAGGGGACCAGCCCCAGGTGGGCTGGTGCGCCCCCCACCAAGGCCCAAGGCGCATGGAGAGTGGGAGAGGGGCAAACCCTAGGTCCAGATGGGCCTTAAGGCCCACCCTAGGGCGCCCCCTCTCTCCCCCCCCTTGGCCGCACCCTAGATGGGTTTTTGGGGCTGCCGCCACCCCTAGGGAGGGAACCCTAGATGGGGGCGCAGCCCCTCCCCTTCCCCTAAATATAGTGGGGTTTTTTGGGGCTGCCAGACACACGAGATCGTCTCCCTCTTGGCGCAGCCCTACCCCTCTCCCTCCTCGTCTCTCGCAGCGCTTGGCGAAGCCCTGCTGGAGTCTTGTGCTCCTCCACCACCAGCACGCCGCCGTGCTGCTGCTGTAAGGAGGCTTCCCCAACCTCTTCCTCTCTCCTTGCTGGATCAAGGCGTGGGAGACGTCACCGGGCTGCACGTGTGTTGAACGCGGAGGTGCCGTTGTTCGGCGCTTAGATAGGAATCAACCGCGATCTGAATCGCAGCGAGTACGACTCCTTCATCCGCATTCTTGCAACGCTTCCGCATAGCGATCTACAAGGGTATGTAGATGCACTCCCTTTCCCCTCGTTGCTAGATTACTCCATAGATAGATCTTGGTGATGCGTAGGAAAGATTTTGATTTTCTGCTACGATCCCCTGTTGGAAATATGCCCTAGAGGCAATAATAAAAGAGTTATTATTATATTTCCTTGTTCATGATAATCGTTTATTATCCATGCTATAATTGTATTGATTGGAAACTCAGATACACGTGTGGATGAATAGACAGACTTTGTGTCCCTAGTGAGCCTCTACAGGACTAGCTCGTTGATCAAAGATGACCGCGGTTTCCAGGTCATAGACATGAGTTGTCATTTGATAACGGGATCACATCATTAGGAGAATGATGTGATGGACGAGACCCAAACGTTAACATAGCTTTTGATCGTGACAGTTATCGCTATAGTTTTCTGCATGTCAAGTATAAGTTCCTATGACCATGAGATCATGTAACTCACTGACACCGTAGGAGTGCTTTGTGTGTACCAAACGTCACAACGTAACTGGGTGACTATAAAGGTACTCTACAGGTATCTCCAAGGGTGTCTGTTGAGTTGACATGGATCGAGACTGGGATTTGTCACTCCGTGTGACGGAGAGGTATCTCCGGGCCCACTCGGTAATACGTCATCTCAATGAGCTCAAAGTAACTAAGTAGTTGGTCACGGGATTATGTATTACGGTAACGAGTAAAGAGACTTGCCGGTAACGAGATTGAACTAGGTATAGAGATACCGACGATCGAATCTCGGGCAAGTAACATACCGACGAGACAAAGGGAACTGTATACGGGATTGCCTGAATCCTTGACATCGTGGTTCATCCGATGAGATCATCGAGAAACATGTAGGAACCAATATGGGTATCCAGATCCCGCTATTGGTTATTGACCTGGGAGTGTCTCGGTCATGTCTACATGGTTTCCGAACCCGCAGGGTCTACACACTTAACGTTCGGTGACGCTAGGGTTGTTAGTGAGAAAAGTGTATGGTTACCGAAGGTTGTTCGGAGTCCCGGATGAGATCCCGGACATGACGAGGGTCTCCGGAATGGTCCGGAGACGAAGATTGATATATAGGATAAAAGGTTTCGGAGTACCGGAAGTGTTCCGGGGAGCATCGGGAAATCGGCGGAGTACCGGAAAGGTTTTCGGGGGGTCCGGAAGAAGTTCTGGGCCTAGTGGGCCACAAGGGGGAACACCACAGCCCTCAGGGGGCTGTGCGCCCCCCCTGGGCCCTCTCCTCATGCGGCTAAGGGGGTGGGACCCCCTAGGGCTGGCCGCACCCCTTGGCCTTGGGGGGCAAGGCACCTAGGGGGGGAAACCCTAGGGCCTGGCCGCCCCCCCCTGCCCTGGCCGCCGCCCCCTCCCCTTGCCCTGGCCGCCCGCCCCTAGGGGGAAACCCTAGGGCGCCCTCACCTCTCCACCCCCCCTATATATAGTGGGGCAAAGGGAGGGCAGCCAACACAGTTTGTGCCTCGGTGCTGCCCTCCCTCTCCCGTTACATCTTCTTCTCCCGCGGTGCTTAGGCGAAGCCCTGCTGGAGTTCTTCTCCACCATCACCACCACGCCGTCGTGCTGCCGGTTCTCCATCAACCTCTCCTCCACCCCTTGCTGGATCAAGAAGGAGGAGACGTCCCCGAGCCGTACGTGTGAAGAACGCGGAGGCACCGTTGCTTCGGTGCTAGGTCTTCGGCGATCTGAATCGCGACGAGTACGACTCCATCATCCGCGTTCATAACGCTTCCGCTTAGCGATCTACAAGGGTACGTAGATCACACTCTCCCCTCGTAGTTGCATCTACTAGATTGATCTTGGTGAACGGTAGGAAAATTTTTGTTTCCCATTAAACGTTCCCCAACAGTGGCATCATGAGCTAGGATCTTGCGTAGATGCTTTCTCGAGTAGAACACAAAAGGGTTTGTGGCGTTGATGTTTAAATTGCTGCCCTCCTTAGTCTTTCTTGATTCAGCGGTATTATAGGATGAAGCGGCCCGGACCAACTTTACATGTCCACGTACATGAGACCGGTTCCATCGACAGACATGTGACTTTTGTTGCATAAGATGGCTGGCGGGTGCCTGTCTCTCCTATCTTAGTTGAATCGGAATAGAACAAGGCGGTCCTTGTAGAAGGTTAAATAGCAACTTGAATATCACCGTTGTGGTTTTGCGTAGATAAGAAACATTCTTGCTAGATACCCATAGCAGCCACGTAAAACATGCAACAACAAATTAGAGGACGTCTAACTTGTTTTTGCAGGGTATGCATGTGATATGATATGGCCAATGACATGATGAATTATATTTGATGTATGAGATGATCATGTTGTAATAGTTAATATCGACTTGCATGTCGATGCATACGGCAACCGGCAGGAGCCATAGGGTTGTCTTTAATTTTTGTATGACCTGCGTGTCAATCATTAAGCGCTTTGTAATGCTTTACTTTATCGCTAAACGGTAGCAATAGTAGTAAGAGCATGGTGGGCGCCGACAACCCCGATGGCGACACGATGATGGAGATCATGATGATGGAGATCATGGTGTGGCGCCGGTGACGATGGAGATCATGCCGGTGCTTTGGAGATGGAGATCAAAAGCACGAGTTGATGGCCATATCATGTCACAGATGATTTGCATGTGATATTAATCCTTTTATGCATCTTATTTTGCTTAGGACGACGGTAGCATTATAAGATGATCCTTCACTAAAATTTCAAGATAAAATTGTGTTCCCCCCGAGTGTGCGCCGTTGCGAAGGTTCGTCGTTTCGAAGCACCACGTGATGATCGGGTGTGATAGACTCTACGTTCGCATACAATGGGTGCAAGCCAGTTTTGCACATGCAGAACACTCGGGTTAGACTTGACGAGCCTAGCATGTACAGACATGGCCTCGGAACACGGAGGACCGAAAGGTCGAGCATGAGTCATATAGTAGATATGATCAACATGTTGATGTTCACCATTGACACCACCTCATCTCACGTGATGATCGGACTTGGGTTGGTGAATTTGGATCATGTCACGCTCGAATGACCGGAGGGATGTCAATTTGAGTGGGAGTTATAATTAATTTGATTAGGTAATAACTCACTTATCATGAACAATAGTCTAAAATGTCTTTGCAAATTTATGTTGTAGATGGCTCGCGCAGGAGTTCCCCTGAATTTTAATGCGTTCCTAGAGAAAGCTAAACTGAAAGATGATGGGAGCAACTTTGTGGACTGGCTCCGCAATCTAAGGATCATCCTCACAGCTGCCCAAAAGGTTTATGTCCTAAATGCACCGCTAGGTCAACCCCCCGCTCCTGGAGCCTCTGCAGACGATATGAACGTCTGGCAGACGCGTTCGGATGACTATTCGATAGTACAATGTGCCATGTTGTACGGCTTGGAAGGAGGACTCCAAAGGCGTTTTGAACGTCATGGTGCATATGAGATGTACACGGAGTTGAAATTCATCTTTGAGAAGAATGCTAAGATCGAGAGGTATGAGACCACCGATAAATTCTTCGCTTGCAAGATGGAGGAGAATTCGTCTGTCAGTGAGCACTTACTGAAGATGTCTGGGTACTATACCCGCATAGCTGATCTGGGACTTGTGTTCCCGGATGAGGCTATCATTGACAGAATTCTCCAGTCACTCCCTCCAAGCTACAAGAGCTTCGTCCAGCAGTACAACATGCAAGGGATGAATAAAACCATCTCCGAGCTGTTTTCGATGCTGAAAGTCGCTGAGGCAGACATCCAGAAGGAGTATCAAGTGTTGATGGTCAATAAGACCACCAGTTTCAAGAAGAATGGCAAGGGCAAGAAGGGTAACTCTAAGAAGGGTGGCAAAGCAGTTGCTAATCCAGTGAAGAAACCCAAGGCTGGGCCCAAGCCAGAGACTGAGTGTTTCTATTGCAAGGGGAATGGCCACTGGAAGCAGAACTGCCCCAAGTATCTGGCGGACAAGAAGGGGGCCAACAACAACAAAGGTATATGTGATATACATGTTATTGATGTGTACCTTACCAACTCTCGTTGTAGTGCCTGGGTATTTGATACCGGTTCGGTTGCTCACATTTGCAACTCTAAACAGGAACTGCGGAATAAACGGAGGCTGGCGAAGGACGAAGTGACGATGCGCGTGGGAAATGGTTCCAAGGTTGATGTGATCGCCGTCGGCACGCTCGCTCTTCGATTACCATCGGGATTAGTTATGAACCTGAATAATTGTTATTTAGTGCCTGCGTTAAGCATGAACATTATATCTGGATCTTGTTTATTGCGAGACGGTTACTCATTTAAATCAGAGAATAATGGTTGTTCTATTTATATGAGTAATATCTTTTATGGTCATGCACCCGAAGTTAGGGGTTTATTCTTATTGATAGTGATGATACACATGTTCATAACATTGATGCCAAAAGATGTAGAGTTGATAATGATAATACCACTTTCTTGTGGCACTGCCGTCTGGGTCATATTGGCGTGAAACGCATGAGGAAGCTCCATGCTGATGGACTTTTGGAGTCTCTTGATTTTGAATCACTTGACACGTGCGAGCCGTGCCTCATGGGCAAGATGACAAGGACCCCGTTTTCAGGGACAATGGAACGGGCAAGTGACTTATTAGAAATCATACATACTGATGTGTGCGGTCCGATGAGTGTAACGGCGCGCGGTGGATATCGTTATTTTCTCACCTTCACTGACGACTTAAGTAGATATGGGTATATTTACTTGATGAAGCATAAGTCTGAAACTTTTGAAAAGTTCAAGCAATTTTAGAGTGAAGTTGAAAATCATCGTAACAAGAAGATCAAGTTCCTACGATCTGATCGAGGGGGAGAATATCTGAGTTATGAGTTTGGTGATCACTTAAGAAAATGTGGAATTGTTTCACAGTTGACGCCACCTGGAACACCACAGCGTAATGGTGTGTCCGAACGTCGTAATCGAACCCTATTAGATATGGTACGTTCTATGATGTCTCTTGCCGATTTGCCACTATCGTTCTGGGGATATGCGTTAGAGACAGCTGCATTCACTTTAAATAGGGCTCCATCTAAGTCCGTTGAGACAACACCGTATGAACTATGGTTTGGTAAGAAACCTAAGTTGTCTTTTCTCAAAGTTTGGGGTTGCGATGCTTATGTCAAAAGGCTTCAGCCAGAAAAGCTCGAACCCAAAGCGGACAAATGTGTCTTCATAGGATACCCAAAAGAAACAGTTGGGTACACCTTCTATCTCAGATCCGAGGGCAAAGTGTTTGTCGCTAAGAACGGGTCCTTTCTCGAGAAAGAGTTTCTCTCGAAAGAATTGAGTGGGAGGAAGGTAGAACTTGATGAGGTTATTGAACCTCTGCTTCAACCAGAGAGTAGCGCAGCACGGAAAGAAGTTTTTGTGGAGCCTACAGAGGTTGAAGAGGAAGCCAATGATGATGATCAAGAAGCTTCTGATCAAGTTACTACCGAACCTCGTAGGTCGACAAGGGTACGCACTACACCTGAGTGGTATGGTAACCCTGTCTTGGAGGTCATGTTGTTAGACAACGGTGAACCTACGAGCTATGGAGAAGCGATGGTGGGCCCAGATTCCGACAAATGGTTAGAGGCCATGAAATCCGAGATGGGATCCATGTATGAAAACAAAGTATGGACTTTGGAAGTATTACCTAAAGGGCGGAAGGCCATTCAGAATAAATGGATTTTTAAGAGGAAGACGGACGCTGACGGTAATGTCACCGTGTATAAAGCTCGACTTGTGGCAAAGGGTTTTTCACAAGTTCAAGGGATTGACTACGATGAGACTTTCTCACCCGTAGCGATGCTTAAATCCGTCCGAATCATGTTAGCAATAGCTGCATATTTCGATTATGAAATTTGGCAGATGGATGTCAAAACAGCGTTCCTTAACGGTTTTCTTAAGGAAGAGTTGTATATGATGCAACCAGAGGGTTTTGTCGATCCAGAGAATGCTGACGAGGTATGCAAGCTCCAGCGTTCCATTTATGGGCTGGTGCAGGCATCTCGGAGTTGGAATCTTCGCTTTGATGAGGTGATCAAAGCGTTTGGGTTTATACAAGTTTACAATGAAGCTTGTATTTACAAGAAAGTGAGTGGGAGCTCTATAGCGTTTCTAATATTATATGTGGATGACATATTGCTGATTGGAAACAATATAGAATTTTTGGATAGCGTGAAGGGGTATTTGAACAAGAGTTTTTCGATGAAAGATCTCGGTGAAGCTGCTTTCATATTGGGCATCAAGATCTATAGAGATAGATCAAGACGCTTGATAGGACTTTCACAAAGCACATACCTTGATAAAGTTTTGAAGAAGTTCAAAATGGATCAATCCAAGAAGGGGTTCTTGCCGTTATTGCAAGGTACAAAGTTGAGTAAGACTCAATGCCCAGTGACTACGGATGACAGAGAAAAGATGAGTGTCGTCCCCTATGCTTCAGCCATAGGCTCTATCATGTATGCAATGCTGTGCACAAGACCAGATGTCAGCCTTGCCATAAGTATGGCCGGAAGGTTTCAGAGTAATCCTGGTATGGATCACTGGACAGCGGTCAAGAATATCCTAAAGTACCTGAAAAGGACTAAGGATATGTTTCTCGTTTATGGAGGTGATCAAGAGCTCGTCGTAAAGGGTTACGTCGATGCAAGCTTTGACACAGATCCGGATGACTCTAAGTCACAAACCGGATACGTATATATTCTCAACGGGGGAGCGGTAAGCTGGTGCAGTTCCAAGCAGAGCGTGGTAGCTGATTCTACATGTGAAGCGGAGTATATAG
This sequence comes from Secale cereale, assembly GCA_902687465.1. NCBI lineage: Eukaryota > Viridiplantae > Streptophyta > Magnoliopsida > Poales > Poaceae > Secale > Secale cereale. The sequence continues at coordinate 205,936,757 of LR738714.1, forward strand.
CTGCCTCGGAGGCGGCAAAGGAAGGTGTCTGGATGAAGGAGTTCATGACAGATCTTGGAGTTGTGCCTAGTGCACTGAACCCAATGACTCTGTTCTGTGACAACACTGGTGCCATTGCTCTAGCCAAGGAACCAAGGTTTCACAAGAGGACCAGACACATAAAGCGACGCTTCAATTCCATCCGCGATTCGGTCAAGGAGGAGGACATAAACATTTGCAAAGTACACACGGATTTGAATGTTGCAGATCCGTTGACTAAGCCTCTTCCACGGGCTAAGCATGATCAACACCAAGATTCTATGGGTGTTAGATTCATTACCTTGTAATGCTAGATTATTGACTCTAGTGCAAGTGGGAGACTGTTGGAAATATGCCCTAGAGGCAATAATAAAAGAGTTATTATTATATTTCCTTGTTCATGATAATCGTTTATTATCCATGCTATAATTGTATTGATTGGAAACTCAGATACACGTGTGGATGAATAGACAGACTTTGTGTCCCTAGTGAGCCTCTACAGGACTAGCTCGTTGATCAAAGATGACCGCGGTTTCCAGGTCATAGACATGAGTTGTCATTTGATAACGGGATCACATCATTAGGAGAATGATGTGATGGACGAGACCCAAACGTTAACATAGCTTTTGATCGTGACAGTTATCGCTATAGTTTTCTGCATGTCAAGTATAAGTTCCTATGACCATGAGATCATGTAACTCACTGACACCGTAGGAGTGCTTTGTGTGTACCAAACGTCACAACGTAACTGGGTGACTATAAAGGTACTCTACAGGTATCTCCGAGGGTGTCTGTTGAGTTGACATGGATCAAGACTGGGATTTGTCACTCCATGTGACGGAGAGGTATCTCCGGGCCCACTCGGTAATACGTCATCTCAATGAGCTCAAAAGTGACTAAGTAGTTGGTCACGGGATTATGTATTACGGTAACGAGTAAAGAGACTTTCCGGTAACGAGATTGAACTAGGTATAGAGATACCGACGATCGAATCTCGGGCAAGTAACATACCGACGAGACAAAGGGAACTGTATACGGGATTGCCTGAATCCTTGACATCGTGGTTCATCCGATGAGATCATCGAGAAACATGTAGGAACCAATATGGGTATCCAGATCCCGCTATTGGTTATTGACCTGGGAGTGTCTCGGTCATGTCTACATGGTTTCCGAACCCGCAGGGTCTACACACTTAACGTTCGGTGACGCTAGGGTTGTTAGTGAGAAAAGTGTATGGTTACCGAAGGTTGTTCGGAGTCCCGGATGAGATCCCGGACATGACGAGGGTCTCCGGAATGGTCCGGAGACGAAGATTGGTATATAGGATGAAAGGTTTCGGAGTACCGGAAGTGTTCCGGGGAGCATCGGGAAATCGGCGGAGTACCGTAAAGGTTTTCGGGGGGTCCGGAAGAAGTTCTGGGCCTAGTGGGCCACAAGGGGGAACACCACAGCCCTCAGGGGGCTGTGCGCCCCCCCTGGGCCCTCTCCTCATGCGGCTAAGGGGGTGGGACCCCCTAGGGCTGGCCGCACCCCTTGGCCTTGGGGGGCAAGGCACCTAGGGGGGGAAACCCTAGGGCCTGGCCGCCCCCCCCTGCCCTGGCCGCCGCCCCCTCCCCTTGCCCTGGCCGCCGGCCCCTAGGGGGAAACCCTAGGGCGCCCTCACCTCTCCACCCCCCCTATATATAGTGGGGCAAAGGGAGGGCAGCCAACACAGTTTGTGCCTCGGTGCTGCCCTCCCTCTCCCGTTACATCTTCTTCTCCCGCGGTGCTTAGGCGAAGCCCTGCTGGAGTTCTTCTCCACCATCACCACCACGCCGTCGTGCTGCCGGTTCTCCATCAACCTCTCCTCCACCCCTTGCTGGATCAAGAAGGAGGAGACGTCCCCGAGCCGTACGTGTGAAGAACGCGGAGGCACCGTTGCTTCGGTGCTAGGTCTTCGGCGATCTGAATCGCGACGAGTACGACTCCATCATCCGCGTTCATAACGCTTCCGCTTAGCGATCTACAAGGGTACGTAGATCACACTCTCCCCTCGTAGTTGCATCTACTAGATTGATCTTGGTGAACGGTAGGAAAATTTTTGTTTCCCATTAAACGTTCCCCAACATCCCCAACAGTGGCATCATGAGCTAGGTCTATGCGTAGTATCTTGCACGAGTAGAACACAAAGTAGTTGTGGGCGTGGATTTGTCAATTTACTTGTCGTGACTAGTCTTATCTTGATTCGGCGGCATCGTGGGATGAAGCGGCCCGGACCGACCTTACACGTACTCTTACGTGAGTCAGGTTCCACCGACTGACATGCACTAGTTGCATAAGGTGGCTAGCGGGTGTCTGTCTCTCCCACTTTAGTCGGATCGGATTCGATGAAAAGGTTCCTTATGAAGGGTAAATAGAAATTGGCATATCACGTTGTGGTTTTGGCGTAGGTAAGAAACGTTCTTGCTAGAAACCTATAGCAGCCACGTAAAACTTGCAACGACAATTAGAGGACGTCTAACTTGTTCTTACAGCATGTGCCGTGTGATGTGATATGGCCAAAAGGATGTGATGAATGATATATATATATGTGATGTATGAGATTGATCATGTTCTTGTAATAGGAATCACGACTTGCATGTCGATGAGAATGACAACCGGCAGGAGCCATAGGAGTTATCTTATTTAATGTATGACCTGCGTGTCACTGAATAACACCATGTAATTACTTTACTTTATTGCTAAACGTTAGCCATAGTAGTAGAAGTAATGTTTGGCGAGACGGCTTCATGAAGACACGATGATGGAGATCATGATGATGGAGATCATGGTGTCATGCCGGTGACGATGATGATCATGGAGCCCCGAAGATGAAGATCAAAAGGAGCAAAATGATATTGGCCATATCATGTCACTTTTTGATTGCATGTGATGTTTATCATGTTTTGCATCTTATTTGCTTAGAACGACGGTAGTGAATAAGATGATCTCTCACTATAATTTCAAGAATTGTGTTCCCCCTAACTGTGCACTGTTGCTAAGGTTCGTTGTTCCGAAGCACCACGTGATGATCGGGTGTGATAGGTTCTAATGTTCGCATACAACGGGTGTAAGCCGGATTTACACACGCGATACACTTAGGGTTGACTTGACGAGCCTAGCATGTACAGACATGGCCTCGGAACACGGAAGACCGAAAGGTCGAACATGAGTCGTATAGAAGATACGATCAACATGAAGATGTTCACCGTTGATGACTAGTCCGTCTCACGTGATGATCGGACACGGCCTAGTCGATTCGGATCATGTATCACTTAGATGACTAGAGAGATGTCTATCTGAGTGGGAGTTCATTAGATGAACTTAGTTGTCATGAACAATAGTCTAAGTTGTCTTCGCAAATTATGTTGTAGTCCAATAGCTGCGTTGTAGCTCCCTGTTTAATACGATCCTAGAGAAAGACTAAGTTGAAAGATATTGTAAGCACTGATGCGGACTGGGTCCGTAGTTCGAGGAGTGTCCTCACTGCTACACAGAAGGCTTACGTCTTTGATGCACCGCTCGATGTGCAAACCCCTACAACGTCGTCTGTGGATGTTGTGAACACCTAACAGACACGTCCTGATGACTACTAGATAATTTAGTGCTCCATACTTTACGGCTTAGAATCGGGATTCCAATGACGTTTTGAACGCCATAGAACATATGAGATGTTCTAAGAGCTGAAATTGGGATTTCAGGCTCATGCCCGTGTTGAGAGGTATGAGACCTCTGACAAGTTCTTTTGCCAAAAAGATGGAGGAGAATAGCTCAACTTGTGAGCATGTGCTCAGAATGTCTGGGTGCTAAAATCACTTGAACCAAGTGGGAGTTAATCTTCCAGATGAGATAGTGATTGACGGAATTCTCTAGACACCATCACCAAGCTACTAGAACTTCGTGATGAACTATGACATGCAAAGGATGGAGATGATCCCGGAGCTATTAACGGTGCTTAAGACCGCAAAAGTAGAAATCAAGAAGGAGCATCAAGTGTTGATGGTTTAACAAGACCACTAGTTTCAAAAGGGCAAGGGCTAGAAGGGAAACTTCATGAATGGCAAACCAGTTGTCGCTCTAATGAAGGAACCCAAGGTTGAACCCAAACCTCGAGACTAAGTGCTTCTATTGTAAGGGAAACGGTCACATAGTAGCGGAACTACCCCAAATACATGGTAGATAAGAAAAGCTAGCAACTTCAACAAAGTATATTTGATATACGTGTTATTGATGTGTACCTTACTAGTACTCCTTGTAGCACCTGGGTATTGGATACCGGTTCAGTTGCTATTGTTAGTGACTTGAAGCAAAAGCTACGGACTGAACGAAGACTAGCTAAGGGCGAGGTGGCGATGTGTGTTGGAAGTGTTTCCAAGGTTGATAAGATCACCATCGCACGCTCTCTCTACCTTCGGGATTAGTGTTGAAACTACATAAATGTTATCAGGTGTCTACGTTGAGCATGAATATGATTAGATCATGTTCATTGCAATACGGTTATTCATTTAAGTTAGAGAATAATGGTTATTCTGTTTACATGAATAATACCTTTGTGGTCATGCACCCAATGGTTTATTGAATCTCGATCATAGTAATACACATGATAATAATATTAACGCCAAAAGATGTAGGGTTAATAATGATAGTACCACTTTCTTGTGGCACTGCCGCTTAGTTCATTTTGGCATAAAATGCATGAAGAAACTCCATGCTGATGGATGTTTGGAGTCACTTGATTTTGAATCGCTTGACACATGCGAGCCATGCCTCATGGGCAGGATGACTAAGATCCCGTGTTCATGTACAATGAAACGGGCGAATGACTTGTTGGAAATCATACATGCTGATGTGTGTGATCCAATGAGAATTAAGGCGTGTGGTGGATATCATTATTTTCTCATCTTCACTGACGATTTGAGTAGATATGGGTATATTTACTTAATGAAGCAAAAGTCTGAAACGTTTGAAAGGTTCAAGCAATTTCAGAGTGAAGATTAAGAATCATCATAACAAGAAGATCATGTTCCTACGATCTGATCAAGGGGAGATTTTCTGAATTATGAGTTTGGCAATCACTTAAGACATTGTGGAATTGTTTCGCAGTTGAAGCCACCTAGAACACCACAGCGTAATGGTGTGTCCGGACGTCGTAATCGAACCTTATGAGATATGGTGCGATCTATGATGTCTCTTACCGATCTACCGCTATTATTTTGAGGATATGCATTAGAAACAACTGCATTCACTTTAGAAAGGGCACCATCTAAGTCCGTTAAGACGACGCCGTGTGAACTATGGTTTGGAAAGAAACCAAAGTTGTCGTTTCTTAATGTTTGGGGCTGCGATGCTTATGGCTTCAGCCGGAAAAAGCTCGAACCCAAAGCGGACAAATACATCTTCATAGGATACCCAAAGGTAACAGTTGGGTATACCTTCTAACTCAGATCCAAGGGCAAAAATGTTTGTCGCTAAGAACGGGTCCTTTCTCGAGAAGGGGTTTCTCTCGAAAGATTTGAGTGGGAGGAAGATAGAACTTGATGAGGTTGTCGAACCCTCACTTCAACCGGAAAGTAGTGCAACACAGAAAGATGTTTCTGTGGAACCTACGACTGTTGAAGAGGAAACTAATGATAGTGATCATGAAGCTCCAGATCAAGTTGCTATCGAACCTCGTAGGTCGGCAAGGATATGTACTACTCCTGAGTGGTACGGTGATCCTGTCTTAGATGTCATGTTGTTGGACAACAATGAACTGATGTCTACACACGCTTCTACTCTTGTAGACTATGTTGGGCCTCCAAGCGCAGAGGTTTGTAGGACAGCAGCAATTTCCCTCAAGTGGATGACCTAAGGTTTATCGAACTTAGGGAAGTAGAGGTTGAAGATGGTCTCTCTCAAGCAACCCTGCAACTAAGATACAAGAAGTCTCTTGTGTCCCCAACACACCTAATACACTTGTTAGATGTATAGGTGCACTAGTTCGGCGAAGAGATGTTAAATGGCAAGTGATATGGATGGCAAAACAAAGTAATATAAATCTGTAATAAAAAGTGCAGCAAGCAAACAAGTGGTAAACGTGAGCACAAATGGTATTGCAATGGTGGAAACAAGGCCTAGGGATCATACTTTCACTAGTGGCAACTCCCAATAACATTAACATAATCGAATCACATGATATTTCCCATAAAACATGCAATGGAGACGCACCCGGAGGTCATTCCTTCGTGGTCAAGAGAGGACGAGAATTATGTAGGGCTACAAAAGCACACCTCAAAGTTCATAGTTCTCAATCTAAGGATTTCCCAATGTCACCGCGGCCATCCAAATAGAGTCCCACAATCACCACAACATATCTAAAGGATAGTCAAAGACAAGCACCAAGAGACTCTCAATCTTCAATCAACACACAAGAGAGGAAATCTGTGACGCCCGAAGACCGACGTCCCAGAAGATTCCAGAAGATTCCAGATGTTCCGGGTTGCCCGTGTGTTTCATTTGTGATTGTGTTATTTATTTTCGCATTGCATCATGTCATCATGCCATCATGTCATTTTAATTTTTGCAACCAAATAAATGGTGTGGACCTTCGGTCCATTTAAATCGAGGGAAGGTGACTTCTCTTTATAACATATCCTCCAAATATTATGGAGCTATTATAAATAAATATTCCATTGTTGGAATTACCCCAACACACTTGCATTTATTCCCCATGCCTCTTTATTCAAGTTTCACCTTTAAAACCTTCCATGTATTTCTTTTTCTCGTTTATCGAGGTTCCTCCAAAAACCCTCCAGCCATTTTATTTAAATTCCTGACATTTTTGTGAGTCCAGGGATTTTTACCCTATGACTTAATCCTATTCAGATCACCTCCTTCCTTTTCTTTCTCCTTGCTGTTTTCTGTTTTTCTTTAAAAACAGCAGCAGTTTTAAAAGAGAGCAGTTTTTCCTCTAGGCCATTCCAGCCCGGGCCTCCCAGCGCCCTCACCTCTCCTAAACCTCCAGACCCAAGGCCCATTCTTTCCTCTAGGCCTAATTAACCTCCACCTCCTGGCCCATTTTCCCCTCCAGGCCCGCACTCCTCTAACCCTACCGACCCCTCACCCCTCGATCCCTCGCTCCTCTTTCCCCTACAGCGCCGCCGCCAGCACTCCTCGTCCGATCCCATCGCTACCCCGACCGCACCCCTGTTTTCCCTCTCCCCTCGAGCGCCTGAACCCTTTCTCCCTCCAGTCTCCAGTGCGCCGCTCCCCATCGATCTCCCCGCAGACCCCTTCGCGCCAGCCGCCGCCGGCTCGAGTGCGTCGAGCCCCTCGAGCATCCTGCGCGCCAGGAGGGCAGCAGCGCCAGCACCTCCGTCCCCAGCGCTTGGCCGCGTCCCGTCCTCCCTCGGCCAGGCAGCCGGCCGCCCTTGTCGCCTCTTATCTAGGAGCACGCCCCAGGCATCCGGTCGTGGCCCCTCCTCGCCAGCACCGTTCCCTCCGCTCGCCAGGAGCCCAGCACCGCGCCTCCCTGGCCTCCTACTGGTGCGACCTCCCTCCCTCCTCCGATGCAGCCAGGCTCCCGCGCCCCTCCGCGACCCAAGGCCGCGTCTGCTTCGCCTCCATCACGCCCGGGCAGAGGCCCCATCCTCAAGCCGTCCTCCGCACCGTGGCTCCCTCCCCGTTCGCCCCGAACAGCTCCACCTCTGCGCTGGAGCCCCCTTCTCGGCGCCCTTCCTCCAGCGCCCGAGGCCGCAGCACCAGGATCCGCCGCCCGCCCCGCGTCTGCTTCGCCAAGACCGCGTCCACGAGCAGCTTCCCCGCGACGGCCCCGTCCTTTCCAGCTCGTCGCCGACCCGCAGCTTTTCCCTTTGTTTTGTTTGTTTTGTTGCTGTTTTTGTTATCTCAAGTAACCTTGTAACAGCAAGCTTATCTAATTTTGGACCCGTACATCTACGGATCGAGACCGCCGAGTACCCCTACCGTCGCCCCGTGTACCTCTACGGAACGTGTACGACTCCGAGACGAGAACGACTACACGTGACGACGAACGCCAAGTACCTCTCCGAACGGGATGTGAACGACTACACGTGTACCTCTACGGATCAACTACATCCTCTTCGGGAAAGGTGAACCACTACTTCCTCTACGACTCGCGAGAACGACTCCTTCCTCTACGATCTCGAACCGTCCCGAAACGAGTGTTTCGGAGGTATAACCCCGAGACGTGACCCGTGTGATGCTTGCTTGTGTTGTATGAAATGTCTCCCTTGTGTGCTCCGTGCCCGTTGTGCCGTTTCATCTTTTGTCATGTTCCTCGGTTGCCTCGTCGCCAACTCGTGGGAACCCGGTGACGGGATCACCCCACCTTTCGTCTTGCTTGACTCGCTCACGCCATCTTTCCTTTTGCACCGGTCTCTCGATGAGTTACCGGAACCGATATGTTGTGTTGCATCATTTTCGGTTCGTTGCCGTGGCACCCTTTCGTTCCACCACGGTGACAAATGCTTCTTATCTTCTTCTTGGTAACCTTTTAATAAAAACTTGCATAAACTTGATCATGTCATCCGCATCATGTTAACAACATTAAATGTGTGAATTGTTGTTTGCTTATAATTACTAAACATGCATATGGGGATTTTTCGGATATGTTGTTGTTTTCCGGCCTCATTTAAAAATGTCTAAATAGTGTAGTTTTATTATGCTTCACCTCTTGCCATGTTAAAAACATTTAATCTTGTCTTGATAATAATCGAGAGTTAATTAAATAATAAAATGTGGTGTTTCGTCAATATGCAACTCGTTGCATATTGAGCTCCACTTAACTTGTAGTGTTGTTTGTGCACTTTGCCATGCCATGCATATTTAAACCGGACATGCATCATACTTGTTTGTGCATCGTATGCCATGTTTATGATTTGTGTGTTTATCGTGTTGTTTGCTTCTTTCCGGTTGCTTCTCTTGTTAGCTTCGGATTCGTTCCGGAGTTGTGAGGATTCACTCGACTGTTGCTCCGTCTACTTCATGGATCCGTTCTCTCCCTTGTGGAATCCCAAGCAAGATGATCATACCCTTGGATACCTTTACTACCATTGCCATGCTTAGTTGTCTCGATGCTATCGTTACATGTCGCGCTACCCATTTTTATGTCAACCCTCTCCTTGTTGCCATGAAACCTCTAACCTTGACAGCTTCCTAGCAAAACCACTGTTTGGCTATGTTACCTGCTTGCTCAGCCCCGCTTGCTCAGCCCCTCTTATAGCGTTGTTAGTTGCAGGTGAAGATGAAGTTTGTTCCAGGAGGGAACTTGTTATTGTTATATCACAATATATATTATTAAATAATAACACACCTATATACTGGGCATGGGTGGAAGGCTTGGCCTTTTGCTCGGTGTTTTGTTCCACTCATGCCACCTTAGGCGCCGATAAACCGGCATTATGTTCCTTGATTTTTGCGTTCCTTACACGATGGGTGAAATGGGGACCCCTTGACAGTTCGACTTTGAATAAAACTCCTCCAGCAAGGCCCAACATTGGTTTTAATTTGCTCATAATAACAACTTAATTAATTAATTAAATTGCATAGGGAGTTAGCGCTACCCGACGATTCTTAATTCTACATAGCAGGGGGGGGCAGTGCTGATGGTGTTGGTCCCAAATAGAGTCGTGTGCGGTGCCACCCAGTCACCTGGGGTCTTCGGTTGCTGTACGCTGTGCTCATCCGGTCGTGGCCTGAGACGAGATACGCGCGGCTACTATCAGGGTGTCGGCACGCCGGGAGGTCTTGCTGGACTTGTTTTACCATTGTCGAAATGACTTGTGCTACCGGGAAGCCGAGCCTGATCGGATTTTCCCTAAGATAAGGGGTGATGATATTATATTTATCACTTCAGCTAATCGTGAGAGCTTGTGATGGGCTAAGTTGGAACACCCCTGCAGGGTTATGATCTTTCGAAAGCCGTGTGAAAGCACATTTGCTCCCTGGGTGGTTTTGGTAATTAATGACAACATACTTTGTGGTTGGACTAATGCTTTTATCAAGTATGTTTCAGGAAGTTCAATCACATTGGAATGGCAAGATGACTGAAGAAGTGGACCCCTCAAATGCTAAGGCAAGCATTGGCAAAAGCTCAAGACTCCATTTTTGGTTTAGTGATCAAAGATCACATTGAGTCCATAGGAAAAGCCAATACTATTAAAAGGGGATGAGGTTGTGTTGATGATCTGGTTGCTCAAAGTGCTTAGTGATTTAGCTCCTTCAACTATCAGCACCTTTCACTTCTATACACACTCATAAGTAATCTCGGACAAACCGATTCTTCCAACTCAGTCCCACCAAGATGAACCACTTCTGCCATATTCCAAACCCTAGAAAAATCGGTCTTACCGAGTTTGAGATCGGTCTCACCGAAACTGAACTGCCAACCTTCTGTAACCATTTCACATCATTTCGGAATATCCGAGTTTGCATTTTCGGTCTTACCGAAATGGCCAGGTTCTGTCTTGGGTCAAATCGGTCTCACCGATATTGCATTTTCGGTCTAACCGATTCTGGCATGTTCCTGCTCTTTCTCAAATCGGTCCAACCGAGTTTTCTTTCTCGGTCTCACCGAAATCTCCAACGTTCATATCAGATACACTTTCGGTCCCACCGAGATGGTATTTTCGGTCCCACCGAAAATCCCAACGTTCACTATATTTGAACTTTCGGTCTGACCGAGTTTTAACTTCGGTCTCACCGAGATTGGTCAAATGTGTGTGTAACGGTTGGATTTTGTGTGGAGGCTATATATACCCCTCCACCCCCTCTTCATTCGTGAGGAGAGCCATCAGAAAGTACCACCACTTCTACCATACACTTTCTGAGAAGTGAACCACCTACCCTTGTGTTGAGATCAAGCCATTCCATTCCTACCATATGAAACTTGATTTCTAGCCTTCCCAAGTTGCCTTCCACTCAATCCTTTCTTCCACCACAGCCATATCAGTGAGGAGAGTTGAGTGTTGGGGAGATTATCATCTGAAGCACAAGAGCAAGGAGTTCATCATCATCAACACCGTCTATTACCTTTTGGGGGGTGGTGCCTCCTAGATTGGTTAGGTGTCGCTTGGGAGCCTCCGTCTTTGAGATGTGGAGTTGAACCAAGAAGTTCGTAAGGGCAAGGAGATCGCCTACTTCGTGAAGATCTACCCCGAGTAAGGCTAGTCCTCCGTGGGCGTAGGCCGTGATGGAATAGACAAGGTTGCTTCTTCGTGGACCCTTCGTGGGTGGAGCCCTCCGTGGACTCGCGCAGCCGTTACCCTCCGTGGGTTGAAGTCTCCATCAACGTGGATGTACGATAGCACCACCTATCGGAACCACGACAAAAATCTCCGTGTCACCAAACTGCGTTTGATCTTCTCCACCTCTCGTTACTATATATGCAATTTACTTTCCGCTGCCCATACTCTAGAATTGCATGTGTAGTGTGTTACTTGACATAATCTTAATTGTGAAACTGCCAAAAACTTTGCTTAATCAAAAGGCAGATTTTTATATTGTCAAGTAGTCTATTCACCCCCCCTCTAGACCTACTTCTTCGATCCTACAATTGGTATCAGAGCTTTGGTCTCCATTGCTTTGGTTTACACACCATTGGAGGAAGATGGACGTGTCTACGGATGGGAGTGGTAGCCATAGAGTGCCTGTTCTTGATGGAAGGTTTTATAACTCTTGGAGGTCTGAAATGCTTAGTATCTTTAAGATGTACAATTTGTGCAAATATATTAAGACCCCATATGTGCCTCCATTTGATCCCTTGCACCCTACCATGGATGAAGAGCTTGATTTGCTTCGTAACCTTAGAACTGTGAATCTTATCATTAGAGGGTTACCCGATGACTTGCTTAATCTTGTTACAAACTTTGAGTGTGCCTATGCTATGTGGAAATTCTTGGAAGAACTTTATCCGGACTACTCGTTGAGAAGTCTTGATGAAATTCTACACAAGACTACTGAATTTGATAAGTTGCACCCCAATGATCCCAACTTTGATAAATGCTTCTTTGAGCTTCGTGATCTTATGAAAAAGAAGGGTGATCCCGGTCTTATCAGTATTATCATTAGAAATGCTCTTGCATTGCATTCCGAAGATTATTGTTCCATTGACCAAACTAATGCAAGTACTTATCAAATTGACCTAGGTGTTGATGATGAACAATCTATGGGTCAATATGATGATGAGCATGAGCATGATGATGATTACTTCGATTCGGACACCGAGCTAGACAAAGTCATGAAGAGTCTCAATCTCATGGCAAATATGAGAGACTACATGTCCGGCGGAAAAGAGTGGATTCTTGATAGTGGATGCACCGATCACATGACCGGAGATAAAGACATGTTTCGAGAGCTTGCAAAGAACGATGGTCCACGCAAGTATGTGACTTTTGGAGACAACTCCAAGGGTAAGGTACTTGGCCTTGGTAAGGTGGCCATATCTCATGATAGCTCTATTCAAAATGTCATGCTTGTAGAATCTATTGGATACAATTTACTTTCCGTGTCTAGATTAGCTGACTTTGGATTCAATGTGCTATTCACCAAAGTAGATTGCCAAGTCTTTCGTCGTGATAACCAAAACATGGCTTTTACTGGTATTCGTAGAGGTGATCTATATATTGTTGATTTCACTAAGAAAGCCCAACCTAGAGCTTGTTTCATTGCTAAATCCTCTAAAGGTTGGTTATGGCATAGAAGGCTAGGACATGTTGGTATGCGTAATCTAGACAAGCTAATCAAAGGTGATCATATTCTTGGTGTTAAAGATGTTTTCTTTGACAAAGATAGACTTTGTAGTGCTTGTCAAGCAGGAAAACAAGTTGGTGGAAGTCATCCCGTGAAAAACATCATGACCACTAGGAGACCGCTTGAGCTTCTTCATATGGATCTCTTCGGTCCCAATGCTTACAAAAGCCTTGGTGGTAACTCCTTTGGTCTAGTTATAGTTGATGATTATTCCAGGTTTACGTGGGTATTCTTCCTTGATGATAAATCGCAGGTTCAGAGGATCTTCAAGACCTTTGCCAAAAAGGCCCAAAATCAATTTGAGGTGAAGATCAAGAAAGTTCGGAGTGACAATGGAACGGAGTTCAAGAACGCCAATGTAGACTCTTTTCTCGATGAGGAAGGAATTCTACATGAGTTCTCGGCTACGTACACTCCTCAACAAAATGGAGTTGTTGAGAGGAAGAACCGAACGCTCATAGAGATGGCAAGAACGATGCTTGATGAATACAAGACACCGAAGCATTTTTGGGGAGAAGCAGTCGAGACAGCTTGTCATGCTATCAACAGGCTTTATCTTCATAAGCTTCTCGGCAAGACATCATACGAGCTTCTCACCGGTAACAAACCCCAAGTGGGATACTTTCGTGTCTTTGGTTCAAAATGCTATATCCTTGATAAGCATCGTCGGTCTAAATTTGCTCCTAAATCTCATGAAGGCTTTCTCCTTGGTTATGGATCAAACTCCCACACCTACCGTGTCTACAATAATTTCACCCGAAAGGTTGAAGAGACGGTAGATGTGAAGTTTGATGAATCTAATGGCTCGCAAGTAGAGCAAATGCCTATTGATGTAGGAGACAAGGACCCATCAGAAGCTATCCAAGATTTATCTATTGGAAAGATCCGTCCCATGGAAGTGAAGGAGAGTACCTCATCTACATATGTGGAGCCCCCTACCTCACGGCGAGATGAACCTCAAGGCAACATGGAGGCCTCCACAAGTGGAACTCACCAAGATGAGGAAATGCAACAAGAAGATCCACCACAACCTCCTTCTCCACCGCCTCAAGACAACACCAACAACAATGAAGAAGAAGAAGAGGAAGATGAAGATGATGAGGAAGCTGAGCCACAACATCAACAAAAGCTATCCCGAGTCCGAGCAAGAGTCAAGAAGAATCATCCCGTGGAACAAATGATGAACGACATCAACTCCGGGAGAATTACTCGCTCTAAAACTCGCTTAGCTAACTTTTGTGAGCATTACTCATTCATCTCTAGTATTGAACCTATGAAGGTAGAAGAAGCACTTAAAGACCCGGATTGGGTGAACGCTATGCACGAAGAACTACACAACTTCGAGAGGAACAAGGTGTGGACTTTGGTAGAGAAGCCCAACGATGATCAAAACATCATTGGAACCAAATGGGTGTTTCGGAACAAGCAAGATGAAGATGGACAAGTCATCCGCAACAAGGCTCGTCTCGTAGCTCAAGGTTACACACAAGTCGAAGGTATGGACTATGGTGAGACTTATGCCCCCGTTGCTAGACTTGAGTCCATTCGCATTCTTCTTGCTTATGCCAATCACCATGATATTACTCTCTATCAAATGGACATCAAAAGTGCTTTCCTAAATGGTGAAATTGAAGAGGGAGTATTTGTAAAACAACCTCCCGGTTTTGTGAATCCCAAAAAGCCTAATCATGTTTACAAGTTGCATAAAGCTCTTTATGGTCTTAAACAAGCTCCTAGAGCTTGGTACAAATGCTTAACTAGCTTTCTTCTTGAAAAAGGCTTTGAGATTGGAAAGATAGACTCAACGATGTTCACAAAAAGGGTTAATGGTGAACTATTTGTGTGCCAAATATATGTTGATGATATTATCTTTGGTTCAACTAACCCCCATTTTAGCAAGAAGTTTGGACAGCTCATGTCGGAGAAGTATGAAATGTCCATGATGTGTGAACTCAAATTCTTCCTTGGGTTGCAAATCAAGCAATCTAAGGAGGGTACCTTTGTCTCACAAACAAAGTACACCAAGGATCTCTTCAAGAAGTTCAACATGCAAGAAAGCAAAGGTATGAGTACCCCCATGCCTACTAGTGGACATAACGACTTGACTAAAGATGGAGAACCCGTTGATCAAAGGGTTTACCGTTCTATGATTGGTTCTCTACTATATCTTTGTGCTTCTCGTCCTGACATAATGTTGAGTGTTTGCATGTGTGCGCGATACCAAGCAGCCCCTAAAGAATGTCATCTTAAAGCTGTTAAAAGGATAGTGAGATACTTGATACACACACCAAACTTTGGCATTTGGTATCCTAAGAGGGCCTCTTTCGATCTTGTTGGCTATTCCGACTCGGACTATGCCGGTGACAAGGTTGATAGAAAGTCAACTTCGGGTACATGTCAATTCCTTGGTCGATCCCTTGTATCTTGGTCCTCCAAGAAACAAAATTCGGTATCTTTATCCACTGCCGAAGCAGAATATATTGCTGCTGGTTCGTGTTGTGCTCAATTGCTATGGATGACACAAACGCTTAAGGATTATGGGATACATGTGAAACGTGTTCCCTTGCTTTGTGACAATGAGAGTGCAATTAAAATTGGACACAATCCAGTGCAACATTCTCGAACAAAGCATATTGAAGTTCGTCACCATTTTATTCGTGATCATATTGCCAAGGGTGACATTAATCTTAAGCATGTTCGCACTGACAAACAACTTGCTGATATCTTTACAAAACCTCTTGATGAGAAAGTGTTTTGTCGCTTAAGGAGTGAGTTGAACATCATTGATGCTTCAAACTTGGAGTGATAACTCCTTTGATGCATGCAAGGCATGAGCCTCTTGACTAATCCTTGATATTTCTCTTATGATGATGATCATATGTCTTGGACACATTTGCCTCCTTGTATTGCATCTAACTCCTTGCAGGTACTTGGATGATCTACATTCCACAAGATTACCACACACTCAGATCTTGAGTAATCTTGTCATTTGACCAAGTATCTAGCCCTTTGGGATGTTGAGTTCAAGGAACAAAATTCCACATATCCTTTTTGACACCTTATACATCTAGTATTTCACTCTTGTCATCTTGGATATTCTTGAGTATTTCCTTGCTTGCCTAACCCATGTAGGAAGATGAACTACACAAGTAGAAATGGCGCTTCAACTTCACATTCAATGAGCACCTACATCAAGCTTACCTACATGAACAAAGCATCAACAAGCCCAAGGTATGTTCTTCACATCTTTGAGGAGCTTTGCTCAAAGTCATGAGTACAAGCAGCTTCATAAGATGTGATCACATCAAATGCTTAATCGAAAAATGGCAACCCCATTTTGAGCTTAAACGATGAGTATGACCTAAGATCAAATGTCCTCATTTGACTCCTAAGTCAATATACTCAAACATAGGTGACTTTGTCGCCGACCTTTATCTAGATGAAGTACATATGCTTTTGGAGTCTTTCTGTTTTCTCTTATGTTCTCTCATTGAGTTTTCTTTAATCAAAAAAAAAACTTCATCTAGGAATCTTTTTATTTCTTTTCTTATGTTTCTTTGTGAATATCCTTCTGGAAATCCTTTTATGGCTCTGATCAATTCCTTGAAAATCTTTTACAAATTCATTGCAAATCCTTTTGAAACATCCCTCGCAGAGTGAGCTGGATTATTTCTGTGTTTCCTTGGAATTATCTTCCAGGACATCAACTTCTGCAGCTCTACTCAGACTTAAATCTTAAAGAGGGAGAGGACTCAAATTTGGACACAAATTGTTTCTCTATGAATGTTCTTATTTGCCCTGCTGTGATTCTTCAGGATCCCACTTCTTTCTTTCTTTCTTTCTTTCTTTCTTTCCATCTTTCCTGTCCTACCTAGTTTGCTATCCTTTTCGGCACTTGATGTCAAAGGGGGAGAGAACTTAGGGGAAGTAGGGGGAGTAGGGGAGAAGAGAAGACTTAAGGGAAGAAGAAAAGCAATCTTATCTTAAGGGGGAGAGAATCACATCAAAGCTTTGTCGTGTTTTACATTGGACATTACATTTGGTATCTTTCTTTTGATTTTGCTTTTTACATCACACCCCTTGTTCTCACAATTGGCATCTTATGAAATCTTTTAGTTTAGGGGGAGAAGACTTAGAGGAATCTTCACAATTGATATCCTATGAAAAGAAAAATCTCTCAGAGTTCATTGAAAATCTTTTAGCTTCGGAGACATGTTTGCTGATTCAAGCCTGTGCTCAATATGAGACACTCTTTATACATGTCCTCCCTGGCTTGGTACTCTTGATGTTCTTGCAATTGGTTGAAGGAATACTCTTGTGTTATCTAACCTTGTTTTCTCAAGTTTATCCCTTCAGGTACAATGCCAAGGAACCTCAAGGTAAGTATATGCATCTTGCAGAATGTGCATGATGGTGACTTGCCTGTAAATACTTGTTTGCAAGAAATCACCATGCACATATGCATTATCACTCACTTCCTTTTCTTCTGCTCTGATGCATATAGCCAAGCTGCATGTAGCACATCTTGCTTATCTCTCTTGTGTGCTTGTGGTAGTCCAAAACCATAATCTATGAAAATCTTGCACACTTGTAGGGGGAGCCTGTGTACTACATGCTTGTCAAAGCTTTCATGATAATTCTGTCTTTCTTTCAATAAGCTTTGATGTCTTGTTTAGTATAATTTCAGTGTGTTGCCATCAATTACCAAAAAGGGGGAGATTGAAAGCACATTTGCTCCCTGGGTGGTTTTGGTAATTAATGACAACATACTTTGTGGTTGGACTAATGCTTTTATCAAGTATGTTTCAGGAAGTTCAATCACATTGGAATGGCAAGATGACTGAAGAAGTGGACCCCTCAAATGCTAAGGCAAGCATTGGCAAAAGCTCAAGACTCCATTTTTGGTTTAGTGATCAAAGATCACATTGAGTCCATAGGAAAAGCCAATACTATTAAAAGGGGATGAGGTTGTGTTGATGATCTGGTTGCTCAAAGTGCTTAGTGATTTAGCTCCTTCAACTATCAGCACCTTTCACTTCTATACACACTCATAAGTAATCTCGGACAAACCGATTCTTCCAACTCAGTCCCACCGAGATGAACCACTACTGCCATATTCCAAACCCTAGAAAAATCGGTCTTACCGAGTTTGAGATCGGTCTCACCGAAACTGAACTGCCAACCTTCTGTAACCATTTCACATCATTTCGGAATATCCGAGTTTGCATTTTCGGTCTTACCGAAATGGCCAGGTTCTGTCTTGGGTCAAATCGGTCTCACCGATATTGCATATTCGGTCTAACCGATTCTGGCATGTTCCTGCTCTTTCTCAAATCGGTCCAACCGAGTTTTCTTTCTCGGTCTCACCGAAATCTCCAACGTTCATATCAGATACACTTTCGGTCCCACCGAGATGGTATTTTCGGTCCCACCGAAAATCCCAACGTTCACTATATTTGAACTTTCGGTCTGACCGAGTTTTAACTTCGGTCTCACCGAGATTGGTCAAATGTGTGTGTAACGGTTGGATTTTGTGTGGAGGCTATATATACCCCTCCACCCCCTCTTCATTCGTGAGGAGAGCCATCAGAAAGTACCACCACTTCTACCATACACTTTCTGAGAAGTGAACCACCTACCCTTGTGTTGAGATCAAGCCATTCCATTCCTACCATATGAAACTTGATTTCTAGCCTTCCCAAGTTGCCTTCCACTCAATCCTTTCTTCCACCACAGCCATATCAGTGAGGAGAGTTGAGTGTTGGGGAGATTATCATCTGAAGCACAAGAGCAAGGAGTTCATCATCATCAACACCGTCTATTACCTTTTGGGGGGTGGTGCCTCCTAGATTGGTTAGGTGTCGCTTGGGAGCCTCCGTCTTTGAGATGTGGAGTTGAACCAAGAAGTTTGTAAGGGCAAGGAGATTGCCTACTTCGTGAAGATCTACCCCGAGTAAGGCTAGTCCTCCGTGGGCGTAGGCCGTGATGGAATAGACAAGGTTGCTTCTTCGTGGACCCTTCGTGGGTGGAGCCCTCCGTGGACTCGCGCAGCCGTTACCCTCCGTGGGTTGAAGTCTCCATCAACGTGGATGTACGATAGCACCACCTATCGGAACCACGACAAAAATCTCCGTGTCACCAAACTGCGTTTGATCTTCTCCACCTCTCTTTTACATGTGCAATTTACTTTCCGCTGCATAAACTCTAGAATTGCATGTGTAGGGTGTTACTTGAACTGATCTTGTTTGTGAAACTGCCAAAAACATTGCATGACCTAAAGGCAGATTTTTTATATTGTCAAGTAGTCTAATCACCCCCCCTCTAGACCTACTTCGATCCTACACCTTGCCCCCCAAGGACTCTGGGGTGCGGCTCCCTAGGGGGGGCCAGCCCCCATGCGCAGGTGGAGAGGGCCCAAGGGGGGGGGCGCACAGCCCCATGAGGGCTGTTGCGTCTCCCACTTATGGCCCATAGGGCCCGTAACAATTACCGTGCCCCCCCCCGAAACACCTTTCGGCACTCCGATTTCTTCCCGATGATCCCCGGAACAATTCCGGACTCCGTTCACTCTCATCCCATATATCAATCTTCGTCCCCGGACCATTCCGGAGACCCTCGTCACGTCCGGGATCTCATCCGAGACTCCGAACAACCTTCGGTTACCATGCACCGTTCTCACTAACAACCCTAGCGTCACCGAACCTTAAGTGTGTAGACCCTGCGGGTTCGGAAACTATGCAGACATGACCGAGACACTCCCAGGTCAATAACCAATAGCGGGATCTGGATACCCATATTGGTTCCCACACGTTCCTCGATGATCTCATCGGATGAACCACGATGTCAAGGATTCAGGCAATCCCGTATACAGTTCCCTTTGTCTCGTCGGTATGTTACTTGCCCGAGATTCGATCGTCGGTATCTCTATACCTAGTTCAATCTCATTACCGGCAAGTCTCTTTACTCGTTCCGTAATACATAATCCCGTGACTAACTACTTAGTCACTTTGAGCTCATTGAGATGACGTATTACCGAGTGGGCCCGGAGATACCTCTCCGTCACACGGAGTGACAAATCCCAGTCTCGATCCATGTCAACTCAACAGACACCTTCGGAGATACCTGTAGAGTACCTTTATAGTCACCCAGTTACGTTGCGATGTTTGGCACACACAAGGCACTCCTACGGTGTCAGTGAGTTACATGATCTCATGGTCATAGGAACTTATACTTGACATGCAGAAAACTATAGCGATAACTGATACGATCAAAAGCTATGTTTAACGTTTGGGTCTCGTCCATCACATCATTCTCCTAATGATGTGATCCCGTTATCAAATGACCACTCATGTCTATGACCTGGAAACCGCGGTCATCTTTGATCAACGAGCTAGTCCTAAAGAGGCTTACTAGGGACACAAAGTTTGTCTATTTATCCACACATGTATTTAAGTTTCCAATCAATACAATTATAGCATGGATAATAAACGATTATCATGAACAAGGAAATATAATAATAACTCTTTTATTATTGCCTCTAGGGCATATTTCCAACAATATGAACGAAACGGTGGAAAGTTGCATGGAAATATATCTCGGAATGGCTATGGAAATGCCATGATAGGTAGGTATGGTGGCTGTTTTGAGGAAGATATATGGTGGCTGTTTTGAGGAAGGATATATAGTGGGTGTATGATATCGGCGAAAGTTGTGTGGTACAAGAGAGGCTAGCAATGGTGGAAAGGTGAGAGTGTGAAAGTGCAACTAATCCCCGGGTGGTTTTGGTAATTAATAACAACATATATATCATTGAACTAATATTATCTTGAGAATCATTTCAGAGAAGTTCGATGATATGGGTATGGAAATGTCTGAAGAAGTGGACCCCTCAAAATGCTAAGACAAGCATTGGCAAAAGCTCAAGACTCCATTTTTGGTTTAGTGATCAAAGATCACATTGAGTCCATAGGAAAAGCCAATACTATTAAAAGGGGATGAGGTTGTGTTAATGTTCTTGTTGCTCAAGTGCTTGGTGATCTAACTCCCTCAACTATCAGCACTATTCACTACTTAACACACACCCATAAGTAATCTCGGTCAAACCAACTCTGTCTCACCGAGATGAAGTTATCTCTACAAACCCTAACATCTCGGTCACACCGATTTGTCCAAATCAGTCCCACCGAGATGAACCACTTCTGCCAGTTTTCCAAACCCTAGAAAAATCGGTCTAACCGAGTTTGAGATCGGTCTCACCGAAACTGAACTGCCAACCTTCTGTAACCATTTCACATCATATCGGAATATCCGAGTTTGCATTATCGGTCTCACCGAAATGGGCAAGGTTCTGCCTTGACTCAAATCGGTCGCACCGATAATTCATTTTCGGTCAAACCGATTCTGGCATGTTCCTACTCTTTCTCAAATCGGTCCAACCGAGTTTTCTTTCTCGGTCTCACCGAAATCTCCAACGTTCATATCAGATACACTTTCGGTCCCACCGAGATGGTATTTTCGGTCCCACCGAAAATCCCAACGTTCACTATATTTGAACTTTCGGTCTGACCGAGTTTTAACTTCGGTCTCACCGAGATTGGTCAAATGTGTGTGTAACGGTTGGATTTTGTGTGGAGGCTATATATACCCCTCCACCCCCTCTTCATTCGTGAGGAGAGCCATCAGAAAGTACCACCACTTCTACCATACACTTTCTGAGAAGTGAACCACCTACCCTTGTGTTGAGATCAAGCCATTCCATTCCTACCATATGAAACTTGATTTCTAGCCTTCCCAAGTTGCCTTCCACTCAATCCTTTCTTCCACCACAGCCATATCAGTGAGGAGAGTTGAGTGTTGGGGAGATTATCATCTGAAGCACAAGAGCAAGGAGTTCATCATCATCAACACCGTCTATTACCTTTTGGGGGGTGGTGCCTCCTAGATTGGTTAGGTGTCGCTTGGGAGCCTCCGTCTTTGAGATGTGGAGTTGAACCAAGAAGTTCGTAAGGGCAAGGAGATCGCCTACTTCGTGAAGATCTACCCCGAGTAAGGCTAGTCCTCCGTGGGCGTAGGCCGTGATGGAATAGACAAGGTTGCTTCTTCGTGGACCCTTCGTGGGTGGAGCCCTCCGTGGACTCGCGCAGCCGTTACCCTCCGTGGGTTGAAGTCTCCATCAACGTGGATGTACGATAGCACCACCTATCGGAACCACGACAAAAATCTCCGTGTCACCAAACTGCGTTTGATCTTCTCCACCTCTCGTTACTATATATGCAATTTACTTTCCGCTGCCCATACTCTAGAATTGCATGTGTAGTGTGTTACTTGACATAATCTTAATTGTGAAACTGCCAAAAACTTTGCTTAATCAAAAGGCAGATTTTTATATTGTCAAGTAGTCTATTCACCCCCCCTCTAGACCTACTTCTTCGATCCTACACCGTGCCCGCGGTTATGTGGCAGATTGGAATTTGTTAATGTCCGGTTGTAGAAAACTTGACAGAGGATCCGAAGTAAAACACACCACGGTGTGAGTAACCGTGACTGTCTCTTTTCACTTTGAGAAGAGAACACGGTGGGGTTATGTTTGACCGTATGTAGTCAGGATCTTTAGCGATCACCTTTTGCGACCGTTTGCGTAGATGCTCATCTTATTCTGGTACTCGTAAGTTAGCCACCATATTATGCTTAGCCGCTGCTGCAGCCTCACCACTTTACCTCTTCCTACCCTCAAAGCTTTGCTAGTCTTGTTACCCATGGTTATGGGATTGCTGAGTCCTCGTGGCTCACAGATACTACAACACCAGATGCAGGTTCAGCCGAGTTTGATGCAGGAGCTGGTTCAACTACTTCACTGGGAGCTCGATGAAGAGTTTGGCCGTATGCTTGTGACGTTTCGACGATCAGTAGTGGTTTCTACTAGGATTCGATCCTGACCTGTGGCTTTATGTTGTTTTGGTATCTTTCTTTTGATCTTCGCCCGTAGTCGGGTTGTGATGTTTTGAATGATGTCTTGCTTATGTAATGTATTGTGTGAAGTGGCGAGTGTAAGCCAACTATCTTCTTTTGCAATTTAATCCCTCTTTTACATGAGTCGTGCAAAGATACCAAACTTGAGATCATTCTAGGATGGGCTTATACCTTTAAGTCGTGCCTCGACACGTAGGAGGTATATTCCCATCCTGGGCATTACAAGTTGGTATCAGAGCCTTCTCCGACCTAGAAGCCCCCACTGATTGATCGAATCATTGACGGTTGAGTCTAGGCACACACTTGAAAATGTTTTGAGTCCTATATATATCGGAGAGTAGGATTTCTTTTGCTCCTCATCTCTTTTCACTGTGGTGAGGACTCCTGACGATTACTCTTGCCTCTTCTACTTTCAAAAATTACACCAAATTTTTTTAGGATCTCGCGAGTATTGGTTGGATTGTTTCGATGTCTTTGTGACGAGAACATTGTTCTCGATGCCTCCTGTCATTAGGGGTTGTGACAGTGTCCCGGGGAGTTGAGCTCCGAGGTGTTGTCGTCACAAATCCATCGCGGCAGTACTAGAATACTTAAGACGGCCGACATCGAAAACTCTCCTATGCGGTTAGTGGCAAGATAACCCCGACATCACCCAGTACTGGGGAGGTAGTTCGGGAGTATTGCCATAGCTTGTATAGTGGATGCGTTTCAAAGGTCCGAGGTAAACGGTTTCCGAGAACAACTGGTTATGTGTTGAAGGATGGATACAGCTGGATGTAGGTTTATAGTTGAGTGCGCGGTGCTTCCCCTGTATCCCCAACACCTGATTGCATAACTGGAAACTTTCGGAAATTAATAGGTGGGTTCATCCAGTAGTTCTAGGCATTCTTCCAACGGATGCTCGATATGAAGTTCGGGGTTCTACATTGAGTGAAGTGGTTTTATGGACTTGTTCTGATCGGGAGTTGCATCTTAAAGGGTCCTTGGCTATGCTGATCCGGGGATTGCAAAACCCTTTTGTAACACGTTCCATGAGCTTTCAGCACGAATATGTCGAACGAAACTTCTATCTTGTATTTGTTCTATCTGTTCCTTGTTCCTTTTTTTATTTACTTTTTGTTCTCCAAGTGGCTTCTCGACAAGTTGATGTACCTGCGGAATTCATTCGTTCAATTCTCTGTTCGGATGATATTGTGAAGATCACATTTCATATCTATCCTTTGTTTTGTTTTGATTCTGGTATTCGAGTTGCTTCGATGTCAAATGTTGATTCCATACCTTCCTAATCGGTGTTCTCATATTTCTATGGGAGTGCTAGTCCTTCTTGATCATCAAGATTTTCATGTTAATCCTTTTTCAACCGGTGTGCCTTCTCTTCAAGTTATTCCATACGGACGCGTTGAGAAATCTAACGATTTGTCTGTTTCATTCGTGCCAAGTTGTCTTTGTTTTTCCCACCTTCCCACCCTTCTTCTTCTTGGAGCCAGAAATTCTCAAATGAAGTATCCATTTTATTCATGTGATATTTCTGCATTCTTTTCCTTCAATGTTCTTATCCGGTGAATTATCGTGAAGATGCTCAAGAGCTTCAAGTTTTTCATTCTTTGTTCTCGTTTATTCTGCCGGTGGATGTAATTCAAGATTTCGGTGTTGATCTTATCCTTTTCCTCTTTTCACGATGCTTTCTTATTCCGGTGCACCAATTAATCATTCTCCTCTTGTTATTCATATCTAGAGTGCCGAAGATTCATAATTCCATTCTTAATCCGTTCAAGCTATTTTGAGAATTGTTATCTTATTCAAGCCATTTAATTCAACCCGTGCAATATCTCTTAAGCAATCTTTTTCAACGGTGATTTCTTTTGAGTGGGCCCTAACCCACAGGTCTTTTCCCAGGATCTTACCTGACTCTTCTAATTATTTTCTGGAGTTATACTCAAATTCTTTCAAGTGTGACATAAAAATGATTTCCATCCGTCACAGTCCTTCTCCAGGACCACTTTCAAATTCTTGTTCATCATTGGTTCAACCTTTTTAATTCTTCATTCCGGAGTGCTCAACAATTCTTATGGCATTTCTCGTCTGCATTCTCAACATTTGAAGACCAGAGAAGTGTTTCTCTTAAATCTTGGCCCGTTCTCTTGAAGATTCGTGTTTCTAGCTTCATGCCATCCTCATTATTGTTCCGATTGTGAGGAATTCTTTTCATACCCATACGAAGCTTTTCATGAATTCTTTTCTTTGTGATCCTCCAAAGGCCATCATTTTAGAAGATTCTTCGTTCTCAGTTTTCAACTTCGTCCTCCAAATATTCTTCATTGATGTCTCTTCGTTCGTCTCCATATTTTTACGGTGGTTCTTTCAAGTTTACTCTTCCGTTGTTATAATTTTAATTCACTTGTTCTTTTCATAATCCTACCGGTGCTTTGTAGAATACTTATCCAAGCTTGTGCTAGATCCCTCTTTAATTCTTTGCAACGAGAATAAGTAGTATGCCAAATCCTTTGGTTGTCATCAATTTAAATTGGTGAAGGAGATGCATGACACAATTCTTATTCTTATTCCTTCAAGGTGATTTAATCTCTTTTTCCGGAGCTTGTTCATCATATCATATTCTCGGTTCTAAGTTCTTCATCTTGTTTTCCGGAGCTCCATGTTGTTTCAATTATATCATTTTCAAGCTCCATCTAATTCATCGCAGGTCTTCAATCTTATTCTTTCATCTTTCACTTCTCATCCTTTTGTTACCAGAGTTTTCATGGTGGTTCATCATCATTTAATTCATCCTCGAAGTTTTCATCAAGATTCTTGTTGGAGCTCAAGCATTCTTCATCATGCTTTCTAATTACAATCCGTTTTACCTTATCTTTTCAGATGGTGTTATGTCAGTTTGACAATTTTCATTCATGTTTCATGATTCACAAGTTGTCAAGAATGAGATATTTAACCCATCATTTTTCTTTGTTCAGGAGATCTTTCAACCATTCAAATTATTCATTGGAGTTATATTGGGTTATAATTCACCTAAAAGTTTTCCCTAAGGATTGTTGCTATTGTGGTTTTTATAAATGACCCAAGTTCTTCATTTATCATTCCGGTGAAATAAGTTTTTCGTCTCCTTGTTGATCTCAATCCAATCAAATGTTCTCCTCAGTGGCAGGTTATCACCTCTTAATTTTTAGATGTTTTCCATAAGCCCACATCGAGCTTATTCGTTTCGTTGTTGATTTTTCAATCAACTCCGTTCAGCCCTTCTTCGTAAGGATGTTTTTCATATTCATTCATGGGAGAAGTTGTCATTTTTCTTCTCCATTCATTTCTTTCATTGATCTATATTCTATTCTTTCATTCCGGAGGCTTTGTGATGTTGCTCTCTTTAACCATCATCTTGTTTTTATCGAGATCATGTTCTTTCCTTGTTTATCTACTTATCCGAAGTGTTGTATTCTTCAATTCAAGTTCCGTCTTTTATCTAGCTTATCCTCTCTTTTCAACCGGAGTGCTGTCTGAATCTTTCTTACCCCTTGTGCCATTCTCTTAATTGTTTCGGAGGCAATATGTTGCTGTTTTCATCAAGTATCATCCCAACTTGCCAAGTTCTTGTTCAATTCCTTCCATTTTCAGACGGAGTGCTGTCCAAATTCTGTCATTCTTATTCCTTGGCTATACCATTGTGGTTTCATATTCTTTTGGTCCGTAAGCTCTTGTTTAATGTCTTTCAACCTACAAGGTTCTCATAATGTTCCTTGTTCCTCCTGCTTACCGGAGTGCTCTTAACTTCGTTCATCTCCGTGGTATTCTTCTTTCAACTTGTTCAACCTCTCAGGTTCGTGGTTTCACTCGTCTGTCAAAGAAGCAACTTCGTTTTACCTCTTCCTCTTCTGTTTTTTTACCCGGTGCTATCTCTAGGATCTCGGGTCGAGATCCTCTGTTAGTGTGGGAGAGTTGTGACGCCCGAAGACCGACGTCCCAGAAGATTCCAGAAGATTCCAGATGTTCCGGGTTGCCCGTGTGTTTCATTTGTGATTGTGTTATTTATTTTCGCATTGCATCATGTCATCATGCCATCATGTCATTTTAATTTTTGCAACCAAATAAATGGTGTGGACCTTCGGTCCATTTAAATCGAGGGAAGGTGACTTCTCTTTATAACATATCCTCCAAATATTATGGAGCTATTATAAATAAATATTCCATTGTTGGAATTACCCCAACACACTTGCATTTATTCCCCATGCCTCTTTATTCAAGTTTCACCTTTAAAACCTTCCATGTATTTCTTTTTCTCGTTTATCGAGGTTCCTCCAAAAACCCTCCAGCCATTTTATTTAAATTCCTGACATTTTTGTGAGTCCAGGGATTTTTACCCTATGCCTTAATCCTATTCAGATCACCTCCTTCCTTTTCTTTCTCCTTGCTGTTTTCTGTTTTTTTTTAAAACAGCAGCAGTTTTAAAAGAGAGCAGTTTTTCCTCTAGGCCATTCCAGCCCGGGCCTCCCAGCGCCCTCACCTCTCCTAAACCTCCAGGCCCAAGGCCCATTCTTTCCTCTAGGCCTAATTAACCTCCACCTCCTGGCCCATTTTCCCCTCCAGGCCCGCACTCCTCTAACCCTACCGACCCCTCACCCCTCGATCCCTCGCTCCTCTTTCCCCTACAGCGCCGCCGCCAGCACTCCTCGTCCGATCCCATCGATACCCCGACCGCACCCCTGTTTTCCCTCTCCCCTCGAGCGCCTGAACCCTTTCTCCCTCCAGTCTCCAGTGCGCCGCTCCCCATCGATCTCCCCGCAGACCCCTTCGCGCCAGCCGCCGCCGGCTCGAGTGCGTCGAGCCCCTCGAGCATCCTGCGCGCCAGGAGGGCAGCAGCGCCAGCACCTCCGTCCCCAGCGCTTGGCCGCGTCCCGTCCTCCCTCGGCCAGGCAGCCGGCCGCCCTTGTCGCCTCTTCTCCAGGAGCGCGCCCCAGGCATCCGGTCGTGGCCCCTCCTCGCCAGCGTCGTTCCCTCCGCTCGCCAGGAGCCCAGCACCGCGCCTCCCTGGCCTCCTATTGGCGCGACCTCCCTCCCTCCTCCGATGCAGCCAGGCTCCCGCGCCCCTCCGCGACCCAAGGCCGCGTCTGCTTCGCCTCCATCGCGCCCGGGCAGAGGCCCCATCCTCAAGCCGTCCTCCGCGCCGTGGCTCCCTCCCCGTTCGCCCCGAACAGCTCCACCTCTACGCTGGAGCCCCCTTCTCGGCGCCCTTCCTCCAGCGCCCGAGGCCGCAGCACCAGGATCCGCCGGCCGCCCCGCGTCTGCTTCGCCAAGACCACGTCCACGAGCAGCTTCCCCGCGACGGCCCCGTCCTTTCCAGCTCGTCGCCGACCCGCAGCTTTTCCCTTTGTTTTGTTTGTTTTGTTGCTGTTTTTGTTATCTCAAGTAACCTTGTAACAGCAAGCTTATCTAATTTTGGACCCGTACATCTACGGATCGAGACCGCCGAGTACCCCTACCGTCGCCCCGTGTACCTCTACGGAATGTGTATGACTCCGAGACGAGAACGACTACACGTGACGACGAACGCCAAGTACCTCTCCGAACGGGATGTGAACGACTACACGTGTACCTCTACGGATCAACTACATCCTCTTCGGGAAACGTGAACCACTACTTCCTCTACGACTCGCGAGAACGACTCCTTCCTCTACGATCTCGAACCGTCCCGAAACGAGTGTTTCGAAGGTATAACCCCGAGACGTGACCCGTGTGATGCTTGCTTGTGTTGTATGAAATGTCTCCCTTGTGTGCTCCGTGCCCGTTGTGCCCTTTCATCTTTTGTCATGTTCCTCGGTTGCCTCATCGCCAACTCATGGGAACCCGGTGACGGGATCACCCCACCTTTCGTCTTGCTTGACTCGCTCACGCCATCTTTCCTTTTGCACCGGTCTCTCGATGAGTTACCGGAACCGATATGTTGTGTTGCATCATTTTCGGTTCGTTGCCGTGGCACCCTTTCGTTCCACCACGGTGACAAATGGTTCTTATCTTCTTCTTGGTAACCTTTTAATAAAAACTTGCATAAACTTGATCATGTCATCCGCATCATGTTAACAACATTAAATGTGTGAATTGTTGTTTGCTTATAATTACTAAACATGCATATGGGGATTTTCCGGATATGTTGTTGTTTTCCGGCCTCATTTAAAAATGTCTAAATAGTGTAGTTTTATTATGTTTCACCTCTTGCCATGTTAAAAACATTTAATCTTGTCTTGTTAATAATCGAGAGTCAATTAAATAATAAAATGTGGTGTTTCGGCAATATGCAACTCGTTGCATATTGAGCTCCACTTAACTTGTAGTGTTGTTTGTGCACTTTGCCATGCCATGCATATTTAAACCGGACATGCATCATACTTGTTTGTGCATCGTATGCCATGTTTATGATTTGTGTGTTTACCGTGTTGTTTGCTTCTTTCCGGTTGCTTCTCTTGTTAGCTTCGGATTCGTTCCGGAGTTGTGAGGATTTGCTCGACTGTTGCTCCGTCTACTTCATGGATCCGTTCTCTCCCTTGTGGAATCCCAGGCAAGATGATCATACCCTCGGATACCTTTACTACCATTGCCATGCTTAGTTGTCTCGATGCTATCGTTACATGTCGCGCTACCCATTTTTATGTCAGCCCTCTCCTTGTTGCCATGAAACCTCTAACCTTGACACCTTCCTAGCAAAACCACTGTTTGGCTATGTTACCCGCTTGCTCAGCCCCGCTTGCTCAGCCCCTCTTATAGCGTTGTTAGTTGCAGGTGAAGATGAAGTTTGTTCCAGGAGGGAACTTGTTATTGTTATATCACAATATCTATTATTAAATAATAACACACCTATATACTGCGCATGGGTGGAAGGCTTGGCCTTTTGCTCGGTGTTTTGTTCCACTCATGCCACCTTAGGCGCCGATAAACCGGCATTATGTTCCTTGATTTTTGCGTTCCTTACACGATGGGTGAAATGGGGACCCCTTGACAGTTCGACTTTGAATAAAACTCCTCCAGCAAGGCCCAATATTGGTTTTAATTTGCTCATAATAACAACTTAATTAATTAATTAAATTGCATAGGGAGTTAGCGCTACCCGAGGATTCTTAATTCTACATAGCAGGGGGGGGCAGTGCTGATGGTGTTGGTCCCAAATAGAGTCGTGTGTGGTGCCACCCAATCACCTGGGGTCTTCGGTTGTTGTACGCTGTGCTCATCCGGTCGTGGCCTGAGACGAGATACGCGCGGCTACTATCAGGGTGTCGGCACGCCGGGAGGTCTTGCTGGACTTGTTTTACCATTGTCGAAATGACTTGTGCTACCGGGAAGCCGAGCCTGATCGGATTTTCCCTAAGATAAGGGGTGATGATATTATATTTATCACTTCAGCTAATCGTGAGAGCTTGTGATGGGCTAAGTTGGAACACCCCTGCAGGGTTATGATCTTTCGAAAGCCGTGCCCGCGGGTATGTGGCAGATTGGAATTTGTTAATGTCCGGTTGTAGAAAACTTGACAGAGGATCCGAAGTAAAACACACCACGGTGTGAGTAACCGTGACTGTCTCTTTTCACTTTGAGAAGAGAACACGGTGGGGTTATGTTTGACTGTATGTAGTCAGGATCTTTAGCGATCACCTTTTGCGACCGTTTGCGTAGCTGCTCATCTTATTCTGGTACTCGTAAGTTAGCCACCATATTATGCTTAGCCGCTGCTGTAGCCTCACCACTTTACCTCTTCCTACCCTCAAAGCTTTGCTAGTCTTGTTACCCATGGTTATGGGATTGCTGAGTCCTCGTGGCTCACAGATACTACAACACCAGATGCAGGTTCAGCCGAGTTTGATGCAGGAGCTGGTTCAACTACTTCACTGGGAGCTCGATGAAGAGTTTGGCCGTATGCTTGTGACGTTTCGACGATCAGTAGTGGTTTCTACTAGGATTCGATCCTGACCTGTGGCTTTATTTTGTTTTGGTATCTTTCTTTTGATCTTCGCCCGTAGTCGGGTTGTGATGTTTTGAATGATGTCTTGCTTATGTAATGTATTGTGTGAAGTGGCGAGTGTAAGCCAACTATCTTCTTTTGCAATTTAATCCCTCTTTTACATCAGTCGTGCAAAGATACCAAACTTGAGATCATTCTAGGATGGGCTTATACCTTTAAGTCGTGCCTCGACACGTAGGAGGTATAGTCCCATCCTGGGCATTACAAAATCACTCATGAAATATTTTTCTAATCCATGTCCAATAGACCGCTGTCACCTTGGTCTCGGGGATTATACTAGATAAAGACAAGTGAGTACATCAATCCAATACATAGAGGAAGGGGAAATATCATGGGATCAACCTAGATTAACATAGCCTATGATCACAACGAAGATCACATCATGGGAGAGAGAATTGACCACATAGCTACTGGTAGAAACCTCAGCCCCGAGGAGGAACTACTCCCGCATCATGGAGGGAGGAAGCAACGTCGATGGAGATGAATCCGGGGGCACTTCCCCGTCCCGGCAGGGTGGCGACACAGGAATTCTGGTCCCCCAAAGCTTGATGGCGATGGCGGCGGAGATCGGAATTGCGTCTGGAGAAAAGGGGTCTGGAATCAGGGTTTCCTCGACGGGTGTTAAATATATGCCAAAGGGGGTCGCCAGGGGAGCTAAGGGGGGCCCAGGCGCCCCCCCGGCGCGGCCTGGAGGGGGGCCGCGTGGCCAGGGCGCCTGGAGCCCTGGTGGCCCCCCTCCGACCCTACTTTGGCCACAAGGAAGCTTCCGGAACGCTGATTTTTTATATAATTTTTCCGGAATTTTTCTGGCAGTTTACGTAATGGGAAAACCTGAAATACAAAAACAGCAGAAAACAAAAACTAGCACTGGGGTGCACTGAGTTAATAGATTAGTCCAAATATGATCAAAAGTGTATGGAAGTGTATAAATATTATAGCAATATCACACAAAAGAGGCATGGAGCAAGCAGAAATTATAGATACGTTTTGGACGTATCAACATCCCCAAGCTTAATTCCTGCTCGTCCTCGAGTAGGTAAATGATAACAAGCATAATTTCTGTGGTGACATGCTATTAACCATATAAGGACTTTTTACAGTCACATGACAAGTGCTTACTGAGACAATGAGTCTGTAGTAATTAAGTTGCCTCATGAGAAAATCACAAAGAACTGAAAGTTTTACAATATGATACTGAAATACTCAAAAGATTTGTAATGAGCATGGTGTGCAAATATGATAAAGTGGTATCTCGCTTGCCCCCTTTAGTGAAGCAAAACATAAATGCAGGGGCACCTCCAAGGTTTAAGTGATGACTAGATACAATGATTTCAGAATAAACGATATCATAATCATGCAAAAGACAATGCTACTTTGGGACAATGCACATTACACTCAGAATGACAATCATGCTCTTAATAGTTGGTGCTTTAAAAGAAGGTGGAGACTCTCGAACCGTGGCTTTTGTTGGCAAGGTTGAAAACCCGTGGTCGGAAACAAAAACAAAACATGTACCAAAGCTCTTGGTTTTAAAAACAGAGGTAATAATTTTTTTTTGGAATATGCATATTTCGTCAACGAATGCTAGCAGATAACTCAATTACTTCTCGAGCTGGACAAGTTTCGAGGAACGGCTCCCGAATTAGGACGATCACATCCTCTTAATCTCCTTTGTTTATCACTGCCAAAGTTTTCTGATTTCTCATGAACAAAGCGTGAAGGAGGGTTTGTTTGTTGTATAATTTTTAATGAGTCGGGCACACTCTATGCCAGTTCCTTCTCGTATTATGGGTTTGCACATTAGACATGCAATCCCGGGGTGAAGCTTGTCCAACTTAAAAAGATCATGAATTAACTACTACTTCCTCATGAGCTAAAACCGAGGCACAAAAGAGAAATGCTTTTTTTTTGAATAGTTTCGAGATGGTACATGAAAGTCTTCGTTAGGAATGGCAGGTAAATACCATGTATAGGAAGGTATGGTGGACTCATATGGCATAACTGGTTTAAAAGAATTTGGATGCACAAGCAGTCAGTCCGCTTAGTACGGATGGAGGTTAGCAAAAGACTGGGAGCGACCAACTAAAAGAGCAATGACGGTCATAATCATGCAGAGCGACAAAGCAACATTGAATCATGCATGGAAGTTATATCGCTACTCACAAATTAAAGATCATCAAGGCTTGATAGACTTTCTTTACAGTCTTAAATATGCGTGAGCATACGCCAAGTCAATCAAAAATAAATTCTTGAAGGAAGATATCACTAAACCATACCACATCATAGGCAAACAAATCATGTTGGTACCTCAATAACACACTGTGAACCCCCCACCTATTTGAGACTAACCATAAGAAAACATGAACTACTAAGCATCATTATGCACATAGCATTTTATCATAGACATATCGACCAGTGCAACAGAAGCCAACTCTCTTAATAAGATAAGCATGAGAACTAAAGAGAGTTCCAGCGACCAACTAAACAAAAGCTCTTTAAAAAGATAAGCATGAGAACTAAGAGCTAAACATGATAGTAGCTATTGAAAGACAAAGAACACACACAGCAAAGATAGACATGAAAATTCTATGTTATGTTCTAGGTTGAAGTGGAGCGTGTTTCTCTACCACACAAAGAAAGCTGAGTTCCAACTCGTTATGAACAACAAGCAAAGCTAAAGAAAACTAAAAAGGAAACTAAAAGCAAGACGCTCCAAGCATAGAACATAACACATGAAGTGATAAAAATATAGTGGAACGAAAGACGAAGTGATAATGTTGATGGAGAAGGGGATGCACGGGGGGCATCCCCAAGCTTAGACGCTTGAGTCTTCTTGAATATTTCTTGGGGGTGCATGGGGGCATCCCCAAGCTTGAGCGTTTGACACTCCTGAATCTTTTTATCATCTTCCCTCGCACACTTGAAAACTCCCTTCATACATAACTCATCATAATCTGATTAGCGAGGTTAGTACCCATAATAAAATAATTTTTTCCTTGCTGGAAATAAGGATATTCTTGAAGGTCTACTGTTTCTCAAGATTGCCAAAAGGTTTTTGCAAAGAAAAAGCAAGCTCAAGGTTTGCAAAATGAAGGAAAGGCAAAACAGGACAGAATCTGTGAAAAACAGACCGGCAGGTAGTAAATGATTTTTTCGGGGCACTTCTGCAATTCAAATCAAAAAACTCAGAGCAGACGCCCGAAAGCCAATTGTATAGAGCACGCTGTCGAAACAATTCAGACCAAAAAGATGATCTGGTGATTTTATACGAATTTTTCTGTCCAAGGACATAATCTGTTTTCTGGACAGCACGTCACAACTTTTGAACTTTCTTGCAATCATAGGCTACACTTGGCACAAAGCTGAAAAATAAAGATACAATGATGTTGCTACAGTAGTAACAAACATCAAGACCACTAAAACTGAAAGCAAAGATAACAAGGGTTGTCTCCCTAGAGCTCTTTCTTTATAGCCATAAAGATAGGCTTAAGACTTTAATGATGCTCTCGTAGGAATAAGAGTTGAAGAACAAAAGAGAGCATCAAGAAGCATATATAAAACATATTTAAGTCTAACATACTTCCTATGCATGGGAATCTTGTAAGAAAATAAATTATTGAAGCATAAAGCAACTAGCATAGGAAGGCAGAACAAGCATAACTTCAAAATATTCACCATAAAGAGAGGGAACTTGATATTATTGAAATATCTATAAGCATATGTTCCCTTCTCATAATAATTTTCAGTGGGATCACGGATAAACTCAACAATATAAGCATCACATAAAGCATTGTTACCATGATCGACATGCAAAAAGGTACTCTTACTCTCCACATAAGCATAATCTTTCTCATTGATAATAGTGGGAGTAGGACTATGATAAACAACTTGAACACTATAAATTAATTGTGTATTAGGAAGATGGTGTTCAACAAGGGAGTAATTCCCTCCATGATTATGACAAGTTTCATAAGGATAATTTCTCCTTATGTCATAGGTACCGTTATAATCACTATAGATTGGAGTTATAACATCATCATAGTAGAGAAGAGCATTATCATTGCTAGCAACTATATTTGTAAACATGTTGTCTTTATTCTTACTAGCAAAAGAATTATCAATTATCACATCACTAGTGGGTAAAGGATTTCCAATCCTATCATCCCCAAGCTTAGAGCTTTCCATATCATCACTTTCAGAGTTGGTACCAAAAAGATTTCCAAGATCATAAGTAGCATTATCATCATTTTCCCAATCACAATAAGTAACATGCATATCATAATCAAAATCATCTTCAATAGTACCTACGGACGTATCATCAAGATGATAATTAAGGCAATAAACTTCACCTTCTTCTTTAAACTTACAACCGTTAGGATAAAAGTTGATGGGAGGAATATGCTCAGGCCAGGTTGATACCCATTCTTCTTCCTTCTTGCTCCTCTTCCTCCTCCTCTTCTTTTTCTTCTTCTTCACCTTAGGCCTTGTTTGGTACTAGGGTTTTTGAAGGGATTGGTGGGGATAATCCCCACAGGGATTGGGTGAAACCCCAACCTTCACCCAATCCCTTCAAATCCCCATTTATCCCCAATACACTAGGTAGGGGTAGTGTATTGGGTATTGAGAAAAATGCATTAGAGCTTGGTGATTTGTGGGGAAATGTGGGGATAAAACATGTCAAATACACTAGAACCAAATGGTGTTTTGGGATATGTGGGGATTTAGGTGTTTGACCGGGATAATCCCCACCAATTCCCTAAAATACACTAGTACCAAACAAGGCCTTAGGAGGGAGTGGTTGGAGATGAAGCTTCTCCACATATCCTGGTTTATCATTAGAAACAATAGGGGAAACTTGGGAGAAACTCTCCTTTTTATTAGCAGAAATATAAGAGACATTTTTATACTTTGGTAAAGTTCCCTCCTTTCTAATCTTATGTAATCATTTTCATGGCAATTAACAACACAGTAGAGATGGCAATTTCGCAAAGTGTTTTTTATTCCTATGGCATTAACATCCAGCCAAGAAGTCTTTTCTGATAACTCTTCACACATCAAAAATAACATAAGCTCATCATAAAGATCAGAGGTGATCATGTTATCACACAACCGGTTAACAGTTATGTTTTGAAAGTGCATGCATTGAAAATTAAAGTGACCTTCTATACAGCAAAGTTCACAAGTAAAAGGATAAAGGTCACACAATTCTCTAGCAATTTCATTTAAATCTCTGACCCAAGTGATTGGTCTTTCATGCTTATGTTGCTTACAATACTTCTCTTCTTCAATCATAGGCCCCTCACAAGGTCTATCCACTCCACAAAAATTAACATGCTTATATAAAACTTCATTTTTAGGAATTGGATCATGCATGTTGCAATCTGTGACGCCCGAGACCGACGTCCCAGAAGATTCCAGAAGATTCTCGAAGTTCCAGATGTTCCGGGTTGCCCGTGTGTTTCTTTTGAGCTTGTGTTTTTATTTTTTTGCATTGCATCATGTCATCATGCCATCATGTCATATTTTTATTTTGCATCTCAACCTAATAAATTGTGTGGACCTTCGGTCCATTTAAATCGAGGGAAGATGTCTTCTCTTTATAACATATAAAAGCCTCTCAATATTAGGGAGCTATATAATAATATTCCATTCGTTTGGAATTACCTGCAACACACTTGCATAATTCCCCATGTTTATTTCACTTCAAGTTTGACTTCTTTACCTTGCCTATAATTCTTTCCGTTGTTTCGAGGCTCCTCCATTAATCTAAACTCCTTTAAGGCAAACTAATTATTTTAGTTTTGCACTTCCCTTTTGTTGGAACTATTTTTGTGAGGTTGGAATTAAGCCGTAAAGCCTTACAAAAATGTCCATCATTTTATTCTTTTCCTTGCCTCTTTTATTTTTATTTTTTTGGCTCTCTCCTTTTTGTTTTTCTGTCTAAGAGTTAAAAAAAACAGAGAGCAGCAGCGCCCTCTTGGGCCTCTCTCTAGCCTTCCCTGGTCGTCTTCTCCTCACTTCTCCTCCTCCCTCCTCTTGGCCCAGGGCGCCTCGGCCCATCTCCCTCCTGGCCCTATAGGCCCAACCGCAGCGCCCTCAAACCCTAGTGGCAGCCGATCCCAGCGCTCCCTCCCTCTCTTCCCGCACAGCCGCCGCCACCCCTCGTCCCCGTCGCCCGCTTCCCTCTCTCCCATC
>LR738714.1:205982081-206003556 GCA_902687465.1 Secale cereale
TCCCGTCGCCTCTCCTCTGGCGCCCGACCGCCCCGGCCTCTCGCCTTGCTTATCCCGTCGCGCGACCAAGAGGCTCTCCCTCTGTTCCTCGCGCCTCCAGCGGCCGGGAGGCCGAAGCCAGCCAGGCTGGCGCCGTACGCCAGCGCCAGGACGAGCTCGACCCCGCGGGTCCTCTCCCTCGAACCCCCGCGCCGAATTCCCTCGCCGGCCAGGAGCGCAGCTCCGAGGTTCCCTCCTTCTGCCCCGAGCCGAGCAGTGCGCCGCTCCAGGCCGCGGCCGGAGCTGCTCCCTCCGTCAGGCCAGCGCGTGCAGCGCCCATCTTCCTCCCTCCGCGGCTCCCAGCAGCCGGGGCCCTCCTTCCTGCTGCCTCCGTCTTCAACTCCAGCAAGGCCGAAGCCCGTCGATCTCAGCACGCCCGTGCCGTGTTCCGCGGCCAGGAGCTGCCGTGCCTCGAGGCCGCGTCCTCGCCTCGTCACCCGTGCTAGACTGCTGCTGCCTGGCCTCGTCGTCCCGAGACGTGCTGTAGTTTTTGTGTTGTTTCGGTTGCTTGTGTTCTTCACAGGGAACGTGTACATCTACGGCTCGGGACCGAAGATTCAAGTACCTCTACGACCCGAGTACAACTACATAACGATGACCGAACGACTACGAGCTCGAGAACGACTACATGAACGACTACCGTCGCCCGTGTACCCCTACGGAATGTCTTCGACCAAGTACCCCGACGTCGCGAGTACCACGAAACGAACGTGAACGACTACCGTCGCCGGAACAACTACTTCCCACTACGAACGTGTACCCCTACGTCGACGACGACCGCGACAAGTACCACTACCGACGCCCGGATCCGTCGGCACCCTCAAGTACCTCTACGGCGTGTACCACTACCCTCGCCCCGTGTACCACGACTCGTGTACCACTACTTCCTCTACGATCTCGAACCGCCCCGAAACGCATGCTTCGAAGGTATACCGAAACGACCCCGTGGATGACCCGTGAGATGCATGCTTGTTTGTGTTGTATGAAATGTCTCCCTTGTGTGCTTCGTGCCCGTTCCACCTCTTTGTCATGTTCCTCGGTTGCCTCGTCGCCGACCCGTGGGAACCCGGCAACGGGATCCACCCACTTTCATCTTGTTCGACTTGCTCGCGTCGATTCTATCTTTTGCACCGGTCCCTCACCGAGTTACCGGTACCGATATGTTGCCGTGGCATCATTTTCGGAATCGTTGCCGTGGCACTCTTTTCTTTCCACCATGGTGACAAATGCTTCTTATCTCTTTAAGTCAACCTTTTAATAAAACTTGCATAAACTTGATCATATCATCCGCATCATGTTAACAACCTTGAATGTTTAATTGTTGTTTGCTTATAATTATTAAACATGCTCATGGGGATTTTCCGGATATGTTGTTGTTATTTTCCGGCCTCATTTAAAATGCCTAGTTAGTATAGTTTTATTATGCTTCACCTCTTGCCATGTTAACAAACTTTCAATCTTGTCTTGTAAATAATGAGAGTCAACTAAATAATTAATGTGGTGTTTCGTCAATATGCAACTCGTTGCATATTGAGCTCCACTTAATTTGTAGTTTTGTTTGTGCACTTTGCCATGCCTTGCATATTTAAACCGGACATGCATCATTCTTGCTTGTGCATCGTATGCCATGTTTATGATTGTGTGTTTACCGTGTTGTTGTTTCTTTCCGGTTTGCTTCTCTTGTTAGCTTCGGTTTCGTTCCGGAGTTGTGAGGATCCGCTCGACTGTTGCTCCGTCTTCTTCTTGGATCCGTTCTTCTCCCTTGTGGAATCCCAGGCAAGATGACCGAACCCGGATACCATTACTATTTTTGCCTCTTGCTAGAGTATCGCTCTATAGTTTTGCCTCGATGCCCATGTCTTTCTTGTCAGCCTCCTACTTGTAACCAATTGCCATGTTTAACCACCCTACCTACGCAAACCGTTGCTTGGCTAAGTACGCTTCGCTCAGCCCTTCTTATAGCATTGCTAGTTGCAGGTGAAGATTGAAGATGCTTGCTTCATGTTGAAGTTTGGTTGGGTTATATCACACTATATAAATGCTTAAAAATGAAATCATCTATATACTGGCAGGGTGGAAGGCTAAGCCTTTTGCTTGGTGTTTTGTTCCACTCATGCCGTTAGGAACCGTATAAACCGGTGTTATGTTCCTTGATTTTGCGTTCCTAACACGGTTGGGGCGTATGGGACCCCCTTGATAAACCGCTAAGTGCTAAGTCTTTTCCAGCAAGTCCCAACATTTGGTACTATTTGCCTCATAATAACAACTTAATTAATTAATTAAATTTGCATAGGGGGTCGCTCCCTCGAGGATCCTTTATTTCTACATAGCAGGGGGGCCAGTGCCGATGGTGTTGGTCCCAAACGGGGGTCCTGCGGGAACCACCACGGGGAAACTCGAGGTTTGGGTCCTGTAGCATCGCCCATCCGGTCGTGTCCTGAGACCTAGATACGCGCGGCTACTATCAGGGTGTCGACACGCCGGGAGGATTTGCTGGATTAGCCTTACCTTAGTTCGGTTTAACTTGAGCACGGGATTCCGAGAATACTCGGGTCTTCCCACCTATGGAGTTGCGACCCCGCGGATCGTGGGCTTGTAATGGGCCAAGTTGGAACACCCCTGCAGGGTTTGAACTTTCGAAAGCCGTGCCCGCGGTTATGTGGCAGATGGGAGCTTGTTAATTCCGGTTGTAGATAACTTGACACAATGATTCAATACACTACCAGCGTGTGTTCCGTGACTGTCAATTTCCGAATAGGGATTCGGGAGTTGAACACGGTGGGGTTATGTTTGACCGGCTTTAGCTAGGATCACTTCGTGATCATCTTTCGACCGATGCTCTTCTCTTCTCGCTCTCTATTACGTAAGTTAGTGCTAGTTGCTGCTGCAGACTCTTGTTTTGTTTCCTTCACCTCTCGTTCTTTCTTCAGCCTTATCCTCACCCAAAGGCTTAAATAGTCTTGTTACCCGGGAACGGGATTGCTGAGTCCTCTGTGGCTCACAGTTACTTCACCACACCAGATGCAGGTTCAGCCGAGTTCGATGCAGGAGTTGGATCAGTTCTTCACTTGGAGTTCGTTGAAGTTCTTGGCTGTTTGTTTGTGACGTTTCGATGTTCAGTAGTGGTTTCTACTAGGATTCGATCTTGGCCTGTGGCTTTATGTTGTTTTTGGTATCTTTCTTTTGGATCTTCACCCGTAGTCGGGTTGTGATGTTTTGAATGATGATTGTTTATGTAATGTATTGTGTGAAGTGGCGAGTGTAAGCCAACTATCTCCTTTTGCAATTTAATCCCTCTTTTACATGAGTTGTGCAAAGATACCAAACTTGAGATCATTCTAGGATGGGCTTATACCTTTAAGTCGTGCCTCGACACGTAGGAGGTATAGTCCCATCCTGGGCATTACACAATCATCATGAACAATTTCATTTTCTTTGAAAATCTCTTTAAAAGGTTTATGATGCTTGATCCAATCCTCCTTAGGCATATTAAGATGTGAAGCAAAAGATTTGAGGAAATTAACAAGGAGTTGAGAATCAAGCCCAAACTTAGCACTAAACTTATTAAAACTTGTAGTTTCAACAAAGGACTTAATGCAATCATACTCATAAATTATACCTGACTCTTTACCTTTGTCGATCTCCCAATCTTCAGTGTTGCGTTGAATTCTTTCAAGGAGTTCCCATTTAGCATCAATCTTTTCGTTTGTGAAAGAACCCATAGAGGAAGCATCGAGCAAATCTTTATCCTGTCGAGAGAGCCTCGCATAGAAATTAGTAATAATCATATTTTGGGGGAGCCCATGGTTAGGACATTTTAGCATTAACGTTTTCAGTCTCCCCCAAGCTTGAGCTATGCTCTCTCCGTCATGAGGATAGAAATTATAAACATAATTCCTATTCTCATGGACTTCATAAAGAGGATAAAACTT
The DNA here is from genome assembly GCA_902687465.1 of Secale cereale. Lineage (NCBI taxonomy): Eukaryota > Viridiplantae > Streptophyta > Magnoliopsida > Poales > Poaceae > Secale > Secale cereale. Next base: position 205,986,053 of record LR738714.1, read on the forward strand.
GGAGTAAAAGAGAGACATAAGCTCTTGCCAATCAAGAAAGTGCGAGTTATCGAGAAGCTTATACCAATCTGAAGCTTTATCTATAAGTGATACGGCGAACAATTTCCTCATGACAAACTCCATCGATACACCTGCAAGCTTAAATAATGAACATAGTTGTGACAGATATAGCAAGTGTTCACTGGGATGTCTGTCTCCTGCATAACGATTAGCCAAAACATAATCGATAATACCAGTCGGTATTTTATAGGGCACAATTTCAGTAGGAGGAGGAGCAACCACCACAGGTGTGGGGCGTCTTCCCTCAAGCAACGATCCGATAGCAAGGTTGTCCATAAGCATAACTAGTGAAATAAAAACAAGAAACAAAAATATTTAATTGCAAGATCTACAGATATACCTTCAAGCACTCACTTTCCCGGCAACGGCGCCAGAAATAGCTTGATGTCTGCACACGCTTCTACTCTTGTAGACTATGTTGGGCCTCCAAGCGCAGAGGTTTGTAGGACAGCAGCAATTTCCCTCAAGTGGATGACCTAAGGTTTATCGAACTCAGGGAAGTAGAGGTTAAAGATGGTCTCTCTCAAGCAACCCTGCAACTAAGATACAAGAAGTCTCTTGTGTCCCCAACACAACTAATACACTTGTTAGATGTATAGGTGCACTAGTTCGACGAAGAGATGTTAAATGGCAAGTGATATGGATGGCAAAACAAAGTAATATAAATCTGTAATAAAAAGTGCAGCAAGCAAACAAGTGGTAAACGTGAGCACAAATGGTATTGCAATGGTGGAAACAAGGCCTAGGGATCATACTTTCACTAGTGGCAACTCCCAACAACATTAACATAATCGAATCACATGATATTTCCCATAAAACATGCAATGGAGACGCACCCAGAGGTCATTCCTTCGTGGTCAAGAGAGGACGAGAATTATGTAGGGCTACAAAAGCACACCTCAAAGTTCGTAGTTCTCAATCTAAGGATTTCCCAGTGTGACCGCGGCCATCCAAAGAGAGTCCCACAATCACCACAACATATCTAAAGAATAGTCAAAGACAAGCACCAAGATACTCTCAATCTTCAATCAACACACAAGAGAGGAAATCACTCATGAAAATATTTTTCTAATCCATGTCCAATAGACCGCTGTCACCTTGGTCTCGGGGATTATACTAGATAAAGACAAGTGAGTACATCAATCCAATACATAGAGGAAGGGGAAATATCATGGGATCACCCTAGATTAACATAGCCTATGATCACAACGAAGATCACATCATGGGAGAGAGAATTGACCACATAGCTACTAATAGAAACCTCAGCCCCGAGGAGGAACTACTCCCGCATCATGGAGGGAGGAAGCAACGTCGATGGAGATGAATCCGGGGGCACTTCCCCGTCCCGGCAGGGTGTCGGCACAGGAATTCTGGTCCCCCGAAGCTTGATGGCGATAGCGGCGGAGATCGGAATTGCGTCTGGAGAAAAGGGGTCTGGAATCAGGGTTTCCTCGACGGGTGTTAAATATATGCTAAAGGGGGTCGCCAGGGGAGTTAAGGGGGGCCCAGGCGCCCCCCGGCGCGGCCTGGAGGGGGGCCGCGTGGCCAGGGTGCCTGGAGCCCTGGTGGCCCCCCTCCGGCCCTACTTTGGCCGCAAGGAAGCTTCCGGAACGCTGATTTTTTATATAATTTTTCCGGAATTTTTTTGGCAGTTTACGTAATGGGAAAACCTGAAATACAAAAACAGCAGAAAACAGAAACTGGCACTGGGGTGCACTGAGTTAATAGATTAGTCCAAATATGATCAAAAGTGTATGGAAGTGTATAAATATCATAGTAATATCACACAAAAGAGGCATGGAGCAAGCAGAAATTATAGATACGTTTTGGACGTATCATGAACCTAGGGACTATGGAGAAGCAATGGTGGGCCCGTATTCCGACAAATGGTTAGAAGGCGAGAAATCCGAGATAGAATCCATGTATCAAAACAAAGTATGGACTTTGGTGGACTTGCCCGATGATTGGCAAGCCATTGAGATAAATGGATTTCTAAGCAGAAGACAGACGTGGACGGTAATGTCACCGTCTATGAAGCTCGACTTGTGGCAAAAAGGTTTTTCACAAGTTCAAGGAGTTGACTACGATGAGATTTTCTCACCCGTAGCGATGCTTAAGTCCGTCGGAATCATGTTAGCATTAGCTGCATTTATGAAATCTGGCAGATGGATGACAAAGCAAGTTTCCTTACCAGTTTTTGTAAGGAAATGTTGTATGTGATACAATCAGAAAGGTTTTGTCGATCCTAAGGATGCTAAAAGGTATGCTAGCTCCAGTGATCCTTCCATGGACTAGAGCAAGCATCTCGGAGTCGGAATATACGCTTTGATGGAGTGATCAAAGTTTTTGGGTTTATACAAAGTTTGTTAGAAACTTGTATTTACAATAAAGTGAGTGGGAGCACTACAACATTTCTGATAAGTATATGTGAATGACATATTGTTGATCCGAAATGATGTAGAATTTCTGGAAAGCATAAAGGGTTGTTTGAAAGGAGTTTTTCAAAGGAAGACCTGGATAAAGTTGCTTACATAATTGGGCATCAATATCTATAGAGATAGATCAAGACGCCTAATGATACTTTCAAAAGAACACACACCTTTGACATGATTTTGAAGGAGTTCAAAATAGATCAGTCAAAGAAGGAGTTCTTACCTGAGTTGTAAGGTGTGAAGTTGAGTAAGACTCAAAGCTTGACCACGGCAGATGAAAGAGGAAAGACGAAGGTCGTCCCCTATGCTTTTGTCATAGGCTCTATACGGTATGCCATGCTGAGTACCGCACCTGATGTGTGCCTTGCCACATGTCTGGCAAGAGGGTACTGATGTCTACACACGCTTCTACTCTTGTAGACTATGTTGGGCCTCCAAGCGCAGAGGTTTGTAGGACAGCAACAATTTTCCCTCAAGTGGATGACCTAAGGTTTATCGAACTCAGGGAAGTAGAGGTTGAAGATGGTCTCTCTCAAGCAACCCTGCAACTAAGATACAAGAAGTCTCTTGTGTCCCCAACACACCTAATACACTTGTTAGATGTATAGGTGCACTAGTTCGGCGAAGAGATGTTAAATGGCAAGTGATATGGATGGCAAAACAAAGTAATATAAATCTGTAATAAAAAGTGCAGCAAGCAAACAAGTGGTAAACGTGAGCACAAATGGTATTGCAATGGTGGAAACAAGGCCTAGGGATCATACTTTCACTAGTGGCAACTCCCAACAACATTAACATAATCGAATCACATGATATTTCCCATAAAACATGCAATGGAGACGCACCCGGAGGTCATTCCTTCATGGTCAAGAGAGGACGAGAATTATGTAGGGCTACAAAAGCACACCTCAAAGTTTGTAGTTCTCAATCTAAGGATTTCCCAATGTCACCGCGGCCATCCAAAGAGAGTCCCACAATCACCACAACATATCTAAAGGATAGTCAAAGACAAGCACCAAGAGACTCTCAATCTTCAATCAACACACAAGAGAGGAAATCACTCATGAAAATATTTTTCTAATCCATGTCCAATAGACGCTGTCACCTTGGTCTCGGGGATTGTACTAGATAAAGACAAGTGAGTACATCAATCCAATACATAGAGGAAGGGGAAATATCATGGGATCATCCTAGATTAACATAGCCTATGATCACAACGAAGATCACATCATGGGAGAGAGAATTGACCACATAGCTACACGTACAAGCCCTCGGCCCCGGAGTAGACTACTCGCACATGGACATGGTGAGGAGGAGGTTGATGATGGTGTTGATGGAGAGGTGCAGCCCCGCGAGGAGGAGACGGCTGGCGGCAGCCACGGAGGCGGCGGCGGCGGCCCTCGGGGCGGCGGCGGCCCTTGGGGGCAGCGGCTCCTTGGCCCCCCTTCTTCCTTGTGGATGGTGCTGCAATGGTGCTGGTCCTCCCCTCCAAGACGGCGGCTCGGGAGGAGGAAAATTTGTGGCCCTTGGTGACCTAGGTTTCCTCTCTTTATATAGACTCTCGGATTCCTGTCATGAGATTTTGGGCCTCAGTAAAACGGGCTTTACTCGGCCGTCCGGACTTCGATTTGGACGAATTTTATATGCAGAAGCATCGCCTCGAAATTCCCCACAACTTTCGCAACTAGACTTTTTCCGTTTGACGTCGTCTTCGGGCCGGAACGTGACCATCTTTAAAAAACATTCTCAGACAGATTTCAGGAAAGTCAGAGTCCTACTCCAATACGACTCCTTTTGTCTTTTTGTCAATTTCCAAGTAATTCCTACACAATAAAGTGTAAAACAAGAACATTGTGCACTTTTGCAACCATTAGTAGGTTAGTCCAAATATGATCAAAAGTCTATGGAAGTGCATAAATATCGTAATAATATCACACAAAAAGGGCATGGAGCAAGCAGAAATTATAGATACGTTTTGGACGTATCAACATCCCCAAGCTTAATTCCTGCTCGTCCTCGAGTAGGTAAATGGTAACAAGCATAATTTCTGTGATGACATGCTATTAACCATATAAGAACTTTTCACAGTCACATGACAAGTGCTTACTGAGACAATGAATCTGTAGTAATTAAGTTACCTCATGAGAAAATCACAAAGAACTAAAAGTTTTACAATATGATACTGAAACACTCAATAGATTTGTAGTGAGCATGGTGTGCAAATATGATAAAGTGGTACCTCGCTTGCCCCCTTTAGTGAAGCAAAACATAAATGCAGGGGCACCTCCAAGGTTTAAGTGACGACTAGATACAATGATTTCAGAATAAACGATATCATAATCATGCAAAAGACAATGGTACTTTGGGACAATGCACATTACACTCAGAGTGACAATCATGCTCTAAATAGTTGGTGCTTTAAAGAAGGTGGAGACTCTCGAACCGTGGCTTTTGTTGGCAAGGTTGAAAACCCGTGGTCGGAAACAAAGACAAAACATGTATCAGAGCTCTTGGTTTAAAAACAGAGGTAATAATTATTTTTTAGATTATACATATTTCGTCAACGAATGCTAGCAGATAACTCAATTACTTCTCGAGCTGGACAAGTTTCGAGGAACGGCTCCCGAATGAGGACGATCACATCCTCTTAATCTCCTTTGTTTATCACTGCCAAAGTTTTCTGATTTCTCATGAACAAAGCGTGAAGGAGGGTTTGTTTGTTGTATAATTTTTTAATGAGCCGGGCGCACTCTATGCCAGTTCCTTCTCGTATTATGGGTTTGCACATTAGACATGCAATCCCGGGGTGAAGCTTGTCCAACTTAAAAAGATCATGAATTAACTACTACTTCCTCATGAGCTAAAACAGAGGCACAAAAGAGAAATGCTTTTTTGAATAATTTCGAGATGGTACATGAAAGTCTTCGTTAGGAATGGCAGGTAAATACAATGTATAGGAAGGTATGGTGGACTCATATGGCATAACTGGTTTAAAGGATTTTGGATGCACAAGCAGTCAGTCCGCTTAGTACAGGCGAAGGTTAGCAAAAGACTGGGAGCGACCAATTAAAAGAGCAATCACGGTCATAATCATGCAGAGCAACAAAGCACAATTGAATAAGGCATGGAAGTTATATCGCTACTCAGAAACTAAAGATCACCAAGGCTTGATAGACTTTCTTTACAGTCTTAAATATGCGTGAGCATACGCCAAGTCAATCAAAATAAATTCCTGGAGGAAGATACCACTAAACCATACCACATCATAGGCAAACAAATCATGTTGGTACTTCAATAACACATTGAGAAACCCCCAGCTATTTGAGACTAACCATAAGAAAACATGAACTACTAAGCATCATTATGCACATAGCATTTTTATCATAGACATATCGACCAGTGCAACAGAAGCCAACTCTCTGAATAAGATAAGCATGATAACTGAAGAGAGTTCTAGCGACCAACTAAACAAAAGCTCTTTAAAAAGATAAGCATGAAAACTAAGAGCTGAACATGATAGTAGCTATTGAAAGACAAAGAACACACACAGCAAGGATAGGCATGAAAATTCTATGTTATGTTCTAGGTTGAAGTGGAGCGTGTTTCTCTCCCACACAAAGAAGGCTGAGTTCCAACTCGTTATGAACAGCAAGCAAAGCTAAAGAAAACTAAAAAGGAAACTAAAAGCAAGACGCTCCAAGCATAGCACATAACACATGAAGTGATAAAAATATAGTGGAACGAAAGACGAACTGATAATTGTTGATGGAGAAGGGGATGCACGGGGGCATCCCCAAGCTTAGACGCTTGAGTCTTCTTGAATATTTCTTGGGGGTGCATGGGGGCATCTCCAAGCTTGAGCGTTTGACACTCCTGAATCTTTTTATCATCTTCCCTCGCACACTTGAAAACTCCCTTCATACATAACTCATCATAACTGATTAGCGAGGTTAGTACCCTTAATAAAATAATTGTTCCTTGCTGGAAATAAGGATATTCTTGAAGGTCTACTGTTTCTCAAGATTGCCAAAAGGTTTTTGCAAAGAAAAAGCAAGCTCAAGGTTTGCAAAACGAAGAAAAGGCAAAACATGACAGAATCTGTGAAAAACAGACCAGCAGGTAGTAAATGATTTTTTCGGGGCACTTCTGCAACTCAAATCAAAAAACTCATAACAGACGCCCGAAAGCCAATTGTATAGAGCACGCTGTCGAAAACATTCAGACCAAAAAGATGATCTGGTGATTTTATACGAATTTTTCTGTCCAAGGACAGAATCTGTTTCCTGGACAGCACGTCACAACTTTTGAACTTTCTTGCAATGAGAGGCTACACTTGGCACAAAGCTGAAAAGTAAAGATACAATGATGATGCTACTGTAGTAACAACATCAAGACCACTAAAAACTGAAAGAACAAACTGAAAGCAAAGATAACAAGAGTTGTCTCCCTAGAGCTCTTTCTTTATAGCCATAAAGATAGGCTTAAGACTTTAATGATGCTCTCGTAGGAATAAGAGTTTAAGAGCAAAAGAGAGCATCAAGAAGCAAATATCAAACAACATTTAAGCCTAACATGCTTCCTATGCATAGGAATATTGCAATAGAATAATTCACTGAAGCACAAAGCAATAAGCATAGGAAGACAAAACAAGTGCAGCTTCAAAACCTTCAACATAAAGAGAGGGAACTTAATATTATTGAAATATCTATAAGCATATGTTCCCTTCTCATAATAATTTTCAGTGGGATCACGAATAAACTCAACAATATAAGCATCACATAAAGCATTGTTACCATGATCCACATGCAAAGAGGTACTCTTACTCTCCACATAAGCATCTTTGGGGAGCCCATGGTTAGGACTTTTTAGCATTAACGTTTTCAGTCTCCCCCAAGCTTGAGCAATGCTTTCTCCGTCACGAGACCTAAAGTTATAGATATAGTTCCTGTCTCGATGAATTTCATGAAGAGGATAAAACTTAGTATAAAAGAGAGACATAAGCTCTTGCCAATCAAGCAAGTGCGAGTTATCGAGAAGCTTATACCAATCTGAAGCTTTATCTATAAGTGATACGGCGAACAAGTTCCTCATGAACAAACTCCCTTGATACACCTGCAAGCTTAAATAATGAACATAGTTGTGACAGATATAGCAAGTGTTCACCGGGATGTCTGTCTCCTGCATAACGATTAGCCAGAACATAATCGATAATACCAGCTGGTAATTTATAGGGCACAATTTCAGTAGGGGGAGGAGCAACCACCACAGGTGTGGGGCGTCTTCCCACAAGCAGCGAACTAAGAATGCGGTTTTCCATAAACTTAACTAGTGAAATAAAAACAAGAAACAAAAAGATTTAATTGCAAGATCTAAAGATATACCTTCAAGCACTCACTTCCCCGGCAACGGCGCCAGAAATAGCTTGATGTCTACACACGCTTCTACTCTTGTAGACTATGTTGGGCCTCCAAGCGCACAGGTTTGTAGGATAGCAGCAATTTCCCTCAAGTGGATGACCTAAGGTTTATCGAACTCAGAGAAGTAGAGGTTGAAGATGGTCTCTCTCAAGCAACCCTGCAACTAAGATACAAGAAGTCTCTTGTGTCCCCAACACACCTAATACACTTGTTAGATGTATAGGTGCACTAGTTCGGCGAAGAGATGTTAAATGGCAAGTGATATGGATGGCAAAACAAAGTAATATAAATCTGTAATAAAAAGTGCAGCAAGCAAACAAGTGGTAAACGTGAGCACAAATGGTATTGCAATGGTGGAAACAAGGCCTAGGGATCATACTTTCACTAGTGGCAACTCCCAACAACATTAACATAATCGAATCACATGATATTTCCCATAAAACATGCAATGGAGACGCACCCGGAGGTCATTCCTTCGTGGTCAAGAGAGGACGAGAAATATGTAGGGCTACAAAAGCACACCTCAAAGTTCATAGTTCTCAATCTAAGGATTTCCAATGTCACCGCGGCCATCCAAAGAGAGTCCCACAATCACCACAACATATCTAAAGGATAGTCAAAGACAAGCACCAAAAGACTCTCAATCTTCAATCAACACACAAGAGAGGAAATCACTCATGAAAATATTTTTCTAATCCATGTCCAATAGACGCTGTCACCTTGGTCTCGGGGATTATACTAGATAAAGACAAGTGAGTACATCAATCCAATACATAGAGGAAGGGGAAATATTATGGGATCATCCTAGATTAACATAGCCTATGATCACAACGAAGATCACATCATGGGAGAGAGAATTGACCACATAGCTACACGTACAAGCCCTCGGCCCCGGAGGAGACTACTCACACATGGACATGGTGAGGAGGAGGTTGATGATGGTGTTGATGGAAAGGTGCAGCCCGCGAGGAGGAGACGGCTGGCGGCAGCCACGGAGGCGGCGGCGGCGGCCCTTGGGGGCGCGGCGGCGGCGGCCCTCGGGGCGGCGGCGGCCCTAGGGGGCAGCGGCTCCTTGGCCCCCCTTCTTCCTTGTGGATGATGCTGCAATGGTGCTGGTCCTCCCCTCCAAGACGGCGGCTCGGGAGGAGAAAATTCGTGGCCATTGGTGACCTAGGTTTCCTCTCTTTATATAGACTCTCGGAATCCCGTCGTCAGATTTTGGGCCTCAGTAAAACGGGCTTTACTCGGCCGTCCGGTCTTCGATTTAGACGAATTTTATATGCAGAAGCATCGCCTCGAAATTCCCCACAACTTTCGCAACTAGACTTTTTCCGTTTGACGTCGTCTTCGGGCCGGAACGTGACCATATTTAAAAAACGTTCTCAGACAGATTTCAGGAAAGTCAGAGTCCTACTCCAATACGACTCCTTTTGCGTTTTTGTCAATTTCCAAGTAATTACTACACAATAAAGTGTAAAACAAGAACATTGTGCATTTTTGCAACCATTAGTAGGTTAGTACAAATATGATCAAAAGTGTATGGAAGTGCATAAATATCATAGCAATATCACACAAAAAGGGCATGGAGCAAGCAGAAATTATAGATACGTTTTGGACGTATCAGGTACAAAGGTGATCCAGGGGTGGATCACTAGATAGTGGTCAAAATTATCCTTAGAGGAATAAGGAAATGTTTCTCGGTTATGGAGGTGATAAAGAGTTCGACGTAATGAGTTACGTCGATGCAAGCTTAACACCTATCCGGATAACTCTGAGTAGAGATACCGGATACGTATAATGGAGCAACGGTTTGGAATAGCTCCAAGTGGAACGTGGTAGCAGCATCTATGATATGACATAAAGTTTTGCGAAGTACATAGGGATCTAAATGTTGCAGACTCGTTGACTACAACCTCTCTCACAAGCATAACATGATCAAACCCTGAACTCATTGAGTTTTAATCACATAGTGATGTGAACTAGATTATTGATTCTAGTAAACTCTTTGGATGTTAGTCACATGGCGATGTGACATGTGAGTGTTAATCACATGGCGATGTGAACTAGATTATTGACTCTAGTGCAAGTGGGAGACTGTTGGAAATATGCCCTAGAGGCAATAATAAATTGGTTATTATTATATTTCCTTATTCATGATAATTGTTTATTATCCATGCTAGAATTGTATTGATAGGAAACTCAGATACATGTGTGGATACATAGACAAACACCATGTCCCTAGTAAGCCTCTAGTTGACTAGCTCGTTGATCAACAAATGGTCATGGTTTCCTGACCATGGACATTGGATGTCGTTGATAACAGGATCACATCATTAGGAGAATGATGTGATGGACAAGACCCAATCCTAAGCCTAACACAGATCATGTAGTTCGTATGCTAAAGCTTTTCTATATGTCAAGTATCTTTTCCTTAGACCATGAGATTGTGCAACTCCCGGATACCGTAGGAATGCTTTGGGTGTACCAAACGTCACAGCGTAACTGGGTGGCTATAAAGGTGCACTACAGGTATCTCCGAAAGTGTTTGTTGGGTTGGCACGAATCGAGACTGGGATTTGTCACTCCGTATAACGGAGAGGTATCTCTGGGCCCACTCGGTAGGACATCATCATAATGTGCACAATGTGATCAAGGAGTTGATCACGGGATGATGTGTTACAGAACGAGTAAAGAGACTTTCCAGTAACGAGACGGAACGAGGTATCGGTATACCGACGATCGAATCTCGGGCAAGTGCTATACCGATAGACAAAGGGAATTGTATACGGGATTGATTGAATCCTTGACATCATGGTTCATCCGATGAGATCATCGTGGAACATGTGGGAGCCAACATGGGTATCCAGATCCCGTTGTTGGTTATTGGCCGGAGAGTTGTCTCGGTCATGTCTACATGGTTCCCGAACCCGTAGGGTCTACACACTTAAGGTTCGATGACGCTAGGGTTATAGGGAAAGTATATACGTGGTTACCGAATGTTGTTCGGAGTCCCGGATGAGATTCCGGACGTCACTAGGAGTTCCGGAATGGTCCGGAGGTAAAGATTCATATATGAGAAGTCCCGTTTTGGTCACCGGAAAAGTTTCGGGCGCTATCGGTAACGTACCGGGACCACCGGGAGGGTCCCCGGGGTCCACCAGATGGGGCCACCAGCCCCAGAAGGCTGCGTGGGCCAAGTGTGGGAGGGGACCAGCCCCAGGTGGGCTGGTGCGCCCCCCCCACCAAGGCCCAAGGCGCATGGAGAGTGGGAGGGGGGCAAACCCTAGGTCCAGATGGGCCTTAAGGCCCACCCTAGGGCGCCCCCTCTCTCTCCCCCCCCCCTTGGCCGCACCCTAGATGGGTTTTTGGGGCTGCCGCCACCCCTAGGGAGGGAACCCTAGATGGGGGCGCAGCCCCTCCCCTTCCCCTATATATAGTGGGGGTTTTTGGGGCTGCCAGACACACGAGATCGTCTCCCTCTTGGCGCAGCCCTACCCCTCTCCCTCCTCGTCTCTCGCAGCGCTTGGCGAAGCCCTGCTGGAGTCCCGCGCTCCTCCACCACCACCACTCCGTCGTGCTGCTGCTGGAAGGAGGCTTCCCCAACCTCTTCCTCTCTCCTTGCTGGATCAAGGCGTGGGAGACGTCATCGGGCTGCACGTGTGTTGAACGCGGAGGTGCCGTTGTTCGGCGCTTAGATCGGAATCAACCGCGATCTGAATCGCAGCGAGTACGACTCCTTCATCCGCGTTCTTGCAACGTTTCCGCATCGCGATCTACAAGGGTATGTAGATGCACTCCCTTTCCCCTCGTTGCTAGATTACTCTATAGATAGATCTTGGTGATGCGTAGGAAAGATTTTGATTTTCTGCTACGATCCCCAACAGTCACCCCTTAGGTATATAAGATGCGGGTGGACTTCCCGTGCAAGGAAAAGGCTTGGATTCACATCCAAAACCCTAGCCAAATTCGGATTGGTTTTGTCCGAACTTTCCAAAACTGTTCGGTTTAAACTGGCTGTACCTTGCGGGTAATTTTTGAGGTGGTAAACGACCCCAGATGGAAAAGAGACCAAAAGCAATCTTGACCGTTTCGACGAGACGAACAATTTTCATGTTGAACGTTTTTCGATTTGAAGCCATCTTCTAGGTCAAAATGGTCACGCAATACAGGCTGTTATTCGCGCTACCCATCAGACACGTGACTGGTGGGGCGCGCCACTTATGGCTCTGTGACAGGGCTGTGTTCGGATGGCTGTAACTTTTGCATACGAACTCGGATTGGGACGATTTTTATATCACAATCGACCGTTTCGACGAGACGCACAACTTTCATGTTGAAACTTTTTCCATTTGGAGCCATCTTAATTGGGTTTCAAGTCATTCTTTAATATGGTGTCACCATGAGCATCTCTGAACTAGTCATAACTTTTGCATCCGAACTCCGTTTTAGACCACTTTCATATTCATCTTGATCTTCTCAAAGAAAGCCATCTCATGGTGACTTCCAATCATAAGTTTGAAGTAATCTTGACATAGATTAAAGCAACTTTTACGATTGTGCCACTTTTGAGCGTCAACACATCCTCTCCAAGTATGTACGTAAAAACATAAAACAACCCTGCAGCACTAGTAATAAGAAAGAAATATATACAAATGATGCCTGGGAATTTAAGAGTTTACAAGATCAGCTCACAAAAAGATTCTTTCCTTGAAGAAAGGCAAAGGTGAAAGGAGACTATCTAATGATTAGGAACACTTCACCTTTCCCTATTATTTCCCTTTTGCTTTAACCAACAATGTAGAAAGTATAACAATTTACAGGCTAAAAATCAATAGAATGGAATAGAATACCACCAGCCTACCATTTCTTATCTACATGATAATAGTACTAACACAAATATCTCACCGATCCACATGTTTGCCTAAAATTTCACCCTAAATGGCAGACACCTATGCCGCCCTTATTCACTTGCTCTACAATTCAAGCCGCGCTCGTGTCTTGATTGGCTTTAGCTTTACTCCCATGCTCTCAGGCGAAAGGAGCTCCGGCGATATACAAAATGGGCTCAAGGGGCTGCGCGGGCTGCAGTCGACCTGGCTTGGCTTGTAGAGACCGTACCCCATGAAGAAGTACTCCAGTGGCATAAGCATTGCATGAGGTTGCTCCTCCGTCACGAGTGACCCGCATGCTTGCACCTGAAACAGATTTATACACATGTCAACACAACTAAAACATTTAACTGGTAAAGGTAAATATATATTTTTACCTCAACTAGAGCACAATATCTCCTATCGAGCTTTGCTGTCATGTGAACAGCCTCCGCGTGGAACTGAGAATTCTCGCCAACAAAAATAAGGGTTTTACACTGAAGCTGCTTCAGCTCTTCCGTCAAATCATATCTCCTGGGGATCATTCCAAAATTTGTTTCAGTTCAGTATGAACTATGAACTAACCTGACATAGAGTTACTGGAATGAGGAAACATGCAATGTGCGATGTGTACTTACCTGTTCATTGTCTGTACAAATCGCCACATGTTCATGCTCTGCCGCTGATCTAGCAGCTACATCATGCCAAAGAACAAAAGTCAAGACTTGATAGCTCAAAGGGGAAAGAGAATAATTAATAGAGGAAGAAAACAGTATGCGATACTTACACTTCTACAAGCCTGCACTATATCTGATTCAGGTAACTCAGAGCATCCCCTTACTTCCTAAGGATTCAAGGATATTACTTAAGGATGTGTTTTCAAGAAAAGCAAAGCAAATGTCATGTGGAGGAAATTAAACCAAGCCATAGTTACCTTGCTGAAGAACCGCTGCAGTAAGCTTTCCTTGACCAACCCACACATCCCATAATAATACAACAAATTTGACTCCACCTAAGAATGCAATTATCACTAGTTCAGTAGTCCTATTTTTTTAAGGAAATATCAAATTTGAGACCCAGTATGTCATATGCTGCAAAGTTACCTTACTATACAACCACTCAGTCCAAGTGGGGGCTTTACATAGGGGTGAAACAAGTACAAGACCTAATACACGCTCCCTATACTTTGCCTGCAGAAGAGTGTGTGGCTCGATAAAAAGTCTTCATAAATAAGCAATACACACAACACATGTTTGAAAGAAACACCTACTGCAAAGAGAGTAAGAATGTAAGCACCCACAGTGGCACCTAAGCACATAACAGAACCTAATCTGGAATGTGCAAATTTGACAAGAAAACAAAAATTAACCCACAAAATATTGGCAAGATCGTTTGAGCTTGATATAAAATTTTAAAGAATCCAATAGAAGATTACCCAAAGAAATCAAGAACATCCGCAACCTGATCCGCCAAGTCATCAACAGATGGTAGAGGTGTTTTTGGTGAAATTGGAGCAGCTCCCAACTACATAATTCGCACAACAGGATACAAGAAAAGCAGTAATGAGAAAATATAAAACCTAAAAATTATGCGATGAATCATGTTAATGGCAAATGCAAGGCTTAGTAGTTGCAAATTACTGACCTCTTGTCCTGGGGGGCTGATATGGTAAATGCAAAAATTGTGAAGCAGCAGTGAAGCAGCTTCAGGGCAGAAGAGTAATCCTTGGAAACAAGACATATCTGACCAGCAATAACATGGAGTTTAGTGCTCAAATTTCAGATTGCTGGAATAATTTCAAGAAAGCTTGTGTACTTTAAACTAGCGTGTTGTACTTACGATTTAAAGCAACATCTGGATAAGTAACAAGAGCAGGCTTGCAATGATCACCATACACTGCAACAGATACAGATCCATGATTTGTTTGTATATGATGTTCCTGAAGAAACAAGAGGAATGAGACAGTGTTGGTGTGCATCCACTGAAAGATACATGGGACTAAATAACGCAAGGCTCATATTTGACCAAGCACAACTTCAGTATGACAAGTGATGACTGATGAACCATCAGCTGCCTAAAACTTAATGACAAATCAGAAGAAGCAAGTAATGATGTTAATGTGAAGTACCATCATGAAGATGTGAAGCACCTATCCAAACTAAAATACAAAATAGATGTGCCAAGTAGTCTTCATCTGTCCAATATAGATAAGCATGGATCCAGATGGTACTTCAGGGCCAATCACTACAGGAACTAACAATATGTCTAAATCCAGAGCTGGATGTATATCCTGATAGCAACAAGATACCCCTTGAGAGTAGTGTGCAGAACACCATGTATATGTCTTATGCTTATACAGAAAATATATATCAGTAAGTCATTTTCGTTTAATTGATCAGTAAATCTATGCAAATACAGCTTGACAAATTAGGTGTCATGCACTATCTGTGTCCATACTAAACCAGCTTGATGTGGACTGAAAGACACCCATAAAAAGAGAAATGGTCCTTTAAATTTGGTCAAGGCAGACATTAAAGTAATTATTATCGCAAGATTTCTTAGAGGCAAGGAAAAGGTAGAAGTCCTCCCCTGACGCTTGAAGGAAATAATTTCTCTAAAATGACGCAAAGGTGATGACTTCATGATTGAAGGATCTTTGTTTTCTCTATATTTATAAAAAGCTGAAAAGATGTTACAAAAGGGAGAAGGACATGAATAGTTTCATTATGATGAGTGTGCTAAAGCAATGATCCCTAAACATTTTTGTAGGACAAACCGACAAAGCAAAGTACTATACTACTCTACAGAACAAAAGTTATAATCACACGCAAATAGCCAAAAATATACACTTGTCATCAAGAAAATAACAGTCCAAGACAACCACAAATTAAAGTTCTTTTTATCACGGGAAGAATGATTATGGCCTAGGTAATGCACAGAGCACATATTGGAGTTGACAGCCACGGCACAAGCATCGTATTAAAAATGCGCAGAAACTGGCGTGAAAGCGACTTGTAAACTGCACTCTCAATATTTCAACTAGTCCATGGCCAAACAAAAACTTCGTCCAAACTGCATGAAGATTCCACAGGCCAGATAGTTTGGCTTGAGAAAAACAAACCAACAACCAAACAAAAGTACAGCTTCTTTACAGGAAATTGTAAGAGGTTGCAGCTACCAATTAATTGCAACCACACACACACACATTGAAGCTACCAATTAATTGCAACCACACACACAAACACACACGTAGAACAAAGAATTTGCACAGCGCACTATGCTCAGTGGTAGAAATTTATAGTCAGACTAGTCATAGTGGGGAGTAACTTACACTAGTAACATACACGTATTACTAGACTATGTTACTACCTCCATAGTGGGTAGAAACATAGATGTGGTGTCATGCAAGAGTTCATTTATTAGTCTATAGACTCAATTTGCATTGGTATGTGTGATGTTACAGTAACATAGCTAGTTACCACAAGCACTTCTCTCCTCATTAATTACATGCCACATAAGCAAAACTGTGTTGGGATGTGTGATGTTACTAGCTATGTTACTCCCACTATGGCCAGCCTCATAGACTAGCCATAATGGGTAGTAACATAGAGTAGTAACATGCCCATGTTACTACTCTATGTTACTACCTCTATAGTGGGGAGTAACATATGTGTGGTAACATGGAAGACTTAATTTATTAGGCCATAGACTCATCTTACCTTGATATGTGTGATGTTACTCATACTAGTAGTAACTAGCTATGTTATCACATGCCTCTCTTTCTTCATTTATTGCTTGCCACATCATCTTTTTTATCTAGATATGTGTGATGTTACTACCTATGTTACTCCCACTATGGGTAGTCATATAAGGACCGAGAAAGCATAATCAGTGGAATAAAGAACTGGGCGACTGCTCAAAGAAGCGCCAAGAAGAAGAGTGGTGGTTAGGACACACCCCAGCAACAGGCAAGCGAATCTTTCTGTGCTGAAATTGTGCCAACAGGCAAACGTAGGCGATTCCGGTGAGCCGAATTATTTGAATAAATTAATTATTATAAGGTAACCAGCGAGCAAGGAGCATGTGACCAGGCCATGGCCGTAGGTTGCAGGGGGACATACGTAGGCAGACGACGACGACGACAAGGCCAGCAGAGGATGCTGCGAAAGATTCACCATCTTCTCGTAGCTAAATATGGCAATCGCTTCAGCAGACGACGAAATGTAGCATGCAGAATCGAATCGCAGGTGGCAAAACAACAAGCGGGAACAGTATGCCACAGATACGGTAGGGAGGTGCCTGCTTTTATTGGTGGGGAATCCCGGAGCAACAGTATACCAAGACGGACAAAGTCTCCTCCGACTGGACTCAACAATTCGAGTAGAACCCTGCTTTGGTTTGGTTGGACTCCACAGTCCGAGTAGAAACAGAAATCGGGCACGAAATCAAGAGCTGGTTTTGGCGAAACAACGACGCGACACAACGCCACAAAATCGAACAAATCCCCAATCCATGGCCGCACAAGTGCACCCTAACCAAATGCAACAGCAGCACAAATCACCGAGAGGAAAAGATGCGCCCAGACAGCACGGATTTCCAAGAAACGGGGGGAGGGCGGACTGACCTTGCCGCCGAAGGAGATGCGCTCGACGTCGACCGACACCACAGAGCCGCCGGAGTCTCCCATCGCCGTCCTCGACGCCGGGGGCCTCCTCACCCCCCCCCCC
>LR738714.1:206017058-206046537 GCA_902687465.1 Secale cereale
CGCGCTCTGGCCGCGTCCTTGCTAGTCGCCTCGCTACGGCCTCCCCGCCCCAGCATCGTCGACCTCACCCCACGGCCACACACGCTGGTGCCGCGGCGCCAGGCCGTGCGCCCGCGCCCAGCACCCATCTCCCTCGCGCACGCATCGCCTGCCCGCCACGGCAGTCCGTCGCCACGCCCGCGACCCTGGCTGCTCCGCGCCACGGCCTGCTTTCGCCGGCGCCCCGCCGCAACCACGACCTCACCCCGCCGCCGCCTGCTTCTGCCGGGCGCGAGCACCCGCCCATGCCGCTCTGCACCCCGCCGCCGCGCGTAGCGCCGCCCCGCCCGAGCTTCTGCTCGCGGCCACCACGGCCCGGCCGCGTCGGCTTGACCACGCGCGAGCCCGCGCGCCCCCGGCACACCCCCTGCCCGTCCTGCGCCTCGCTGCCGCCGGCGGGGGCAGCCGGCCTCGTCGCCGCTACGGACGAGCGCCCAGCACCCGCTCGGCCTTCGCCCGCTGGCCACAGCGCCCGGTGGGCGGGCTGGCGCCCGTTACCCATCGCCCACTGAGGCCCTCTGGGCCACTGACTTGGGGGGCCCAGCCCCCCCCCCCAAAAAAAAGAATAAAAAAATACATATACAAAAATAAATAAAAATAATTAAATATTAATTAATTTGATTAATTAAAGGATTAACTAATTTAATTAATCTGAATTAGCTTAACCTAAACAATAGTTAACCTAATTAATTCTGATTAGTTAATCAGTTAATGACAGGTGGGACCCACTGGTCAGTTTGACCAGTCAACCATGCTGACGTCAGCATGATGTCGTGCTGATGTCATAAATCCTTTTCGAATTAATTTAATTAATATTAAATTGCAGAAATTAATAAAAACTTTAGAAAATCATATCTTTTAAACCGTAACTCGGATGAAAATAATTTATATATGAAAGTTGCTCAGAACGACAAGACGAATCCGAATGCGCGGTCCGTTCGTCCGCCACACATCTCTATCATACCGAACATGCAACATTCCCCTCCATTTCATCTGCCCGAAAATGCCTAACACCGGGAATACTTTCCCGGATGTTATTCCTCTTCGCCTGTATCACCGAGCACCGCGTTAGGCCACACGTAGCACCGCCTTTTGCCATGTTATGCTTTGTGATGCTATTGTTTGCTCCATTATTTATTTGTTTCCCCTTCGTTGCTTATTTTCGGTAGACTCCGATACTGTGATAGACCTCGAGACCATTGATGCTTCGGTGTTCGACTACGACTACGATTCCGAAGATTCCTTTCGTGTGCAGAGCTTCCAGGCAAGCCCCCCCCCCCTTTGATCACCAGATATCGCCTATTCTTCTTTCTACTGCTTGCATTAGAGTAGTGTAGCATGTTACTGTTCGGTTACTCCTATTCTGCTGCATAGCCTGTCATTGCTGCTACAACTGTTGATACCTGTACCCGCCATCCTAATGCTTAGTATTGGATGCTAGTATTCCATCAGTGGCCCTTCATTCTTGTCCGTCTGCCATGCTATACCATCGGGCCGTGATCACTCGGGTGGTGATCACGGGTATATACTATTTACATACTTTACATACACATGATGATGATTCGGAGATGGGGGCTGAAGGGGTAGGTGGTTCCACCCAGGTAGTGGTGGACCTGGGTTCCCGACAGCCCCCTGATGGTTACTTTGTGGCAGAGCGACAGGGTGGTTTGCGACCACCTAGGAGACAGGTGGGCCTGGCCCTGGTCGTTGTCCGCGGTTATTTCATAATAACACGTTTAACGGGATCTTGGTATTTGATCTGAGTCTGGCCATTTGGTCTATACGCACTAACCAGCTACGTGGGAATAGTTATGCGTACTCGACGTCGTGGTATCAACCGAAGCCTTCTTGACGTCAGCGACTTAGCGGCGCGCGCCGGATTGGACTGGAAAGCCTACTCTGGTATTAGGAGAGGCTAGGTCTGCTTACCGGTCGCCCTCGCAATGCGCAGGTGTGCATTGGGCGATGGGCCCAGACCCCCGTGTGCTTAGGGTTTAGACCGACGTGCTGACCTCTCTGTTGTGCTTAGGTAGGGCTGCGACGTGTTGATCTTACGAGGCCGGGCATGACCCTGGAAAGTGTGTCCGGCCAAATGGGATCGAGCGTGCTGGGATATGTGGTGCACCCCTGCAGGGAAGTTAATCTATTCGAATAGCCGTGCCCCCGGTAAAAGGACGACCCGGAGTTGTACTCTGACATCATGACAACTAGAATTGGATACTTAATAAAACACACCCAGACAAGTTCCAGATATAACTCGGTGGTTGCTCTCTCACAGGGTGATGTGCGGGAGGATCGCCGGGTAGGTTTATGCTATACGATGTTACTTGGTGAACTCTTCTGCTACTCAAGACGGAGGCTGCCAGAAGCTTTGATAGTTGTTACTATTCCATCTACTCCCTTCTACTGCTGCAAGATGGAGGCTGCGAGAAGCGAGGATGCTTGTTACTTACCCTCTACTCTCTTCTACTGCTGCAAGATGGAGGTTACTAGAAGCGTAGTCTTCAATCGGATTAGTTACCCCCCTCTTATTCTGGCATTCTGCAGTTTAACCCACATATATTACCCCTTTACACAGATACCATTGCATATGTAGTATAGATCCTTGCTTGCGAGTACTTTGGATGAGTACTCACGGTTGCTTTGCTCCCCCTTTTCCGCCTTCTTTCTTCTTTCTGGTTGATGCAACCAGATCGGTGGAGTCCAGGAGCCAGAAGATCCCGAGGATGATTCTACATGGAGTTCGGCTTCGAGGAGTTGTTAGGAGGTCCCAGGCAGGAGGCCTTGCCTTTTCGATCGTTGTTACTTTTGTGCTAGCCTTCTTAAGGCAAACTTGTTTAACTTATGTCTGTACTCAGATATTATTATTTCCGCCGACTCTTGTGTTTTCGAGCTTATGTATTCGAGCCCTCGAGGCCCCTGGCTTGTAATATAAAGCTTGTATTATTTTAATTTGTGTCTAGTGTTGTGTTGTGATATCTTCCAGTGAGTCCTTGATCTTGGTCGTACACATTTGCGTGCATGATTAGTGTACGATCAAATCGGGGGCGTCACAATAGGCATCACGTCCAAGATTAGTAGAGTGACTCCTGCCCAATCTACTACTATTACTCCACACATCGACCGCTATCCAACATGCATCTTGTGTATTAAATTCATGGAGAAACGGAGTAATGCAATAAGAACGATGACATGATGTAGACAAGATATATTTATGTAGAAATAGACCCCATCATTTTATCCTTAGTAGCAATGATACATGCGTGTTGATTCCCTTTCTGTCACTGGGATCAAGCACCGTAAGATCGAACCCACTACAAAGCACCTCTTCCCATTGTAAGATAAATAGATCAAGTTGGCCAAACAAAACCCAAATATCGGAGAGGAAATACGTGGCTATAAGAAATCATGCATATAAGAGATCAAAGAAGACTCAAATAAATTTCATGGATATAAAAAGATAGATCTAATCATAAACTCAAAGTTCATCGGATCTCAACAAACACACCGCAAAAGAGTTACATCGTATGGATCTCCAAGAGACCATTGTATTGATAATCAAAAGAGATAGAGGAAGCCATCTAGCTACTAACTATAGACCCGTACGTCTATGAGGAACTACTCACACATCATCGGAGAGGCACCAATGCAGATGGTGAACCCCTCCATGATGGTGTCTAGATTGGATCTGGTGGTTTTGGACTTTGCGGTGGCTGGAATATAATTTCGTCGACTCCTCTAGGGTTTCTGGAATCTCTGAGTATTTATAGAGCGAAGAGGCAGTGTGGGAGGCCACCGTGGTGGGCACAACCCACCAGGGCGCGCCAGGCCCCTAGTGGGTTGTGCCCCCCTCGGGGCACCCCGCAGGTGCAACTCTGGCCCATTGGGTGTCTTCTGGCCCATAAAAAATCTCCAAAAAGTTTCGCGGTGTTTGTACTCCGTTTGATATTGATTTCTTGCGATGTAAAAAACATGCAGAAAACAGCAACTGGCACTTGGCACTATGTCAATAGGTTAGTACCAAAAAAGATATAAAATGACTATAAAATGATTGTAAAACATCCAAGAATGATAATATTAGAACATGGAACAATAAAAAATTATAGATACGTTGGAGACGTATCAGCATCCCCAAGCTTAATTCCAGCTCGTCCTCGAGTAGGTAAATGATAAAAATAGAATTTTTGATGTGGAATGTTGCCTATCATGTCATAACATATTATTTTCTTTATAGCATGGACATTTGGACTTTTATATGGTTCAAAGCAATAGTCTAGTTTTGACATGAGATTTAAATACTCAAGCATATCAACAAGCAACCATGTCTTTCAAAATATCAATGCTAAAATAAGTTATCCCTAGCCCATCATGCTCAACCATTGATCCATTCATGAAACACACTCGCATATTAGTGTCACACCATGATTTTCATGACACTTAAGCTAATAATCATGCTAAAATATGTTTGACAAAAACTTTTGAGTGATTTGGACTATGCTTGATTTGGTTTTCTGTTTGCTGTTTGCAAGTGCTCTAAAAATAAAATAAATCCACCTACTCTTATACTCCTTCTCCTTGACCCAAAACCTCTTCCCCATGATCATGACATGTGTATAGGACATAATAGTATTTTCTTACTAAATATTTTGGCCAAAAAGTATTTTCTAAAATTAGTTTTTCCAAAACCCCCTGAATTGAGGTTTGTACTGCAAGTACTTGATTTGGGGTGTGAAAAATCTTTCAAAAAATATATTTGAATCCTATTAGGTATAGGACTCCCTTAAACCACAAAAACATAATTTTAAAAGTTATTCTCCTATTTTATTTAAAGGATTTTTCTTTAGGCCGGAAATGGTCTTTAATAGGTTAAAATTATTTAATTGTTTCAAAAATATTTGAGAAAATTCAGGGAAGCTCATAGGACATATATTGTCCATATATAAGAGTTTCAACACATGGTAATGTTCAAAATGTTGGTCAAATCCCACAAAAACCTATTCTGGATATTTCAAGCTTTTGAAATATTTACAAAGGGAATTGTCTTCATTAATTCCAAGAAAATTCTAGCATGTCACATATGACATATTTGATGATCTTGCAAAGCCTCATGCCTTGAAGATCAATAAAGCATCATAAAAACCCCTCAAAACTATTTCTGTTCATTGTGTAGTTTGAGCAACTTTATATTGCCAAACATGTCCAAATGCTCTCAAACTTGGTGCACTTGCTCAAATGATGTAATTATGCATCTATTCCAAATGGCACAAGTTTTGGAGAAGGATAACTTGACCAAAGTGCCCTGAAACCCTTTCTGACCAGATTCAAATTTGAACAACTCAACATTACCAACTTTTTACTTGTGATCTCAAATTTTGTGGACATGCTCACGGCCCGACATGATGACACTGCACCAAGTGGTGCATTAAGGGGGGGTGATTTGCATGACTAAATCTTGGAAAATCCATTTCTGTTGATTTATAGGGTTTACCAAAGTTACATTGGCAACTTTGCCCAAATGAGCTCAAACTTGGTGGACACCCTATTTCTCTATGGTATTTGATCCTGTTAAGTCTCATGTCATTTGGACTCCATTTGCTTGCCCAAAACATCATTAAACACCTTCTAGTGATTTTCCAAAACTACTATTTTCACCTCTTTCCTTGTTCTCCATGAGCTAAGCTTTTTATCAGAGCCTCCCCTAGTCACGTTCTACCTCCAGTTCTCACCCATGCCCTCAGCTCAATCATTAGAGGGGGTAAAACCCCCATATACATCTATGTTTTTACCATGACATAACTTCTCTCTTCCCCTCCTCTTACTATTGCACTTGGCTTACACCCTAAGCTACTAGAGGGCATCTCCGGACTAGCCAGTAGCTAATGGACAAGGTGGCCACGTCCAGAGCGCGTGGGGGCATGGCCATGTCGGCCATTTGCATGCTCTGGAGCGCGCTACAATACGCTTCGGCATTATAGCCGCCCAGGGCCAAGCACCTCTGGCCACCTTGGCTCTCCCCCTTGCGCCAGCCGAGGCGCCTCGTCGTCCACGACACGCCACGGCCTGACCCCCCTCCTCCTTCTCCCTCCTATGGCCTCCCTCGCATGCGCGCCGGCCGCCCGCAAGCTCCAATCCTCGGCCTCACACGTGCAAGCTCTCTAGAACCTCCCCCGCTCATTCTCTTCCCTCCTCTGGATGTGGACCTCGTCCACAAACGGCCTCGACTCTCTCCCGAGCACCCTCACGACCTCTAGCCTCGCCCGTGACCTCGCCGGCGCACAAGTCCATGGTGGACCGGAGCCCGGCTATATAAGCCAGCCCCGGGCCGCTCTAGTGGCATCTGCCTCCTCCTCACACCCCTAAGAACACGCCCGCACCACCCAGTCGTCCTCAAAGGGCATATATGCACGGGATCGACCGGAGCTCCGCCGCCTCGGACGACCGGTGATCTCGCGGTACAACCTCTCTCCGCCCCCGCTCTTGCTCGATTTGGAACCGCCGGGCCTCACTGACCCATTCCCCTCCTTCTCCCGCTCCTATTACAGCCCGGAACGAGCTAACCAGGTCCCTCCCGACGCTCCGCCACCGTGCCACCTTGCCGCCGACGAACCAGGCTTCTCCGGTGACCAACTCCCGTACCACCAGAACCGTGACTCCACCCTGAGCACGCCCGTGCCCTTGGATCGATTAGTCGTGAACCACATCGCCGCCAGTGACGTCGCTGCTTCCCTGGCCGCGAGGTTGAAGATGACAGGCGGGCCCCGCCTGTCATCCTCACCTCTCTCTCCTTCCCCTCTCTGTCGCTGACCGCCGGCCCCCAACTATCAGGTTTGAACATGGGCGCGCGCGCACCGGTTTGCCTGGGATGGCGTGGCTTTGGGCCGGCCCAGCTGCAGACTAAATTGGCCGGCAAAATCTGGCCAATTCTTTTTCTTTTTCTTTTACCAATGGGCTTAAAAAATCCATAAGTAATTCATATCAAGTTCAAATTTCATGATTCCAATTTTTGGTGACTCCATAAATCATGCTCTTTTTAATGAGAAATAATGAACATTTTACCATGTTATGTTTCCACTGAATCTATTAAACAGGCCATTTATTCACATTTGCCAACTTCAAAACTCCATATTATATTCATTTCAACTCCAAATCCAGTAAAACCAATTTCTAAATGTTTCTAAAATTATGCCTAATTTAATGGGTACTTTTACTCATTTTTATAAAAAAAGCATTCTGTAGACAACTTGCAGACCCACAAACTCCCTTATATCCATCATATTGAAATGTTCCAAACTATCCATTGATCCAATGCCAATGAAACCACCTTGGTCAATTTTCATATGACCAAAGGTATCCTAGAAAAGTCCAACTCCTATTTTTAGAGCACTTTTATTTTTGCCTTGTTGTGTTGCTTATTATGATTGTTTCCGACGTTAGTTGACGAAGTAGACGAAGTACTTGGAGAAGGACCAGAGGACTTGAAGACCACAAGGACTTGGTTAAGACAGGCAAGCAGCCCTTTGACCATGACAACCCTCTTGTTCATCGGTACCCTTTTCCGATTGCATGCGGATAAGATATGATGGTGGTAAACTTGTTGTAAACCACCACAAGATGCATACCCCTACTCATGACTTTACCTTGTTCATGAATGCAAATGTCAAAAGATTCGTTGATGCATAATGATGCTTGTGTACCATGAACTCTTCGTGGTTACACTCTTTCAAAAACCCCATATGGTGCCCCTAATGCCCTTGGGTGATGTTGAACTAAGGTCACCACTTGAGGAAGAAGTGGTGTACCGAAGAGAGCTTTTGGAGTGTGAGTAAAATGATGGATTAGGTTTATGTGTGATTACCGACCCAACCAAACATGTGCAACCACTCTACCCCTTTATGGGACGGGGCATTATTTATTACTTAGGCTGATACTAGCATGGTGCCCACATTACTAGTGACGGGGGTGACTTGAGGTCACTCTCGGGACGGGGTCGTGCTTGGATAGGCGGCCATGACTGTTTTCACAGGGCACCGGACACTCCGTTGGTCCCTTCATGTAGGCGTGATAATATGAAAAGGGCAGAGTCCCACGATCTTTTACTTATACATGAGGGCCGTGCATCAACGAGTGGACCCTATGTTAGTATCTTCCGGGGAAAGGTAATGATCGGGTGCTTCCCCCGAGTACTTGAGGTACTGCGGGATCGTGGATGACACAAAAGCTTCCCGGATCTTGTGGGTAAAGTGCGCAACCTCTGCAGAGTGTCAAACTATTTGAATAGCCGTGTCCACGGTCATGGAGAGTTGGGAGGTGCTACTTAAACTATGTCCAGAAATTTTACAATCTCGGTGCATGTGTGTGTGGAAGAGAACTATTTGAGTCAAGGTGGTGAATTGACGTGTTGAATGAGCTAGTAATGATTCAAACTCTATTTATGTTTATATATGTAACCTGTCCTCAAGGTTACCCAAGTTCATTGATGCATATCTCACAAGTTGGTAGAACATCTCATCTAGCTTGAAGCTAGGTTGCTTATTTGTTGTACAACTTGCATTGATACTTTAAACCAAATCATGGGTTTCTTGCGAGTACATTCAAAGTACTCATTGGCTTGCCACTGGTTATTTTATTGGCCAGGCATGAAATAACATGATATGATGAAGATTTCTTCGTGACGAACATGCGAGCTAGGATGCTTTCCAGTCAGAATGCCTGTAGGGTTAAGGCAGATGGCATGGGTCCAAGTTGTCCACGAAGATTTCCGCTGCGATGATATACTCAAGACTTGACCATAATGGTCCTACTTGTGTAATACGGTATGTATGGATGTAAGACTCTTGTTATTAAGCTTCTATGTGTTCAGTGAGCATTGACCTCTGGGATCACTGTACATGTGCATTCGGTGATCTCGACTTATGAGTCAGGGTCCCCACAGAGATGGTATCAGAGCCATCCAGACTGTAGGAAGCTTTAGTTAGCATGGAAGTTAGTTAGGACAAGGACTAGACCCAAGACCTCCAAATCACTTGCAAGACTTATTCCACTTCTCATCTCTTCTGAACTAGCCAGCAATAACAACCTTTCACGCTTGTCGTGGCCTCTCTTGTCATATTGACCCTCCTCTAACCTCCTTGTATATGGTCGTCGCCCCAACGAGACTCCTCATGACCGGATTTCCACCACTCCTAAGGGAGTGCCTCCAGCAATGCCACTATCCTTTGGAGCCGATGTACACCTTGCATGAACTGGACAATGGCGAGTTCAAAGTAGAGTTCTATGCCAAAGTGATTGTACCTGCCAAGACCTCACCTCAAGGCTGGTTCTTTGTCGGACCACCTATGCCAACTCAGGACTTGGCCATTCAGCAAGTGGCCTACAAAGCCCTTCTCCGCCTTCAAGACCTCCTCCCGGAGATGAAGGAAGGTCAAGCTACATGTTACCTACCCAGCAAAAGTGGAACATGAACCATATATCAAGCAATGATTCCCATAGGAGATGAAGACCCAACCCTCAAGCTCCAGATCCTCTTCGCCTACACAGTCGATTATCTTCTGCGTGACCTCACTGAAGAATTCCTCAAGTCCCGCAGGATTTCCCTTCACTTCTACATCTCCACTACCTCAGGGAGAAGAAGGTGATCGAACGGGAACAACAAATTACTGCCCTACAAGTCTACATCGCCCATCATAAGCAACAAATCGAAGAGCTTCAGGGAGCTCGCAACCGGACCCCGCGAAGAAGGCATAGGAATAGATTTCCATATCCACCTCGTGGAGGACCATCGTCAGGCCACCAAAAATATGACCCAAGACTGGATAACAACCTCTTTGCTTCCATCACATGTTACAGGTGTGGAGAACTCGGGCATATCAAAAGGTTGTGTCCCAACAAGCAGCCAACTGTCGCACCACCGGAGGGCCTACAAGCTGAAGACTGAAGGCCTTCCTCCTCAAGAAAAGAAGCAAGCACGACTGTTAAATCCGAGAACCCCTAGGGTAGGATGAGTCGTGTACCCCTTATGCAAAGTCGAGTCCATGTAATGGTTCATATGAAACCATGTCATGTTTTGCTTGTCCTTATCTGTTTGTGTTTCGATATAAGTCGCACTTTTGCCTTGGGCAGCATGTACACGACTATATCACCTATCTTATCTTAATGAATGTGTTTGGCCTTTACAACACTTGTATGTTTGCACGTGCACTATAGAACCCCCTCTAGGCATTCCCCTCCTCTATGCTAATCTCCCCTCTCATCTCTATCCTCGACTGAAGACCGGTAAGACAAGATACACCAAGGATTCTACTTCGGCAAACAACTGGCACTAAAGACTTTTGTTGCGACCTCCTCGTCTAAGTACAACCCCGTGGGGCTATGCTTACCCCCTAAAGATTAGAAACCCATCCCCAGACCCTTCGACACTTCACGAGATACCCCAGATCGAATCCTCAACCACATGCTTAACCCATAGAACTGCAAGAACCAATTAAGCCTCTGTAACCTTGCACAACACTAGGTTTGTTATGGAACTAGTGAACGTAGTGAGGAAGCGCATTGTCATCCTAATATGGCACAAGAGCTGACGATGCCATAGGATAGAAAAATTTGAGGAAATAGGAATGAAGGGCAAATAACTTGGTGAGACTATCCACGACCTTGAGGAATTAAATGAGACTAATTGGTGGATTATGAGGCCTTCATGATGGCAGATGAATTTGGTGGGATCATGTCAATAGAGTAGCATAGATTTCATTACCCATGAGTAAACTGGATTTAGTGGAACAAGTTATGATTACAGGATGAATTTTTTGGGGGTACAAGGATCTGACCTAGCCGGGATATTGATAGAAGATAGTAGACATTACAAAGATGACTTGGGGAAAACATGTAGGAATTCTCGTTAGACCTGAGATTCAGATTTAAGTAGGTGATAGTAAGTATGATTACATGGTTCGGAGTAAATTGGATTTAGGTTGATGATCTCGAAATGATACCATGTTTCTCGGTGGACGACAAACTAGGAGATTGGAGAAAATGTCGGAATTGATTTAGGGATCTATATAAGCATGGCCTTGGAGTTTACTTGATCATGATAATGAAAATTGGTGGACTGACTATAGTAAGGCAGCCCTTTCAGGTAGCTGGGGATTATAGGACTTTAGGAGATCATGTGGAGCACAATAGACATTGATTTGTAGAATTAAAGGGATTGTGTAGTGAATGATGGAAGTTAATGGGTTGTTGGAGTTGATTCATATGAAGGAAACAAGATCTTGGAGTGGCTTACGACGTGTTTCCTTAGGATAGAGAGGCAATATCTTGAACCTCAGAAGAATAGGTTGAGAAATTGGATTGTGGTGTTTAATTCAAGCTTAGCAGCTTGTATGCCCTACCCATGGATTCTTAAGGGTAGCCATACATATGATTTTCGGGGACCGCAGACATGTATAATTTTGTTAGACCTCCTCTTGGGAGTCATGAGGATATGTATGGCGTGAGTGGTGATTGGAGTTGACCTATACGAGATGATGCTTTCGGTGATATAAGGTTATCTGTTTGAAGGACTAGGTAGAACTATTGGCATCCCAGAAACCGTGCTTAAGGATAAGATAATAAACGTTCACTCACACACTAGAATACTTGAAACCCTTAAGCCCCACCAAACCACAACATGGATGGATTGTGACCACATGCTTTGGCTCTAGGTCAAGAAGACCCTTGCCAATACTCAACCGAGACCACCACCAATACCCCAACCCACTTTACGTACCCCATAGACATGATAGAGTAATTTTTCAAGTCAGTCGTCATCCTTGTTTTGACGACATACTAGTCTACCCGAAGACAGAAGAAGAGTCGTGCAACTGGTTCAAAGACATTTGAAGACCGCCATGTCAAGAAGGAAGAACTACACCAACCACGGTCATCAAGAAGTAAACCTCCGCGTCGAAGACCAGATGTATCTGCAAGCCACCCCTCTCGAAGGAACCAAGCAATATCATGTCGAAGAGAAGCTCACACCAAGATTTATCGGCCTCCTCCAAGATCACTGCAAGACGAAGAGTAGACGGTTACCAGCTGGAGTTACCACCTGAGTTACCCACTGTGCACAACGTCTTTCCACAAGATACCACTCCGGAAACATTTCCAACTTCCTAAATAGACCGGTCTTTGCAAAGACATTGATCACCAAGCCATCGACCTCCATATCATTATGACTTACGTGAGAGACCCATTAGCAACCAGGATCAAGCAGAACTTCATGCACAAAGCCACACCATCGAGCACTCCAAGGATTCAATGGAGCACTACTCAAAAGCAGAAGCAACATGAAGGAGTGAAGACTACCCCAGATCCAAATTTCATATTCCTTTCCACGCTGTTTGGGAATCTCGGGGACGAGATTCTTGTAAGGGGGTAGGTCTGTCACACCCTGATTTTCATGACACTTAAGCTAATAATCATGCTAAAATATGGTTTGACAAAAACTTTTGAGTGATTTGGACTATGCTTGATTTGGTTTTCTGTTTGCTGTTTGCAAGTGCTCTAAAAATAAAATAAATCCTACTACTCTTATACTCCTTCTCCTTGACCCAAAACCTCTTCCCCATGATCATGCCATGTGTATAGGACATAATATTATTTTCTTACAAAATATTTTGGCCAAAAAGTATTTTCTAAAATTAGTTTTTCCAAAAACCCGTGAATTGAGGTTTGTACTGCAAGTACTTGATTTGGGGTGTGAAAAATCTTTCAAAAAGTATATATGACTCCTATTATGTATAGGACTCCCCTAAACAACAAAAACATAATTTTAAAAGTTATTCTCCTATTTTGTTTAAAGGCTTTTTCTTTAGGCCAGAAATGGCCTTTAATAGGTTAAAATTATTTAACAGTTTCAAAAATATTTGAGAAAATTCAAGGAAGCTCATAGGACATATATTGTCCATATATAAGAGTTTCAACACATGGTCATGTTCAAAATGTTGGTCAAATCCCACAAAAACCCATTCTAGATATTTCAAGCTTTTGAAATATTTACAAAGGGAATTTTCTTCATTAATTCCAAGAAAATTCTAGCATGTCACATATGACATATTTGATGATTTTGCAAAGCCTCTTGCCTTGAAGATCAAGAAAGCATCATCAAACCCCCTCAAAACCATTTCTGTCCATTTTGAAGTTTGAGCAACTTTACATTTCCAAACATGTCCAAATGCTCTCAAACTTGGTGCACATGCTCAAATGATGTAATTATGCATCTATTCCAAATGGCACAAGTTTTGGAGAAGGATAACTTGACCAAAGTGCCCCAAAACCTTTTTAGACCAGATTCAAATTTGAACAACTCTACATTACCAACTTTTTACTTGTGACCTCAAATTTTGTGGGCATGCTCATAGCTCCACAAGATGACACTGCACCAAGTGGTGCATCAAGTGGGGATGATTTGCATGACTAAATCTTGGAAAATCCATTTCTGTTGATTTATAGGGTTTACCAAAGTTACATTGGCAACTTTGCCCAAATGAGATCAAAATTGGTGGAACACCCTATTTATCTATGGTATTTGATCCTTTTAAGTCTCATGTCATTTGGACTCCATTTGCTTGCCCAAAACATCACCAAACACCTTCTGGTTATTTTCCAAAACTGCTATTTTCACCTCTTTCCTTGTTCTCCATGAGCTAAGCTTTCTATCAGAGCCTCCCCTAGTCACGTTCTACCTCCAGTTCTCACCCATGCCCTCAACTCAATCATTAGAGGGGGTAAAAACCCCATATACATCTCTGTTTTTACCATGGCAAAACTTCTCTCTTCCCCTCCTCTTACTATTGCATTCGGCTTACACCCTAAGCTACCAGAGGGCATCTCCGGACCAGCCAGTAGCTAATGGACAAGGTGGCCACGTCCAGAGCGCGTGGGGGCATGGCCATGCTGGCCATTTGCGTGCTCTAAAGCACGCTATAGTACGCTCCGGCACTGTAGCCACCCAGGGCCAAGCACCTCCAGCCACCTCGGCACTCCCCCTCGCGGCAGCCAAGGCGCCTCATCGTCCACGACACACCACGGCCTGACCCCCTCCTCCTTCTCCCTCCTATGGCCTCCCTCACACGTGCGCTAGCCGCCTGCAAGCTCCAATCCTCGGCCTCACACGCACAAGCTCTCTGGAACCTCCCCCGCTCCTTCTCTTCCCTCCTCTGAATGAGGACCTCGTCCACAAAAGGCCTGGGCTCTCTCCCGAGCGCCCACATGACCTCTGGCCACGCCCGTGACCTCGCCGGCGCACAACTCCATGGTGGACCGGCGCCCCGCTATATAAGCCAGCCCCAGGCTGCTCCAGTGGCATCTGCCTCCTCCTCACACCCCCAAGAACACGCCCGCACCACCCATTCGTCCTCAAAGGGCCTCTGTGCATGGGATCGACTAGAGCTCTGCCACCTCGTACGACCGGTGATCTCACGGTACATCCTCTCTCCGCCCCCGCTCTTGCTCGATCTGAAACCACTGGGCCTCACTGACCCATTCCTTTCCTTCTCCCGCTCCTATTGCAGCCCGAAACGAGCTAACCAAGTCCCTCCCGACGCTCCGCCGCCGTGCCACCTCGCCGACGACGAACCAGGCTTCTCCGACGGCCAACTCCCGTACCACCAGAACCGCGACTCAACCCTGAGCACGCCCGTGCCCTTGGATCGCCTCGTCGTGAACCACATCGCCGCCGGTGAGCTTGCCGCTTCCCTGGCCGTGAGGTTGAAGATGACAGGCGGGACCCACCTGTCATCCTCCCCTCTCTCTACTTCCCCACTTTCTCGCTGACTGCCGGGCCCCAGCCGTCAGGTTTGAACATGGGTGCGCGTGCACCGGTTCGCCTGGGCTGGCGTGGCTTTGGGCCGGCCCAGTTGCAGACTAAATTGGCCGGCAAAATTTGGCCAATTCTTTTTCTTTTTCTTTTACCAGTGGGCTTCAAAAATCCATAAGTAATTCATATCAAGTTCAAATTTTATGATTCCAATTTCAGGTGACTCCATATATCATGCTCTATTTTATGGGAAATAATGAACATTTTACTAAGTCTTGTTTCCATTGAATCTATTAAACATGCCATTTATTCACATTTGTCAACTACAAAACTCCATATTATATTCATTTCAAATCCAAATCCAGTAAAACCAATTTCTAAATTTTTCTAAAATCATGCCTGATTTAATGGGTACTTTTACTCATTTTTATAAAAAAGGCATTCTGTAGACAACTTGCAGATCCACAAACTCCGTTATATCCATCATATTGAAATGTTTCAAACTATCCATTGATCCAATGCCAATGAAACCACCTTGGTCAATTTTCATATGACCAGAGGTTCCTAGAAAAGTCCAACTCCTATTTTTAGAGCACTTTTATTTTTGCCTTGTTGTGTTGCTTATTGTGATTGTTTACGACGTTAGTTGACAAAGTAGACGAAGTACTTGGAGAAGGACCAGAGGACTTGAATACCCCAAGGACTTGGTTAAGACAGGCAAGCATCCCTTTGACCATGACACCCCTCTTGTTCATCGGTACCCTTTTTCGGTTGCATGATGATAAGATATGACGGTGGTAAACTTATTGTAAACCACCACAAGATGCATACCCCTACCCATGACTTTACCTTGTTCATGAATGCAAATGTCAAAAGATTCGTTGATGCATAATGATGCTTGTGTACCATGAACTCTTCGTGGTTACACTCTTTCGAAAACCCCATCGAGTGCCCCTAATGCACTTGGGTGATGTTGAACTAAGGTCACCACTTGAGGAAGAAGTGGTGTACCGAAGAGAGCTTTTGGAGTGTGAGTACAATGATGGATTAGATTTATGTGTGATTACCGACCCAACCAAACATGTGCAACCACTCTACCCCTTTATGGGACGGAGCATTATTTATTACTTAGGATGATACTAGCATGGTGCCCACAGTACTAGTGACGGGGGTGACTTGAGGTCACTCTCGGGACGGGGTCGTTCTGGATAGGCGGCCATGATTGTTTTCACAAGGCACCGGACACACCGTTGGTCCCTTCGTGTATGTGTCATAATGTGAAAAGGGCAGAGTCGCATGATCTTTTACTTATACACGAGGGCCGTGCATCAATGAGTGGACCCTATGTTAGTACCGCGTGGGGAAAGGTAATGATTGGGTGCTTCCTGATAACCCAGAAGTGTAGGGGATCACAACAGTTTTCGAGGGTAAAGTATTAAACCCAAATTTGTTGATTCGACACAAGGGGAGCCAAAGAATACTCTTAAGTATTAGCAACTGCGTTGTCAATTCAGCCACACCTGGAAACTTAGTATCTGCAGCAAGATAGTTTAGTAGCACAGTGATATGATAGTGGTGGTAGCAACGATAAAAGTAAAGGTAGTGTTTTTTTAGTTTTTGTGATAATAGCAACGGAAAAGTAAATAGCAACTAGCAATACAGGTAAAGCTCATAGGCATTGGATCGGTGATGGGAAATTACGTTGGATGCAATTCATCATGTAGAAGTTATAACCTAGGGTGACACAGAACTAGCTCCAGTTCATCAATGCAATGTAGGCATGTATTCCGAATATAGTCATACGTGCTAATGTAAAAGAACTTGCATGACATATTTTGTCCTACCCTCCCGTGGCAGCGGGGTCCTATTGGAAACTAAGTGATATTAAGGCCTCCTTTTAATAGAATACCGGACCAAAGCATTAACACATAGTGAATACATGAACTCCTCAAACTATGTTCATCACCAGGAGTGGTCCGATTATTGTCACTTCGGGGTTGCCGGATCATAACACATAGTAGGTGACTATAGACTTGCAAGATAGGATCAAGGACACACATGTATTCATGAAAACATAATAGGTTCAGATCTGAAATCATGGCACTCGGGCCCTAGTGACAAGCATTAAGCATAGCAAAGTCATAGCAACATCAATCTCAGAACATAGTGGATACTAGGGATCAAACCGTAACAAAACTAACTCGATTACATGATAGATCCCATCCAACCCATCACCGTCCAGCAAGCCTACGATGGAATTACTCACACACGGCGGTGAGCATCATGGAATTGGTGATGGAGGGAGGTTGATGATGATGATGGCGACGATCTCCACTCTCCGGAGCCCTGAACGGACTCCAGACCAGCTCTCCCGAGAGAGATTAGGGCTTGGCGGCGGCCCCGTCTCGTAAAACATGATAATTCTTTCTCCTTGATTTTTCTCTCCATGAAACGGAATATATAGGACCTGGGGATACGTCGGTGGGGCATCGGGGTGCCCTCGAGGCAGGGGGGCGCGCCCCCCACCCTCGAGGACAGCCCGTGGGCCCCCCTGGTGTGGATCTTCTTGCAGGTATTTTTTATATTTTCTGAAATAAATCTCCGTTGATTTTTAGGCGATTCCGAGAACTTTTTATTCTGCACAAAAACAACACCATGGCAGTTCTGCTGAAAACAGCGTCAGTCCGGGTTAGTTCCATTCAAATCATGCAAGTTAAAGTCCAAAACAAGGGCAAAAGTGTTCGGAAAAGTAGATACGTTGAAGACGTATCACTTCCCCCGAGTACTTGAGGTACTGCGGGATCGTGGATGACACGAAAGCTTCCCGGATCTTGTGGGTAAAGCGCAACCTCTGCAGAGTGTCAAACTATTCGAATAGCCATGTCCACAGTCATGGGCAGTTGGGAGGTGCTACTTAAACTATGTCCAGAAGTTTTACAATCTCGGTGCATGTGTGTGTGTGGAAGAGAACTATTTGAGTCAAGGTGGTGACTTGACGTGTTGAATGAGCTAGTAATGATTCAAACGCTATTTATGTTGATATCTGTAACCTGTCCTCAAGGTTACCCAAGTTCATTGATGCATATCTCACATGTTGGTAGAACATCTCATCTAGCTTGAAGCTAGGTTGCTTATTTGTTGTACAACTTGCATTGGTACTTTAAACCAAATCATGGGTTGCTTGCGAGTACATTCAAAGTACTCATTGGCTTGCCACTGGTTATTTTATTGGCCAGGCATGAAAGAACAGTATATGATGAAGATTTCTTGGTGACGAACATGCGAGCTAGGACGCTTTCCAGTCAGAATGCCTGTAGGGTTAAGGCAGATGGCATGGGCCCAAGTTGTCAATGAAGATTTCCGCTGCGATGATATACTCAAGACTTGACAATAATGGTCCTACTTGTGTAATACAGTATGTATGGATGTAAGACTCTTGTTATAAGCTTCTGTGTGTTCAGTGAGCACTGATCCCTGGGATCACTGTACACGTGCATTCGGTGATCTCGACTTATGAGTCGGGGTCCCCACAATTAGTTACACCCAATGCTCAAGTACGATCATAGTGTTTCCTAGTTGGTGCTTTATAAGAGAAGATGGAGACTCAAATTCAAAAATAAAACTTGTATAAGTAAAAGAAAGGCCCTTCGCAGAGGGAAGTAGGGATTTGTAGAGGTGCCAGAGCTCAAAGCTTAAATTGAGAGATAAATTATTTTGGGAGGTATACTTTTCCCACCAACAAAAATGACTCAAGGTTCCCAACACTTTACATGCTAGATATATCATAGGCGGTTCCCAAACATAAAATAAAGTTTATTCCTTTTCCACCAAAATTTTACAAGCCATGGCTAGCCGAATCCATAATTGCCTTCCATATCAACACTTTCTAAGGAATTTATTATTTGACAACATAAAGTAAATTTGTTTTTCATTTCGGGACTGGGCATCCCTAATACCTTTGCCTTACTCTGGTGCAATGACAATTGAATAAACACTCATCGTGGGAATAACACATCTAGCATGGAAAATATTGGCCACCCCTCACCGCCTCGTGAGAGGTACGGGCACGCAAAAGGGAAATTTATTTTGAAAATTAGAGATGGCACGTACAAATTTGCTTAGAACGGCAAGGGAATACTGCATATAGGTAGGTATGGTGGACTCATGTGGCAAAACCAGGATAAAGGATTTTGGATGCACAAGTAGTGATCATACTTAGTGCAAAATGAAGGCTAGCAAAAGACTGGGAAGTGACCAACCATGAAATGAATAATCTCATAAGAGAGAATTGAGCATAAATAACACTAAATAATGCACCACAAGTAGGATGTAATTTCATTGCATGATTAATGACTTTCGTGCTTGCATAGGGAATCACAAACTTTAACACTAATATTCTTATTAAAGCTTAATTACTCACTAACATGACTCATATATCATATCATCATGTCTCGAAACTATTACAAGGAATCAAGTTTATTTTGTCCAATGATCTTCATGAAAGTTTTTGTTATATCCTTCTTGGATATCTATCACTTTGGAACTAATTTTTATGTGTTGCTTTTGATAAGCTCAAACAAATATAAGTGAAGATCACGAGCACAATTTTTTTTCTTTCTCTCAAAATAATTTAAGTGAAGCAAGAGAGAATTTCTTAAAATTTTACTAACTCTCAAATAAATCTAAGTGAAGCAAGAGAGTATTTCGTCAAAAATACTATAGCACACCATGCTCAAAAAGATATAAGTGAAGCACTAGAGAAAATCCATAGCTCATAAAAATTTAAGTGAAGCATAGAGAGCTATTCTAACAAGTCATGGCATAATTTTGGCTCTGTCTAATAGGTGTGTACAAAAAGGATTGATAACTTAAAAATCAAAACAAAACAAGCAAAGAATCATATCATACCAGACGCTCCAAGCAAAACACATATCATGTGATGGATGAAAACATAGTTTTGAGTAAA
Source organism: Secale cereale (assembly GCA_902687465.1). NCBI lineage: Eukaryota > Viridiplantae > Streptophyta > Magnoliopsida > Poales > Poaceae > Secale > Secale cereale. The sequence goes on from LR738714.1 coordinate 206,036,858, forward strand.
ATACCGATGGTCGTTAGAAGAAATGGGGGATGCCACTCAGGGGCATCCCCAAGCTTAGTTGCTTGCTTCTATTTTAGATAATGGCTTGGGATGCTGGGGCATCCCCAAGCTTAGGCTCTTCTTACTCCTTATTCCTTCATCCATCGTAACCCAAAACTTGAAAACTTCAATCACACAAAACTCAACAAAACTTTCGTGAGATCCGTTAGTATAAGAAAACAAATCACTACTATAAGTACTGTAGCAAACCAATTCATATTTTATATTTGTATTATATCTACCGTATTCCAACTTTTCTATGGCAAAAACTCATCAAAGAAAACCATAGAATCATCAAAACAAGCACATAACACAATAAAAACAGAATCTGTCAAAAACAGAACAGTCTATAGTAATATGGAAGTTTCGAATACTTCTGCAACTCTATTTTTTTAAAAAAAATAGTACCACGTGGGCAATTTGTATATTAATCCTCTGCAAAAAAATCTACCAAAAATCACTGTTCTGTTAAAAATGAGAATTTTTCTCGTTAGCGCAAAAGTTTCTGTTTTTTTGCAAGATCAGATCTACTAACACCCAACATGATCCTAAGGCTTTGCTTGGCACAAACCTTTATTCAAACCACAAAAACACACATATATATAGAGGTATTAAAGGATATTTTATTGAAAACAGCAAGTAAATCAAAAAGCAAAAAGATACAGGTTGGGTTGCCTCCCAACAAGCGCTATCGTTTTACGCCCTTAGCTAGGCATGATACCCAGATCTAAGTGTTGTCATACTTGTTGGATGTCCCATAAGTTGCCCTCATTATAGATTCATAAGGAAATTTGATCTTGGTTCTAGGGAAGTGTTCCATGCCCTTTCTCAAAGGAAATTGAAATTTAATATTCCCTTCTTTCATGTCAATCACCGCGCCAATAGTGTGCAAAAATGGTCTACCAAGTATAATAGGGCAAGACGGATTGCAATCAATGCCAAGAACAATAAAGTCTATGGGTACATAGTCCTATTTGCAAGAATAAGAACATCACTAATCCTTCCCAAAGGCTTTTTAATAGTAGAATCCGCCAAATGCAAACCAAGAGAGCAATCTTCAATATTGGTAAGACCAAGAACATCGCAAAGAGACTTCGGAATCGTGGAAACACTAGCACCCAAATCACACAAAGCAAAACACTCATAATTTTTAATTTTGATTTTGATAGTAGGTTACCATTCATCATACAATTTTCTAGAAATTCACACTTCTAATTCCAACTTATCATCTAAAGCTTTCATCATAGCATCAACAATATGTTTAGTAAAAGCTTTATTTTGTTCACAAGCATGGGGTGAATTAATCATGGATTGCAACAAAGAAATACAATCAATCAAAGAACAACTATCATAATTAAAGTCTTTGTAATCCAAGATAGTGGGCACATCACTAGTTAAAGTCTTGACCTCTCCAAACCCAATTTTATCAATTTTCTCAACAAGATTTTCAATCTTCGAAATATTGGGACTCCTTCTACCAAAAGTTGACTCTTCTCCAGTCCCTTTTTCATCAAGTTGAAATTTACTAAACAAAGAATCAATAGAAGAAACACCAATCATTTTAATGTCTTCATCATTTTTATCTTCTACCGAGATTGGTTGTGCATCGGATATTTTTCCTAGCAAACTTTCAGCTAATGCATACTTAGATTGGAGATTGCAAACTTCTCTACTAATATCAACAAATTGTTTCATTATAGCATCAAGCACAATGGAGTGCTCCTTGAGTTCTTCGGTAAAATATTTGTTATGCCCAAATTGTATAGTCATATATTCCTTGGTATTTTTCTCAATTTCAAGCAAAACATTGGGGTAAGGAACATCATAATATTTTCTTTGAGGCATCATGACTACGCAAAAAAAAAAAAACGCACGCAAAAACAGATCCAACAAGAAAAACCTCGGAAAAAATATAGGGCGAATAAAAACGACAAATATTTGTGAAGTGGGGGAGATGAAAATGAGAGGCAAATGGAAAATAATATAAATTGCAAGGAGATGAGATTAGTGATTAGGAACCTGGTATATGTTGAAGGTGTTCCCCGGCAACGGCGCCAGAAATTCCTTTTGATGTCTGCTAGAACTACATCGGTATTCCCCCAAAGAAGAAGGGATGATGCAGTATAGCATCGGTAGGTATTTCCCTCAGTGATGAGACCAAGGTTATCGAACCAGTAGGAGAACCAAGCAACACAACGTAAACAACACTTGCACACAAATAACAAATACTCGCAACCCGACGTGTAAAAGGGGTTGTCAATCCCTTTTGGGTAACAGACGTGATAAAGTTGTAAATATTGATAGATCAAACGCCAAATAAGATAAATTGCAGCAAGGTATTTTTGAGTTTTTGGTTTAGTAGATATGAAAATAAAAGAAAAGGAAAATAAATTGCAAAGGCAAATAATATGAGAAAGAGACCCAGGGGCCGTAGATTTCACTAGTGGCTTCTCTCAAGAAAATAGAAAACGGTGGGAAAATAATTACTGTTTGGCAATTGATAGAACTTAAAATAATCATGACGATATCCAAGCAATGATCATTATATAGGCATCATGTCCAAGATTAGTAGACCGACTCCTGCCTGCATCTACTACTATTACTCCACACATCGACCACTATCCAGCATGCATCTAGTGTATTAAGTTCTTGGAGAAACGGAGTAATGCAATAAGAACGATGACATGATGTAGACAAGATATATATGTAGAAATAGACACCATCGTTTTATCCTTAGTAGAAATGATACATACGTGTCGGTTCCCTTTGTGTCACTGGGATCAAGCACCGTAAGATCGAACCCACTACAAAGCACCTCTTCCCCGTTGCAAGATAAATAGATCAAGTTAGCAAAACAAAACCCAAATATCGGAGAAGAAATACGAGGATATAAGAAATCATGCATATAAGAGACCAAAGAAGACTCAAATAACTTTCATGGATATAAAAAGATAGATCTGATCATAAACTCAAAGTTCATCGAATCCCAACAAACACACTGCAAAAGAGTTACATTATATGGATCTCCAAGAGACCATTGTATTGATAATCAAAAGAGAGAGAGAGAGTGGAAGCCATCTAGCTACTAACTACGGACTCGTAGGTCTACAAGGAACTACTCACACATCATTAGAGAGGCACCAATGGAGATGGTGAACCCCTCCGTGATGGTGTCTAGATTGGATCTGGTGGTTCTGGACTTTGCGGTGGCTGGAATAGAATTTCATCGACTCCTCCAGGGTTTCTGGAATATCTGAGTATTTATATAGTGAAGAGGCGATGTGGGAGGCCACCGAGGTGGGCACAACCCACCTGGGGTTGTGCCCCCCTCGGGGCACCCCCCAGGTGTAGCTGTGGCCCATTGGGTGTCTTCTGGCCCATAAAAAATCTCTAAAAAGTTTCGTGATGTTTGGACTCCGTTTGATATTGATTTCCTGCGATGTAAAAAACATGCAGAAAACAACAATTGGCACTTGGCACTATGTCAATAGGTTAGTACCAAAAAATGATATAAATGACTATAAAATGATTGTAAAACATCCAAGAATGATAATATAACAACTTGGAACAATCAAAAATTATAGATACGTTGGAGACGTAGCAGCATCCAACTGGCTTGCTCATGAAGACGTCGGGATTTGAGGAAGCCCATCATTGGATACAAGCTAAGTTATATAATGAAAATTTCCCACTAGTAATATATAAAAGTGACAAAATAGGAGACTCTCTATCATGAAGTACATGGTGCTACTTTGAAGTTTGAAGCTCAACTGTGGAAAAGGATAATAACATTGTCCCTTCTCTCTTTTTCTCTCACTTTTTTAGCACTTTGGCCTCTCTTTTCTTGGGCTCATTTTGCCTTTTTTTATTTTTATTTTTTATACCTCACATGGGACAATGCTCTAATAATGACGATCATCACACTTTTATTTACTTACAAATCAAAATTACAACTCAAATGGAACGATGGAAGTTGCATTGCAATATATCTCGCAATAGCTATGGAAGTGCCAAAATAGATAGGTATAGTGGTTGTCTTGAGGAAAGGTATAAGGAGAGTTTAATGCACCGGCGAAAGTTGTGCGGTACTAGAGTGGCTAGCAAAAGTGGAAGGGCGATAGTGTGTATAATCCATGAACTTAACATTAGTCATAAATTACTCACATACTTATTGCAAAAGTTTATTAGCCCTCGAAGCAAAGTACTACTACACATACTCCTAGTGGGGAGGTTGGTATGAGTTAACCATCGCGCACCCCCGACTTTCATGCAAAGGAAGACATTCAAGGATAAATTATGCTCCAACTTCATCACATAACAGGAAGACCATATGTGCATGCTACGGGAATCACAAACCTTAACACAAATATTCTTACTAATCCACAATTTACTAGTAGCTTGATGATACGTCTCCATCGTAACTATAATTTTTGATTGTTTCATACCAATATTATACAACTTTCATATACTTTTGGCAACAATTTACATGGTTTATTTGGACTAACTTACTGATCCAGTGCCCAGTGCTGATAAAAATTGACGGAGAATTATTTTGGAATGTATATGATTTTTGGAACTTGGAATCAACGCAAACAGGGGCCCATAATGACCAGAACCCACCAGGGTGCACCAGGGGGTGCCCGACGCGTCCAGGTGTCTTATGCCCTCCTCGAACGTTGGTTGGGGCCCTTCTTTGGGCGCAAGAAAGCTAATTTATGGAAAAAATGTGTTAAAACTTCAGCGCAATCAGAGTTATGGATCTCCGGGAATTTAAGAAACGGTAAAGGGTCAGAAAGCAGGAACGCGAAACAGAAGACGACAGAGAGACATATCCAATCTTGGAGGGGCTATCGCCCCTCCATTGCCATGGAGTCCATGTACCAGAGGGGGAACCCTCCTCCCATATAGGGGGGGGGGGGTGGCAAGGAAGAAGAAAGAGGGGGGATCTCTCCCCCTCTCTCCCGGTGGAGTCGGAGTGCCTCCGGGGCTAGGATCGTGACGACTTTCTACATCAACAATCTTGCTAGCGTCAATGCCAACTTCCCCCTCTATGCAGCGGTGTAACCTCCCTATTCACGCTGTAATTCTCTACTTAAACATGGTGCTCAACACTACATACTATTATCCAGTGATATGTGGTTATCCTATGATGTTTGAGTAGATCCGTTTTATCCTATGGCATAATAGTGATCTTGGTTGGTATGATTGTATATTTTATTTTGGTGCTGTCCTATGGTGCCCTCCATTCTCGCGCAAATGTGAGGGCCCCCGCTTTAGGGTGTTGCAATATGTTCATGGTTCGCTTATGGTGGGTTGCTAGAGTGACAGAAGCTTAAACCCGAGTAAGGGGGTTAAGACGTATGGGAGTAAATAGGACTTGATACTTAATGCTATGGTTGGGTTTCACGACATTAATGATCTTTAGTAGTTGTGGATGCTTGTTAGAGTTCCAATCATAAGTGCATATGATCCAAGTACGAAAAGTGTGTTAGCTCATGCTTCTCCCTCATATATAAAATTGCAAGAATGATTACCGGTACTTGTTATCGACTGCCTAGGGACAAATCCTTCTCTTGTGATACAAAAAGCTTGCGAATATACTACTTTTATTGTCTTACAATTTATTTCAAGTTTCGTTCCTGCCTAGGTAAAGCAAACATTAAGTGTGCGTAGAGTTGTATCGGTGGTCGATAGAACTTGATGGAATATTTGTTCTACCTTTAGCTCCTCATTGGGTTCGACACTCTTACTTATCAAAAAAGGCTACAAATGATCCCCTACAATTGTGGGTTATCACTTGACTCTAATATTACCATCTTTGTATCTCAAAACTATTGCAACGAATCAAACTTCTCATATATTCAATGATTTTCATGAAAGTTTTCATTATATCCCTCTTGAATACCCATGTTATTAGGACTAGATTCATAACCCAAGAAAATTGCTATACTATTTATAAGACTCACTACAAAAAAACCACTTCCGTGATAATATGTGTTTGTCACAGTAGGTCACACTTTCTGTGATGCATGTACATCCATGACGATTTTATGACAGAATCAAGATAGTCATACCTGTGTTGTCATAGAAGTGTGATGACCCACAAGTATAGGGGATCAATTGTAGCTCTTTTTGATAGTTAAGAGTGTCGAACCCAACGAGGAGTAGAAGGAAATGACATGTGGTTTTCAGCAAGGTAGTATCTGCAAGTGCTGAAATTGTAAGTAATAGCAAGATAATTTTGTAACGAGCAAGTAATGATAGTAGTAGCAAAAGTGCAACAAGGTATCCCAGTCCTTTTGAGGAAAATGACATGCCAAGACGGTCTCTTATAATAAGCAAAGCGTTCTTGAGGGTACACGGGAATTTCATCTAGTCACTTTCATCATGTTGGTTCGATTCGTGTTCGCTACTTTGATAATTTGGTATGTAGGTGGATCGGTGCTTAGGTGATGTTCTTACTTGAACAAAGCTCCTACTTATGATCAACCCTCCCGCAAGCATCCGCAACTACGGGAAAAGTATTAAGAATAAATTCTAACCATAGCATTAAACTTTTGGATCTAATCGGTCCTTACGGAACAACGCATAAACTGGGGTTTAAGCTTCTGTCACTCTTGCAACCCATCATATAATTACTACTCCACAATGCATTCCCTTAGGCCCAAATATGGTGAAGTTTCATGTAGTCGACGTTCACATGACACCACTAAGGGAATCACAACATACATACTTTCAAAATATCGAACACATATCAAATTCACATGATTACTTGCAACATGATTTCTCCCGTGACCTCAAGAACAAAGGTAAATACTCACAAATGATAATCGTGCTCAAGATCAAAGGGTATTAAATAGCATATTGGATCTGAACATATAATCTTCCACCAAATAAACCATATACTAATCAATTACAAGATGTAATCAACACTACTAGTCACCCACAATTACCAATCTATAGTTCCGGTAACAAGATTGAACACAAGAGATGAACTAGGGTTTGAGATGAGATGGTGTTGTTGAATATGTTGATGGAGATAGCCCTCCCCAAGATGGGAGAGTTGTTGGTGATGATGATGACGATGATTTCTCCCTCCGGGATGGAAGTTCCCCCGGCGGAATCGCTCCGTCGGAGGGCAAGAGTGCTCCTACCCAAGTTCCGCCTTGAGACGGCGACGCTCTGTCCCGAAAGTCTTCTCCTTATTTTTTCTAGGTCAGAAATACTTACATACCAGAAGATGGGCACCCGAGGTCGCCCTGGGTGAGCACAACCCACCAGGGTGCGCCTGGGCTCCCTGGCGTGCCCAGGTGGGTTGTGCCCACCTGGTGGGCCCCCTATGGTACTTCTTTGCTCCAATATTCTTCAAATGATTCATAAAAATCTCCATGAAGTTTTAGCTTGTTTGGAGTTCTGCAGAATAGGTGGCCTGACGTAGCTTTTTCAGGTCCAGATTTCCAGCTGCCGGAATTCTCCCTCTTGGTGCATACCTTGCAAATTATGAGAGAAAAAGTATTAGAATTACTCCAAAAAGCATTATTATACATAAAAAAATCATAAATAACAGTAAGAAAACATGATGCAAAATGGACGTATCAACTCCCCCAAGCTTAGACCTCGCTTGTCCTCAAGCGAAAACCAAAATCGAAAAATATGTCCACATGCTTTGAGAGAGAGGTGTTGATGAAAACAAAATACGGACATAAAAGCATAATGTAAAATATTATAACAACAACAAATTTAAACATAAGACTTTTATCAAAGGACTTTTATCATAGATTTCTCATGAACAAGTAACAGTTCATCACACAATTGAAGTATAAAGTATAAACTCTATTAGAAACTAACAAGCTATGTTCTCAGTCAACTTTGCAACTACAATTCATCATCTTTTCAGGAAGGGTCACGTATCGGAGCCTTTAGGCAAGTCCACATACTCAACCATCATATAGTCTTCTATGATTGCTAACACTCACCGCATACACATGAGCAAAATGTTTCAACTGGGCACATAGAAAGACAAGGGCTTATAATTTTGCCTCCCAATGTATTCACCTCAAGGGTGATGCCAACAATATAACTCATGCCACCCTTATCCAACTAGAGATATGTGCCTAGATCTTTCCTCGCCACATGATGCTTGCCAAAGGATAAAATAAAAAGGAATAAAGAGAAAACTTTGACTCTTTGCATAAAAGTAAAAGATAGTCCCTTCGCAGAGGGAAGCAGAGGTTTCCATGAGCTTATTTGTTTGTATGCTCAACCCCTTAGTGCAAAAGAACGTCATGTTGCATTGCCCCTTGTGATATCAACCTTTATTATGCAGTCTGTCGCTTTTATTCTTCACCATCACAAGTTCGTGCAACACTCAATTTTCTCTTACACTAAATGATCTCACACTTTTAGAAGCAATTTTTATTGCCTTATTGCACCGATGACAGTTTACTTGAGGGATCTTACTCAATCCATAGGTAGGTATGGTGGACTCTCGGAAAAAGTTTGCGTTTAAAGGTTTTTAGATGCACAAGTAGTATCTCTACTTAGTGCGGAGTTTTTGGCTAGAAAAGATATTGAGCAAGCATCACATGTTAAAGGATCTATGACAATATGACTTCTGTGTGAATACGAACAAACATAGATCATTAAGTTGTCTTCCTTGTGCAACGTCAACAATTTTGGCATATACTATTTTGATGGGGGCTCACAATCACAAAAGATTTCTAGGATAGTATATTTATATGTGAATCTTCTCTTCCCTTATTAATTCTTTCATGAGTTGCATCATTGACCGATGCTATGTTTGTCAATCTCTACTAAAATTTTCTAGTTATACTTTTCCTTATGTGGTACCATCACCTACCATAAGATTAGCATATGATCTTCTTAATTTATTTCCTTTCTTTTATTTATTTATTTATAACTTTTCTTTTTATTGCAACAGGAAGGTAAAGAAAGCAAAAACTCAAAACTAAACTTTATTATATATCTTGCACAGGATTACAAGGATAGATCACCAAGAAAACTCTCGAAAAGAAAGGATCGAACTAAACTGTCACTCATTCTAAAGCAAAAGATTGAATTAAAATAAGTGAAGGTAAAAGGATAGTGGGGATGATATGATACCGGGGCACCTCCCCCCAAAGCTTGGCGGAGGCCAAGGGGAGTGCCCATACCCGATACTCAATTTTCTTTTGGTGATGAAGAAGATGCAATCTTGTCCTTCAAGATCAAGAGATTTTCCAATCTATGTATGACACTCCGAAGGTAGATGATGTGCTCTTGATGCAGAATATTTTCACGAGTGAGGTATTTATTCTGCACACGGATTGTTTCAATGATCCGTATGGCTGAAATTTCAATAGGGGTAAGATGAGCATGGTAAGGCTTAAGGATATCATATTCTTCCTCGGCCGGCAGTGCTTGCTCGATTGTCGGTGCTTGATCACCGATAACCTCCTTGCCTTTGTCACCTTTTGCAGGTTCTACGGGCTCTTCTCTCTTCAGCTCGATCTTCATCAGCCAAGCATCTTCTTCCATTGGGTTAGAGGAGGAGGAAGACATGATGCCTAGCTTGGTAGATCTGATCGAAAACAGCAAGAAAAGAAGACATAAGATTTCTCCGCGATATGGTGGTCAATAGG
>LR738714.1:206046578-206105688 GCA_902687465.1 Secale cereale
AAGATTTTTTATCTCGGGAAACAAGCAATTTGTATAAAAACGAAGTTCAGAAGGTGCCCGAGGTGGGCACAACCCACCTAGGTGCGCCTGGTAAGCCAGGCGCGCCCTGGTTTCTTGTGCCCACCAGGGCATGCTTACTGGAAGTTTCTTATTTTCCTAAATTTCTAAATATTCCAAAACTGACAAAATTTTTTTTTGCGGTTTTTTTGGAGTCCGTTTACTTACCGTATCACGTACCTCCTTATTTTCACAATTCTGGAGTGTTCTAGAAGGACTCTTTTATGTGTTCTTCCGATGTCAAAGTTTGGATAATATTGCTTTAAACATTAATGGACGTACCCGAGATATAATGCATGCTTTATTCGTTACCCATTAACAACCTTCGGGTTAGTACCTTCTGCATTATTTATTTTGATAAATCTAGACCGACAAACTTCCTCGATGACATAGGGACCTTCCCATTTAGAGAGGAGTTTTCCTGCAAAGAACCCGAAACGAGAGTTGTACAAAAGAACATATTCTCCAACTTTGAACTCACACTTTTGGATTCTTTTATCATGCCATCTTTTAACCTTTTCTTTAAATAACTTGGCATTTTCATAAGCTTGGGTTCTCCATTCATCTAATGAACTAATATCAAATAACCTCTTTTCACCGGCAATTTTGAAATCATAGTTGAGTTCTTTGATTGCCGAAAATGCTTTATGTTCTAACTCAAGAGGAAAATGACAAGCTTTTCCATAAACCATTTTATAAGGAGACATATCCACATGATTTTTATAAGCTGTTCTGTAAGCCCAAAGTGCATCATCTAATTTTTTAGACCAATTCTTCCTGGACCTATTGACAGTCTTTTGCAAAATTAATTTTATTTCTCTATTACCGAGCTCAACTTGACCACTAGACTGAGGATGATAAGGTGATGCAATTCTATGGTTAACATCATACTTGGCAAGCATTTTACGGAAAGCACCATGAATAAAGTGTGAACCACCATCAGTCATTAAATAGCTAGGGACACAAAACCTTGGGAAAATAACTTCCTTAAGCATTTTAATAGAGGTGTTGTGATCAACACTACTGATTGGAATAGCTTCTACCCATTTAGTAACATAATCAACAACAACCAAAATATGTGTATACCCATTAGAGGAAGGAAAAGGTCCCATGTAATCAAATCCCCAAACATCAAATGGTTCAACGGCAAGTGAATAATTCATAGGCATTTCTTGACGCTTATCGATATTACCTATTCTTTGACATTCATCACAAGATAAGACAAACTTACGACATCCTTTAAGAGAGTAGGCTAGTAAAACCTAGATTGCAATACCTTGTGAGCAGTTCTATCTCCATGATGATGCCCTCCATATGCTTCAGAGTGACATTTCCAAAGGATTTGTCCCTGTTCATGCTCAGGTACACAACATCTAATAATACCATCTACTCCTTCTTTATAAATATGTGGGTCATCCCAAAAGTAGTTGTCGGGGGAAACTGTCCTCCCACGAGCACCTATGGGACCGGAGCCCCTTCTACATTGCGGTGAGGGAGCGGAGGGAGCACGGAGAGCAGATCGAGGAGCACACGCGGGCGGTTTACCCAGGTTCGGGCCGCGCGGACGCGTAAAACCCTACTCCTGCCTTGGTTGTATTGAGCTCGGGAGCTTGAAGAGCTACAGTACTAGCTACACCGAGCGAGAGAGTTGCTTAGGTTTCGAACCCCCTCTACGTTGTGCAAGGGCCTCCTTTTATAGCTCAAAGGGGTCACCGACAGGTGTCAACGTAGAGGAGGGTAAAAATGTAACTTTGGTGGTAGTTGTAACAGTGCGGGAACAGTGCATGAACAGTGGATGAACAGTGGTCTTCACCTAACCTTGACAATGGGGGACAAGGGCATTAAATGCCCATCACCGTCGACCCCAAAAGTGTCCGTCCATGCTCCTCCGTTCGCCACGGCGGTAGCCTCGTCACCGTGGCTTGCCACCGTGTCCCCCAGGCTGCACAGCCATCCGCCACGCGTCCCTGGAAGGGCCCCAGGGCGACGCGTGGGTCGATGAGCTGGAGCGCGGGTCACACAGCATAGTTCTCCCCGGCAAGCACCTTGCCGGGGCCATGATCTTGCCGGGCCCGGAAGCTTGTCGCTCCCCGGGTCCCGCCGGGGCGCGCAACGCGCCACGACATGTCTTCTGAGATGCTGCTTTCTGGTCTTCCTGGCAAGCTCCTCTTGCCAGGGTCTTGTGTTAATGTGATAATCTTGAGCCTGGTACGGCCTTCCCGGCAAGCTCCACTTGCCGGGGTCTTGATCTTCTGTCTCGTATACTTTGTTTTTGAATGGCTTCATAAGGACCGAAAAGGTTTCCGGCGAGCACGTGGTAAACCCTGCCGCGGGAAGCTGCTACTGCCCGTGCACAAGTTGGGGTATTAAGGTACCCCTATCTTAGTACACCGACAGGAGCCCCCGGGCCTGGGCCACACACGGTGCCGAGCGCTGTTGGGCCAGGCCCAAGACAGTGCACGGGCACGCGCGGCCCACGGCACGCCGAATCTCCTTCCGTATCCGCCGCATCCCCCCCTAACGGCACGCGTCGATTGCGGCGTCGTGGGGGAGATCGTGGCCTCGTTCTTTAATGGGAAATGCGGAACGTCCCCCACTTCCCCCTTAAAAGCAGAGGAAGCAGGGGCAGTTCCTCTCCTTCGTCTTCATTGCGCTTCTCTTCTCCAAAAAGCTCCGCTGCTTCTTGCCTCCGCCCCTCCTCCGCCGTCTTCCGCATCCGCGGCGCCGTCGAGCTCCTCGCTTCTTCCCTCGCCGCCCCCGCCATGGCTCCAAAGAGCGACAAGGCCAAGAACGACAAGGCCAAGAAGGAGAAGTCCGAGCAGGCGGCGAAGCTGGCCGCCTTGCGGAAGAAGAGCGTGGTCTTCGCGCCGAGGCTTGGCGCGAAGGAGCTGCGGAACAAGTACTATCTGTTCTGGTCGGGGGAGACCAAAGCCCATCCCCGCACCAGAGCCTTCCCCGCCGTCGCCAAAGATCTATTCCCCGGCGGGTACTTCTTCTTCGCTGCTTTTTTCCACTGTGGATTGTGCCCTCCGTACTCGGAGTTCTTTTGCGATATCATGAACACATACAACCTCCACCTCCTGGATTTCACTCCCAACGCCATCCTTACGATGGCCGTTTTCGCACATCTGTGCGAAAACTATGTTGGGATTCATCCCAATGTCGCCCTTTTCCGCCACTTTTTCATGCCTAGAGTAGAATCGGGCGCTCCCCTCTCCGGCGGTATCTCCTGGATCTTCCGGCTGAACAAGAAGGATTCATACCTGAAGGGAGAGCTCCGCGGCAAGTGGGAGGAGTGGCGTGCAGATTGGTGCTGGATAGTAGAGGATAAGCCGGAGCCCTTCACCGCGCCGCGCACAACTGCCATAGTGCGTGGCAGAGACTGGAGCGAATTGGCCCCGGAGGACAGCAAGCTCAATATTGCCCTCATCAGGATAATTCGTCTCCGGGTAGCCAAACTGACCATCGGAGAGGTAGGGGCAGATTTCCTCCGCCGCCGCATTGCCCCTTTACAAGAAAGGAAAAGGCCAGCATGGGAATTTGGCAACGCGGCGGATATTATGAGGCTGCGCCCTGGGTTGAACTTCAATTTCACCGCTTTGGAGCTGAAGGGGATGGTCCGAGAGCTCTTCAAGCATGACCCGGCTATCCCGGAAAGCCTCAAGGAAGGAACCCCGGCAAACTCATCGGGCGGAAGCTTGAGCAGCCTGAGGATTTCCGCCTCCTCTGCTTGGCACGACGCGTCCGCAGCCTCTTCATCGTCCACAGAGTATCCAAAATCACCCGCCGCTGCAGCTGCGGCGGCCTCCTCCATCCTAGAAGCGATGTAGGCTATATCCCGAGCCGTAGTGGCCCAGGTGAGGCCCCTGTTCTCCTCGGTGTTCTTGGGCGTCTCGACCAAGTTGTCGAAAAAGCTCAGCACTGCATCCGGCGGAGGCTCTATCCAGGTGGGGTCGACGCCGTGGGAGTCGCACGAAGGCATCATCGCGCGCAAGGAATCCCGGGCAGTGCTGTTGCACAGCGGCACCACTCCCCGGGGAGGACAAATTATCCTGATGAGGGCAATATTGAGCTTGCTGTCCTCCGGGGCCAATTCGCTCCAGTCTCTGCCGTGCACTATGGCAGTTGTGCGCGGCGCGGTGAAGGGCTTCGGCTTATCCTCTACTATCCAGCACCAATCTGCACGCCAGTCCTCCCACTTGCCGCGGAGCTCTCCCTTCAGGTATGAATCCTTCTTGTTCAGCCGGAAGATCCAGGAGATGCCGCCGGAGAGGGGAGCGCCCGATTCTACTCTAGGCATGAAAAAGTGGCGGAAAAGGGCGACATTGGGATGAATCCCAACATAGTTTTCGCACAGATGTGCGAAAACGGCCATCGTAAGGATGGCGTTGGGAGTGAAATCCAGGAGGTGGAGGTTGTATGTGTTCATGATATCGCAAAAGAACTCCGAGTACGGAGGGCACAATCCACAGTGGAAAAAGGCAGCGAAGAAGAAGTACCCGCCGGGGAACAGATCTTTGGCGACGGCGGGGAAGGCTCTGGTGCGGGGATGGGCTTTGGTCTCCCCCGACCAGAACAGATAGTACTTGTTCCGCAGCTCCTTCGCGCCAAGCCTCGGCGCGAAGACCATGCTCTTCTTCCGCAAGGCGGCCAGCTTCGCCGCCTGCTCGGACTTCTCCTTCTTGGCCTTGTCGTTCTTGGCCTTGTCGCTCTTCGGAGCCATGGCGGGGGCGGCGAGGGAAGAAGCGAGGAGCTCGACGGCGCCGCGGATGCGGAAGACGGCGGAGGAGGGGCGGAGGCAAGAAACAGCGGAGCTTTTTGGAGAAGAGAAGCGCAATGAAGACGAAGGAGAGGAACAGCCCCTGCTTCCTCTGCTTTTAAGGGGGAAGTGGGGGACGTTCCGCATTTCCCATTAAAGAACGAGGCCACGATCTCCCCCACGATGCCGCAATCGACGCGTGCCGTTAGGGGGGGGGGATGCGGCGGATACGGAAGGAGATTCGGCGTGCTGTGGGCCGCGCGTGCCCGTGCACTGTCTTGGGCCTGGCCCAACAGCGCTCGGCACCGTGTGTGGCCCAGGCCCGGGGGCTCCTGTCGGTGTACTAAGATAGGGGTACCTTAATACCCCAACTTGTGCACGGGCAGTAGCAGCTTCCCGCGGCAGGGTTTACCACGTGCTCGCCGGAAACCTTTTCGGTCCATATGAAGCCATTCAAAAACAAAGTATACGAGACAGAAGATCAAGACCCCGGCAAGTGGAGCTTGCCAGGAAGGCCGTACCAGGCTCAAGATTATCACATTAACACAAGACCCTGGCAAGAGGAGCTTGCCAGGAAGACCAGAAAGCAACATCTCAGAAGACATGTCGTGGCGCGTTGCGCGCCCCGGCGGGACCCAAGGAGCGACAAGCTTCCGGGCCCGGCAAGATCATGGCCCCGGCAAGGTGCTTGCCGGGGAGAACTATGCTGTGTGACCCGCGCTCCAGCTCATCGACCCACGCGTCGCCCTGGGGCCCTTCCAGGGATGCATGGCGGATGGCTGTGCAGCCTGGGGGACACGGTGGCAAGCCACGGTGACGAGGCTACCGCCGTGGCGAACGGAGGAGCATGGACAGACACTTTTGGGGTCGACGGTGACGGGCATTTAATGCCCTTGTCCCCCACTGTCAAGGTTAGGTGAAGACCACTGTTCATCCACTGTTCATGCACTGTTCCCGCACTGTTACAACTACCACCAAAGTTACATTTTTACCCTCCTCTACGTTGACACCTGTCGGTGACCCCTTTGAGCTATAAAAGGAGGCCCATGCACAACGTAGAGGGGGTTTGAAACCTAAGCAACTCTCTCGCTCGGTGTAGCTAGTACTGTAGCTCTTCAAGCTCCCGAGCTCAATACAACCAAGGCAGGAGTAGGGTTTTATGCGTCCGTGCGGCCTGAACCTAGGTAAACTGCCCGCGTGTGCTCCTCGATCTGCTCTCCGTGCTCCCTCCGCTCCCTCACCGCAACGTAGAAGGGGCTCCGGTCCCATAGGTGCTCGTGGGAGGACAGTTTCCCCCGACATCTTTGGCGCGATGATGCCTTCGTGCGACTCCCACGGCGTCGACCCCACCTGGATAGAGCCTCCGCCGGATGCAGTGCTGAGCTTTTTCGACAACTTGGTCGAGACGCCCAAGAACACCGAGGAGAACAGGGGCCTTACCCGGGCCACTACGGCTCGGGATATAGCCTACATCGCTTCTAGGATGGAGGTGGCCGCCGCAGCTGCGGCGGCGGGTGATTTTGGATACTCTGTGGACGATGCAGAGGCTGCGGACGCGTCGTGCCAAGCAGAGGAGGCGGAAATCCTCAGGCTGCTCAAGCTTCCGCCCGATGAGTTTGCCGGGGTTCCTTCCTTGAGGCTTTCCGGGATAGCCGGGGTTACCGGGGCGAGCGAGGCCGCCGGGCAAGGTGCTGGGTCCAGTGGGCCTGCCGGGGAGGAGGAGGAGGACGTCGAGGCTGATGAAGATACTGGTGGATCTCTGGGACTTGACGATGATGCCTCCTCGTCCTCAGAGAACTCCCCGCCTCCCGCAAGTCCCACGCAGCAACCAAGGAAACGCCTCCGCAAGGTGGCTACGGCGACGAGGCCACAGGCGCCTCGACAGCAGCCTGCGCGCCGGGCGACGCACGCCACCAAGGCGAGCCAAGTCACGAAGGAGGCGCCCCGCGCACCAGCGCCAAGCGGAGGAGGATCCTCCCGGAGTGGAACGACTGCTACTTCCGCTCCTCGGCCCTCGGCGACAACGGAGGCTGGGTCTTCGCAGCCCACAGCCCCGGAGACCGCCAAGCGCCCGAGGGAGCCTTCTCCTCCTGCTCCTCGCACGGGAGCATCTCAGGTGGAGTTCGACTTCTCCACCCTCAGCTCCGACGACGAGGAAGAGGAGTAAGTACTTGCAGCTTGTAATTTCTTTGATTCTGTCTTGATTTTCCTTGTTGATTCTGATCTTGTTTTTGCTTTGCTTTCAGGACCCTGACCCAGCGGATGGCGAAGAGGGCCAAGATCCCTGTGGTTGAGGTTGAAGACGACTCGCCCGTCGCGGCGACTGGGGACGCGCCAGCGGCGAACTTGCCGGATCAACCCGCTGCTCCGAGGAGCAGCCCCCAGCGCAGCCCCCAGCGTAAGTCTGGTCTTGAGTTTTCTGTTTGTCGGGCGCGCTTGAGGTTTTTGCTTGTACTAATATCTTGTTGCCTTGTTTGTCTTGTGCAGAAGTGGAGCCGCAGCCGCAGGAGCGCCCGGAGACTGCCCCCGACGAGCTACCTGTTCCACCCTCCCCGCCGAGGGCGACTTCCCCGGCGAGGGAGAACGCTCCGCCAAGGACGGGCACCCCGCCATGGGCGGGCACCCCGCCAAGGGTGAGCAGCCCGACAAGGGTGAGCACCCCGCCAAGGGAGGGCGCGGGCGGCCCTCCGCCAGCAGAGGCCACCACTCCGCCGCCAAGGGTTGATTCCCCGGCGAGGGAGCCTGTCATCGAAGAAGTCCGCGAAGGTAAGTCTTGTAGCTTCTTCTTCTTGGACTTGTCTTTTTGGATATTTGCTTGACTTTTTTCTTTTCTTTTTCCTCTGCTAGATCCTCCTGCACCGGAGCGGATGGAGACGGAGACCACCGGCGAGGAGGGCGTGCACGGCGACGGCGGCAACGCCACTGCCACTGAAGGCATGGCTGGAGCCGACGAGCCTGCCGTTGAGGAGACCGCCCCGACCACAGACGCCGCGGCCGGAGAAGGGACCAGCGACCACACTTCGGGCCCGGAGGCAGCAGGAGCGTCAAGCGCTGCGCCGGCCGCCGACCCCTCCGCCTCCACGGAGCGGTCGGGCGTCTATCTTGAGGCTCCCAACGGGATCTTTATACAAGTCCCGTGGGCATCCTCGTCGCGAGCCCCCGTGGAGGGAGAGACCTACGATGGAGAGGTCCTCTCGCCTCCGGCGGGTTGAAGGTCGTTGAAGCGCTTGGCGGGAGTGACGAGCCCGAAGAGGAGAAGCTTCTTCGCCAGCTCCTGGCCCTATACCGGGCCAGGCAGGCGAAACTAGAGTCCCGAGAAGCTCTCACCGCCAAGGCTGGAGCTGATTTGGAGAAGCACGCTGCGGAGCTCCGCGCCGCCAACCAGGCGGCCCTCCGCAACTTGGCGGAGGAGCGCGAAGGGCTTGCCGAGGAGCAGCAAGCGTTCCTCCTTGAGAAGGCTGAGGCCGAGGAGCAGCAGCGATTGGTTGGTGAAGAGCTGTCCCGACGAGAAGGAGCGCTCAACCAGCGGAAGGTCGACCTCGACGCCCACGAGGACGAAATCACCGCCCGGGAGCAGGCCATTGGCGGAGCCCTGAAGGAGGCGAAGGCCGCAGCAGCCACCGCGGAGACCGCCAAGAAAGATCTTGAGGCCAAGGTGGAGCAGCTGGAGCGGTACCTGAAGGCGAGTGCAGACAGAATCACCGCGCTCAATGTGGAGCGGGAGAAAGATGCCCACACCAATTCTGACTTGCAAGTACGCCTCTCCAAGAAAGGCGACGAGCTCACTGCCGCCAAAGATTCTATTGCTGACTTGGAATTGAAGGTCTCTACTCTGACTGATTCGCTCGACGCTGCCCGGGATCGCGAGACGAAGCTGAAGGACGAGCTCTGCAAGGAACGAGGCCTGGTGGAGAGCGCCGCCGTCTCGGCGAACCAGTTCAGCCGGGCAGTGGAGCAGTGGACTGACGATCTGGTCACCTCCGCTGCCAACATTGACAAGGAGATGATGGCGCTGAGGGCGGAGCACCTCGTGTATTCTCCCGACGAGGCCCTCCCCCACAGCGCCAAGTTAAGTCTCTTCTTCAGGGGAATCGCACCGGCGCTTGCACGGCTGCGGGAGAAGCTCCCCGTGCAGCTGGCCGACGAGTCGCGTCGGCTCTGCGCGGGCACTCTGGAGCGCGTCTTGACGAAGATCGTCAACCGCAACCCCGGCATCAACCTCGTCAACGTCCTCCGCTCCTTGCCGGACGACGCTGACCAGGAGGCGTTGAAGGCGCAGGTCGCCCACATCGTCGCCAAGGTGAACAAAGTCACTAGGCGTGAAGGCGACCGCGTAGATTAGATTTCTTCCTTTCTGTTTCCTTTGCCGCTGCAAATTATGTTATGGACATGAATCGATTAGTTATTGCGGCAAGTTATCCTTGTAATATACAGTCTTATTTTGATCAATCAATGCAGTGTTATCTCCCTTGCTTTGGTCCTTACTTTGTATGCTTTTTACCCTACGCTTTTAGGGAACTTGCCGGCAAGGGGCCCTTGCCGCGAGCGCTGAGTGCTGAACTCTGAGCAGCCTGCTGGCAAAGGCCTTGTCGACAAGCAACCTCGCCGCAGCTAGTCGCAACACACTTAGCTTGCTGAGCGAACTCGAAAATGAAGTAAGGGCGCGACACTTGTCGCAGCTCTCTTAAGTCGTTGAGCGTGCTCGAAAATAAAGTAAGGGTGCGGCTAGCCACGGGTAGGTTCCTCCGCGCACAGGTTTTCTATACAAAGTGTGGTTGTTCAAGGAAGACAACTAAAATTTAAAAATTTGAATTATTCAAAATTCGGTAACTTAGCTTAGCTTTCCTGGATTGTTTGTTCCCCGGCAAGACTCCTCTTTCTTGAATAGCACTTGGTTCATGCTCCACCTCCTTCCCCCCGGAAAACTTGTGCGCGAGGAACATTCCTTCTGCTTAAGAGGGAAAGAAAAAGAGGAGGGAAAACAAGTATATAGCTTTTCGGCTTGCTAGTGCTTACCGGGTATGCGTGTTGCACAAGATGCCAAACAATGTATGCAAATAAGAAAAAAGCATGGAAATGGCGAATAGTGCGAAACACAAAAGTTTTACTGATGCATGGGATCCGCGCCCAGCTTTGTACAAAGGTTTACATGCAACAGCGGCAAGACTTGTACAAAAGGTGGTTGCCGGAGCGGATCACGGCAACCGCGCCTTATGGGTGAAACTTGCGAAGATGCTTTATGTTCCAGGAGTTGCTCACCGGTAAGCCTTCTTCGGTCTCAAGGCGGACAGCGCCGGGCCTTGTGACTTGTCTCACCCGATAAGGGCCTTCCCACTTCGGCGTCAACTTGTTGGAATTCTTGGCGGACTGAACACGCCGAAGAACAAGGTCGCCTTCCTCGAGACTCCTGGCCTTGACCTTGCGGCTATGGTAGCGACGCAAGGCTTGCTGGTATCGAGCAGCTCGTACAGTAGCCTGGAGACGTTCCTCCTCGAGGAGCAGTGCATCATCTTGTTGCAGTTGCTCTTGCTCGAGCTCATCATAAGCGAGCACTCGAGGAGATCCGTATACGAGTTCCGTGGGGAGAACTGCTTCTGCTCCATAGACAAGAGCAAAGGGTGTCTGTCCGGTGGCTCGACTTGGTGTCGTTCTGATTGACCAAAGAGCCGCCGGCAACTCCTCTATCCAGTTTCTTCCGCACTTGCGCAGCCTGTCAAAGGTTCTTGTCTTGAGTCCGTGCAGCACTTCAGCATTGGCCCTCTCCGCTTGACCATTGCTCCTCGGGTGAGCAACAGAAGCGAAACAGACCTTGGCGCCAAGGTCTTGGACGTACTGCATGAAGGTGCGACTTGTAAACTGTGTGCCGTTGTCGGTGATGATCCTGTTAGGGACCCCGAAACGGCAAACAATCTCTCTAAAGAACCTGACTGCTGACTGTGCTGTCACCTTTCTCACTGGTTCCACTTCTGGCCACTTTGTGAACTTGTCGATTGCTACGTACAAGTACTCAAAGCCCCCGACTGCGCGGGGGAAGGGGCCGAGGATATCGAGCCCCCAGACCGAGAAGGGCCAGGATAAAGGAATCGTCTGGAGAGCTTGAGCTGGCTGGTGAATTTGCTTGGCATGGAACTGGCACGCTTCACACTTGGTTACTTGTGCAGTTGCATCTTGGAGGGCTTCTTGCCAAAAGAATCCTTGCCGGAACGCCTTCCCGGCAAGTGCCCTTGCGCCAATGTGGTGGCCACATATGCCTCCATGTATTTCTGCCAATAGCTTCTGTCCATCTTCTCTGGAAATGCACTTCAACCTGACACCATTGAGTCTTCTTCTGTACAGTTCATTGTCAACGAACTGGTACATACTTGACTGCCTGGTTATTTTCTCTATCTCTTCTCGCTCGTCGGGAAGTTCTCCAGTCTGCAGAAAACGGACGATCTGCTGTGCCCATGCCGGAGCCCGAGGCTCAACGGCAAGGACTAAAGGCATGAGGGCTGCTGCGGGGACCTCAACTTCTACGGCAAGAACCTCCGGCTCTGCCGGAGCTGATGGTCCCCCGGCAAGCCTGCCGGGGCAAGGCTTGTCGGGAACGCTTGCTTCAACTGTACGGACCCTTGGGTCTGCAGGAGCAAACTGTTCCTCAGCGTTTTGGTTGTTGATCTTGGGGACCTTGGCAGCGGCTTCAGGAAGATCCGCCGGCAGGTAGTCGCCGGAGACCAACTTTCTCTTCTTGTTCTGCCCAACTGATGGCGTAACGGATGGCTGAGTTAGCTTGAGCAGGAAGGTCCCTGGTTCCACAGGTAACTTCATTGCAGCACACTTTGAGAGGCCATCTGCAATATCATTCTGAGCCCTTGGGACGTGCTCCATTTGCAGACCTTCAAAGTGCTCTTCAAGCTTCCTCACTTCATCTACATAAGCTTCCATCAAAGGGCTCTAGTAACTCTTATTCACTTGCCGGACCACCAACTGTGAATCTCCCCGCACAATCAACTTCTTGATCCCAAGCTCGGCTGCAATCCTGAGGCCGGCAAGCAAGCCTTCATACTCAGCAGTATTGTTTGTCGCTTGTTCCTTGGGAAAGTGCATCTGGACAACATACTTGAGATGCTCTCCGGTGGGCGCTATGAGTACCACGCCGGCACCGGCGCCTTGCAGCGAGAAAGCACCATCAAAGTACATCATCCATTCGCTGCTTGCTTCTTGTACGGGGGCGCTTGTCTCTTGGACTTCTTCGTCTGGCGTCGGGGTCCATTCTGCTATAAACTCTGCCAAAGCTCTGCTCTGTATGGTTGAAGTACTCTCAAACTTGAGACCAAAGCTTGACAGCTCCAGTGCCCACTCGACGATCCTGCCTGTTGCTTCGGGATTTTGCAATATCCTCTTCAACGGAAAGCGAGTGACCACCGTTATCTCGTGTGCTTGGAAGTAATGGCGCAGCTTTCTCGAGGCCATGAGGAGACCGAAAAGCAACTTCTGCACCCCAGAGTATCTTGATCTAGCCCCCTGCAAGAGGGAACTTACAAAATACACTGGGCGCTGCACCATCTTCCTTCGCACTTCTCCTTGCTCCTGCGTAGAGTTGTCCTTGTCGGGGCCAGAGCTTGCCGGTGGAGCCCCCTGCTTGTCGCTCGATTCGTTTGTCGGAGGTGTGGGATCTTCCTCTGCCTCCCTTTCCGCTACCAACGCATCACTAACCACTTGATTGGTTGCCGCTAAGTACAGCAGCAACTTCTCTTGTGGTCTAGGTGCGACAAGTATTGGAGTGGAGGACAGGTATCCTTTCAAATCCTGCAGCGCTGCCTCCGCTTCCCGAGTCCATTTCATAGGACCTGCCTTCTTCAAAATTTTAAAGAAAGGCAAGGCGCGTTCTGCAGATTTTGAAATGAACCTGCTAAAGGCAGCCACACAACCAGCAAGTCTCCATACGTCCTTGACGCGCTTCGGGGCTTCGATCTGCTCGATGGCTTTTATCTTGTCGGGATTGGCTTCAATCCCCCTCTGGGACACAAAGAACCCGAGAAGCTTGCCGGAGGGGACTCCGAAGACGCACTTCTCGGGGTTCAACTTGAGCTGGATCTTGCGCAGATTTGCAAATGTTTCTTCCAAGTCTTGGATCAGGGTATCTTTGCTCTTACTCTTGACCACGATATCATCCATGTAGGCTTCCACATTTCTGTGTATCTGTGGCTCAAAAGCAGTGTGCACCACCCTTGCAAATGTTGAGCCTGCATTCTTCAATCCAAAGGGCATGCGTATGAAGCAATATGTGCCGCATGGAGTAATGAATGCAGTCTTCTCTTCGCCTTCCTTGGCCATGAACATCTGGTGGTAACCTGAGTATGCATCAAGGAAGGAAAGCAGCTCACATCCAGCGGTGGAGTCGACAATCTGGTCAATGCGCGGCAAGGGAAATGGATCCTTGGGACATGCTTTATTCACATCAGTGAAGTCTATACAGAGTCTCCACTTCCCATTGGCCTTGCGTACGACAACTGGATTGGCCAACCATGTGGGATGGATCACGCCTCTAACCAGGCCTGCTGCTTCTAGCTTCTTTATCTCTTCGGCGATGAATTCTTGGCGCTCCACGGCTTGCTTCCTGACCTTCTGCTTGACGGGCCGCGCATGAGGACAAACAGCAAGCTTGTGCTCAATTACCTTCCTGGGAACGCCGGGGATGTCAGATGGTTGCCACGCAAACACATCGACATTCGCCCACAGGAAGGCAACGAGCGCGCTTTCCTATTTGTTGTCGAGTGTAGCACTGATGGTGAAGGTACCACCAGTGCCGTCCTCCTTGGCGGACACCTTCTTGGTTGCCGGTGGAGCGGCCATCCCCTTCTTGCACTTGCCGATGGAGCTCGATGGAACGTCCTCGACGGCAGCGCAGCACTCCGAAGAGGTGCGTTTGCCGGAGTGGGCCCCAGAGCTCTTGCCGGACTTGGTCTTGGTCTTCCCCCCGGGAGCTTCAGTGGCAAGTGTGTTGCTTTCTGCTGCGGCTGCTGCATCCCGGTATATCTTGTCGGCGAAGATAAGCGCGTCCTTCTTGTCGCCAGGGACAGAGATGACGCTTATCGGCCCCGGCATCTTGAGTACGTTGTAGGCATAGTGGGAAGCTGCCATGAACTTGGCGAGGGCAGGACGTCCAAGTATCCCATTGTATGGCAATGGGATATCGGCCACGTCGAAGGTTATCCTCTCCGTCCTGAAGTTGAGTTCCCCGCCAAAGGTCACTGGCAGAGTAATCTTCCCCTTCGGCTTGCTCCTTCCCGGGTTTATTCCTTGGAACGACCCGGTTTCTTCGAGCTCGCCGTCTGGGATCTGGAGTTTCTTGATCACAGCCGAGGAGATCAAGTTCAGGCCGGCCCTGCCGTCAACCAACATTTTGGTGACCTTGAGGTTGCGGATGGTTGGTGAGACCAACATCGGCAAGCACCCGACCGCCGTTGTGCGGTCAGGGTGATCCTCAAGATCAAAAATGATGGGCGTGCTGGACCACTTCAGCAGCCTGCGTGACTCGACGGGCGGCTCAGCTGCGTTTACTTCCCGCACCCACTGCTTGAGTTGGCGGTGGGAAGTATGCAGAGAGGCGCCTCTGTCGACACATAGAACTTCTATGGCCTTCTGGAACTCCTGCTCGATGTTATCTCCTTCCTCCATGTCGTCGTCGTCGTCTTCTTCCTCATCCTTGTCGCGGCCCCGGGGAGGTCGATCACCTTGCCGCTGCTTGGCCTTGCCGCGGCGTCCTCCCCGGCCATTGAATGGCCGCTTCTTGCTTGGCTCTCCTCCGCCACCTTGGGCCTTCTCCTTGTCGCGACGCTCGTATTCAGCCTTCTGCTGTTCTACGAGGTACTCGACTCGCTTGCAATTCTGAAGATCGTGGCCCTTGGTGCGGTGGATCTTGCAATATTGCTTGTCGGAGCCGTCCTGCTTGTCGGCTGCCGCTACAGGGGCAGGCTCCTTGCCGGAGCCGCCAGCCTGCGCCTTCTTGGCGGGAGCCTCCTTGCCGGACTGCTCGACGACCAGCACTTCCTTGCTCTTCTTTCTCCTGTTGTTCCGCCGCCGGCTCTTCTTTGCCGGGGCGGCGTCCTCACTGTCGCTTCCTCCTGCGCCAGTATCCTCTCCGGGGAGTCTCCTCCCCTCTTCGGCGCGCGCGCACTTGTCAGCCAGAGCGTAGAGCTCGCTGACATCCCGAATCTTGGTCATGGCCATCTCTTCCCTCATGCGGCGGTTACGCACGTTCTGGTGGAACGCGCTGATAACCGCGGCGGGGTGGACGTCGGGAATATTGTGTTGCACGCGGCTGAATCTCTGGATGTACTTGCGCAGGGATTCTCCTTCCTTCTAGGCCAAGATGTGGAGATCACTCTCCTGGCCGTGGGGTTTGTGGCCGCCCGTGAAGGCGCCAACAAATTGGTGGCACAGATCTGCCCACAAAGAAATGGAGCCTTCCGGCAAGTGCATAAGCCAGGAGCGGACGTTTGGCTTAAGCACTAGCGGGAAGTAGTTGGCTAGTATCTTCTCGTCGCGTCCCCCGGCAGCCTGCACCGCGATGGTGTAGATGCTGAGGAACTCCGAGGGGTGCGTCTTGCCGTCGTACTTCTCGGGTACGTCGGGCTTGAAGTTTTTCATGCTGGGCCACTGGACGCGCCGCAACTCACGGGTGAATGCAGGGCAACCTGCCGCGTACGGCAAGTCGCCTGGCTCACCGGGCGCGTACGTGTCGACAGCGGTCCCTGCGCGCTGATCCGATTGTCGCCGGGCTTCTCGTCGGCGCTCGATGCGCGTCCGAGCGTCTTCTTGTCGCCGATCGTCGAGGACTTGGCGCTGGTCCCGGCGAGCCCGCGGATCCGACGACGCCGTAGAGTCGTCGTCGACGTTAATCCGGCGGGGTGGCATCTTCTGCTTCCGCGGCGGGGAGTGCACGGTAGTTGCACCCCCGGCGGTCTTGTCGCCGTCGGCCTTCGTCTGGTCGACTTGCCGTGGCCGTGATGTCGCCGGCTGCTGCGGCGTGTCGTTGTTGGCGAAGGCGATGAGGCTTTGGATCGTCGCCCTCCAGTCCCCGGCCTTGTCTGCCGCTGGAGGGAAATCGAGGAGCAGTTGCGCTCTTGCTAGAGCTTCTGCTGGAGAGGAGGGGAGCGGCGGCGAGCGGTGCGAGGAGCGAGATATGCTCGGACTCCTAACAGGGTTAGAAGGAGCAGTTTCTCGCCCCGGCGACCGCGCCTTGCTCGTACCAGGACGGTGGCCTTGAGCGTCCCGCGATCCTCCGGTTTGTCCTTGCCCCAGCAAGCGAATGGTACCTCCTGTACCACGGCGCTGCTGGCCTGGCGTCTGCTGAGAGAGACGCGGTGCGTCCACGGACACCGAGGCTTTGGAATTTGCCCGGTCGTCTGTCTTGTCCTTGGACTTGGTGGCGCCGTGAGTTTCCTCGCCGGCGACCACCCTTCCGTCGGCATCTCCTCCACCAACCGTTGGTTCTGGTGGCGGTGGGATCGATGCAGACGGGCCTGCGACCTCCGAAGCCTTCTTCTTCGGGGCCATGTTGTTGCAGCTGGTGAAGTTGATGAAGTTGGAGAGGTTGATGAAGAATGCGCCCGCGTGAGCGCCGGATCAGGTTCGCACAACCTCGACACACCCTACCTGGCGCGCCAAAGATGTTGGGGGAAACTGTCCTCCCACGAGCACCTATGGGACCGGAGCCCCTTCTACGTTGCGGTGAGGGAGCGGAGGGAGCACGGAGAGCAGATCGAGGAGCACACGCGGGCAGTTTACCCAGGTTCGGGCCGCGCGGACGCGTAAAACCCTACTCCTGCCTTGGTTGTATTGAGCTCGGGAGCTTGAAGAGCTACAGTACTAGCTACACCGAGTGAGAGAGTTGCTTAGGTTTCGAACCCCCTCTACGTTGTGCATGGGCCTCCTTTTATAGCTCAAAGGGGTCACCGACAGGTGTCAACGTAGAGGAGGGTAAAAATGTAACTTTGGTGGTAGTTGTAACAGTGCGGGAACAGTGCATGAACAGTGGATGAACAGTGGTCTTCACCTAACCTTGAAAGTGGGGGACAAGGGCATTAAATGCCCGTCACCGTCGACCCCAAAAGTGTCCGTCCATGCTCCTCCGTTCGCCACGGCGGTAGCCTCGTCACCGTGGCTTGCCACCGTGTCCCCCAGGCTGCACAGCCATCCACCACGCATCCCTGGAAGGGCCCCAGGGCGACGCGTGGGTCGATGAGCTGGAGCGCGGGTCACACAGCATAGTTCTTCCCGGCAAGCACCTTGCCGGGGCCATGATCTTGCCGGGCCCGGAAGCTTGTCGCTCCCCGGGTCCTGCCGGGGCGCGCAACGCGCCACGACATGTCTTCTGAGATGCTGCTTTCTGGTCTTCCTGGCAAGCTCCTCTTGCCAGGGTCTTGTGTTAATGTGATAATCTTGAGCCTGGTACGGCCTTCCCGGCAAGCTCCACTTGCCGGGGTCTTGATCTTCTGTCTCGTATACTTTGTTTTTGAATGGCTTCATAAGGACCGAAAAGGTTTCCGGCGAGCACGTGGTAAACCCTGCCGCGGGAAGCTGCTACTGCCCGTGCACAAGTTGGGGTATTAAGGTACCCCTATCTTAGTACACCGACAGTAGTGTCCTTAATCATAAAGGAATTTTTTATTTTGTTGGTATGTAAAGCTAGGTGGTAAATATTTAGCAACAATGTAATTAGCATAGTCAGCATACCAAGGAGTATTATGAGCAACATTTATTGCAGCTAACTGCTCATCAGGAAAACTATCATCAATAGGTAGTGGGTCATCAAGCACATTTTCAAGCCTAGACAAGTTATCAGCTATGGGCTTCTCAGCTCCTTTTCTATTAGTGATATGCAAATCAAATTCTTGTAGCAAGAGAACCCGCCGAATAAGTCTAGGTTTAGCATCTTTCTTTTCCATAAGATATTTAATAGCAGCATGGTCAATGTGAACAATTACTTTTGAATCAACAATGCAAGATCCAAATTTGTCACAAGCAAACATCACTGCTAAGAATTCCTTTTCAGTAGTAGCATAATTCTTCTGAGAATTGTCTAGAGTTTTACTAGCATAATGAATAACATTTAGTTTCTTATCAACTCTTTGTCCCAGAACAGCACCAACAACATAATCACTAGCATCACACAAAATTTTGAAAGGCAAGTTCCAATCAGGTGGTTGAACAATAGGTGCAGAAATTAAGGATTTTTGAGTGTTTAAATGGCTTCAAAGCAATCATCATCAAAAACAAAAGGAACATCCTTTTGCAAAAGATTTGTAAGAGGCCTAGAAATTTTATAAAAGTCTTTAATAAATCTCCTATAAAAACCAACATGACCTAGGAAACTACGAATACCTTTGATATCCTTAGGACATGGCATTTTATCAATTGCATCAACCTTAGCTTTGTCCACTTCAATACCCTTTTCAGAAATCTTATGACCCAAGGCAATACCTTAATTAACCATAAAGTGGCACTTCTCCCAATTCAAGACAAGGTTTGGTTGTTCACATCTCTGCAAAACTCGATCAAGATTGCTTAAAAAGTAATCAAAAGACTTCCCATAAACAGAGAAGTCATCCATGAAAACATCTACAATCTTTTCACAAAAGTTAGAGAATATAGCAGTCATACATCTTTGAAAGGTAGCAGGTGCATTGCATAAATCGAATGTCATACGTCTATAAGCATAAGTTCCAAAGGGATAGGTAAAAGTGGTCTTTTATTGGTCAGATTGAGAAACGGGTATTTGTGAAAAATAGAGTATCCATTAAGGAAGCAAAAGTGTGTGTGCTTAGATAACCTTTCTAGCATTTGATCAATAAAAGGCAGATGGTAATGATCTTTTATAGTTGCTTTCTTTAGTTTTCTGAAATCAATTACCATTCTATAGCCTGTAATAATTATTTGTGGAATAAGTTCATTCTTATCATTAGGAACAACAGTAATACCTCATTTCTTAGGAACACAATGAACATGACTTAACCATCTACTATCAGCTATAGGATAGATTATACCTGCTTCTAGAAGTTTTAATATTTCCGTTCTTAACACTTCTTTTATCTTTGGATTTAACCGACGTTGATGATCAACAACGGGTTTAGCATCAGGTTCCATATTGATCTTATGTTGACATAGAGTGGGACTAATTCCCTTTAAGTCATCAAGAGTATATCCAATAGCAGCTCGGTGCTTCCTTATAACTTTCAATAACCTTTCTTATTCATGTTCTGAAAGGTTAGCACTAGTAATAACAGGTTATACCTTCTTTTCATCAAGATAATCATATTTCAAAGTGTTTGGAAATTGTTTTAATTCAAACACAAGATCACCTTTAGCTGGAGGAGGACCTCCTATAGTTTCAATAGGTAGATTGTGTTTAGCAGAGGACGTTGATCAAAGAAAATATCATCTATTTCATTTCTTTCATGCATATGTAAATCATTTTCATGGTCTAGCAAATATTATTCTTGAGGATTAGTGGGAGGCACAACAATAGAAGCAAGACCAATTATTTCATCCTTACTAGGCAATTCTTTTTCATGAAGCTTTCTATTAAACTTGGAGAAATTAAATTCATGAGACTCGTCACCAAAACTAACACGGACAGTTTGTTTCTCACAATCTATTTTAGCATTAATGGTGTTCAAGAAAGGTCTACCAAAGATAATGGGACAGAAGTCATCTTGTGGGGAACCAAGAACAAGAAAATCAGTGGGGTATTTTATTTTCCCACACAATACTTCAACATACCTAACTATCCCAATTGGTGATATAGTATCTCTATTAGCAAGTTTAATAGTAACATCTATGTCTTCTATCTCTGCCGGTGCTACGTCATTCATAATTACTTAATATAAAGTGTAAGGAATAGCACTCACACTAGCACCTATGTCACATAAACCATGATAAAAGTGATATCCTATTTTGACTGACACAATGGGTGTCGGGGGAAACTGTCCACCACGAACACCTATGGGACCGGAGCCCCTTGTACGTTGCGGTATGGGAGCGGAGGGAGCACAAAGAGCGGATCGAAGAGCACACGCGGGCAGTTTACCCAGGTTCGGGCCGCGCGGACGCGTAAAACCCTACTCCTGCTTGGTTTGTATTGAGCTTGTGAGCTCGGGAGCTTGAAAAACTAGCTACACCGAGCAAGAGAGCTATCTAGGTTCCGAACCCTTTCTACGTTGTGCATGGGCCTCCTTTTATAGCTCAAGGGGTCACCGACAGGTGTCAACGTAGACGAGGGCAAAAATGTAACTTTGGTGGTAGTTGTAACAGTGCGAGAACAGTGCATGAACAGTGCGTGAACAGTGGATGAACAGTGGTCATCACCTAACTTGACAGTGGGGGACAAGGGCATTAAATGCCCGTCACCGTCGACCCCAAAAGCACCCGTCCATGCGTCTCCGTTCGCCACGGCGATAGCCTCGTCACCATGGAGTGCCACCGTGTCCCCCAGGCTGCACAGCCATCCGCCACGCGTCCCTGGAAGGGCCCCAGGGCGAGGCGTGGGCCGATGAGCTGGAGCGCGGGCACACAGCGCAGGCTTCCCCCGGCAAGCACCTTGCCGGGGTCTTGATCTTGCCGGGCCCTGGAGCTTGTCGCTCCCCGGGCCCTGCCGGGGCGCATGATGCGCCAAGGCATGTCTTCTGAGATGCAGTCTTCTGGTTTTCCTGGCAAGCTCCTCTTGCCAGGGTCTTATGCTAATGTGATAGTCTTGAGCCTGGGACGGCCTTCCCGGCAAGCTCCACTTGCCGGGGCCTTGATCTTCTGTCTTGTATACTTTGTTTTTGAATGGTTTTATAGGGACCAGAAAGGTTTCCGGCAAGCACGTGGTAAACCCTGCCGCGGGAAGCTGCTACTGCCCGTGCACAAGTTGGAGTACTAAGGTACCCCTATCTTAGTACACCGACAGGAGCCCCCGGGCCTGGGCCACACACGGTGCCGAGCGCTGTTGGGCCAGGCCCAAAACAGTGCATGGGCACGTGCGGCCCACGGCGAGCCGTAGATTCCCTTCCGCATCCGCCGCGCCCCTCCCTAACAGCACGCGTCGATTGCGGCGTCGTGGGAGAGATCGTGGCCTCGTTCTTTAATGGGAAATGCGGAGCGTCCCCCACTCCCTCCTTAAAAGCAGAGGGAACAGGGGCAGTTTCCCTCCTTCGCCTTCACTTCGTCTTCAACCTCCAGAAAATCTCCGCTGTCCTTTGCCTCCACCCCCTCCTCCGCCGTCTTCCGCGTCCGCGGCGCCGTCGAGCTCCTCGCCCCCTCCCCCGCCGCCTCCGCCATGGCTCCGAAGAGCGAGAAGGCGAAAGCGGAGAAGGCCAAGAGGGAGAAGTCCGAGCAGGCGGCAAAGCTTGCCGCCCTGCGGAAGAGGAATGTGGTCTTCGCACCAAGGCTCAGCGCGAGGGAGCTGTGGAACAAGTTCTACCTTTTCTGGTCCAAGGAGACCAAGGCTCATCCCCGCACCAAGGTCTACCCCGCCATCGCCAAAGATCTGGTTCCCGACAGGTACTTCTTCTTCGCTATCTTCTTTCATTGCGGCTTGTGCCCTCCGTTTCGGGATTCCCAGGGTTGTGAGCGAGGCCGCGGCAAGCGAGGTTGCCGGAGGGAGCAGAGGTGTCGGAGGGAGCGGAGGTGCCGGAGGGAGCGGAGCTGCCGGGCAGGGTGCTGGACCCAGCGGGCTCGCTGGGGAGGAGGAGGAAGACGTCGAGGCCGATGAAGACACCGGCGGATCTCTAGGACTCGACGACGACGCCTCCTCGTCGTCGGAGAACTCCCCGCCTCCAGCAAGTCCCAAGCAAGCGCCGGGGAAACACCTCCGTAAGGCGGCCACAGCGACGAGGACGCAGGCGCCTCGACAGCAGCCTGCTCGCCGGGCGGCGCGCGCCACCAGGCCGAGCCAAGCCGCAACGGAGGCGCCCCGCGCACCAGCCGCGGCGGAGGCGCCCCGCGCACCAGCGCCAAGCGGAGGGGGATCCTCCCAAAGCGGAGCGGCCGCTCCGCCTGCTCCTCGGGCCTCGGCGTCAGCGGAGGATGGGTCTTCGCAGCCCCCAGCCCCGGGGACCGCCAAGCGCCCGAGAGAGCCTTCTCCTCCTGCTCCTCGCGCGGGAGCGCCTCGGGTGGAGTTCGATTTCTCCGCCCTTAGCGACGACGACGACGAGGAAGAGGAGTAAGCACTTGTAATTTGTAGCTTCTTCGATTCTGTCTTGATTCTTTCGTTGATGATTCTGATCTTGTTTTTGTTTTCAGGTCCCTGGCCCAGCGGGCGGCGAAGCGGGCCAAGATCCCCGTGGTTGAGGTCGAGGACGACTCGCCCGTCGCGGCGACAGGGGATGCGCCGGCGACGAACTTGCCGGATCCAGCTGCTGCTCCGAGGAGCAGCCCCCAGCGCAGCCCCCAGCATAAGTCTGGTCTTGAGCTGTCTGCTCGTCGGGCGCACTTGAGGTTTTTGCTTTGTACTAATACCTTGTTGCCTTGTTTGTTTTGTTTGCCTTGTGCAGAAGTAGAGCCGCAGCCGCAGGAGCAACCGGAGGTCACTCCCGAGGAGCTGCAGATTCCGCCCTCCCCGCCAAGGGCGAACTCCCCGGCGGGGGAGGACGTTCCGCCAAGGACGGGCTCCCCGCCAAGGGCGGGTAGCCCGACGAGGGTGGCCACCCCGCCAAGGGAGGGCACGGGCGGCCCTCCGCCAGCAGGGACCACCGCTCCACCGCCAAGGGAGGACTCCCCGGCGAGGGAGCCTGTCGTCGACGAAGCCCGCGAAGGTAAGTCTTGCAGCTTCTTCTTCTTGGACTTGTCTTTTTGGATATTTGCTTGATCTTTCCTTGTCTTCTTCTGCTGCTAGATCCTCCTCCCCCGGAGCGGATGGAGACAGAGGTCATCGTCGAGGAGGAGGGCGCGCAAGGCGACACCGGCAACGCCACTGTTGTTGAGGACATGGCAGGAGCCGACGAGCCTGCCGCTGAGGAGACTACCCCATCCGCAGACGCCGCGGCTGGGGAGGGGGACGGCGACCACACTGCCGGCCCGGAGGCGGCAGGAGCGTCAAGCGCTGCGCCGGCCGCCGACCCCTCCGCCGGCAAGGAGCAGTCGGGCATCTACCTTGAGGCCCCCAATGGCGTCTTCATACAAGTGCCGTGGGGGTCCTCGTCGCGAGCCCCCGTGGAGGGAGAGACCTTTGATGGAGAGGTCCTCGCCTCCGCGGGGTTGAAGATCGTTGAAGCGCCTGGCGGGAGCGACGAGCCCGAGGAGGAGAAGCTGCTCCGTCGGCTCCTGGTCCTTTACCGGGCCAGGCAAGCGAAGCTGGACTCCCGAGAAGCCCTCGCCGCCAAGGCTGGAGCAGACTTGGAGAAGCGCGCCGCGGAGCTCCGCGCCGCCAACCAGGCGGCCCTCCGCGACTTGGCGGAGGAGCGCGAAAGGCTTGCTGGAGAGCATCAAGAGTTTCTTCTTGAGAAGGCCGAGGTTGAGGAGCAGCAGCGCTTGGCCGGCGAAGAGCTGTCCCGGCGAGAAGGAGCGCTCAACCAGCGGAAGGTTGAGCTCGACGCCCACGATGACGAGCTCACCGCCCGGGAGCAGACTCTTGGTGGGGCCCTGAAGGAGGCGAAGGAAGCTACCGCCGCCGCGGAAACCGCCAAGAGGGACTTGGAGCTCAAGGTGCAGCAACTGGAGCAGTACCTGAAGGCGAGCGAGGACAGGGTCACCGCGCTCGACATAGAGCGCGAGAAAGACGCCCATACCAACTCAGACCTCCAGGTACGCCTCTCCAAGAAGGGCGACGAGCTTACCGCCGCCAAAGACTCAATCGCTGACTTGGAGTTGAAGGTCTCCACTTTGAGAGATTCACTTGACGCCGCCCGGGACCGCGAGACCAAGCTGAAGGAGGAGGTTCGCAAGGAGCGGGAGCTGGTGGAGAGCGCTGCCACCTCCGCGAACATCTTCAACCAGGCGGTGGAGCAATGGACGGAGGAGCTGGTCACTTCCGCCGCCAACATTGACAAGGAGCTAATGGCGCTGAGGGTGGAGCACCTCGTGTACTCTCCGGACCCGAATCTCCCCCACAGCGCCAAGCTAAGTCTTTTTCTTCAGGGGGATCGCGCCGGCGCTCGCACGTCTGCAGGAGAAGCTCCCCGCGCAGCTGGCCGAGGAGTCGCGCCAGCTCTGCGCGGGTACCTTGGAGCGCGTCTTAACCAAGATTGTCTACCGCAACCCCGGTATTAATCTTGTCAACGTCCTCCGCAGCTTGCCGGCCGACGCAGATCAGGAGGCACTGAAGGCGCAGGTCGCCCACATCATCGCCAAGGTGAACAAAATCTCCAGGCGTGAGGGCGATCGCGTAGATTAGGCCTCTGTCTTTCTATTTCCTTTGCTGCTGCAAAGTGTGTCATGAACATGAATCAATTAGTCATTGCGACAAGTTATCCCTGTAATATATCATCTTATCTTTGAGCAATTAATGCGGTGTTATCTCCCTCGATTTGGTCCTTTACTTTGTATGCTTTTTACCCTACGCTTTTTAGGGAACTTGCCGGCAAGGGACCCTTGCCGCGAGCGCTGAGTGCTGGACTCTGAGCAGCCTGCTGGCAAAGGTCTTACCGGCGAGCAACCTTGCCGCAGCTAGTCGCAACGCACTTAGCTTGCTGAGCGAACTCGAAAACGCAGTAAGGGCGCGACACTTGTCGTAGCTCACTTAAGTCGTTGAGCGTACTCGAAAACAAGGTAAGGGTGCGGCTAGCCACGGGTAGGTTCCTCCGCGCACAGGTTTTCCATACAAAGTGTGGTTGTTCAAGGAAGATAACTAAAATTTAAAAATTTGAACTGTTCGAATTCTGGTAACTTAGCTTTCATAATCTGTTCGTTCTCCGGTAAGCTTCTCTTTCTTGAACAGCACTTGGTTCGTCCTCCACCTCCTTCCCCCCCGGCAAACTTGTGCGCGAGGAATGTCCCTTCTGCTTAAGAGGGAAAGAAAAAGGAGAACAGAAAACAAGTGTAGGGCCTCTCGGCGTGGTAATGCTTACCGGATATGTGTATTGCAGAAGATGCCAAATAATGCATGCAGATAACACAGAAAAGCATGGAAAATGGCAAATAGTGCGAAACACAAAAGCTTTACTGATGCACGGGATCTGTGCCCGGCTTTGTACAAAGGATTACATGCAACAGCGGCAAGACTCGTACAAAAGGTGGTTGCCGGAGCGGATCACGGCAACCACGCCTTATGGGTGAAACTTTCGAAGATGCTCTATGTTCCAGGAGTTGCTCACCGGTAAGCCTTCTTCGGTCTCAAGGCGGACAGCGCCGGGCCTTGTGACTCGTCTCACCCGATAAGGGCCTTCCCACTTCGGCGTCAACTTGTTGGAATTCTTGGCGGACTGAACACGCCGAAGAACAAGGTCGCCTTCCTCGAGACTCCTGGCCTTAACCTTGCGGCTATGATAGCGGCGCAAGGCTTGCTGGTATCGAGCAGCTCGTACAGCAGCCTGGAGACGTTCCTCCTCGAGGAGCAATGCATCATCTTGTCGCAGTTGCTCTTGCTCGAGCTCATCATAAGCGAGCACTCGAGGAGATCCGTATACGAGTTCCGTGGGGAGAACTGCCTCTGCTCCATAGACAAGAGCAAAGGGTGTCTGTCCGGTGGCTCGACTTGGTGTCGTTCTGATTGACCAAAGAGCCGCCGGCAACTCCTCTATCCAGTTTCTTCCGCACTTGCGCAGCCTGTCGAAGGTTCTTGTCTTGAGCCCGCGCAGCACTTCAGCATTGGCCCTCTCCGCTTGACCATTGCTCCTCGGGTGAGCAACAGAAGCGAAGCAGACCTTGGCGCCAAGGTCTTGGACGTACTGCATGAAGGTGCGACTAGTGAACTGTGTGCCGTTGTCGGTGATGATCCTGTTAGGGATTCCGAAACGGCAAACAATCTCTCTGAAGAACCTGACCGCTGACTGTGCTGTCACCTTTCTCACTGGTTCCACTTCTGGCCACTTTGTGAACTTGTCGATCGCAACGTACAAGTACTCAAAGCCCCCGACAGCACGGGGGAAGGGGCCGAGGATATCGAGCCCCCAGACCGAGAAGGGCCAGGACAAAGGGATCGTCTGGAGAGCTTGAGCTGGCTGGTGAATTTGTTTGGCATGGAACTAGCACGCTTCACACTTGGTTACTTGTGCAGTTGCATCTTGGAGGGCTTCTTGCCAAAAGAACCCTTGCCGGAATGCCTTTCCGGCAAGTGCCCTTGCGCCAATGTGGTGGCCACATATGCCTCCATGTATTTCTGCCAACAGCTTCTGCCCATCTTCCCTGGAAATGCACTTCAACCTGACCCCATTGAGCCTTCTTCTGTACAGTTCGTTGTCCACGAACTGGTACATACTTGACTGCCTGCTTATTTTCTCTATCTCTGCTGGGTCGTCGGGAAGTTCTCCAGTTTGCAGAAAACGGACGATCTGCTGTGCCCATGTCGGAGCCCGAGGCTCAACGGCAAGAACTAAAGGCATGAGGGCCGCTGCGGGAACCCCAGCTTCTACGGCAAGAACCTCTGGTTCTGTCGGAGCAGATGGTCCCCCGGCAAGCCTGCCGGGGCAAGGCTTGTCGGGAACGCTTGCTTCAACTGTACAGACCCTTGGATCTGCAGGAGCAAACTGTTCCTCAGCGTTCTGGTTGTCGATCCTGGGGACCTTGGCGGCGGTTTCGGGAAGATCCGCCGGCAAGTAGTCGCCGGAGACCAACTTTCTCTTCTTGTTCTGCCCAATTGATGGTGTAACGGATGGCTGAGTCAGCTTGAGCAGGAAGGTCCCTGGTTCCACAGGTAACTTCATTGCAGCACACTTTGAAAGGCCATCTGCAATATCATTCTGAGCTCTCGGGACGTGCTCCATTTGCAGACCTTCAAAGTGCTCTTCAAGCTTCCTCACTTCATCTACATAAGCTTCCATCAAAGGGCTTTGATAACTTTTGCTCACTTGTCGGACCACCAACTGAGAATCTCCCCGCACAATCAATTTCTTGATCCCAAGTTCAGCTGCAATCTTGAGGCCGGCAAGCAGACCTTCATACTCTGCAGTATTGTTTGTCGCTTGTTCCTTGGGAAAGTGCATCTGGATAACATACTTGAGGTGCTCTCCGGTGGGCGCAATGAGCACCACGCCGGCACCGGCGCCATGCAGCGAGAAAGCACCATCAAAGTACATTACCCATTCGCTTGTCGCTTCTTGTACGGGGACGCTTGTCTCTGGAACTTCTTCATCAGGCGTTGGAGTCCATTCAGCTATGAATTCTGCCAAAGCTCGGCTCTATATAGTTGAAGTACTTTCAAACTTGAGACCAAAGCTCGACAGTTCCAGTGCCCACTCGACGATCCTGCCTGTTGCTTCTGGATTTTGCAGTATCCTCTTCAACGGAAAGCGAGTGACCACTGTTATCTCATGTGATTGGAAGTAATGGCGCAGCTTTCTCGAGGCCATGAGGAGACCGAAAAGCAACTTCTGCACCCCAGAGTACCTTGATCTAGCCCCCTGCAAGAGGGAACTTAGAAAATACACTGGGCGCTGCACCATCTTCTTCCGCACTTCTCCTTGCTCCTGCGCAGAGTTGTCCTTGTCGGGGCCAGAGCTTGTCGGAGCAGCCCCCTGCTTGTCGCTGGATTCGCTTGCCGGTGGTGTAGACTCCTCATCGGCCTCCCTCTCCACTACTAACGCAGCACTAACCACTTGATTGGTTGCCGCTAAGTACAGCAGCAACTTCTCTTGTGGTCTAGGTGCGACAAGTATTGGAGTGGAGGATAGGTATCCTTTCAAGTCTTGCAGCGCTGCCTCCGCTTCCGGAGTCCATTTCATAGGACCTGCCTTCTTCAAGATCTTGAAGAAAGGCAGGGCGCGTTCTGCAGACTTTGAAATGAACCTACTGAGGGCAGCCACACAACCTGCTAGTCTCCTTACATCCTTGACGCGCTTCGGGGCTTCGATCTGCTCAATGGCTTTTATCTTGTCGGGATTGGCTTCAATCCCCCTCTGTGACACGAAGAACCCGAGAAGTTTGCCGGAGGGGACTCCGAAGACGCACTTCTCGGGGTTCAACTTGAGCTGGATCTTGCGCAGATTTGCAAATGTTTCTTCTAAGTCTTGGATCAGGGTATCTTTGCTCTTGCTCTTGACCACTATGTCATCCATGTAAGCTTCTACATTTCTGTGGATCTGCGGCTCAAAAGCAGTGTGCACCACCCTTGCAAATGTTGAGCCTGCATTCTTCAACCCAAAAGGCATGCGAATGAAGCAATATGTGCCACATGGAGTAATGAATGCAGTCTTCTCTTCGTCTTCCTTGGCCATAAAAATCTGGTGGTAGCCTGAGTATGCATCAAGGAAGGAGAGGAGCTCACATCCAGCAGTGGAGTCAACAATCTGGTCAATGCGCGGCAAGGGAAATGGATCCTTGGGACATGCTTTATTCACATCAGTGAAGTCTATACACAACCTCCACTTCCCGTTAGCCTTACGCACGACAACTGGATTTGCTAACCACGTCGGATGGATCACGCCTCTAACTAGGCCCGCTGCTTCTAGCTTCTTGATCTCTTCGGCAATGAATTCTTGGCGCTCCACGGCTTGCTTCCTGACCTTCTGCTTGACGGGCCGCGCATGAGGACAAACAGCAAGCTTGTGCTCAATTACCTTCCTGGGAACGCCGGGGATGTCAGATGGTTGCCACGCAAACACATCGACATTCGCCCGCAGGAAGGCAACGAGCGCGCTTTCCTATTTGCTATCAAGTGTAGCACTGATGGTGAAGGTACCACCAGTGCCGTCCTCCTTGGCGGACACCTTCTTGGTTGCCGGTGGAGCGGCCATCCCTTTCTTGTACTTGCCGGTGGAGCTCGATGGAACGTCCTCGACGGCAGCGCAGCACTCCGAAGAGGTGCGTTTGCCGGAGTCGGCCCCAGAGCACTTGCCGGACTTGGTCTTGGTCTTCTTCCCTCCGGGAGCTTCAGCGGCAAGTGTGTTGCTCTCCGCCGCGGCTGCTGCATCCCGGTATATCTTGTCGGCGCAGATAAGCGCGTCCTTCTTGTTGCCATGGACAGAGATGACTCTTATCGGCCCCGGCATCTTGAGTATGTTGTAGGCGTAGTGGGAAGCTGCCATGAACTTGGCGAGGGCAGGACGTCCAAGTATCCCATTGTATGGCAGTGGGATATCGGCAACATCGAAGGTTATCCTCTCCGTCCTGAAGTTGAGCTCCCCGCCAAATGTCACTGGCAGAGTGATCTTCCCCTTCGGCTTGCTCCTCCCCGGGTTTATTCCTTGGAACGAACCGGTTTCTTCGAGCTCGTCGTCTGGGATCTGGAGTTTCTTGATCACAGCCGAGGAGATCAAGTTCAGGCCGGCCCCGCCGTCAACCAACATTTTGGTGACCTTGAGGTTGCGGATGGTGGGAGAGACCAACATCGGCAAGCACCCGACCGCAGTGGTGCGGTCAGGGTGATCCTCAAGATCAAAAATGATGGGCGTGCTGGACCACTTCAGCAGCCTGCGCGACTCAACGGGCGGCTCTGCTGCGTTTACTTCCCGCACCCACTGCTTGAGTTGGCGGTGGGAAGTGTGCAGAGAGGCGCCTCCGTCGACACACAGCACTTCTGTGGCCTTCTGGAACTCCTGCTCGCTGTTATCACCTTCCTCCATGTCGTCGTCGTCTTCTTCCTCGTCCTTGTCGCGGCCCCGGGGAGGTCGATCACCTTGCCGCTGCTTGGCCTTGCCGCGGCGTCCTCCCCGGCCATTGAATGGCCGCTTCTTGCTTGGCTCTCCTCCACCACCTTGGGCCTTCTCCTTGTCGCGACGCTCGTATTCAGCTTTCTGCTGCTCTACGAGGTACTCGACTCGCTTGCAGTTCGAAAGGTCGTGGCCCTTGGTGCGGTGGATCTTGCAATATTGCTTGTCGGAGCCGTCCTGCTTGTCGGCTGCCGCCACAGGGGCAGGCTCCTTGCCGGAGCCGCCAGCCTGTGCTGTCTTGGCGGGAGCCTCCTTGCCGGACTTCTCGACGACCAGCACTTCCTTGCTCTTCTTCTTTCTGTTGTTCCGCCGCCGGCTCTTCTTTGCCGGGGCGGCATCCTCGCTGTCGCTTCCCCCTGCGCCAGCATCCTCCCCGGGGAGTCTCCTCCCCTCTTCGGCGCGCGCACACTTGTCAGCCAGAGCGTAGAGCTCGCTGACATCCCGTATCTTGGTCATGGCCATCTCTTCCCGCATGCGACGATTACGCACGTTCTGGTGGAACGCGCCGATAACCGCGGCGGGGTGGACGTCGGGAATGTTGTGCTGCACGCGGCTGAACCGTTGAATGTACTTGCGCAGGGTTTCTCCTTCCTTCTGGACCAAGATGTGGAGATCACTCTCCTGGCCGTGGGGTTTGTGGCCGCCCGTGAAGGCGCCAACGAATTGGTGGCACAAATCTGCCCATGAAGAAATGGAGCCTTCCGGCAAGTGCATAAGCCAAGAACGAACGTTCGGCTTAAGCACCAGCGGGAAGTAATTCGCCAGTATCTTCTCGTCGCATCCCCCGGCAACTTGCACCGCGATGGTGTAGATGCTGAGGAACTCCGAGGGGTGCGTCTTGCCATCGTACTTCTCGGGTACGTCGGGCTTGAAGTTTTTCATGCTGGGCCACTGGACGCGCCGCAGCTCACGGGTAAACGCAGGGCAACCTGCTGCGTACGGCAAGTCGCCTGGTTCACCGGGCGCGTACGTGTCGACAGCGGTCCCAGCACGTTGATCCGATTGTCGCCGGGCTTCTCGCCGGCGCTCGATCATCGTTCGAGCATCTTCTTGTCGCCGATCGTCGAGGACTTGGCGCTGGTCCCGACGAGCCCGCGGATCCGACGACGCCGTGGA
Source organism: Secale cereale (assembly GCA_902687465.1). Classification (NCBI taxonomy): domain Eukaryota; kingdom Viridiplantae; phylum Streptophyta; class Magnoliopsida; order Poales; family Poaceae; genus Secale; species Secale cereale. The sequence continues at coordinate 206,077,278 of LR738714.1, forward strand.
GTCGTCGTCGACGTTAATCCGGCGGGGAGGCGTCTTTTGCTTCCGCTGCGGGGAGTGCACGATGGTCGCACCCCCGGCGGTCTTGTCGCCGTCGGCCTTAGCCTGGTCGACTTGCCGTGGCCGCGATGTCGCCGGCTGCTGCGGCGTGTCGTTGTTGGCGAAGGCGATGAGGCTTTGGATTGTTGCCCTCCAGTCTTCGGCTTTGTCCGCCGCTGGAGGGAAATCGAGGAGCAGTTGCGCTCTTGCGAGTGCTTCTGCTGGAGAGGAGGGGAGCGGGGGCGAGCGGTGCGAGGAGCGGGATATGCTCGGACTCCTAACGGGGTTAGAAGGAGCAGTTTCCCGCCCCGGCGACCGCGCCTTGCTCGTGCCAGGGCGATGGCCTTGAGCATCCCGCGATCCTCCGGTTTGTCCTTGGCCCAGCAAGCGGATGGTACCTCCTGTACCACGGCGCTGCTGGCCTGTCGTCTGCTGAGATGGACGTGGCGCGTCTACGGACACCGAGGCCTTGGAATTGGTCCGGTCGTCCGCCTTGTCCTTGGATTTGGCGGTGCCGTGAGTTTCCTCGCCGGCGACCACCCTTCCGCCTGCGACCTTTGAAGCCTTCTTCTTCGGGGCCATGTTGCTGCTGCTGAAGATGTTGATGAAGCTGGAGAGGTTGATGAAGATTGCGCCCGCGTGAGCACCGGATCAGGTTCGCACAACCTCGACGCCCCCTACCTGGCGCGCCAAAGATGTCGGGGGAAACTGTCCACCACGAACACCTATGGGACCGGAGCCCCTTGTACGTTGCGGTATGGGAGCGGAGGGAGCACAAAGAGCGGATCGAAGAGCACACGCGGGCAGTTTACCCAGGTTCGGGCCGCGCGGACGCGTAAAACCCTACTCCTGCTTGGTTTGTATTGAGCTTGTGAGCTCGGGAGCTTGAAAAACTAGCTACACCGAGCAAGAGAGCTATCTAGGTTCCGAACCCTTTCTACGTTGTGCATGGGCCTACTTTTATAGCTCAAGGGGTCACCGACAGGTGTCAACATAGACGAGGGCAAAAATGTAACTTTGGTGGTAGTTGTAACAGTGCGAGAACAGTGCATGAACAGTGCGTGAATAGTGGATGAACAGTGGTCATCACCTAACTTGACAGTGGGGGACAAGGGCATTAAATGCCCGTCACTGTCGACCCCAAAAGCACCTGTCCATGCGTCTCCGTTCGCCACGGCGATAGCCTCGTCACCGTGGAGTGCCACCGTGTTCCCCAGGCTGCACAGCCATCCGCCACGCGTCCCTGGAAGGGCCCCAGGGCGACGCGTGGGCCGATGAGCTGGAGCGCGGGCACACAACGCAGGCTTCCCCCGGCAAGCACCTTGCCGGGGTCTTGATCTTGCCGGGCCCTGGAGCTTGTCGCTCCTCGGGCCCTGCCGGGGCGCATGATGCGCCAAGGCATGTCTTCTGAGATGCAGTCTTCTGGTTTTCCTGGCAAGCTCCTCTTGCCAGGGTCTTATGCTAATGTGATAGTCTTGAGCCTGGGACGGCCTTCCCGGCAAGCTCCACTTGCCGGGGCCTTGATCTTCTGTCTTGTATACTTTGTTTTTGAATGGTTTTATAGGGACCAGAAAGGTTTCCGGCAAGCACGTGGTAAACCCTGCCGTGGGAAGCTGCTACTGCCCGTGCACAAGTTGGAGTACTAAGGTACCCCTATCTTAGTACACCGACAACGGGCATGCCAACAATAGGTCTATCTTTATCCTCTTTATTGGGTTTGGCCATTGTAGCAGCTTCTTCATAGAAGTAAATAACATGCCCGTCTACATTTTCTTCCAAGAGATCCTTAACCATAGCAATATTAGGTTCTACCTTAACTTGTTCGTCTGGTTTAGGTGTTCTAATATAACTTTTGTTAACCATAGTTGAAACTTTAGCATGTTCCTTTATCCTAACAGGAAAAGGTGGTTTCTCGATATGAGCAGTAGGAACAACTGGATCAACATTATAAAGTATAGTTTCTTCCTTAGTTAGTACCGATTGTTTAATTTCCTCTTTAATAGGTGGGTGATATTTAAACCACTTCTCTTTAGGGAGATCAACATGAGTAGCAAATGATTCACAAAATGAGGCTACTATCTCAGAGTCAAGTCCATATTTAGTGCTAAACTTTTGAAAAGCATCGGTATCCATAAAAGATTTAACACAACATACTTAAGCTTAATACATGACTCTTAACCTTTGTCGAGTTCCCAATCTTCAGAGTTGCGTTTAATTCTTTCCAAAAGATCCCACCAGAATTCAATAATTTTCTTCACAAAAGAACCAATGCAAGAAGTATCTAGCATGGATTTATCATTACGAGAAAGCCGAGCATAAAAGTTCTGGATAATAATTTCCCTTGAGTGCACATGATTGGGGCATGAATATAACATTGACTTAAGCCTCCCCCAAGCTAGAGCGATACTTTCTCCTTCACGAGGCCAAAAATTATATATGTAATTCCGATAATGATGAACTAGATGGATAGGATATTTTTTTGGTGAAACTCCAATTTCAATCGGTTCCAGTTCCAAGCTCCAATATCATCGCATAGCCTATACCATGCTAATGCTTTTACCTTCAAAGATAAAGGAAAAATCTTCTTCATAACTCGATCTCAGGGTAAACCCGCAAGCTTAAATAATCCACAAATTTGTTCCACATATATCAAGTGTATATCAGGATGTTCGGTTCCGTCTCCTGCATAAGGATTAGCTAGCAGTTGTTCTATCATACCCGAAGGAATATCATATTCATTATTTTTAGAGGTGCAACAGGTTGAGGGGTAGATAATTGTGGTTTTGGTCGAGGTGAAGATACCCCGAACAAACCCCTCAAAGGATTGTTCTCCATAGTAACAAGTGACAATAAATTTCAACATGCTATATGAATGTTTCCTTACCAATTTCCATTTACCAAAAGCGCTTCACTCCCTGGCAATGGAGCCAGAAAATAGCCTTGATGACCCGCAAGTATAGGGGATCAATTGTATCTCTTTTCGATAAGTAAGAGTGTCGAACCCAACGAGGAGCAGAAGGAAATGGCAGGTGGTTTTCAGCAAGGTACTGTTTGCAAGTGCTGAAATTATAAGTAACAGAGTAGTTTGATAGCAAGATAATTTAGTAATGATCAAGTAACGATAGTAGTAGCAAAAGTGCAGCAAGGTAGCCCGATCCTTTTGAGGCAAAGGGCAGGCCAAGACGGTCTCTTATAATAAGCAAAGCGTTCTTGAGGGTACACGAGAATTTCATCTAGTCACTTCCATCATGTTGGTTCGATTCGTGTTCGCTACTTTGTGTGACGCCCCGAGCCCGATGCTCCAATTCCCTTCCATTTATTATCGTTGTTGGCATGTGCTTATTTTGTTTGTTGCATTATCTTAATTATTTTGCATATTTACTCCTCTATGTTGTTGCCATGATCATGATGAATGCCCTTGCCATACTTTTCTTGCATCATGTTAATTTTTATTATTTTGCATTGTGCCATCCTTGTTTGTTTGCCATGATCTATTGTTGTGTCTTGCGATGTCCATGTTCCTTGCATCATGATCATTTTGTTTGCATTGCATTTTCTTTCTGTGTGTTGCATTTATTTGTTATTCCTTTGTGGTGATCTCCTTCCTCTATCTTCTATGTTTGCATCTTGCTCAACCATCTCCTTTGCAAACTCCATCACTAGCTCACTCCTTTCAAATTCATCATTCAATTCAAGTGACATTTTCCTTGTTCAGAAAAATGTTCACTCTTTTCCCAATATTGTTTAACCTTGCCTACAACTCTCTGCCAAATTACATCTCATTTGAAGTTGTTTTGGTTAGGTTCAAAAATGCCTCAAGTTTGCTTTTTATTCAAACTTGATTTATTTTTCTGCCTCTAAAAATATCCAAAGAAATTTTATAAAATTGTGGATAATTCCAAGAGTCCAGATATATCCTTACTTCTTTCTAATTCACCTCCCACCTCCCTGCCTTTTTCCTTTCTTTTGCTATTATTTAAGTAAACAGAAAAAGAACAAAAAAGGGAAAAACCACCGCAACCACAGCCACTTAGGCCAGCCCTCGCCCGCGGCCGAGCAAGCTTCTCCCGCCGCCTGCCAGCGCAGCCACTCCTTTTCCTCTCTCTCACCGGGCCCGCTTGTCAGCGACTCACCCCGAACGGCCACCTGTTCCGTCTCCCTCCGTCCTCCTCGCTTCGGAGGCAGAGCGCCCGCACCGTTGCGTCGTGAACTCACGGACATTGGGGCTGCCGATCGAGCCCCTATAAAGCAGCCCCACAACCCCCTAGGGTTTCCTCTTCGCATTCCTCCCTTCGATCCCGAGCGAGCCAGAGAACGTGATCTCAATGCTAGCGTTCCTCCGGAGGATCCAGTCATCCTTATTGTACATCCTCTTCCCCTGCGCCGTCTTCATCACCTGTGACCACCACGGCAACACGGGACGTCAAGACGACGTCGCTGGCATCCTCTTCTTCCCCGACGGCCGCCGCACCTTCTCCACCATTTCTGGTCGCCTCCTACCACCTCTCGTCAATCCAGGCGCACCACGCGTCTGTGATGAGCACGCTCTTCCCACGCACCACTTCCCCCCTCGTTTTCTCCCTGTCTCGCGCGAATTGACCAGAGCCCGAGTCGCTCCGCCATGGCATGGTCTCCGGTGAAGTTTCGGTGACCCTCTGCTCGGGTGTTGGCAGTTTTATGCCCGCAGGTTCTTGTAGACGCATTCTAGCTCGAAATCCTCTCGTTTTCCTACTCTAGCCGATCCACCGTAGCAGCCCAAGGCGCACCACCGCGGAACCCCGTCGCCGATAAGGAATCCGTCCACTTCCCGTTGCATGTTTGGTACGAATGGGTTCTCCACCTTGTGTAGCTTCCATCCGCGCCCTCCGTCGCGTGTTTTGGTTGCTAGAACGGCTCCGACGAGCTCCTCCGCCGCTCTCTGTGCTAGCGCCACCTCCTTTGTTTTTCTCTGCTTCAACACGCACACGATGCCGGCGAGCAGTAGTCGCTCGTCCCCGCCTTGCGCATCCATGCACGCCTCTCCCACGCATGCCCAGACACCAGCGCTTCACCTGCAGCTCATGCTCAACACGCACACGCCAGAGCAGCGTCCCGCAGCCCACTGTTTGTCCCGCTTCTCACTTGTGCCCACCAAGCTGCTGTCGTCGCTCGCCGTGCCATGCCCGAGTCAAGCGCGAGCTCGAGGTCGAGCCACTGTACGCGCGCATCCTGTAGCTGCACCCACATCGTCTTCCGCACCCCCGCCGACCATTTCCAGCCGTTATTGCCGCTGTTGTGCTCGTCTGCATCGCCGACAACCACCGTGAGCCATGGCTCCAGAGCTCGTCCATTTCAGTCATTGGTTAAGATAAGCTGGATCTCATGTGTTGCACAAGCAGAGTAGTAGCTGAAGTGGTCAGCGCAGCAAACCTCCACCCAACAGATCCTTGGTTCAAAACCCATGTTGGCCGGTTTTTATTTTAATTTTGCATCCATTAACTTTGCCTTTGTGCCTATGACATCCAGGTCCCACTTGTCATTCTCTCTGTCCACATACACCCCTCCACAGCCACACTCCTGCCACCTCAGCACCCCGGGCCCTCTCGCATTGACAGTGGCTGGCCATGTCCGTGTCCCCTATTGTTTTTCTTTTGTTTTGCATATTCAGAGAAATGCCAACATTTTGATTTGTGAATAACTATATATCCATGCATCCAAATGAAACATGTTATATATGTAAAATGCTTAGAATTTTGTGTAGATTAATAATATGCCACCTTCGTCCCTGGTTAAATGTTTAAAATATTGTTTGCATTTATTTTCTTAAATGTTATGTTAAAATGGTTTATTTCATAACTAAATAACCGTAGCTCCAAATTTAATAAACTTTATATGTAAATGGGGTAGAAAAATGTGTAGTTTAACATGGTGAACTTTATTTTCCTGTTTGAAAACAATAAAAATTATGCAATAGACAGAACACCAAATTCAATAATTGCACATGGGGATTTTCTGGAATTGTTGTTTGTTGTTTCCGGACCCATTTAAAATGCTTAGATAGTGTAGTTAAATTGTGTTGCACCTCTTTTCATGTTAAGAACATTTAAATTTGTTGGGTTCATAACGAGAGGGAACTAAATATTTGAATGTGGTGTTCCGTCAATATGCAACTCGTTGCATATTGAGCTCCACTTAATTTGTAGTATTGTTTGTTGCACTTTGCGAAGCCATGCCTATTTAATCTTGCCATGCATCTTACTTGGTTGAGCATCATGCCATGTTTATGCTTGTGTGTTTACCATGTTGTTTGCTTCTTTCCGGTTGTGCTTCTTCTCGATAATTCTTGTTTCGTTGCGATCGTGAGGATTCGTTCGACTACGCTTGGTTTGTCTTCGTGGCTTCGTCTTCTTCATGGCCTTGTTCTTCTCCCTTGCGCGATCTCAAGCAAGATGACTGTCACCTTGGATCTCATTACTATCATTGCTATGCTAGTTGTCTCGATGCTATTGCTATATGTCGCGCTGCATATCTATTGTTGTCAGTCTCTCATTGTTGCCATGAAACCTCTAACCTTTGACACCATCCCAGCAAACCATTGTATGGCTATGTTACCGCTTGCTCAGCCCCTCTTATAGCGTTGTTAGTTGCAGGTGAAGATGAAGTTTGCTCCATGTCGGAACTTGGATGTTGGAATATCACAATATCTATTACTATAATTAATGTTCCTATATACTTGGCAATGGATGGAAGGCTAGGACTTTTTCTCGGTGTTTTGTTCCACTCGTGCTGCCTTAAGAACCGATAAACCGGTCTTATGTTCCTTGATTTTATGTTCCTAACGCGGTTGGGTTTATGGGAACCCCTTGACAGTTCGCTTTGAATGAAACTCCTCCAGCAAGGCCCAACATTGGTTTGAATTAGCCAACATAATAAAACTATTAATTAATTAATTAATTTTGCATAGGGGGTCGTGTCCCTGGGGATTATTTTCAACATAATACAGGGGGGCCAGTGCTGTTGGTGCTGGTTCAAACTAGAGCACTGTGCGGGCTACCTGGGGCAACCCAAGGACTTCAGTTATGTACGCGTAGCTCATCCGGACGTGGCCTGAGATGAGATACGCGCGGCTACTGTCAGGGTGTCGGCACGCCAGGAGGTCTTGCTGGACTTGTTTTACCATTGTCGAAATGTCTTATGACCGAGATTCCGAGTCTGATCGGGTTATCCCTAAGATAAGAGGTTTTACCTCTGTTGATCGTGAGAGCTTGTGATGGGCTAAGTTAGGACACCCCTGCAGGGTTATGATCTTTCGAAAGCCGTGCCCGTGGTTATGTGGCAGATTGGAATTTGTTAATATCCAGTTGTAGAAAACTTGACAGAGGATCCAAAATAAAATACACCAATCGTGTGAGTAACTGTGACCGTCTCTTTTCATTTTGAGAAGAGAGTATGGTGGGGTTATGTTTGACTCGTAGGTAGTTCAGGATCACTTAGCGATCATTACTAGTTGCGACCATTTGCATATATGCTCATCTTATTCTTGTACTCGTAAGTTGGCCTCCATATAATGCTTAGCCGCTGCTGCAGCCTCACCACTTAACCTATCCATACCCATTAAGCTTTGCTAGTCTTGATACCCATGGTTATTGGATTGCTGAGTCTTCTGGCTCACAGATACTACAACAACAGTTGCACGTGCAGGTTTCCGATGACTTGACGTGAGAGCGACATTTCCTTGTGTTGGAGTTCTCCCTTCTTCTTCTTCGTCAGTGTTGGGTTAGGTTCCTGGTCGGCAGCCAGGGATAGCGAGATGTATGTCATTGTGTTTTCATGTGTTTTCATCTGTAGGCGGATGTCTTGTGTATGATGTGTTGTATTCATGTGGCAATTGTATGACTTGTATGTATCCCCATCTATTTATGCAATGGTACGATGTAATGATATCCATCTTGCTAAGCGCCCAAAATGCGGTTGTGCACCAGTCATGAAGTTATCACGTGATCGAGATAGAGTCGCATCTTGGGCGTGACAAGTTGGTATCAGAGCCTCGCCGACCATAGGACACCGCTTGATAGATCTTAGTCTGGACGTTATCGAGTCTAGAAGAAAACTATTTTGGAGTCTAGTTATATCGGAGAGTCGGATTTATTTTTACTCCTCAGCCCCTTCGTCGCTCTAGTGAGGAATCTTGACGTAGGTGTTTTGAATTACTCCTCTTCCCCTTCAATTTTTTTAGGATCACACAGTTAGTTTTCGGTCGTTGCGATGTCTGCTCTTTTCATCCGGTGCATATCTCGTCAAGTCGATTTGACCCTCCTCGTCTTTTGCTAGTTCAATCCTGAGTTCTTTTCAACCGGCGTCGTTTTCCCCATCTGATGTGGTCTTTCTTTTCCCCACCCGCCCACCCTTTTTTCTTCTCGAAGACGAAATCCTTAATCAAGTATCCATCCTACTTGTGCGAAGCCTTTGCTTTCTTTCCTCAATTATTTCAAGTGGTGAATTCTCGTCTAGTTCGACATTCTTCATATTTTTTCTTTACCGGTGGATCCAATTCAATTTGTTTTCGATGTTGCTCTTATTATTTTCCCTCGGCTCAGATGTTTCCAATTGCTCGCTCGCCTCTCGCCATTTAATTGTTCTAGAGTTTTGAAGACATCTTAGGAGATTCGCCGGTGCTCTAATTTATTCGAAGTTGTCACCTCATTCAAGTCTTTCAATCGTTCTGGTGCATCATTTCTTATTCAAACAATCCTTTACAATGGTGGTTATCTTTAGTGGGCCCTAACCCACAGGTCTTTTACCAGGATCTTACCCGCCTCTTCTAATTTTCCGGAGCTATTTCCAAATTCTTTCAAATATGACATAAGAATGAATTCCATCAGTCATATGCCTTCTCCAAGACCGCTTTGAATTCTTCTCGTTGTTGCTTCAACCTTTCCTCTTTCATTCGTCCTGAGTATCTCAATAATTTGGTGGTGTTCCCCATTGTCATTCTCAACATTTGCAGACCGAAGAAGAGCTTTTCATCCAAATCTTGTCCGTTCTCTCGAAGATTCGTGGTTCTAGCTTCATGTTATCCTCTTGAATTATTGCGTTTGTGATAAATTATTTTCTTACCCATCTGGAGCATTTCATGAATTCTTTCCATTGTGATCCTCCGAAGGCCATCATTTCAGAAGAGTTCTTCGTTCTTAGTTTTCAACTTCATCCTCCAAATATTCTTAATTTATGCCTCTTCGTTCGTCTCCATATTCTTCCGGTGCTTTGTTCAAGCATTCTTTAATCCGTTCGCTATCTCTTCGTTCTCTTCTATCTAATTTCCTCAATCCCTTTATTTGTTTTCTAATTCTTTCGGCGATTCATTCTCTTTTCTTCGTTCAATGTCTATTCTTCCCAATGGTTCATTCTTTCTTCTCACTCGATTTAAATTCTTATGGTGGTTCGCTCAAGAGTTCTTTTCCTGTGTTATCATATGGATTGTTTGTTTCTTTCCAATCCTACAGGTGGTTCATGAAGACTTTCTCAAGTCTTGCGCTATATCCCTCTCTAATCAATTTCAACACGAATAAGTAGTATGCAAATCCATTACTTCTCATCAATTAATTGGTGAGGGATAAGCATACCATAATTCTTATTCTTCTTTCATCAAGTTAAGTAATCCCTTCCTTCGGAGTTTGTTCATGATGAATAAATTCTAATACCAAGCGTTTTCGTCTTTTCTTGTCCAGAGTTCAAAGTTTCCTCGGCCATCTCATTGGAACCTCCATCTAAATCATCGCAAGGCTTAATCCTATTCCTTTCATCCTTCATTTCTATATCATCATCCTGTTGTTATCGAAGTTCTTCATGGTGGTTCATCGTGATTCAAATCATTCTTCAAGTATTCATCAAATCCTTGTGGAGAAGCTCAAGCATTATTCTTTTTGCTTCTCGAGGAGCAAATAATTCTCCCTATTCTTTTGAAGTGGAGTTTGCAATTCGTCGTTCTTCTCAGCTATTCAAGCATTGGGTTGTGGCATAATCTCACCTCAAGCTTTAAGATGTTGTCCATAAGTCCACACCAAGCTTATTCTTTTGTTGTTGATTTTCTCAATAACTCCGTTCAACCCTTCTTCGTGAAGATGCTCTTTCAAATTCATTCATGCTAGAAGTTGCCATCTTCTTCTCCGTTCTTTTCATTCAACTCTTTCAATTCTTTCGGAGGCATTGTGTTGTTCCTCTCGGCATATATCATTCCATCTTGTCAAGATCATTTTCTATTCCTTCCATAGCCAACCGGAGTACTCTCCAAATTCTTTCATTCTTGTCCCTTGGCTCTCTCGGTGTATCGGCAAAGTTTCATATTCGTTAGTTTCGTTCATCTCTCGTTTCATGTCTTTCAACCATCAAGGTTCTCGTAATGTTACTTGTTCCTCTTTTGAAACGGAGCTTCTCAATCTTGTTCATCTCCGTCGTGTTCTTTCTTTCAAGTTGTTCATCCTCTCAAGATTCTTTGGTTTCACTCTTTCTCCAAGAAGAACTTTGTTCTGCCTATTCCTCTTCGGTCTCGTTCCTAAGATCTCGGGACGAGATCTCTTGTTAGTAGGGGAGTGTTGTGACGCCCTGAGCCCGATGCTCCAGTTCCCTTCCATTTATTATAGTTGTTGGCGTGTGCTTATTTTTTTGTTGCATTATCTTAATTATTTTGCATATTTATTCCTCTATGTTGTTGCCATGATCATGATGAATGCCATTGCCATACTTTGCTTGCATCATGTTCATCTTTTATTATTTTGCATTGTACCATCCTTGTTTGTTTGCCATGATCTATTGTTGTGTCTTTCCATGTCCATGTTCCTTGCATCATGATCATTTTGTTTGCATTGCATTTTCTTTTTGTGTGTTGCATTTATTTGTTCTCCCTTTGTGGTGATCTCCTTCTTCTATCTTCTATGTTTGCATCTTGCCCAACCATCGTCTTTGGAAACTCCATCACTAGCTCACTCCTTTCAAATTCATCATTTAATTCAAGTGAATTTTTCCTTGTTCAGAAAAATGTTCACTCTTTTCCCAATATTGTTTAGCCTTGCCTACAACTCTCTGCCAAATTACATCTCATTTGAAGTTGTTTTAGTTAGGTTCAAAAATGCCTTATGTTTATATTTTATTCAAACTTGATTTATTTTTCTGCCTCTAAAGATATCCAAAGCAATTTTATAAAATGGTGCATAATTCCTGGAGCCAGATATATCCTTACTTCTTTCTAATTCTCCTCCCACCTCCCTGGATTTCCCCCTTTCTTTCGCTGTTATTTAAGTAAATAGAAAAAAAGAAAAAAGGAAAAAAAAAACCACCGCAGCCGCAGCCACTTAGGCCAGCCCTCGCCCTCGGCTGAGCAAGCTTCTCCCGCAGTCCGCCAGCGCAGTGTGACGCCCGAGACCGACGTCCCAGAAGATTCCAGAAGATCCCAGAAGATTCCAGATGTTCCGGGTTGCCCGTGTGTTTCTTTTGTGCTTGTGTTTTTATTCTTGCATCGCATCATGTCATCATGCCATCATGTCATATTTCTTTTGCATCTCAACCAAATAAATCGTGTGGACCTTCGGTCCATTTAAATCGAGGGAAGAATGTCTTCTCTTTAAAACATATCATCCCAATATTTAGGGAGCTATATCATAATTATTCCATTTGTTTGGAATTACCCGCAACACACGTGCATAATTTCCCCATGTCTTTTTCACTTCGAGTTTCCCCTTCAAAAACCTTGCCAATACTTCTTTTCCGTTGTTTCGAGGTTCCTCCAAAAATTTGAACATTTTTGGACACTTCAATAATCACGTCTTAGTTCAAACCTATTTGAATTAAATTCAAATATGTTTGAATTATTTTTCCGAACTGGCCTTTTATATTTTTCTCCGGTCGTGCTCATTTTTACGAGCCCGAGAAATTTAACCTTGTCCAAATTCTTGCCTTAACCCCCCCTCCTCTTTTCCTTACCTTCTCTTTCGTTTTTCTGCTAAAGGAAATAAAAAGGAGAAGCCCAACCTCCTTTTCCCAGCCTCCCACCTCCTGGCCTATAGGCCCAAGTCCTCCAGCCGGCCCATCAGCAACCCTAACATTGCCCGACCGCAGTCCTCACCCCTCGACCCCTCGCTCCTCCCCGTTATCCCCTCGTGCCGCCGCCAGCCACTCGTTCCCATCGATCTCCCTCTCTCCCTCGTTCACGCTCCCGATCGCCCGAGCCTCCCCATCGCCCCGATCTTCCGTCCTCCTTCCCTGCCGGTTCGCGGCTCCCTCCGCGCAGGAGCCCCGCGGCCTGCTCTGCGCCTCCCCGTCGTCCCGCGCCAGAGCTCCCCGAGCTTCGCCTCCCTTCGTCCTCAGCGCTGAGGCCAGCGCCTCGCCACCCCTCGCGACCTCCGCGCGATTCCCGCATCGGCCAGAGGCTCGTGGCCTCCCTTCCTCGCCTGGCCCGAGCCGGGGCCCTCCTCCGTCGCCTCCTCCCGCGCCTGCCTCGCCTCCAGAGCCGACGGCGCCGGCCGCTAAGGATGGCAATTTTATCCATGGACATGGATATCCATGGATATCCGACCCGAATGGATAGGGTTTGGATATGCTTTTGTGTCCATGGGCAGCGCCCAAACCCGACCCGATTACTCGTGGGTAGGGCATGGATATAATCTTGTACCCGTGGGTATATCCAAACCCGACCCGATAGTATGACTTAATGGACAAAAATCTGCTATCCCTACCCCACGGTCACATGTCCCACTGCAATTTTACACTTTGTTATCCAAAACATGCAAAAGAAATTACACAATCCCTGTCATAACTTTTATTAGTTGACATTCAATCCCGTCTGTAACATACCCAACACCCTTCCCTTATTTTTATCTCCTTGTTAAGACTCGTCATTCTCATATGTTAGAAAAATACTAAATGATCTCATGTTGTTAGTGGACGTTTATTTACCATAAGTGAAGTCTAGTCTGCCATGAAGTGAAGAATGGAAGAGCTTATGTTACCATTGTGTTATGTCTTATTTATATGTCTAGAGAGGACCCAATGGATATCCAGTGGGTATGGATATCCATCGGGTTTGGACATGGACACAATTTTTCACCCATGGATTTTTTCATGGGCGGGCAAAAACTGTCTTCATGGATATGGATATGGATTTGATATTGTTCAACCCGATCCAAACCCGACCCATTGCCATCCTTACCGGCCGCCCCTGCCTCGTCCCTCCCGCGGCCAAGTCCGCGCCTCCTCTGCACCCAGGCGACTAGCGCCGCTCGTCCTCCCCGTATCCACCAACCTCGACGCGCCCGGACTCCTCCTCCCGCGGCCAGGCCCCGCCTCCCTCTAGTCCCGTCCTCGCCGCGCCGGACGGCCAGATGCTACTCCGACCTCCTCGTCCTCAAGCCGTGGCCAGAGCCACCGCTCCCTCTGCCCGGAGCCGCCTCGCCTTGTTTCCCCGGCCTCTGCCTCGCTCCAGCGGCCAGGAGATGCCGCCCAGCTTCGACCGCACCCTCGGCGCCCCAAGGCTGTTTTGCTTGCTGCCATGATGCCGTTGCCATGGCCTCGTGGCCCCATCAGCCGAGACCGTGCTGCCGCTGTTGTTTTTGTGTGTTGCTTGTGCTGTGGAGCTTGACAGGGAACTCGTGTACGCCTATACGACCAAGTACCACGACGACCGAACGGCTACGATGACAAGTACATCTATGAACGGGAACGCCTTCACGACGACACTACACGACGCGTCAAGTACCCCTTCGGATGCGTCAAGTTCGACTACACATGGAACCCGTGTACCCCTTCGAGTCGCCGACGACCTTCAAGTTTGACTACACGCGACGACTTCATGAACAAGTACCTCTACGTATGCACCCGAACATCTCCGGAAACGAGTACCACTACGCTCGAAGACCACGTGTACCACTACCGTCGACATGTACATCTACGAGAACTTCTACTTCCACTACCGTCGCCCGGAACGAGAAATTCGCCAAGTACCTCGACGAACGTGAACGGCTACGGAACGAGTACCCCTACCGATGACCGTGAACGACTACTTCCTCTACTTCCACTACGTCCCTCGCCGATCTCGAACCGCCCCGAAACGAGTATTTCGAAGGTATAACCCGAGACGATGACCCATGAATGCTTGTTGTGGTTGTATGAAATGTTTCCTGTGTGTGCTTCGTGCCCGTGTCGCCTTTTGTCATGTTCCTCGGTTGCCTCGTCACCGACTCGTGGGAACCCGGTAATGGGATCACCCCACCTTTCATCTCGTTTGACTCGCTCACGCCATCTTTTCCTTTTTTACCGGTCTCTCACCGAGTTACCGGAACCGAGGTGTTGCGTTGCATCATTTTCGGATCGTTGCCGTGGCACTCTTTTCCTTCCACCGCGGTGACAAATACTTCATATCTCTTTTAAGTCAACCTTTTAAAAATTGCATAACCTTGATCATGTCATCCGCATCATTTTAACAACACTAAAATGTTTAATTGTTGTTTGCTTATAATTACTAAACATGCTCATGGGGTTTTTCCGGAATATGTTGTTGTTATTTTCCGGCCTTATTTAAAATGTCTAAATAGTGTAGTTCTTTATGTTTCACCTCTTGCCATGCTAAAAACATTTAATCTCGTCTTGTAAATAAACGAGAGTCAACTAAATAATTAAATGTGGTGTTTCGTCAATATGCAACTCGTTGCATATTGAGCTCCACTTAACTTGTAGTCTTGTTTGTGCACTTTGCCATGCCTTGCATATTTAAACCGGACATGCATCATACTTGGATGTGCATCGTATGCCATGTTTTGCTTGTGTGTTTACCGTGTTGTTTGTTTCTTTCCGGTTGCTTCTCTTGTTAGCTTCGGTTTCGTTCCGGAGTTGTGAGGATTCCCTCGACTGTTGCTCCGTCTACTTCATGGATCCGTTCTTCTCCCTTGTGGAATCCCAGGCAAGATGACCATACCCTTGGATACCTTTACTACCATTGCCATGCTTAGTTGTCTCGATGCTATCGTTACATGTCGCGCTACCCATCTTTTATGTCAGCCTCTCCTTGTTGCCATGAAACCTCTAACCTTGACACCTTCCTAGCAAAACCACTGTTTGGATATGTTACCCGCTTGCTCAGCCTCGCTTGCTCAGTCCCTCTTATAGCATTGTTAGTTGCAGGAGAAGATGAAGATCGTTCCTGGAGGGAACTTGTTGTTGGATATATCACAATATCTATAATTATTATTAACACACCTATATACTGGGCATGGGTGGAAGGCTTGGCCTTTTGCTCGGTGTTTTGTTCCACTCATGCCACCTTAGGCGCCGATAAACCGGCATTATGTTCCTTGATTTTGCGTTCCTTACACGATGGGTGAAATGGGGACCCCTTGACAGTTCGACTTTGAATAAAACTCCTCCAGCAAGGCCCAACATTGGTTTTAATTTGCCTCATAATAACAACTTAATTAATTAATTAAATTTGCATAGGGAGTTAGCGCTACCCGAGGATTCTTAATTCTACATAGCAGGGGGGGCCAGTGCTGATGGTGTTGGTCCCAAACGGGGAGACTGCGGGGCCGCCTTGGGGAAACCCGAGGTATCTGGTATAACCTGTAGGATCACCCATCTGGTAGTGTCCTGAGACGAGATACGCGCGGCTACTATCAGGGTGTCGACACACCGGGAGGTCTTGCTGGACTTGTTTTACCATTGTCGAAATGACTTGTGCTACCGGGATGCCGAGCCTGATCGGATTTTCCCTAAGATAAGGGGTGATGATATTATATTTATCACTTCAGCTAATCGTGAGAGCTTGTGATGGGCTAAGTTGGGACACCCCTGCAGGGTTATGATCTTTCGAAAGCCGTGCCCGCAGTTATGTGGCAGATTGGAATTTGTTAATGTCCGGTTGTAGAAAACTTGACAGAGGATCCGAAGTAAAACACACAACTGTGTGAGTAACCGTGACTGTCTCTTTTCACTTTGAGAAGAGAACACGGTGGGGTTATGTTTGACCGTATGTAGTTAGGATCTTTAGCGATCACTACTTTTGCGACCGTTTGCGTAGATGCTCATCTTATTCTGGTACTCGTAAGTTAGCCACCATATTATGCTTAGCCGCTGCTGCAGCCTCACCACTTTACCTCTTCCTACCCATATAGCTTTGCTAGTCTTGATACCCATGGTTATGGGATTGCTGAGTCCTCGTGGCTCACAGATACTACAACACCAGATGCAGGTTCAGCCGAGAATGATGCAGGAGCTGGTTCAAGTTCTTCACGAGGAGCTCGCTGAAGATCGTGGCTGTTTGCTTGTGACGTTTCGACGATCAGTAGTGGTTTCTACTAGGATTCGATCCTGACCTGTGGCTTTATGTTGTTTGGTATCTTGCTTTTGGATCTTACCCTTAGATGGGCTGTGATGTTTTGAATGATGTATTGCTTATGTATTGTATTGTGTGAAGTGGCGAGTGTAAGCCAACTATCTCCTTTTGCAATTTAATCCCTCTTTTACATGAGTCGTGCAAAGATACCAAACTTGAGATCATTCTAGGATGGGCTTATACCTTTAAGTCGTGCCTCGACACGTAGGAGGTATAGTCCCATCCTGTGCATTACACGCAGCCACTCCTTTTCCTCTCTCTCACTGGGCCCGCTTGTCAGTGACTCGCCCCGAACGGCCACCTGCTCCGTCTCCCTCCGTCCTCCTTGCTTCAGAGGCAGAGCGCCCGCACCGTCGCGTCGTGAACTCACGGACATTGGGGCTGCCGCTCGCGCCCCTATAAAGCAGCCCCACAACCCCCTAGGGTTTCCTCTTCTCATTCCTCCCTTTGATGCCGAGCGAGCCAGAGAACGTGATCTCAACGCCAGCGTTCCTCCGGAGGATCCAGTCATCCTCATTGTACATCCTCTTCCCCATGCGCCGTCTTCATCGCCTGTGACCACCACGGCAACGCGGGACTTCAAGATGACGTCGCCGGCATCCTCTTCTTCCCCGACGGCCGCTGCACCTTCTCCACCGTTTCGGGTCGCCTCCTACCACCTCTCGTCAATCCAGGCGCACCACGTGCCTGTGATGAGCACGCTCTTCCCAGGCACCACTTTCCCCCTTGTTTTCTCCCTGTCTCACGCGAATCGACCAGAGCCCGAGTCGCTCCGCCATGGCATGGTCTCCGGCGAAGTTTCGGTGACCCTCTACTCGGGTGTTGGCAGTTTTAGGCCCGCAGGATCTTGTAGACGCATTCTAGCTCGAAATCCTCTTGTTTTCCTACTCTAGCCGATCCACCGTAGGAGCCCGAGGCGCACCACCGCGGAACCCCGTCGCCGGCGAGGAATCCGTCCACTTCCCGTTGCATGCTTGGTATGAATGGGTTCTCCACCTTGCGTAGCTTCCATCCGCGCCCTCCGTCGTGTGTTTTGGTTGCTAGAACAGCTCCGATGAGCTCGTCTGCCGCTCTCTGTGCTAGCGCTACCTCCTCTGTTTTTCTCTGCTTCAGCACGCACACGCCACCGGCAAGTAGCAGTCGCTCGTCCCTGCCTTGCGCATCCACGCACGCCTCTCCCACGCACGCCCAGACACCAGCGCTTCACCTGCAGCTCAGGCTCAGCACGCACACGCCAGAGCAGCGTCCCACAGCCCAATGTTTTTCCCGCTTCTCACCCGTGCCCACCAGGCTGCTGTCCTCGCCCACCGTGCCATGCCCGAGTCAAGCGCGAGCTCGAGGTCGAGCAACTATACGCGCGCATCCTGTAGCTGCACCCTCACCGTCTTCCGCACCCCGCCGACCCTTTTCAGCCGCGATTGCCGCTCTGTGCTCGTTTGCATCGCCGACAACCACCGTGAGCCATGGCTCCAGAGCTCGTCCGTTTCAGTCATTGGTTAAGAGAAGCCGGATCTCGTGTGTTGCACAAGCAGAGCAGTAGCTTAAGTGGTCAGGACAGCAAACCTCCACCCAACAGATCCTTGGTTCGAAACCCATGTTGGCCGGTTTTTCTTTTAATTATGCCTCCACTAACTTTGCCTTTGTGCCCATGACATCCAGGTCCCACTTGTCATTCTCTCTGTCCACATACACCCCTCCACAGCCACACTCCTGCCACCTCAGCACCCCGGGCCCTCTCGCATTGACAGTGGCTGGCCATGTCCGTGTCCCCTATTATTTTTCTTTTGTTTTGCATTTTCACAGAAATGCCAACATTTTGATTTGTGAATAACTATATATCCATGCATCCAAATGAAACATGTTATATATGTAAAATGCTTAGAATTTTGTGTAGATTAATAATATGCCACCTTCATCCCTGGTTAAATGTTTAAAATATTGTTTGCATTTATTTGCTTAAATGTTATGTTAAAATGGTTTATTTCATAACTAAATAACCGTAGCTCCAAATTTAATAAACTTTATATGTAAATGGGGTAGAAAAATGTGTAGTTTAACATGCTGAACTTTATTTTCCTATTTGAAAACAATAAAAATTATGCAATAGGCAGAACAGTACCAAATCCAATAATTGCACATGGGGATTTTCTGGAATTGTTGTTTGTTGTTTCCGGACCCATTTAAATTGCTTAGATAGTGTAGTTTAATTGTGTTGCACCTCTTTTCATGTTAAGATCATTTAAATTTGTTGGGTTCATAACGAGAGGGAACTAAATAATTGAATGTGGTGTTCCGTCAATATGCAACTCGTCGCATATTGAGCTCCACTTAATTTGTAATATTGTTTGTTGCACTTTGCCATGCCATGCCTATTTAATCTTGTCATGCATAATACTTGGTTGAGCATCATGCCATGTTTATGCTTGTGTGTTTACCATGTTGTTTGCTTCTTTTCGGTTGTGCTTCTTTTCGATAGTTCCTGTTTTGTTGCAATCGTGAGGATTCGTTCGACTACGCTTGGTTCGTCTTCGTGGCTTCCTCTTCTTCATGGACTCGTTCTTCTCCCTTGCGCAATCTCAAGAAAGATGACTGTCACCTTGGATCTCATTACTATCATTGCTATGCTAGTTGTCTCGATGCTATTGCTATATGTCGCGCTGCATATCTATTGTTGTCAGCCTCTCATTGGTGCCATGAAACCTCTAACCTTTGACACCATCCCAGCAAACCATTGTATGGCCATGTTACCGCTTGCTCAGCCCCTCTTATAGCGTTGTTAGTTGCATGTGAAGATGAAGTTTGCTCCATCTCGGAACTTGGATGTTGGAATATCACAATATCTATTACTATAATTAATGTTCCTATATACTAGGCAATGGATGGAAGGCTTGACCTTTTGCTCAGTGATTTGTTCCACTCGTGCCGCCTTAAGAACCGATAAACCGGTGTTATGTTCCTTGATTTTATGTTCCTAACGCGGTTGGGTTTATGGGAACCCCTTGACAGTTCACTTTGAATGAAACTCCTCCAGCAAGGCCCAACATTGGTTTTAATTCGCCAACACAATAAAACTATTAATTAATTAATTAATTTTGCATAGGGGGTCGTGTCCCTGGGGATTATTTTCAACATAATACAGGGGGGCCAGTGCTGTTGGTGCTGGTCCAAACTAGAGCACTGTGCGGGCTACCTGGGGCAACCCAAGGACTTCAGTTCTGTACGCATAGCTCATCCGGACGTGGCCTGAGACGAGATACGCGTGGCTACTATCAGGGTGTCGGCACGCCGGGAGGTCTTGCTAGACTTGTTTTACCATTGTCGAAATGTCTTATGCACCGGGATTCCGAGTCTGACCGGGTTGTCCCTAAGATAAGAGGTTTTACCTCTGCTGATCGTGAGAGCTTGTGATGGGCTAAGTTAGGACACCCCTGCAGGGTTATGATCTTTCGAAAGCCGTGCCCGCGGTTATGTGGCAGATTGGAATTTGTTAATGTCCGGTTGTAGAAAACTTGACAGAGGATCCGAAATAAAATACACCAATCGTGTGAGTAACCGTGACCGTCTCTTTTCATTTTGAGAAGAGAGTATGGTGGGGTTATGTTTGACTCGTAGGTAGTTCAGGATCACTTAGCGATCATTACTAGTTGCGACCGTTTGCATATATGCTCATCTTATTCTTGTACTCGTAAGTTAGCCTCCATATAATGATTAGCCGCTGCTGCAGACTCACCACTTAACCTATCCATACCCATTAAGCTTTGCTAGTCTTGATACCCATGGTTATTAGATTGCTGAGTCTTCTGGCTCATAGATACTACAACAACAGTTGTAGTTGCAGGTTTCCGATGACTTGACGTGAGAGCGACGTTTCCTGCTGTTGGAGTTCTCCCTTCTTCTTCTTCGTCAGTCTTGGGTTAGGTTCCTGGTCGGCAGCCTGGGATAGCAAGATGGATGTCGTTGTGTTTTCATCCGTAGGCGGATGTCTTGTGTATGATGTGTTGTATTCATTTGGCAATTGTATGACTTGTATGTAACCCCGTCTATTTATGCAATGGTATGATGTAATGATATCCATCTTGCTAAGCGCCCGAAATGCGGTTGTGCACCAGTCACGAAGTTATCACATGATCGGGATAGAGTCGCATCTTGGGCGTGACAAGTTGGTATCAGAGCCTCGTCCGACCATAGGACACCCCTTGATTGATCGTAGTCTGGCCGTTGTCGAGTCTAGAAGAAAACTATTTTGGAGTCTAGTTATATCGGACATTAGGATTTATTTTTACTCCTCAGCCCCTTCGTCGCTCTAGTGAGGAATCTTGACGTAGGTGTTTTGAATTACTCCTCTTCCCCTTCAATTTTGTTAGGATCACATAGTTAGTTTTCGGTCATTGCGATGTCTGCTCTTTTCATCCGGTGCATCTCTCGTCAAGTCGATCTAACCCTCCTCATCTTTTGCTAGTTCAATCCTCAGTTCTTTTCAACCGGCGTTGTTTTCCCATCTGATGTGGTCTTTCTTTTCCCCACCCGCCCACCCTTTTTTCTTCACGGAGCCGGAATCCTTAATCAAGTATCCGTCCTACTCGTGCGAAGCCTTTGCTTTCTTTCCTCAATTATTTCAACTGGTGAATTCTCGTCTAGTTCAACATTCTTCATATTTTTTTTCTTTACCGGTGGATCCAATTCAATTTGTTTTCGATGTTGCTCTTATTCTTTTCCCTCGGCTCAGATGTTTCCAATTGCTCGCTCGCCTCTCGCCATTTAATTGTTCCAGAGTTTTGAAGACATCTTAGGAGATTCGCCGGTGCTCTAATTTATTTGAAGTTGTCACCTCATTCAAGTCTTTCAATCGTTTCGGTGCATCATTTCTTATTCAAACAATCCTTTACAACGGTGGTTTTCTTTAGTGGGCCCTTATCCACAGGTCTTTTCCCAGGATCTTACCTGACTCTTCTAATTTTCCGGAGCTATTTCTAAATTCTTTCAAATATGACATAAGAATGAATTCCATCAGTCATATGCCTTCTCCAAGACCACTTTGAATTCTTCTCATTGTTGCTTCAACCTTTCCTCTTTCATTCGTCCTGAGTATCTCAATAATTTGGTGGTGTTCCCCGTTGTCATTCTCAACATTTGCAGACCGAAGAAGAACTTTTCATACAAATCTTGTCCGTTCTCTCGAAGATTCGTGGTTCTAGCTTCATGTTATCCTCTCGAATTATTGCGTTTATGATAAATTATTTTCTTACCCATCTGGAGCATTTCATGAATTCTTTCCATTCTGATCCTCCGAAAGCCATCATTTCAGAAGAGTTCTTCATTCTCAGTTTTCAACTTCATCCTCCAAATATTCTTAATTGATGCCTCTTCGTTCTTCTCCATATTCTTCCGGTGCTTCGTTCAAGCATTCTTTAATCCGTTCGCGATCTCTTCATTCTCTTCTATCTAATTTCCTCAATCCCTTTATTTGGTTTCTAATTCTTTCGGCGATTCATTCTCTTTTCTTCGTTCAATGTCTATTCTTCCCAATGGTTCATTCTTTTTCTTCACTCGATTTAAATTCTTACCGTGGTTCGTTCAAGAGTTCTTTTCTTGTGTTATCATATCAATTGTTCGTTTCTTTCTAATCCTACAGGTGGTTCATGAAGACTTTCTCAAGTCTTGCGCTATATCCCTCTCTAATCAATTACAACATGAATAAGTAGTATGCAAATCCATTGCTTCTCATCAATTAATTGGTGAGGGATAAACATAACATAATTCTTATTCTTCTTTCATCAAGTTAAGTATTCCCTTCCTTCGGAGTTTTTTCATGATGAATAAATTCTAATCCCAAGCGTTTTTGTCTTTTCTTGTCCGGAGTTCAAAGTTTTCTCGGCCATCTCATTGGAACCTCCATCTAAATCATTGCAAGGCTTAATCCTATTCCTTTCATCCTTCATTTCTATATCATAATCCTCTTGTTATCGGAGTTCTTCATGGTGGTTCATCGTGATTCAAAATATTCTTCAAGTATTCATCAAATCCTTGTGGAGAAGTGTGGCTCCCGAAGACCGACGTCCCAGAAGATTCCAGATGTTTCGGGTTCTTCCGTGTGTTTCATTTGTGCTTGTGTTATTTATTTTGCATTGCATCATGTCATCATGGCATCATGACTTTAATTCTGCAACTCAACCAAATAAGTCGTGTGGACCTTCGGTCCATTTAAATAGAGGGAAGGATGACTTCTCTTTATAACATATATATATATATCCTCCTAATATTTATGGAGCTATTATAAAAATATTCCATTCTTTCGGAATTCACCAAAACACACTTGCATATTTTTTCCATGCCTCTTTTACTTCAAGTTTCACCGTCAAAACCTTCTCTATGATTCTTTTCCCGTTTATCGAGGTTCCTCCAAAAACCTCAACATTTTTGGACACTTCTGAAACCTAGTCCTAGTTCAAACTATTTGAATTTAATTCAAATGAGTTCGAATTTATCTCTTGCATTCTTGCCTCTCCTATTTTTCATGGACCGTGGACATTTTGCGAGTCTGGAAAAATTAAACCCAAGTCCAAATTCTTTTTCTAACCCTTCCTTCTTCTCCTTTCTTCTTGCTATTTTTTTTCTGTATTTGGGAATAAGTAAAAAAGAGAGAGTGTGTAGCTGGCCCAGGCCACCTCGGCCCCCTAGGCCCAGCTCTCACGGCCGCACCTCTAGGCCCATGGCCTAGGCCCAGCCGCATCCCTTCCTAACCCTAGCCCCGCAGCTCGATCTCTCCCCCAGTCCTCGCTCGTTCCCATCTTCCCCATCGCCCCTTCATCCATCCTGGCACCGCCAGGGAGCAAGAGCTCCCGCAACCCTTTCGCCGCCGAGGCCCCTCTGCCTCTTCCTCGCTCCCTCCTCCTCACTCCTGCATCGCCCGACCCCGCCAATCGCCGGCGACTGATGCCAGTAGGGCCGCCGCCCCACCACATCTCCATCGCCCTCGCCATGCCTCGGTATCGCCACGGCCGCGCCTCGCCTCCTTTTGCCTCGTCAGAGCAGAATCTCGACGCCTCTCCTCCTCCGCACCTTGCCGAGCTCCTGCCTCCTCCCTGATGCAGGCCCTGCCGCGGAGCGCCGTGCCTCGCCTCTCCTCCTCCGCTCCTCGCCGCCTCACCCTCGCCCGGCCCGAGCGCCGCCCCGCCATGACGCCCGCGCCGGCCGGGGATGTTGTTGCTGGCAGACGTGCTGCCTCGACCCTGCAGTCTTCGCCTTCCTCCTATCGCCACCGCGCCAGGCCGCTGCGCCGGCCCCTTCCTCCTACAGCCACCGGCGACCTTCCCTCCAACGCCATTGCCGGCCGCCTTCTGTGCACCTTGCTGTTTTTTTCTTTGTTGTGAACACTGCAGTTGCAACACCCGTGGGCGCCGAATTCCCCTTCCGGATCCGACAAGTGTACGACTACACGGGAAGGCGACAAGTACCACAACAGCCGGAGTGCATTTTTTTTGTCAAGTTCATCTATGACACAAACGACTACACGATGTGACGCTAAGTACATCTACAAAACGAGTACCACTACGATGCGACAAGTACCACGATGCCCGGAGCCATCAGAACCGTCAAGTACATCTACAAAAAGAGTAACGATGGCAGCCCGAAACGCCAAGTTCGAGTGCCGTCGCAAGAATCGAGACCGGCAAGTCCGAAGACCCAAGTACCACTACATAACGTGTACCCCTACGTCAACGACGACCTCGTTGCCTCGTGTACAACTACTTCCCACGATGACCCCGTGAACGACTACTTCCTCTACGACACGTGAACCACTACTTCACTCTTCCGTCGAACTTGTTCCGCCCCGAAGATGCACGTTTCGAAGGTATACCACCGAGACGACCCCGTGGATGAATGCTTGTTGTGTTGTATGAGATGTATCAAATGTTTGCTCGTGTCCGTTGTGCCCTCGTTTTCCTTGGCGGCAACCTGTGGGAACCCGGTGACGGGATCACCCCACCTTTCATCTTGTTCGACTCGCTCACGCCACCTTTTCTTTTGCACCGGTCTCTCAACGAGTTACCGGAATCGAGATGTTGCCGTTGCATCATTTTCGGATCGTTGCCGTGGCACCCTTTCCTTCCACCACGGTGACAATACTTCATATCTCTTCATGTTAACTTTTACTAAAAATTGCATAAAACTTGATCATGACATCCGCATCATGTTAACAACATTAAAATGTTAAATTGTTGTTTGCTTAAAAATTGCTAAACATGCATATGGGGATTTTCCGGAATTGTTGTTGTAGTTTCCGGCCTCATTTAAACTTGTTGAGTTGTGTTGTTTTTGAGTGCTTCCTACCTTGCCATGTATTGCATCATATAGACTTGTGTTGTATTTCTGTGCTTCCTACCTTGCCATGTATTGCTTCCTGTATAGACTTTTCATGCATCATACCTTGCCATGTATTGCATCATATAGACTTGTGTTGTTTTTCTGTGCTTCCTACCTTACCATGTATTGCTTCCTGTATAGACTTGTCATGCATCATACCTTGCCATGTATTGCATCATATAGACTTGTGTTGTTTTCTGTGCTTCCTACCTTGCCATGTTTTGCTTCCTGTATGGACTTGTAGTGCATCCTATGTAGACTTGTGTTGCATCATACTTGTTTGAGCATATTGTCATGTTCTTGTGATGTGTGTTTACCGTATTTCTTGCTTCTTCTCGTTAGTGCTTGTTCCGTTGCGATCGTGAGGATTCGTTCAACTTCTCGTGGTTCTTCTTCAAGGCTTCTTCTTCGTCTTCTTCATGGACTTGTTCTTCTTCCTTGAGGAATCCCAGGCAAGATGATCATACCCTTGGATACCTTTACTATCATTGCCATGCTTAGTAGTCTCGATGCTATCGTTACATGTCGCGCTACCCATCTTATTGTCAGCCCCTCTCCTTGTTGCCATGAAACCTCTAACCTTTGAAACCTTCCTAGCAAAACCATTGTTTGGCTATGTTACCCGCTTGCTCAGCCCCTCTTATAGCGTTGTTAGTTGCAGGTGAAGATGAAGATCGTTCCAAGTGGGAACTTGTTGTTGGAATATCACAATATCTATTATTATTATTAACACACCTATATACTGGGCATGGGTGGAAGGCTTGGCCTTTTGCTCGGTGTTTTGTTCCACTCATGCCACCTTAGGCGCCGATAAACCAGCATTATGTTCCTTGATTTTGCTTTCCTTACACGGTTGGGTATATGGGGACCCCTTGACAGTTCGTCTTTTAATATAACTCCTCCAGCAAGGCCCAACATTGGTTTTAATTTGCCTCATAATAACAACTTAATTAATTAATTAAATTTGCATAGGGGGTCGCGCCCTCGGGATTCTTTTCTACATAGCAGGGGGGCCAGTGCTGATGGTGTTGGTCCCAAACGGGGAGCCTGCAGGGCCACCTTGGGGAAACCCGAGGGCTGGTTTTACCTGTAGCTTCACCCATCCGGACGTGGCCTGAGACGAGATACGCGCGGCTACTATCAGGGTGTCGGTACGCCGGGAGGTCTTGCTGGACTTGTTTTACCATTGTCGAAATGTCTTGTGCACCGGGATGCCGAGCCTGATCGGATTTCCCTAAGATAAGGGGTGATGATATTATATTTATCACTTCAGCTGATCGTGAGAGCTTGTGATGGGCTAAGTTGGGACACCCCTGCAGGGTTATGATCTTTCGAAAGCCGTGCCCGCAGTTATGTGGCAGATTGGAATTTGTTAATGTCCGGTTGTAGAAAACTTGATAAAGGATCCGAAGTAAAACACACAACTGTGTAAGTAACCATGACTGTCTCTTTTCATTTTGAGAAGAGAACACGGTGGGGTTATGTATGATTCGTAGGTAGTTCAGGATCTTTAGCGATCACTACTAGTTTGCGACCGTTTGCTTAGATGCTCATCTTATTCTTGTACTCGTAAGTTAGCCACCATATTATGCTTAGCCGCTGCTGCAACCTCACCACTTTACCTCTTCCTACCCATAAAGCTTTGCTAGTCTTGATACCCATGGTTATGGGATTGCTGAGTCCTCGTGGCTCACAGATACTACAACACCAGATGCAGGTTCAGCCGAGAATGATGCAGGAGCTGGTTCAAGTACTTCACTGGGAGTTCGATGAAGAGAGTGGCCGTATGTTGTGTGACGTGTTTTGACGATCAGTAGTGGTTTCTACTAGGGGCGATTCGGACCTGTGGCTTTATGTTTTTGGTATCTTTCATTTGGATCTTCGCCCGTAGTCGGGCTGTGATGTTTTGAATGATGGTTTGCTTATGTAATGTATTGTGTGACGTGGCGAGTGTAAGCCAACTATCCTTTTGCAATTTCATCCCTATCTTTTACATGAGTCGTGCAAAGATACCAAACTTGAGATCATTCCAGAATGGGATTATACCTTTAAGTCGTGCCTCGACATGTAGGAGGTATAGTCCCATCCTGGGCATTACAAGTTGGTATTCAGAGCCTTCTCCGACCTAGAAGCCCCCACTGATTGATCGAATTGTTGACGGTTGAGTCTAGGCACACACTTAAAATGTTTTGAGTCCTATTTATATATCGGAGAGTAGGATTTCTTTTGCTCCTCATCTCTTTTCACTCTGGTGAGGACTCCTGACGATTGCTTATCTCTTCTACTCTCAAAATTTCACTAATTTTTTTTAGGATCACGCGAGTATTGTTTGGATTGTTTCGATGTCTTTGTGACGAGAACATTGTTCTCGATGCCTCCTGTCATTAGGGGTTGTGGCAGTGTCCCGGGGAGTTGAGCTCCGAGGTGTTGTCGTCGCAAATATATCGCATCAGTTCTGGAGTACTTAAGATGGCCGACATCGAAAACTCTCCTATGCGGTTAGTGGCAAGATAACCCCGACATCACCCAGTACTGGGAAGGTAGTTCGGGAGTATTGCCATAGCTTGTATAGTAGATGCGTTTCGAAGGTCCGAGGTAAACGGTTTCCGGAAATAACTGGTTATGTGTTGAAGGATGGATACAGCTGGATGTAGGATTAGAGTTGAGTGCGCGATGCTTCCCCTGTATCCCCAACACCTGATTGCATAACTGGAAACTTTCGGAAATTAATAGGTGGGTTCATCTAGTAGCTCGTAGGCATTCTTTCAACGAGTGCATGATATGAAGTTCGGGGTTCAACATTTAGTGAAGGGGTTTTATGGGCGTTTTTCTGATCGGGAGTTGCATCTTAAAGGGTCCTTGCTATGCTGATCCGGGGATTGCAAAACCCTTTTGTAACACGTTCCATGAGCTTTCATCATGAATATGTGGAACGAAACTTCTATCTTGTATTTGTTCTATCTGCTCCTTGTTGCTTTTATTTACCTTTTGTTCTCCCAAGTGGCTTCTCGACAAGTTGATGTACCTACGTAATTCATTCATTCAATTCTCTGTTCGGATGATATTGTGAAGATTATGTTGCAACATATCTATCCTTTGTTTCGTTTTGATTCTGGTATTCGAGTTGCTTCGATGTCAAATGTTCATTCCATACCTTTCCTAATCGGTGTTCTCATATTTCTATGGGAGTGCTAATTCTTCTTGACCATCGAGATTTTATGTTAATCCTTTTCAACCGGTGTGCCTTCTCTTCAAGTTATTCCATACGGACGCCGTTGAGAAATCTGACGATTTGTCTGTTTCATTCATCCCAAGTTGTCTTTGTTTTCCCCACCCTCCCACCCTTTTCTTATGGAGCCATAATGTAACGCCCGGATAATTAAGCTACAGTAATCCCACGTTAATGGTGACACATCATCGTGTTACTGTTGATAATCTCGCTGTTATCGAAAACCCGTTCGAATTAAAAATCCAAATATAAATGCAACAATAAAAGTTTTCCAAAAGTAAAACAAAAATGTTCATGCGGTGCTAAATATTGCACCATTAATTTTGGTGTAGGTTTTGCAATTTCTAAAAATGCCTAAGTGTTTTAAATAAATTAAAACTAAAACAGGAAAATAAATAAAAGTAAATCCTAAACTAAAATAAAATAAA
>LR738714.1:206118177-206221249 GCA_902687465.1 Secale cereale
GTATTCCGACCTCATGATAACTAGAACCGGACACTTGATAAAACACACCCAGATGACCTCTCTGCTGTGCTTAGGTAGGGCTGCGACGTGTTGATCTTCCGAGGTCGGGCATGACCCTGGAAAGTGTGTCCGGCCAAATGGGATCAAGCGTGCTGGGTTATGTGGTGCACCCCTGCAGGGAAGTTAATCTATTCGAATAGCCGTGTCCCTCGGTAAAAGGACGACCCGGAGTTGTATTCCGACCTCATGATAACTAGAACCGGACACTTGATAAAACACACCCAGATGAGTTCCAGATATATCTCGGTGGTTGCTCTCTCACAGGGTGATGTGCGGGAGGATCGCCGAGTAGGATTATGCTATACGATGTTACTTGGTGAACTTACCATCTATTCTCTTCTACTGCTGGAAGATGGAGGCTGCCTGAAGCGTAGTCTTCGTTCGGATTAGCTATCCCCCTCTTATTCCCGCTTGCTGCAGTTCAGTCCACCGATATTACCCATATCATTGTTACCATTGCATATGTAGTATAGATCCTTGCTTGCGAGTACTTTGGATGAGTACTCACGGTTGCTTTGCTCCCCCTTTTCCCCTTCTGTACCTTCTTCTCGGATGATGCAACCAGATGGTGGAGCCCAGGAGCCAGACGCCACCTACGACGACTCCTACTACACCGGAGGTGCCTACTACTACGTTCAGTCTGCCGACGACGACCAGGAGTAGTTAGGAGGATCCCAGGCAGGAGGCCTACTCCTCTTTCGATCTGTATCCCAGTTTGTGCTAGCCATCTTATGGCACCTTGTTTAACTTTATGTCTGTACTCAGATATTTGTTGCTTCCGCTGACTCGTCTATGATCGAGCACTTGTATTCGAGCCCTCGAGGCCCCTGGCTTGTAATATGAAGCTTGTATGACTTATTTTACTTTTAGAGTTGTGTTGTGATATCTACCAGTGAGTCCCTGATCTTGGCCGTACACATTTGCGTGCATGATTAGTGTACGGACAAATCGGGGGCGTCACACATAATTCTTAATCAACTATCCATTTTATTCATGTGATATTTCTTCATTCATTTCCTTCAATGTTCTTATCCGGTGATTTATCGTGAAGATGCTCGAGAGCTTCAAGTTCATCATTCTCCATTCTCATTTCTTCTCCGGTGGATCAAATTCAAGCTTCGGTCATGATCAAATCTATTCCTTTTGTTTCACATGTTTACCCATGTTGAAATTTATTATCCGAAGGCTCTCTTATTCATTCAACTCTCCTATCCATATCCGGTGTGTACAAGGTATCTCAGAAGATTCGTGTTTCCATTCTTAATCCGTTCAAGCTATTTTGAGGATTATCATCTTATTCAAGCCATTTAATTCAACCGGTGCAATATCTCTTCAGCAATCTTTTTCAACGGTGATTTCTTTAGTGGGCCCTAACCCACATGTCTTTTTCCATTATCTTACCTGACTCTTCTAATTTTTTCCAGAGTTATTCTAAAAATTCTTTTCAAAGCGTGACATAAGAATGATTCCCATCAGTCACATGCCTTCTCCAAGATCGCTTTCAAATTCTTTTTCATCATTGGTTCAACCTTTTAATTCTTCATTACGGAGGGCCTATACAATTCATGGTGATGTATCTCATCGTCTTCTCAGATTTTGAAGACCCGAAGACGAGTTCCTCTTGAATCCTTATCCGTTCTTCCAAGATTCGTGGTTCTAGCTTCATGCCATCCTCATTATTGTTCCGATTGTGAGGAATTCTTTTTTATAACCATCCGAAGCATTTCATGAATTCTTGCCATTGTCATCCTCTGAAGGCCATCATTTCAGAAGATTTCTTCGTTCTCAGTTTTCAACTTCGTCCTCCAACTATTCTTAATTGATGCCCCTTCGTTCGTCTCCATATTCTTCCCGATGATTCATTCTTTTATATTCACGCAATTTCAATTCCTTACGGTGGATTATTCTTTGTCATCACTCCATTTCAATTTGTACGGTGGTTCGTTAAACATTCTTTTCTGTGTTATCGTGTCATTTCACTCGTTCTTTCCATAATCCTACCAGTGGTTCGTTGAAGATTTACCCAAGTTTGTGCGAGATCTCTCTTGAATTCTTTGCAACAAGAATAAGTAGTATGCCAAATCCTTTGGTTGTCATCAATTTAAACTGCTGAAGGATACTTATAACATAATTCTTATTCTTGTTCCTTCAAGTGTTTAATTCCTTTGACGGGAGTTCGTTCATGATATCAAATTATTGGTTGTTCATCTTTTCTTCCGGAGTTCCAAACTCTCTCAATTATCTTGTCACAAAGCTCTATGTGAATTCATCGCAGGCCTTGAATCTTATTCTTTTCATTTTTCACTTCTCATGCTTTCATTATTGGAGTTCTTCATGGTGGTTCATCATCATTTAATTCATCCTCGAAGTCTTCATCAAGATTCTTGTTGGAGCTCAAGCATTTTTTCATCATGCATTCCAATTGCAATCCTTTCTACCTTATCTTTTCAGATGGTGTTATGTCATTCTTGACAATTCCTTCATGGATTATGATTCCCGAGTTATCAAGAATGAGATATTTAAAATCATCATTTTCCTTATTCAGGAGATCCTTTCAACCCTTCAATTATTCGTTGGAGTTAACTTGGGTTGTATTTCACCGAAAAGCTTTCCCTAAGGATTGTTGCTATTGTGGTGCTTATAAATGACCCAAATTCTTCATTTATCATTCCGGCAAAATAAGTTTTTTCGTCTCCTTGTTGATCTCAATCCAATCAAATGTTTTCGTCAGTGGCTGGTTGTCACCTCATAATTTTGAGATGTTTTCCATAAGGCCACAACAAGCTTATTCTTTTGTTGTTGATTATTTTCAACAACTCCGTTCAACCCTTCTTCGTAAGGATGTTTTTCATATTCATTTGTCGGAGAAGTTGTCTTTTCTTCTCCGTTCTTTTCTTTCCAACGATCTAGCATATATTCTTTCATTTCGGAGGTATTGTGACATTGCCCTCTTTGTCCCATAATCTCGTTTTGTCAAGATCATGTTCTTTTCCTTGTTTATCTATTTAACTGGAGTGTTGTGCCCAACGTTCGAGTTCCGTCATCTATCTAGCTTTTCCTCTCTTTTCAACCAGAGTGCTGTCTGAATCCTTCTTACCCCTTATGCCATTCTTTCGATTGTTTCAGAGGCAATATGCTATCGATTTCATCAAGATCATCCATCTTCTCAAGTTCTTGTTAATTCCTTCCATTTTCAGACGAAGTGCTGTCCAAATTCTGTCATTCTTATTCCTTGGCTATACCATTGCGGTTTCTTATTCTTTTGGTTCGTAAGCTCTTGTTTCATGTCTTTCAACCTACAAGGTTCTCATAATGTTCCTTGTTCCTCTTTTCTAACGGAGTTTTCATATTCGTTTATCTCCGTTGTATTCTTCTTTCATTTTGGTCAACCTCTCAGGTTCGTGGTTTCACTCGTCTGTCAAAGAAGCAACTTTGTTTACCTCTTCTTTTTCGTTTCTACCCGGTGCTATCTCTAGGATCTCGGGCCAAGATCCTCTGTTAGTGTGGGAGAGTTGTGGCGCCCGAAGACCTACGTCCCAGAAGATTCCAGATGTTCCGGGTTCTTCCGTGTGTTTCATTTGTGCTTGTGTTATTTATTTTGCATTGCATCATGTCATCATGCCATCATGACTTTAATTCTGCAACTCAACCAAATAAGTCGTGTGGACCTTCGGTCCATTTAAATCGAGGGAAGGATGACTTCTCTTTATAACATATATATATCCTCCTAATATTTATGGAGCTATTATAAAAATATTCCATTCTTTCGGAATTCACCAAAACACACTTGCATATTTTTTCCATGCCTCTTTTACTTCAAGTTTCACCGTCAAAACCTTCTCTATAATTCTTTTCCCGTTTATCGAGGTTCCTCCAAAAACCTCAACATTTTTGGACACTTCTGAAACCTAGTCCTAGTTCAAACTATTTGAATTAAATTCAAATGAGTTCGAATTTATCTCTTGCATTCTTGCCTCTCCTATTTTTCATGGACCATGGACATTTTGCGAGTCTGGAAAAATTAAACCCAAGTCCAAATTATTTTTCTAACCCTTCCTTCTTCTCCTTTCTTCTTGCTATTTTTTTCTGTATTTGGGAATAAGTAAAAAAGAGAGAGTGTGCAGCTGGCCCAGGCCACCTCGGCCCCCTAGGCCCAGCTCTCACGGCCGCACCTCTAGGCCCATGGCCTAGGCCCATGGCCTAGGCCCAGCCGCATCCCTTCCTAACCCTAGCCCCGCAGCTCGATCTCTCCCCCAGTCCTCGCTCGTTCCCATCTCCCCCATCGCCCCTTCATCCATCCTGGCGCCGCCAGGGAGCGAGAGCTCCCGCAACCCTTTTGCCGCCGAGGCCCCTCTGCCTCTTCCTCGCTCCCTCCTCCTCACTCCTGCATCGCCCGACCCCGCCAATCGCCGGCGACTGATGCCAGTAGGGCCGCCGCCCCGCCACATCTCCATCGCCCTCGCCATGCCTCAGTATCGCCACGGCCGCGCCTCACCTCCTTTTGCCTCGTCAGAGCAGAATCCCGGCACCTCTCCTCCTTCGCACCTTGCCGAGCTCCTACCTCCTCCCTGATGCAGGCCCTGCCGCGGAGCGCCGTGCCTCGCCTCTCCTCCTCCGCGCCTCGCCGCCTCAGCCTCGCCCGGCCCGAGCGCCGCCCCGCCATGACGCCCGCGCCGGCCGGGGATGTTGTTGCCGGCAGACGTGCTGCCTCGACCCTGCAGTCTTCGCCTTCCTCCTATCGCCACCGTGCCAGGCCGCTGCGCCGGCCCCTTCCTCCTACAGCCACCGGCGACCTTCCCTCCAACGCCATCGCCGGCCGCCTTCTGTGCACCTTGCTGTTTTTTTTCTTTGTTGTGAACACTGCAGTTGCAACAGCCGTGGGCGCCGAATTCCCCTTCCGGATCCGACAAGTGTACGACTACACGGGAAGGCGACCAGTACCACAACAGCCGGAGTGCATTTTTTTGTCAAGTTCATCTATGAAACAAACGACTACACGATGTGACGCTAAGTACATCTACAAAACGAGTACCACTACGACGCGACAAGTACCACGACGCCCGGAGCCATCGGAACCGTCAAGTACATCTACAAAACGAGTAACGATGGCAGCCCGAAACGCCAAGTTCGACTACCGTCACAAGAATCGAGGCCGACAAGTCCGAAGACCCAAGTACCACTACATAACGTGTACCCCTACGTCAACGACGACCTCGTTGCCTCGTGTACAACTACTTCCCACGACGACCCCGTGAACGACTACTTCCTCTACGACACGTGAACCACTACTTCCCTCTTCCGTCGAACTCGTTCCGCCCCGAAGATGCACGTTTCGAAGGTATACCACCGAGACGACCCCGTGGATGAATGCTTGTTGTGTTGTATGAGATGTATCGAATGTTTGCTCGTGTCCGTTGTGCCCTCGTTTGCCTTGGCGGCAACCCGTGGGAACCCGGTGAAGGGATCACCCCACCTTTCATCTTGTTCGACTCGCTCACGCCACCTTTTCTTTTGCACCGGTCTCTCAACGAGTTACCGAAATCGAGATGTTGCCGTTGCATCATTTTCGGATCGTTGCCGTGGCACCCTTTCCTTCCACCACGGTGACAATACTTCATATCTCTTCATGTTACTTTTACTAAAAATTGCATAAAACTTGATCATGACATCCGCATCATGTTCACAACATTAAAATGTTAAATTGTTGTTTGCTTAAAAATTGCTAAACATGCATATGGGGATTTTCCAGAATTGTTGTTGTAGTTTCCGGCCTCATTTGAACTTGTTGACTTGTGTTGTTTTTGAGTGCTTCCTACCTTGCCATGTATTGCATCATATAGACTTGTGTTGTATTTCTGTGCTCCCTACCTTGCCATGTATTGCTTCCTGTATAGACTTTTCATGCATCATACCTTGCCATGTATTGCATCATATAGACTTGTGTTGTTTTTCTGTGCTTCCTACCTTGCCATGTATTGCTTCCTGTATAGACTTGTCATGCATCATACCTTGCCATGTAGTGCATCATATAGACTTGTGTTGTTTTCTGTGCTTCCTAACTTGCCATGTTTTGCTTCCTGTATGGACTTGTAGTGCATCCTATGTAGACTTGTGTCGCATCATACTTGTTTGAGCATATTGTCATGTTCTTGTGATGTGTGTTTACCGTATTGCTTGCTTCTTCTCGTTAGTGCTTGTCCCGTTGCGATCGTGAGGATTCATTCGACTTCTCGTGGTTCTTCTTCAAGGCTTCTTCTTCGTCTTCTTCATGGACTTGTTCTTCTTCCTTGCGGAATCCCAGGCAAGATGATCATACCCTTGGATACCTTTACTATCATTGCCATGCTTAGTAGTCTCGATGCTATCGTTACATGTCGCGCTACCCATCTTATTGTCAGCCCCTCTCCTTGTTGCCATGAAACCTCTAACCTTTGAAACCTTCCTAGCAAAACCATTGTTTGGCTATGTTACCCGCTTGCTCAGCCCCTCTTATAGCGTTGTTAGTTGCAGGTGAAGATGAAGATCGTTCCAGGTGGGAACTTGTTGTTGGCATATCACAATATCTATTATTATTAACACACCTATATACTGGGCATGGGTGGAAGGCTTGGCCTTTTGCTCGGTGTTTTGTTCCACTCATGCCACCTTAGGCGCCGATAAACTGGCATTATGTTCCTTGATTTTACGTTCCTTACACGGTTGGGTATATGGGGACCCCTTGACAGTTCGTCTTTGAATAAAACTCCTCCAGCAAGGCCCAACATTGGTTTTAATTTGCCTCATAATAACAACTTAATTAATTAATTAAATTTGCATAGGGGGTCGCGCCCTCGGGATTCTTTTCTACATAGCAGGGGGGCCAGTGCTGATGGTGTTGGTCCCAAACGGGGAGCCTGCAGGGCCACCTTGGGGAAACCCGAGGGCTGGTTTTACCTGTAGCTTCACCCATCCAGACGTGGCCAGAGACGAGATACACGCGGCTACTATCAGGGTGTCGGCACGCCGGGAGGTCTTGCTGGACTTGTTTTACCATTGTCGAAATGTCTTGTGCACCGGGATGCCGAGCCTGATCGGATTTCCCTAAGATAAGGGGTGATGATATTATATTTATCACTTCAGCTGATCGTGAGAGCTTGTGATGGGCTAAGTTGGGACACCCCTGCAGGGTTATGATCTTTCGAAAGCTGTGCCCGCGGTTATGTGGCAGATTGGAATTTGTTAATGTCCGGTTGTAGAAAACTTGACAGAGGATCCGAAGTAAAACACACAACTGTGTGAGTAACCGTGACTGTCTCTTTTCATTTTGAGAAGAGAACACGGTGGGGTTATGTATGACTCGTAGGTAGTTCAGGATCTTTAGCGATCACTACTAGTTTGCGACCATTTGCGTTGATGCTCATCTTATTCTTGTACTCGTAAGTTAGCCACCATATTATGCTTAGCCGATGCTGCAACCTCACCACTTTACCTCTTCCTACCCATAAAGCTTTGCTAGTCTTGATACCCATGGTTATGGGATTGCTGAGTCCTCGTGGCTCACAAATACTACAACACCAGATGCAGGTTTAGCCGAGAATGATGCAGGAGCTGGTTCAAGTACTTCACTGGGAGTTCGATGAAGAGAGTGGCCGTATGTTGTGTGACATGTTTCGACGATCAGTAGTGGTTTCTACTAGGGGCGATTCAGACCCGTGGCTTTATGTTTTTGGTATCTTTCATTTGGATCTTCGCCCATAGTAGGGTTGTGATGTTTTGCTTATGTAATGTATTGTGTGACGTGGCGAGTGTAAGCCAACTATCCTTTTGCAATTTCATCCCTATCTTTTACATGAGTCGTGCAAAGATACCAAACTTGAGATCATTCCAGAATGGGCTTATACCTTTAAGTCGTGCCTCGACACGTAGGAGGTATAGTCCCATCCTGGGCATTACAAGAAGCTCAAGCATTATTCTTCTTGCGTATCGAGGAGCAAATAATTCTTCCTATACTTTTGAAGTGGAGTTTGCAATTCGCCGTTCTTCTCTGCTATTCAAGCATTGGGTTGTGGCATAATCTCACCTCAAGCTTTAAGATGTTATCCATAAGTCCACACCAAGCTTATTCTTCTGTTGTTGATTTTCTCAATAACTCCGTTCAACCCTTCTTCGTGAAGATGCTCTTTCAAATTCATTCATGCTGGAAGTTGTCATCTTCTTCTCCGTTCTTTTCATTCAACTCTTTCAATTCTTCAGGAGGCATTGTGTTGTTCCTCTCGGCATATATCATTCCATCTTGTCAAGATCATTTTCTATTCCTTCCATAGTCAACCGGAGTACTCTCCAAATTCTTTCATTCTTATCCCTTGGCTCTCCCGGTGTATCGGCGCAGATTCATATTCGTTTGTTTCGTTCAGCTCTTGTTTCATGTCTTTCAACCATCAAGGTTCTCGTAATGTTACGTGTTCCTCTTTTGAAACAGAGCTTCTCAATCTCATTCATCTCCGTTGTGTTCTTTCTTTCAAGTTGTTCATCCTCTCAAGATCCTTTGGTTTCACTCTTTCTCCAGGAAGAACTTTGTTCTTCCTATTCCTCTTCGGTCTCATTCCTAAGATCTCGGGACGAGATCTCTTGTTAGCAGGGGAGTGTTGTGACGCCCTGAGCCCGATGCTCCAGTTCCCTTCCATTTATTATCGTTGTTGGCGTGTGCTTATTTTCTTTGTTGCATTATCTTAATTATTTTGCATATTTATTCCTCTATGTTGTTGCCATGATCATGATGAATGCCATTGCCATACTTTGCTTGCATCATGTTCATATTTTATTATTTTGCATTGTGCCATCCTTGTTTGTTTGCCATGATCTATTGTTGTGTCTTGCCATGTCCATGTTCCTTGCATCATGATCATTTTGTTTGCATTGCATTTTCTTTTTGTGTGTTGCATTAATTTGTTCTCCCTTTGTGGTGATCTCCTTCCTCTATCTTCTATGTTTGCATCTTGCCCAACCATCGTCTTTGCAAACTCCATCACTAGCTCAAATTCATCATTTAATTCAAGTGACTTTTTCCTTGTTCAGAAAAATGTTCACTCTTTTCCCAATATTGTTTAGCCTTGCCTACAACTCTGTGCCTAATTACATCTCATTTGAAGTTGTTTTAGTTAGGTTCAAAAATGCCTTAAGTTTGCATTTTATTCAAACTTGATTTATTTTTCTGCCTCTAAAAATATCCAAAGCAATTTTATAAAATGGTGCATAATTCCAGGAGTCCAGATATATCCTTACTTCTTTCTAATTCACCTCCCACCTCCCTGGATTTTCCCCTTTCTTTCGCTGTTATTTAAGTAAAGAGAAAAAAAAGAAAAAAAAGGAAAAAAACCACTGCAGCCCTAGCCACTTAGGCCAGCCCTCGCTCGCGGCCCAGCAAGTTTCTCCCGCAGCCCGCCAGGGACTCGCGCCGAACGGCCACCTGCTCCATCTCGCTCCGTCCTCCTCGCTTCAGAGGTAGAGTGCCCGCGCCGTCGCGCCGTGAACTCACGGACGTCGAGGCTGCCGCTCACGCCCCTATAAAGCAGCCCCACAACCCCCTAGGGTGTCCTATTCCCATTCCTCCCTTCCTCCGCCGTCGCCGTAGGTTAGTTGCCCACTAGAGCCGTTGCCCCATCGATCCCGAGCGAGCTAGAGTACGTGATCTCGACGCCGGCGTTCCTCCGGAGGATCTAGTCGAATCCTCATTGTACATCCTCTTCCCCTGCGTCGTCTTCATCGCCTGCGACCACCACGGCAATGCGGGATGTCAAGACGGCGTCGCTGGCATCCTCTTCTTCCCCGACGGCCGCCGCACCTTCTCCATCGTTTTGGGTCGCCTTCTACCACCTCTCGTCAATCCAGGCGCACCGCGTGCCTGTGGTGAGTATGCTCTTCCCATGCACTACTTTCCCCCTTATTTTCTCCCTGTCTTGCGCGAACCGACCGGAGCCCGAGTCACTTCTGCCATGGCGTGGTCTCCGGCGACGGCAGGATCTTGTAGACGCGTTCTAGCTCAAAATCCTCTAGTTTTTCTGCTCTAGCCGATCCACCGTAGCAGCCCGAGGCGCACCATCGCGGAACCCTGTCGTCCGCAAGGAATCCATCCACTTCCCGTTGCATGCTTGGTACGAATGGGTTCTCCACCTTGCGTAGCTTCCATCCGCGCCCTCCGTCGCGTGTTTTGGTTGCCGAAACAGCTCCGGCGAGTTCCTCCGCCGCTCTCTGTGCTAGCGCCACCTCCTTTGTTTTTCTCTGCTTCAGCATGCACACGACACCGGCGAGCAACAGCCGCTCGTCCCCGCCTTGCGCATCCACGCATGCCTTTCCCGCGCACGCCCAGACACCAACGCTTCACCTGCAGCTCATGCTCAGCACGCACATGCCAGAGCAGCATCCCGCAGCCTGTTGTTTGTCCCGCTTCTCACCCGTGCCCTCCAAGCTGCTGTCGTCGCCCGCCATGCCGTGCCCGAGTCAAGCGCGAGCACGAGGTCGATACACTATACGCGCCCATCCTGTAGATGCACCCTCACCATCTTCCGCACCCCCGTCGGCCCTTTTCAGCCGCGGTTGCCGCTGTTGTGCTCGTCTGCGTCGCCGGCAACCACCGTGAGCCATGGCTCCAGAGCTCACCCGTTTCAGTCATTGGTTAAGAGATGTTAGATCTCATGTGTTGCACAAGTGGAGCAGTAGCGGAAGTGGTCAGCACAGCAAACCTCCACCCAACAGACCCTTTGTTCGAAACCCATGTTGGCCAGTTTTTCTTTTAATTTTGCCTCCAGTAACTTTGCCTTTGTGCCTATGACATCCAGGTCACACTTGTCATCCTCTCTGTCCAAATACACCCCTCCACAGCCACACTCCTGCCACCTCAGCACCCCAGGCCCTCTCGTCATTGACAGTGGCTGGCCCAGTCCGTGTCCCCTATTGTTTTTCTTTTGTTTTGCATATTCACATAAATGCCATCACTTTGATTTGTGTATAACTATATATCCATGCATCCAAATGAAACATGTTATATATGTAAAATGCTTAGAATTATGTGTGGATTAATAATATGCCACTTTCATCCCTTGTTAAATGTTTAAAATATTGTTTGCATTTAATTTGCTTAAATGTTATGTTAAAATAGTTTATTTCATAACTAAATAACCGTAGCTCCAAATTTAATAAACTTTATATGTAAATGGGGTAGAAAAATGTGTAGTTTAACATGGTGAACTTTATATTCTTGTTTGACAACAATAAAATTATGCAATAGGCAGAACAATACCAAATCCAACAATTGCACATGGGGATTTTCCGGAATTGTTGTTTGTTGTTTCCCGCCTCATTTAAATTGCTTAGATAGTGTAGTTTAATTGTGTTGCACCTCTTGTCATGTTAAGAACATTTAAATTTGTTGGATTCATAACGAGAGGGAACAGAATAATTGAATGTGGTGTTCCGTCAATATACAACTCGTTGCATATTGAGCTCCACTTAATTTGTAGTATTGTTTGTTGCACTTTGCCATGCCATGCCTATTTAATCTTGTCATGCATCATACTTGGTTGAGTATCATGCCATGTTTATGCTTGTGTGTTTACCATTTTGTTTGCTTCTTTCCGGTTGTGCTTCCGATAGTTCCTGTTTCGTTGTGATCGTGAGGATTCGTCCGACTATGCTTGGTTCGTCTTTGTGGCTTCGTCTTCTTCATGGACTTATTCTTCTTCCTTGTGGGATCTCAGGCAAGATGACCGTCACCTTGGATATCATTACTATCATTGCTATGCTAGTTGTCTTGATGCTATCGCTATATGTCGCGATGCCTATCTATTGTTGTCAGCCTCTCATTGTTGCCATGAAACCTCTAACCTTTGACACCATCCCAGCAAACTGTTGTATGGCTATGTTACCGCTTGCGCATCCCCTCTTATAGCGTTGTTAGTTGCAGGTGAAGATGAAGTTTGCTCCATGTCGGAACTTGGATGTTGGAATAGCACAATATATATTACTATAATTAATGTACCTATATACTTGGCAAAGGGTGGAAGGCTTGGACTTTTGCTGGGTGTTTTGTTCCACTCGTGCCACCTTAAGAACCGATAAACCGATGTTATGTTCCTTGATTTTACGTTTCTAACGCGGTTGGGTTTATGGGAACCCTTTGATAGTTCGCTTTGAATAAAACTCCACCAGCAAGGCCCAACATTGGTTTTAAGTTGCCAACATAATAAAACTATTAATTAATTAATTAATTAATTTTGCATAGGGGGTCGTGTCCCTTGGGATTCTTTTCAACATAATACAGGGGGGCCAGTGCTGTTGGTGGTGGTCCAAACTAGAGCACTGTGCGGGCTACCTAGGGCAACCCAAGGACTTCAGTTCTGTACACGTAGCTCATCCGGACCTGGCCTGAGATGAGATACGGGTGGTTACTATCAGGGTGTCGGCACGCC
Organism: Secale cereale; assembly: GCA_902687465.1. NCBI lineage: Eukaryota > Viridiplantae > Streptophyta > Magnoliopsida > Poales > Poaceae > Secale > Secale cereale. Next base: position 206,130,681 of record LR738714.1, read on the forward strand.
GGGAGGTCTTGCTGTACTTGTTTTACCATTGTCGAAATGTCTTGTGCACCGGGATTCCGTGTCTGATCGGGTTGTCCCTAAGATAATAGGTTTTACCTCTACTGATCCCGAGAGCTTGTGATGGGCTAAGTTGGGACACCCCTGCAGGGTTATGATCTTTCGAAAGCCGTGCCCGCGGTTATGTGGCAGATTGGAATTTGTTAATGTACGGTTGTAGAAAACTTGACAGAGGATCTGAAATAAAATACACCAACCGTGTGAGTAACCGTGACCGTCTCTTTTCATTATGAGAAGAGAACACAGTGGGGTTATGTTTGACTTGTAGGTAGTTTAGGATCACTTAGCGATCATTACTAGTTGTGACTGTTTGCGTAGGTGCTCATCTCATTCTTGTACTCGTAAGTTAGCCTCCATATAATGCTTAGCCGCTGCTGCAGCCTCACGACTTAACCTCTCCATACCCATTAAGCTTTGCTAGTCTTGATACCCATGTGTTATGGGATTGCTGAGTTCTCGTGGCTCATAGATACTACAACAATAGTCGCAGGTGCAGGTTTCCAATGAGAGCGATGTTTCCTTGTGTTGGATTTCTTCCTTCTTCTTCTTCATCAGTCTTGGGTTAGGTTCCTGGTCGGCAGCCTGGGATAGCAAGAAGGATGTCGTTGTGTTTTCATGTGTTTTCATCCGTAGGCAAATGTCTTGTGTATGATGTGTTGTATTCATGTGGCAATTGTATGACTTGTATGTATCCCCATCTATTTATGCAATGGTACGATGTAATGATATCCTTCCTGGTAAGCGCCCGAAATGCAGTTGTGCACCAGTCACGGAGTCATCACATGATCGGGATAGAATCACATCTTGGGCGTCACACTTTGATAATTTGGTATGTGGGTGGATCGGTGCTTAGGTGCTTTTATTACTTGAACAAAGCTCCTACTTATGATTAACCCTCCCGCAAGCATCCACAACTACGGGAAAAGTATTAAGAATAAATTCTAACCATAGCATTAAACTTTTGGATCCAATCGGTCCCTTGCGGAACAACTCATAAACTGGGGTTTAAGCTTCTGTCACTCTTGCAACGCATCATCTAATTACTACTCAACAATGCATTCCCTTAGACCCAAATATGGTGAAGTGTCATGTAGTCTAGGTTCACATGACACCACTAAGGGAATCACAACATACATACTATCAAAATATCGAACACATATCAAATTCACATGGTTACTTGCAACATGATTTCTCCCATGACCTCGAGAACAATGGCAACTACTCACAAATGATAAGCATGCTCAAGATCAGAGGGGTATTAAGTAGCATATTGGATCTGAACATATAATCTTCCACCAAAAAAACCATATAGTAATCAACTACAAGATGTATTCAACATTACTAGTCACCCATAAGCACCAATCTATAGTTCCGATAACAAGATTGAACACAAGAGATGAACTAGGGTTTGAGATGAGATGGTGTTGTTGAAGATGTTGATGGAGATAGCCCTCCCCAAGATGGGAGAGTTGTTGGTGATGATGATGACGATGATTTCCCCCCGGGAAGGAAGTTCCCCCAGCGGAATCACTCCGCCGGAGGGCAAAAGTGCTCCTGCCCAAGTTCCGCCTCTAGACGGTGGCGCTCCATCTTGAAAGTCTTCTCCTAATTTTTTATAGGTCAAAAATACTTATATACCAGAAGATGGGCACCAGAGGTGGGCCTGGGTGAGCACAACCCACCAGGGCGCGCCTGGGTTCCCTAGCGCGCCCAGGTAGGTTGTGCCTACCTGGTGGGCCCCCTCTGGTACTTCTTTGCTCCAATATTCTTCAAATAATTCATAAAAATTCTCCGTGAAGTTTTAGCTTGTTTGGAATTGTGCAGAATAGGTGGCCTGATGTAGCTTTTTCAAGTCCAGATTTCCAGTTGCCGGAATTCCCCCTCTTGGTGCATACCTTGCAAATTATGAGAGAAAAGGCATTAGAATTACTCCGAAAAGCATTATTACACATAAAAACATCATAAATAACAGTAAGAAAACATTATGCAAAATGGACGTATCAAAGTGTTCATTGAAAATACCAAAATTATCATCATGGAAGTGTTCACTTCCGTGACGATAAATAGCGCGTCATGGAAGTGCTTTTGTCAAGGGTTACTGACACGTGGCATCCACCGTAACGGCACGGCGTTAACCATATTGGGTCCGGTTTTGGACCCGATAACCCGTTAACAGCCTGGACCAATGGGGATTTTCCACGTGTAAAATTCTCATTGGCCGAACGAACCACGTGTCAGCTCCACGTGCGGACAGATGTCAACCAACCAATGGACAGGAGGCGCCAATGATATGTTGACATGTGGCATGGCCCGATAGGGGCCCATTCAGGTCAATAAGACGACCTGTTTGACTTGGTCAAAGGATAACGGGACGGTCCATCGAAAGCCTACAACGGCATGCTCGCATATAGCCCATTTAGGCCCGATAACTCATGGCCCATTATGGCCTTTCCTAATTCGGCCCACTAGCCGTCCAATACGATTCCAGCCCGTTGTAACTTCCGGCCCATGTACGGCCCATGACGTCTTTCGGTCCATATGAGGTCCTATGTAACTCTCGGCCCATTAATGGCCCGTAGTGAAATTGGCCCCTAATGAACAGTATGTCGCTTCATATCCATTAACGGCCCATTACTCCGTTGGGACGTTCCCAGCCCGTTTCGGCCTTTTAAGGGCCCATTTATTCTTGGGCTGATTTGCAGCATTCGATAGCTTATGGTCCGTTACTGGCATTTTCCGCTTGTGGGCCAAATTCAGCCCGTGGTTAAAGGTGGCCCGTTGAACCGTTGGGCCGTTTTCATAGCGTCATAAAAAATGGCCCATTAGCGACCCGTTATGTCTGTCGATGGAATTAAGCCAGTTATACTCATCGGCCTCTTAAAGACCCGTTATGGTCGACCCATGAACGGACCGCTGCCACTCTAGGCCGTTTACGGCCCATAATGCGGTCCGTTGTTTGGCCAATCAATCATACGACCCGTAGAAGGCCCATTGATTTTACAGCCCGTAGAAGGCCATGGTGACAACAGTCCACATGTTGCCCATGGTTATTGTGGCCTAGTTTTAAATAATAGATTATCGCGGGCACTAGCAAACCACGGAAAAATAACTGCACTGACTACAAGGAAACAAATAAACAAATAAGCAAGCAACATACACTAGGCTATTATGGCTATTACACATATTACAACCACTGGGCAGCAAAAGTTCGCCACTAGTGTAAATATGGGGAAGAAAGCAACATATTACATACACCGTTGTCAAAGTTGGCGACTAGTGCAAATAAACGCCGCGGCAAAACAAATCCAGAACTGAAACCACTTCACAAGAGCTCAAGAAACAATATCCTGGGTATCGACCATGCTGGCAAGACGCTTAGCAAGCTTATTAGCTTTCTCTTGTTTGGCGCTTAAATCCTCCAACACTTGCTGTTGCACCAGAAATTATGCATATGAATTATGCAGGGACTTCCTCAGTCCTTCAGCTTCCTGTCACAGCACATGTGATTGATGTCTTTCAACTTGAAGTTGAGACTCAAGAAGCCAAACTGATTCAGGCAGCGCGTTCGAAGAGCTTGTGCTAGCAGTAGTGGCGAGTAACTCAAACACTACATCGAGGCACGACTTTGGGGTCATCTCACTGTCTACAAGATAGTTTTTATCATCTTTCTTGGAGACAAATAGGGTTGTCTCACTATCTTGAACCTTATCTGCATTACTTTCTCTACCATTGCATAATGGGGTGCTCTGCTCCAATATTCTGTCGGCATTCTACAAGAGGAACAAGCAGACACGTCACAGGTTTACCATGTTGTATATGAAACTCATTTTGATAAACCAGTTCAGTTGTAAGGTGGACAAGATTTCATCATGAAACAAACATATATCTTTGTAGTATGGTCACTCTATGGTCTATATCATTCCAGTTTATGTTGCCAAATCAAGATAGAGACAGTTCAAATCATATTTGTTTAAGACAAAGCAACATAGACAGAATATAAGTGTCGGAAACTACACAACACTAACAACACTTGTAATGTGCATGCCATGAGAACATATCTGTTTATTCAATTGAAACTGAAATCAAGATAGAGCAAGTTACAACAACAAAATAGTTAAAGAAACAAGTTTAAAACATACCTTATGCACCATTGGTGTTTCAATTGCATCCTTCAAATTTGAAATAGTTGGTATGAGTAAATACAATGATGCTAGAGCAAAGGAGTATGAACCATAGCTACGAAACCTGACATGAGAATAATTCTTCTTCTGCTTTAAGCATTGACTTGGGGTTCGGAGTGGTGATCCCCGTGCTTTGGGCACTGCATTGTCCTTACTAACTGCTCTTGTTTGGGCTATGTGCTGGAGACAGTGCCGTGTCAACTGGAACTGGGTTATTATCTGCTAGGGTTGGGGTTAGAAGGGGTGTAGCTGGTTCTCTGTCCAACTGGGTAGGGGTACAATCTGCCCGAGTCTGGGTTATGTGTGGCGGGGCTGGTTCTTGGGCAAGTACAACCGTGGTTCTATCTGCATCGACGGGTAGCACGATCTTTTGTGAAGACCATGTTTTTACTCCCATAAATACTGCCATCACCCTCTCCAATTCAAATGACTGATAAACAAGAAGAGTAATTGAATGTACAGACATTGTATGATAGACATGTGCAATGTATAATAGGGAAGAAAACAGGGCATAAAATAATTCACATTCATGTTGTCTAACCAAACAGGATAGCATGTGATACGTCTCCAACGTATCTATAATTTTTGATTGTTTGATGCTATTATTTATGATGTTTTGGATGTTTAATGGGCTTTGTTATACAATTTTATATTATTTTTGGGACTAACCTACTAACCCAAAGGCCCAGTCCAGATTGCTGTTTTTTTGCCTATTTCAGGGTTTTACAGAAATGGAATATCAAACGGAGTCCAAACGGAACGAAACCTTTGGGAGAGATATGTTTGGAGAAAAATACGCACGGGAGACTTGAGAACCACGGAGTAGGGCACACGTGGCGCCCACGAGGGTGGGGGGCGCGCCCCCTGCCTCGTGGGCCCCACGTTTGGCCCCCGGTGCCCTCCTTCCTCCTATATATACCCACGTACCCCGAAACTATCAGAACAACAAAGAAAACCCTAGTTCCACTGCCGTAACCTTCTGTTCCTGTGAGATCCCATCTTGGGGCCTGTTCCGGAGCTCCGCCGGAGGGGGGATCTTCCACGGAGTGCTTCTACATCATCAGCACCGCCTCACCATGAGTTGTGAGTAGTTTACCACAGACCTTCGGGTCCATAGCTAGTATCTAGATGGCTTCTTCTCTCTCTTTAGATCTCAATACAAAGTTCTCCTTGGTCTTCGAGGAGATCTATTTGATGTAATATCTTTTTGTGGTGTGTTTGTCGAGATCCGATGAATTGTGGGTTTATGATCAAGATTATCTATGAGAAATATTTGGTTCTTCTCTGAACTCTTTATGTATGATTATAATATCCTTGCAAGTCTCTTCGAATTATTGGTTTGGTTTGGCCTACTAGATCTATAGTTCTTGCAATGGGAGAAGTGCTTGGCTTTGGGTTCAATCTTGCGGTGTCCTTTCCCAGTGACAGTAGGGGCAGCAAGGCATGTATTGTATTGTTGCCATCGAGTATAAAAAGTTGGGGTTTATATCACTAAGTTTGAGCTTATCCCTCTATATCATGTCATCTTGCTTACGGCGTTACTCTGTTCTTATGAGCTTAATGCACTAGATGCATGCTGGATAGCGGTCGATGTGTGGAGTAATAGTAGTAGATGCAGAATCATTTCGGTCTACTTGTCTCGGACGTGATGCCTATATATAATGATCATGCCTAGATAGTCTCATAATTATTCGCTGTTCTATCAATTGATTGACATTAATTTGTTTACCCGCGGTAGAATATCGCAATCATGAGAGAAGCCACTAGAGAACACTATGGCCCCCGGGTCTATTCTCAACATATCAATCTACAATCTACTTTACTTTTCCGCTTTTACTTTCTGTTCTTATAACCAAAAATACTAAAAATATCAAACTATCGTCTCTATCAGATCTCACTTTCGTAAGTGACCGTAAAGGGATTGACAACCCCTTATCGCGTTGGTTGCAAAGTTCTTATTTGTTTGTGCAGGTGCGAGGGACTCGTGCGTGGTCTCCTACTGGATTGATACCTTGGTTCTCAAAAACTGAGGGAAATACTTATGTTACTGTGTTGCATCTCCCTTTCGTCTTCGAGGGAATACAACGCAAGCTCGAGAAGTAGCAAGAAGAATTTCTGGCGTCGTTGCCGGGGAGGCTTACGCAAAATCATATACCAAGTACCTATCACAAACCCTATCCTTCGCATTACATTTTTTGCCTCTCATTTTCCTCTCCCCCACTTCACCCTTGCCGTTTTATTTGCCCTTCTTCTACCATGTGTTTATCGTTCGCTTGCCTCTTGTTTGCTTGTGTGTGTTGGATTGCTTGCTTGTCACTATGGCTCAGAACAATACCAAATTGTGTGACTTCTCCAATACCAACAATAATGATTTTATCTACACTCCGATTGCTCCTATTACCGATGATGAATCTTGTGAGATCAATGCTGCTCTGTTGAATCTTGTCATGAAAGATCAATTTTCCGGCCTTCCTAGTGACGATGCCGCTACACATCTAAACAACTTTGTTGATTTGTGTGATATGCAAAAGAAAAGGGATATAGATAACGATATTGTTAAATTGAAGTTATTTCCGTTTTCACTTAGAGATCGTGCTAAAACTTGGTTTTCCTCTTTTCCTAGAAATAGTATTGATTCGTGGAATAAGTGCAAAGATGCTTTTATCTCTAAGTATTTCCCTCCTGCTAAGATCATCTCTCTTAGAAACGATATTATGAATTTTAAGCAACTAGATCATGAGCATGTTGCAAAAGCTTGGGAGATAATGAAATTAATGATACGTAATTGCCCTACACATGGTTTGAACTAATGGATGATTATTCAAAACTTTTATGCTGTCTTGAATTTTGCTTCTAGAAATCTTTTAGATTCGGCCGCAGGAGGCACTTTCATGGAAACTACCTTAGGAGAAGGTACCAAACTCCTAGATAATATTATGGATAATTATTCTCAATGGCACATCGAAAGATCTACTAGTAAAAAAGGGCATGCTATTGAAGAAATTATTGTTTTGAGTGGAAAGATGGATGAACTTATGAAATTATTTGCTGCTAAGAGTGCTTCTTCTGATCCTAATGATATGCCTCTGTCCACTTTGATTGAAAATAACAATGAATCTTTGGATGTGAATTTTGTTGGTAGGAATAATTTTGGTAACAATGCTTATAGAGGGAACTTTAATCCTAGGCCTTTTCCTAGTAATTCCTCTAATAATTATGGTAATTCCTACAACAACTCTTATGGAAAGATGCCTTCTGAATTTGAAACTAGCGTTAAGGAGTTTATGATTTCCCAAAAGAATTTCAATGCTATGCTTGAAGAAAAATTGCTTAAGATTGATGAATTGGCTAGAAGTGTGGATAGAATTACTCTTGATGTTGATTCTTTGAAACTTAGATCTATCCCACCTAAGCATGATATCAATGAGTCTCTCAAAGCCATGAGAATTTCCATTGATGAATGCAAAGAAAGAACCGCTAGGATGCGTGCTAAAAGAGAGAATTATATAAAAGCGTGTTCTTCTAGTTATCATGAATATAAAGTTAAAAGATCTGAAAGTTATTGATGTGTCTCCTATTAGATCATTGTTTTCTAGTATAAATCTTGATGACGATAGAATTGGAGATGATTCTACTTTAAGGTGTCCCAATGATTCAGAGTTTTTAGATCTTGATGCTAAAATTGTTAAAAGTGGGAGTGAAGAGATTAAAACTTTGCATAGTGATGAAACCACTACTTTGGATTTCAAGGGATTAAATTATGATAATTTCTCTTTGATTGATTGTATTTCCTTGTTGCAATTCGTACTTAACTCTCCGCATGCTTATAATCAAAATAAAGCTTTTCTTAAACACATAGTTGATGCTTTGGTGCAATCTTATGAAGAAAAGCTTGAGTTAGAAGTTTCTATCCCTAGAAAGCTTTATGATGAGTGGGAACCTACTATTAATATAAAAATTAAATATCATGAATGTTATGCTTTGTGTGATTTGGGTGCAAGTGTCTCCACTATCCCAAAAACTTTGTGTGATTTGCTAGGATTCCATGAGCTTGATGATTGTTCTTTAAATTTGCATCTTGCGGATTCCACTATTAAGAAACCTATGGGAAGGATTAATGATGTTCTTATTGTTGCCAATAGGAATTATGTGCCCGTAGATTTCATTGATCTTGATATAGATTGCAATCCTTCATGTCCTATTATTCTTGGTAGACCTTTCCTTAGAACGATTGGTGCAATTATTGATATGAAGGAAGGAAATATTAGATTCCAATTTCCGTTAAGGAAAGGCATGGAACACTTTCCTAGAAAGAAAATCAAATTACCATATGAATCTATTATGAGAGCCACTTATGGATTGCCTTCCAAAGATGGCAATACCTTGATCTATCCATGTATCGTGCCTAGCTAGGGGCGTAAAACGATAGCGCTTGTTGGGAGGCAACCCAATTTTATATTTTTTGTTTTTGCTTCTGTTTAGGAATAAATATTGCATCTAGCTTCTGTTTAGATGTGGTTTTGTGTTTTGTTTAGTGTTTGTGCCAAGTAGAACCTTTGGGAAGACTTGTGTGAAGTTTATATGATCTTGCTGTGAAAAACAGAATCGTTAGCGCTCGCTAGAACGGTCACCAGTTTTTACTGGAGCGTGCTATTTAGTTGATTCTTTTTGCAGATGATTAATAGACAAATTCCTCATGTTTAACAATTTATTTTGATTTTTTTGGAGTTACAGAAGTATGCGAAAACTGCAGATGACTACAGACTGCTCTGTTTTTGACAGATTCTGTTTTTTGTGTGTTGTTTGCTTATTTCAATGCATCTATGAGTAGTATTGGGAAGTATGAACCATAGAGAAGTTGGAATACAGTAGGTTTAACACCAATATAAACAAAAAATGAATTCATTGCAGTACCTTTGAGTAGTGGTTTGCTTTCTTATAATAACGGAGCTCACGAGATTTTTGTCTAAGTTTTGTATTGTGAAGTTTTCAAGTTTTGAGTATTGCTTTGATGGACTATGGAACAAAGAGTGGAAAGAGCCTAAGCTTGGGGATGCCCATGGAAATCCAAGGTAAAATTTAAGGATAACCAAAAGCCTAAGCTTGGGGATGCCCCGGGAAGGCATCCCCTCTTTCGTTTTCATCCATCGGTAACTATACTCAGAGCTATATTTTTATTCACCACATGATATGTGTTTTACTTGGAGCGTCTTGTATAATTTGAGTCTTTGCTTGTTAGTTTTCCACAATTATACTTGCTGGACACACCTATTTGAGAGAGTGAAATATGGCCTAGGAATTGTTAGAACACTCTATGTGCTTCACTTATATCTTTTGAGTTGAATAGTTTTTGCTCTAGTGCTTCACTTATATCTTTTAGAGCACAGTGGTGATAATATTTTGAAGAAATTGTTGAACTCTCATGCTTCACTTATATCCATTTGAGAGTCTATTAAAACAGCATGGTAATGTTCTTAGGCTATAAAACTAGTCTTCACATGATAGACATCCAATATCAATGTAGTAAAAATTTCACATTAAGTGCATTGAATATGATGAGAAGTTGGATGCTTGATAATTGTTTTGAGATATGAGGATAGTGATATTAGAGTCATGCTAGTGGAGTTATTATGAAATTGAGAAATGCTTGTGTTGAAGTTAGTGATTCCCGTAGCATGCACGTATGGTGAACCGCTATGTGACGAAGTTAGAGCATGAGGTATTTGTAAAGTGTCAACCTTTGTGTGGAGGTTGGGGGCGCGCGATGGTTAACTCCTACCAACCTCCCCCTAGGAGCATGCGTTGATTTCTTTGTTTTGATGACTCGTAGATTTTTGCAATAAGTTTATGAGTTCTTATGAATAATGTTGAGTCCATGGATTATACGCACTCTCACCCTTCCACCATTGCTAGCCTCTCTTGTACCGCACAAATTTCGTCGGTACCATACACCCACCATATATCCTTCCTCAAATGTCACACCCTGAATTTTGTAACATGTTGTTTGTAACTTTGAAGCATGAAAATTTGGACCAGCAAATTTTTTTAGCATCATTTGGCTTTTATTTGGAATTGAGTTTTCTTCATTTGCTTTTTCATGTGCTCATTAAAGTCAACTATGATCTCTTGTAGATTTCATCTCTATACTCTAAACTTCTGCCCAATGATCATACCAAGTGTTATATAACAGTATAGTATTTTCTTACAAAATTATTTTGGCCAAAAAGTATTTTATAAATTTAGTTTTCCAAAAACCCTTGAATTGAGATTTGCACTGCAAGTACTTGATTAAGGGTGTGAAAATTATTTCAAAAGGTTTATTTGAGACCTAGTAGTCATAGGACTCCCAGAAACCACAAAGGTATAATTTTAGAAGTTATTTTCCTATTTTATTTAAAAGCTTTTTCTTAAGGCCAGAAATGGTCTTTAATAGGGGAAAATTATTTAACTGTTTCAAAAATATTTGCCAAAATTCAGAGAGACTCATAGGACATATATTGTCCATATATAATAGTTTCAACACTTGGTCATGTTCAAAATAATGGGCTAAACCCTCTAAAACCCTTTCTGGATATTTCAAGCTTTTGAAATATTTACAAAGGAAACTTTCTCCAAAAATTCCAGGGAAATTCTATCATGTCATATATGGCATATTTGATGATCTTGCCAAGTGCCATACCTTGGGAAGCAAGAAAACCTCCTCAAACCCCTTCATAAACATTCTGTCCATATTTGAAGTTTGAGCAACTCTACATTGCCAAACTTGTCCAAATGCTCTCAAACTTGGTGCACATGCTAGAATGGCCGAATAAGGCACCTAGACCAAATGGCACAAGATTTGGAATAGAGCAACTTGATCAGATCACCTCAAAACCCTTTCTGTTCAAATGCAAACTTGAACAACTTTACATTACCAACTTTTTATCTGGAGTCTCAAACTTTGTGGGCATGATCAATACCCCAAATGATGATGCTACAACAAGTGGTGCATCAAGGGGAGATGATTAGCTTGACTCAATCAAGATGAAACTATTTCTGTTGATTTCTAGGGTTCACCAAAGTTACATTGGCTAGTTTCTTCAAATGAGCCCAAATTTGGTGAAGCACCCTATTTTCTCATGTCTTTCAACCCTGTCAAGTGCCATGTCAAGTGGACTTCATTTACTTGATCAAACACAGATCAAACACCTTCTGCAGAAATTCTAAAACCTCCATTTTGACCACTTTCACTTTTCTTCTTGGCCTCAACTTCTTACCACAGGCTCATTGAGTTACCAGCTACCTCCAGTAACTCCCCCAGCACCCCAGCTCCATGATTGGAAGGTGAAACCCCAGCTTTACCTTGCTGTACAGCCAACTTTCACCTTGTTACCAGCCCTCCCCCTCTCTCTCTGCAACCCCAGAGCATCCAAGGCCACAGAGCAATTCTTTACTCCTCCCTCTACACACCAGACACTGTTGGGCACGCTGGAACAGACCAAGCCGGCGAGAGCATGCTGATGCCAGCCATACGCACGCTCCAGAGCGCGCGAACAGTGCACCTCGCACGCTGGCTCGGGCCAATCGCCGCTCCCCGACAGCCTCGGGCCTCCCCCTCGCGCCAGTCGAGGCCCCTCGACGTCCGCGACCTCCCCGGCGCTGTCCCCCCTCCTCCTGCGCCCTCCAGTAGCCGCCGTCGCACGCGCGCTGGCCGCCCGCGGCAGCCACTCCTTTGCCTCGCACGCGCGCACCTCTCTGTCGCTCCCCCGCTCCTCCACTTACCTCAGCTGGACGTAGAGCTCGTCCAGGACCTCCCCAGACTCATCCCCGTAGCCTCCCGTGCGCTGTAGCCTCGCCGGTGAGCTCGCCGACGCACTGGACCACGGGTCCTCGTCGAGCCCCTATAAATAGGCCTCCCCGAGCTTCTCCAACACCACCACCAGCCTCACACCTCTCCACTGATCCCTCCTGCATCACCAGCTCGACCCCAGGACGCCCCAGTGCTCGGGATCGACCGGAGCTCCGCCGCGTCGGGCCGCCGGCGATCTCGAGGTACATGCCTCCCCTGCCCCTCCTTCCACTCATTTCGGAACCGCCGCACCTCACTGACCCTTTCCCCTCTCTTTCCCCCTCCATTTGCAGTCGGAAACGACCCCGACCACCGTCCTCCGACGAGCCTCCGCCGTCGCACCTCGCCGCCGGTGAACCAGGGCTCCCCGCCGTGCCGCACTACCACTGCTGCAACCGCGACACGACACTGAGTCCGTCCCTGGCCTCCGTTGCCGTCGCCGTGGCCGGAATCGTCGCCGGTGAGCTCGCCGCCGCCGTGACCGAGGGGTTAGAGATGACAGGCGGGCCCCGCCTGTCATCCCCCCACCTCTCTCCCCTCCTCTGTGCCGCTGACCCACGGGCCCCGCCCGTCAGGTTTGAAACCTAACGTGTGCGCGCGCTGGCTCCGTGCGGCTGGGCCAGTCCGTCTGGGCCGTGCACTGTGGCCTCTTCTGGCCCAGTGCACAGGACCCCTTTTTCTTTTTCTTTTCTATAAATGATTTAAACATTTATGCAGAAAAGAATATTGATCCAAATTAAATATTTCCAACTCCTAAAATCTTGTAATATTCCAACCTATTTAATGGTACTACTTTCACTCAAATCCATGAAACCTTGCTGTACTGTTCAAATTTAAATTCAAATTTAAGCAGTATAACTCCTGTTCAAAAATCAATATATCCTATTGCGCAACCTTGCTGTATTTTACAAAAATGAGTTGACATTTTTCTGAGCACTTTGACTTTTCTGTTTTATTTGTATTCTTATTTTCCCGTGGTTATTATGCGACGTATAGATCCCGTGTTTGACGAAGTTGCTGTGGAAGAAGAGGGAGAAGGACTAGAAGACTTTGAAGACCAAGCCAATCCAGGCAAGCAGCCCTTTGACCATGATACACTTGTTCTTCGGAACCCGTTTGTTTCCGATGCATGATGATTAGGGAAACGATGGTAACCTAGATGAACCACCACATGATGCATGCCTTATTGTTTATCTTGCTATGTGCTAGATGTCATGCAAATAGTTGGTCTTGATGATGCATGTGTGATATGAACCCCCGTAGTTGAAAACTTTGCATGAACCCATCGGGTGCCCCTAATGCCCGAGGGTGATGAAGTGTTAGGTCATCACTCGAGAAAGAAGTGATGTGCCGGTAATATCATGAGCATGGTGGAATGATGGATTAGATTTATGTGTGACTACCGTCCCAACCAAACATGTGCAACCACACTACCCCTTATGGGACGGGGCTTTATTGATTACTTAGGTCGATACTAGCATGGTGCCCGCATTACTAGTGACGGGAAGACTTGAGGTCTTTCCTGGGACGGGGTCGTGCTTGGATAGGCGGCCATGACTGTTTTCACAGGGCACCGGACACACCGTTCGTCCCTTAGGGTACGCGTGAACATTGAAATTAGGGCAAGTCTCGTGATCTATTGTTTGTACCTGAGGGCCGTGTGCCAACGAGTGGACTCTATGTTAGTGTCGTCTAAGGAAAGGTAATGACCGGGTGCTTACCCCGGGTACTTGAGGTACCGCGGGTCGTGGATGACACGGAAGTTCCCCGGATCTTGTGGGTAAAGTGCGCAACCTCTGCAGAGTGTAAAACTATTCGAATAGCCGTGTCCACGGTCATGGACAGTTGGGTGGTGCTACTTAAACTATGTCCAGAATTTTACTTCATCAGTATTGGTATGTGTGTGGCAAGTCAAGGATGGTGACTTGACACGATGAGTTGAATTCTTAATCATGTTGATATCGGTAACCTGCCTTCGAGGTTACGCAAGGTTATTGATGCATAAACTTGATAATAGCATATTGCTCTAGCTTTCTGCTAGATTGTTCATTATTGTTCCATTGCATTGTTACTTGAACCACATCATGGGTTGCTTGCGAGTACATTCAAAGTACTCATTGGCTTGCCACTGGTTATTTAATTGGCCAGGCATGGAAGAACAGGATTATGAGGAAGAGTTCTTTGGAGACGACCATGCGAACTAGGACGCTATCCCAGTCAGAATGCCTGTAGGGTTAAGGCAGATGGCTTGGGTTCTACCCGTTTATCGAAGACTTCCGCTACTTGAGTTATTTGCTATTCAGCCCGTGAGGCTCTATCTATGTAAGACTTGGCCATAATGGCCTTAATTCGTGTAAGACTATTTGTATGGATGTAAGACTCTTGTTATTTCAGCTTCTGTGTGTTCAGTGAGCATTGATCTCTGGGATCACTGTACACGTGCATTCGGTGATCTCGACTTCTAAGTCGGGGTCCCCACAGAGCTGGTATCAGAGCCATCCTGACTGTAGGAAGCCTTAGTTAGCATGGGCGTTAGTTAGTTGAGACCCCTTTTTCAAAACCTTCTGAACCTCTCTCCTTTTCTAAACCTGAGATTTTCTCAGTTTATTAACCCCTCCTATTCCACCTTTATAGATGGCCGCTGTTCCCGAAGAGCACCTGACCACTAGGTTTCCCCTATTTCTCGAGGATAGCCTCCAGGAGTGTCAGTTCCACCGAGCACCCATCCTCACCTACCACGAGCATTGGGTGAGCGATACTGAGGTGGAGTACCATATGGAAGTGATCGTGAAGGCAAACGATCCTCCCACAAGTTGGTTCTTCGAGGGACCCCAGATGGCGACACTACCACTTGCTGTCGAGGCTGCTGCACTCAAGGCACTAACCCGTCTCCGCGAGCTTCTTCCGGAGATGGCAGCCAAGATGGCAACTCGCTTCTTACCTTACCGGAAGGAAGGTGACGAAGAAAGCAGCGCACTAGCCCCTCCACTGAAGGAAGGACTCTCGCTTCGGTTCCAGACCTACTTCAGTCTATGTGCCGACAGCTTGGCACAAGACTTGGCCTCGGAATCAATGAAGCTTCGAGAAGAAATTTACAAGACCAAGGCACTTCTTCGTCGAGCTCAAGAGAAGGCAAACAGGATCAAGAAGGAAGGAGCACCTTCTGGACAATCCGCTATCGCATATCGAGGCGGAAGGCCCTCCGAGGATGTGACTTCCAAGGGTGAAGAACCACCTCGGCGACGCCGGATGACAGCAAGGGAATACCGCAAGCTTTTCCCTGCACCACCGTCGAAGCACCGTCGTATCCAACTCCTCCACTCCCCCACTCCCTCCAGCGACAAGGGAGCCCAGACAGATGAAGACAAGGAGGAAGATCCAGAAGAGCCGGAATACACGACCGAGCATTCCGCCGCTTAGGCATTATTCGCTACTTGGATATGCCCGTTGTAACCCCTACGGTAGGATAGGTCGTGTAACCCCTATGCGCAGTCGAGTCCTTGTATGGTTCATATGAAACCATCTAGTGTTTGCTTTTGTCGTGTCTGGATGTAAGTCGTAATCTTCCTTCGGGAATGTGTAAACGACTACATCACCCATCTGGATTTTAATAAATGTGTTTTGGCCTTACGGCCCTTGCATGATTTGATTTAGTGTCACACCCACCCCCTTACTAGGCACCCATCTATCTTGCTTTTCCTCTTCCGAGTCATGAGACCTTTTACCGCTCCAACAGGATGCCTGTTGTAACTCGTACTGGTACCTCTACCTAGCAGCCCGAAGCCGGAGCATCCTCTCAGCCAGAGGCAGACCACGACCAAACCAACGACCAAGCTCCACCACCACCTCCTGCAAGCATGGACATGGCTCAGCTTCTCCAAGCTTTCCGAGAGGAACGCCAAGCCAACACTGCAGCTCTTCAGCTGATTGCTCAAGCTGTCGCCAACAACCGCCAGCCGGCGGGGAATGGCAATGGACGTTCCACGTTGGCAGAGTTCAAGAAGCATGCACAGCCAACCTTCATCGAGACTGCTGAACCCCTGGATGCAGATGACTGGGTCCGTTCCATTGAGGAAATCCTGGAACTAGTCGGATGCACCGAAGACCGCGATAAAGTGGCTTATGCAGCCCACTGCCTCGGGGGAACCGCAAGAGCTTGGTGGGATGGATTCAAGGTCATGCATGCTGAACAAGATATCACTTGGGTTAACTTCAAGGCAGAATTCCGCAAGGCCCACATTCCTTCCGGAATCATGGCTATCAAAAAGCGTGAGTTCCAAGCCCTGAAGCAAGGAAGTGGCACTGTCAAGGAGTACATGCAGAAGTTCAGCATTCTGTCAAGGTATGCCCCTGAGGATGTCAGCACTGATGCTGCCAAAAGGGAGCGCTTCATGGAAGGCCTTAATCAGACTCTGCAATACTCGCTTGTCGTGTGCGACTGCCCATCTTTCCCTGACCTGGTGAACAAGGCACTTATGCTTGAAGACAAGCGGCGTGCTTTGGAAGACACTCGCAAGCGCAAGTTGGTCAGTAAGGGAAGTTCCAGCAACCAGAAGCCTCGTCCGTGGCAGTCAGCCCCGGCCAAGCCAACCTATCAGCAACCAAGAGCTCCTGCACCTCGTGCCAATCCTCAGCCTCAGCAGTATGCCAACCCCAGGCCAGCTTTCAACCCCAATACCAGTGGTGGCAACAGGATCAACACTCCAAATCAAGTCACTTGTTTTGGGTGTGGTCAGCCCGGACACATCTCCAGGGTGTGCCCCAACAAGAAGCCTGATGCCCCGCGCCCCAATGCGCAGAACCAGGGACAAGGCCGTGGTATGCCACCAAGGAACCCAGCTTCTCGCAATCCGCCGAACTATGGGAAGGGGCGTGTGAATCACGTCACTACTGAAGAAGCCCAGGAAGACCCGGACGTCGTGCTGGGTACGTTCCTTGTCAACTCAGCACCTGCAACTGTCTTGTTTGATTCTGGAGCAACGCATTCATTTGTCACTCAAAGATTTGCATTAAAAAGTGGCATGACCCCTACACCCCTGAATAACCCTATGGTGGTACAAACCCCCGGAGCCGAGATGAGAGCCAAGATAGGCTGTAAAGGAGTCGGTATTACCATTAACGGTGTAGACTTCCTAGCAGACCTTATCATCCTGAGATCGCAAGGCTTGGATGTGATCTTAGGGATGGATTGGCTTAGCAAGCACCAAGGCTTGTTAGACTGTGCCAATCGGACAGTCACTGTGACCAATGACCAAGGAGTAGAAGTCAAGTTTGCCCCCAACTCCTCTTCCGCTCAAGCCGCTAAAGTCAACTGTCTGTCTGAAGTTGGGCTAGATCAAGTACTGGTGGTATGTGAGTATCCTGATGTCTTTCCGGATGAACTACCGGGAATGCCCCCTGACCGTAACATTGAGTTCATCATCGAGCTCGTGCCCGGAGCGGGACCTATCTATAAGAAGCCTTATAAAATGGGAACGGAAGAACTAGCCGAGTTGAAGAAGCAGCTAGAAGAGCAGCTAAGGAAGGGATTTATCCGCCCGAGTGCCTCCCCTTGGGGATCTCCTGTTCTATTTGTGGCAAAGAGGGATGGTACCATTCGCTTATGCATTGACTATCGTTCCCTCAATGAAGTTACAATCAAGAACAAGTACCCACTTCCCAAGATCGAAGATCTGTTTGATCAGCTCAGCGGAGCCAAGGTATTCTCCAAGATCGACCTCAGATCTGGGTATTACCAGCTGAAGATCAGACCCCAAGATATTCCGAAGACGACATTCGTAACCAGATATGGCTTGTACGAGTGCACGGTCATGTCTTTTGGGTTAACCAATGCCCCAGCTTACTTCATGTACCTCATGAATAAAGTCTTCATGGAATATTTGGACAAGTTCGTTGTTGTCTTCATTGATGACATTCTTGTGTTCTCGAAGTCGGAGGAAGAGCATGAGCAGCACCTGAGGATGGTCCTAGACAAGCTTCGTGAGCACCAACTGTATGCCAAATTCAGCAAGTGTGAGTTTTGGCTGCACAAAGTTGGATTCTTAGGTCATGTCTTGACCGAGGAAGGCTTATTTGTTGATCCTGCAAAGATCGAAGCTGTGACCCAATGGCAATCTCCAACAACCGTCAAGGAAGTCAGAAGCTTCCTCGGATTAGCGGGCTATTACCGCAAGTTCGTGGAAGGATTCTCTAGCATTGCACGACCAATGACTCAGCTCCTCAAGAAGGACAAGAAGTTCGAGTGGATGCCAAAATGCGAAGAGAGCTTCCAAGAGCTCAAGAAGAGATTGACCACCGCCCCAGTTCTGGCAACACCTGATATTCACGAGGAGTTCGTGATATATTGTGATGCCTCTCGAACCGGATTGGGAAGCGTTCTGATGCAAGAAGGCCGCGTCATAGCATACCTCTCAAGGCAGCTACGACCCCATGAGGAGAACTACGCTACTCACGATCTTGAGCTAGCGGCAGTAGTTCATGCCTTGAAGACATGGCGGCATTACCTCCTAGGGAAACAGTGTGAGATTTACACAGACCACAAAAGTCTGAAGTATATTTTCACCCAAAAAGAGTTGAACATGAGGCAGCGGAGATGGTTGGAACTCATCAAAGACTATGACCTCAGTGTTCAGTATCACCCTGGGAAGGCCAACGTAGTGGCCGATGCCTTAAGCAGGAAGGCTTGCTCTTTGAATGTCATTATTCAAGAAAGACAGCCAGCCTTGTTTAAGGAGATCGAACAATTCAGTTTGGAATTGGTCAACCCTGGATTTCTGGATCATTTGGAAGTCAGACCAACCCTGATGGACGACGTCAAGAAGGCTCAAGAAGGACATGCAAGCATTGAAGGTATCAAGAAGAAGATGAAGCTGGGCAAGGCCCCAGGATTCTCTGAAGACGAGCACGGGATTGTTTGGTACAAAGGTCGCCTCTGCGTACCAAACAACACCGAGCTGAAGACGCTGATTCTGCAAGAAGCCCACGACACCCCGTATTCCATCCACCCCGGAGGAACCAAGATGTACCAAGACTTGAAAGCACGATTCTGGTGGCACGGTATGAAGAGAGAGATTGCAACCTATGTTGCAAAGTGTGATGTGTGCCAAAAGGTCAAGGCTGAATATCAGCGACCTGCTGGATTGCTTCAACCACTCAAGGTTCCTGAGTGGAAGTGGGATAAAGTCGGAATGGACTTCATCACTGGACTACCAAGGTCGAATCGAGGACATGACTCTATCTGGGTCATAGTCGATCATTTGACCAAGGTGGCTCATTTCATTCCTGTCAAGACCACTTATGATGGCAACCGGCTGGCAGCTCTCTACATTGACCGAATCGTAAGTCTTCACGGTGTTCCCAAGGAGATTGTGTTAGATCGAGGAACCCAGTTCACCTCGAGGTTCTGGAAGAAGTTCCAAGAAGCCTTGGGAACCAAATTGTCTTTCAGCACAGCTTTCCACCCACAGACCGGAGGTCAAACTGAGCGAGTCAATCAGATTCTCGAAGACATGCTCCGAGCCTGTGTCCTGGCATATGGAGCCAAGTGGGAAGACTGTCTCCTATTTGCCGAGTTCTCCTATAACAACAGTTACCAGTCAAGCCTTCAGATGGCACCATTTGAGGTGTTGTACGGACGCAGATGCCGCACACCCCTCAATTGGTCAGAGACTGGAGAAGGACTAGTCTTTGGTCCGGATATTCTCCGCGCAGCAGAAGAGCAAGTCCAACTAGTCAGAGAGCGATTAAAGGCAGCCAAGTCAAGGCAGAAGAGTTATGCTGACACTCGACGCCGAGACATGAGTTTCCATGTTGGGGACCATGTGTACCTGCGGGTAACTCCTCTGAAGGGAACCAAGCGTTTCCATGTCAAGGGGAAGCTCGCACCAAGGTTCATTGGACCCTTTGAGATCACTGCACGACGAGGAGAAGTGGCTTATCAGTTGGAACTACCACCTGAGCTATCCGATGTGCACAATGTGTTCCATGTGTCACAACTTCGGAAATGTCTCCAGGTTCCAGACAAGCCCAGTCTCTACAGGGATGTGGATCACCAAGCCATTGATTTGCAGCCTGACTTGACCTACCGCGAGAAGCCCATCCGTATTCTGGACGAAGCAGAACGACGTACGCGGAGCCGTACCATCAAGTACATCAAGGTCCAGTGGAGCAACCACACCGAAGCAGAAGCAACCTGGGAACGAGAAGACTATCTTAGATCCGAGTTTCCCGACCTCTTTTAAGCCCTAGTTTAGGAATCTCGGGGACGAGATTCTTCTAAGGGGGGTAGGTCTGTCACACCCTGCATTTTGTAACATGTTGTTTGTAACTTTGAAGCATGAAAATTTGGACCAGCAAATTTTTTTAGCATCATTTGGCTTTTATTTGGAATTGAGTTTTCTTCATTTGCTTTTTCATGTGCTCATTAAAGTCAACTATGATCTCTTGTAGATTTCATCTCTATACTCTAAACTTCTGCCCAATGATCATACCAAGTGTTATATAACAGTATAGTATTTTCTTACAAAATTATTTTGGCCAAAAAGTATTTTATAAATTTAGTTTTCCAAAAACCCCTGAATTGAGATTTGCACTTCAAGTACTTGATTAAGGGTGTGAAAATTATTTCAAAAGGTTTATTTGAGACCTAGTAGTCATAGGACTCCCAGAAACCACAAAGGTATAATTTTAAAAATTATTTTCCTATTTTATTTAAAAGCTTTTTCTTAAGGCCAGAAATGGTCTTTAATAGGGGAAAATTATTTAACTGTTTCAAAAATATTTGCCAAAATTCAGAGAGACTCATAGGAAATATATTGTCCATATATAAGAGTTTCAACACTTGGTCATGTTCAAAATAATGGGCTAAACCCTCTAAAACCCTTTCTGGATATTTCAAGCTTTTGAAATATTTACAAAGGAAACTTTCTCCAAAAATTCCAGGGAAATTCTATCATGTCATATATGGCATATTTGATGATCTTGCCAAGTCCCATACCTTGGGAAGCAAGAAAACCTCCTCAAACCCATTCATAACCATTCTGTCCATATTTGAAGTTTGAGCAACTCTACATTGCCAAACTTGTCCAAATGCTCTCAAACTTGGTGCACATGCTAGAATGGCCTAATAAGGCACCTAGACCAAATGGCACAAGATTTGGAATAGAGCAACTTGATCAGATCACCTCAAAACCCTTTCTGTTCAAATGCAAACTTGAACAACTTTACATTACCAACTTTTTATCTGGAGCCTCAAACTTTGTGGGCATGATCAATACCCCAAATGATGATGCTACAACAAGTGGTGCATCAAGGGGAGATGATTAGCTTGACTCAATCAAGATGAAACTATTTCTGTTGATTTCTAGGGTTCACCAAAGTTACATTGGCTAGTTTCTTCAAATGAGCCCAAATTTGCTGAAGCACCCTATTTTCTCATGTCTTTCAACCCTGTCAAGTGCCATGTCAAGTGGACTTCATTTACTTGATCAAACACAGATCAAACACCTTCTGCAGAAATTCTAAAACCTCCATTTTGACCACTTTCACTTTTCTCCATGGCCTCAACTTCTTACCACAGGCTCATTGAGTTACCAGCTACCTCCAGTAACTCCCCCAGCACCCCAGCTCCATGATTGGAAGGTGAAACCCCAGCTTTACCTTGCTGTACAGCCAACTTTCACCTTGTTACCAGCCCTCCCCCTCTCTCTCTGCAACCCCAGAGCATCCAAGGCCACAGAGCAATTCTTTACTCCTCCCTCTACACACCAGACACTGTTGGGCACGCTGGAACGGACCAAGCCGGCGAGAGCATGCTGATGCCAGCCATACGCACGCTCCAGAGCGCGCGAACAGTGCACCTCGCACGCTGGCTCGGGCCAATCGCCGCTCCCCGACAGCCTCGGGCCTCCCCCTCGCGCCACTCGAGGCCCCTCGACGTCCGCGACCTCCCCGGCGCTGTCCCCCTCCTCCTGCGCCCTCCAGTAGCCACCGTCGCACGCGCGCTGGCCGCCCGCGGCAGCCACTCCTCTGCCTCGCACGCGTGCACCTCTCTGTCGCTCCCCCGCTCCTCCACTTACCTCAGCTGGACGTAGAGCTCGTCCAGGAACTCCCCAGACTCATCCCCGTAGCCTCCCGTGCGCTGTAGCCTCGCCGGTGAGCTCGCCGGCGCACTGGACCACGGGTCCTCGTCGAGCCCCTATAAATAGGCCTCCCCGAGCTTCTCCAACACCACCACCAGCCTCACACCTCTCCACTGATCCCTCCTGCATCACCAGCTCGACCCCAGGACGCCCCAGTGCTCGGGATCGACCGGAGCTCCGCCGCGTCGGGCCGCCGGCGATCTCGAGGTACAGGCCTCCCCTGCCCCTCCTTCCACTCATCTCGGAACCGCCGCACCTCACTGACCCTTTCCCCTCTCTTTCCCCCTCCATTTGCAGTCGGAAACGACCCCGACCACCGTCCTCCGACGAGCCTCCGCCGTCGCACCTCGCCGCCGGTGAACCAGGGCTCCCCGCCGTGCCGCACTACCACCGCTGCAACCGCGACACGACACTGAGTCCGTCCCTGGCCTCCGTTGCCGTCGCCGTGGCCGGAATCGTCGCCGGTGAGCTCGCCGCCGCCGTGACCGAGGGGTTAGAGATGACAGGCGGGCCCCGCCTGTCATCCCCCCACCTCTCTCCCCTCCTCTGTGCCGCTGACCCACGGGCCCCGCCCGTCAGGTTTGAAACCTGACGTGCGCGCGCGCTGGCTCCGTGCGGCTGGGCCAGTCCGTCTGGGCCGTGCACTGTGGCCTCTTCTGGCCCAGTGCACAGGACCCCTTTTTCTTTTTCTTTTCTGTAAATGATTTAAACATTTATGCAGAAAAGAATATTGATCCAAATTAAATATTTCCAACTCCTAAAATCTTGTAATATTCCAACCTATTTAATGGTACTACTTTCACTCAAATCCATGAAACCTTGCTGTACTGTTCAAATTTAAATTCAAATTTAAGCAGTATAACTCCTGTTCAAAAATCAATATATCCTATTCTGTAACTCCAAAACTCCAACTAAGATTTTTCCCCATCTTAGAAATCTCTCTAGTATTTTACAAAAATGAGTTGACATTTTTCTGAGCACTTTGACTTTTCTGTTTTATTTGTATTCTTATTTTCCCGTGGTTATTATGCGACGTATAGATCCCGTATTTGACGAAGTTGCTGTGGAAGAAGAAGGAGAAGGACTAGAAGACTTTGAAGACCAAGCCAATCCAGGCAAGCAGCCCTTTGACCATGATACACTTGTTCTTCGGAACCCGTTTGTTTCCGATGCATGATGATTAGGGTTACGATGGTAACCTAGATGAACCACCACATGATGCATGCCTTATTGTTGATCTTGCTATGTGCTAGATGTCATGCAAATAGTTGGTCTTGATGATGCATGTGTGATATGAACCCCCGTAGTTGAAAACTTTGCATGAACCCATCGGGTGCCCCTAATGCCCGAGGGTGATGAAGTGTTAGGTCATCACTTGAGAAAGAAGTGATGTGCCGGTAATATCATGAGCAGGGTGGAATGATGGATTAGATTTATGTGTGACTACCGTCCCAACCAAACATGTGCAACCACACTACCCCTTATGGGACGGGGCTTTATTGATTACTTAGGTCGATACTAGCATGGTGGCCGCATTACTAGTGACGGGAAGACTTGAGGTCTTTCCCGGGACGGGGTCGTGCTTGGATAGGCGGCCATGACTGTTTTCACAGGGCACCGGACACACCGTTGGTCCCTTTGGGTACGCGTGAACATTGAAATTAGGGCAAGTCCCGTGATCTATTGTTTGTACCCGAGGGCCGTGTGCCAACGAGTGGAATCTATGTTAGTGTCGTCTAAGGAAAGGTAATGACCGGGTGCTTACCCCGGGTACTTGAGGTACCGCGGGTCGTGGATGACACGGAAGTTCCCCGGATCTTGTGGGTAAAGTGCGCAACCTCTGCAGAGTGTAAAACTATTCGAATAGCCGTGTCCACGGTCATGGACAGTTGGGTGGTGCTACTTAAACTATGTCCAGAATTTCACTTCATCAATATTGGTATGTGTGTGGCAAGTCAAGGATGGTGACTTGACACGATGAGTTGAATTCTTAATCATGTTGATATCGGTAACCTGCCTTCGAGGTTACGGAAGGTTATTGATGCATAAACTTGATAATAGCATATTGCTCTAGCTTTCTGCTAGATTGTTCATTATTGTTCCATTGCATTGTTACTTGAACCACATCATGGGTTGCTTGCGAGTACATTCAAAGTACTCATTGGCTTGCCACTGGTTATTTAATTGGCCAGGCATGGAAGTACAGGATTATGAGGAAGAGTTCTTTGGAGACGACCATGCGAACTAGGACGCTATCCCAGTCAGAATGCCTGTAGGGTTAAGGCAGATGGCTTGGGTTCTACCCGTTTATCGAAGACTTCCGCTACTTGAGTTATTTGCTATTCAGCCCGTGAGGCTCTATCTATGTAAGACTTGGCCATAATGGCCTTAATTCGTGTAAGACTATTTGTATGGATGTAAGACTCTTGTTATTTCAGCTTCTGTGTGTTCAGTGAGCATTGATCTCTGGGATCACTGTACACGTGCATTTGGTGATCTCGACTTCTAAGTCGGGGTCCCCACATCAAAACAGCCACCATATATATATTCCTCAAAACAGCCACCATACCTACCTATCATGGCATTTCCATAGCCATTCCGAGATATATTGCCATGCAACTTTCCACCGTTTCGTTCATATGACACGTTTCATATTGTCATATTGCCATGCATGATCATGTAGTTGACATCGTATTTGTGGCTAGGCCACCATGCGTAATTTTTTCATACATGTCACTCTTGATTCATTGCATATCCCGGTACACCGCCGGAGGCATTCATATAGAGTCATACTTTGTTCTAGCATCGAGTTGTAATATCGAGTTGTAATTCAATGAAAGTGTGATGATCATCATCATTAGATCATTGTCCCATGTGAGGAAAGGCTAAATCAATAAAGCCCCTCCAAAAAAAAGAAAAAAAAGGAAAGTCCAAAGAAAAAAAGATAGGCCCAAAAAAAGAGAAAAAAAGAAAAAGAAAAGAAAAAAGGGGACAATTGCTACTATCTTTTTCCACACTTGTGCTTCAAAGTAGCACCATGTTCTTCATGATAGAGAGTCTCATGTTTAGTCACTTTCATATACCAGTGTGATTTTTCATTATAGAACTTGGCTTGTATATTCCAACGATGGGCTTCCTCAAATGCCCTAGGTCTTCATGAGCAAGCAAGTTGGATGAACACCCACTTAGTTTCTTTTTGTTGAGCTTTCATATATTTTTAGCTCTAGTGCATCCGTTGCATGGCAATCCCTACTCACTCACATTGATATCTATTGACGGGCATCTCCATAGCCCGTTGATACGCCTAGTTGATGTGAGACTATCTCCCTCCTTTTTGTCTTCTCCACAACCACCACTCTATTCCACCCATAGTGCTATGTCCATGGCTCACGCTCATGTATTGCGTGAAAGTTGAAAGGTTTGAAAGAATAGAGTATGAAAACAAATGCTTGGCTGAAATCGGGGTTGTGCATGATATGAATATTTTGTGTGATGAAGAGGGAGCATAGCGAGACTATATGATTTTGTAGGGATAACTTTCTTTAGCCATA
This sequence comes from Secale cereale, assembly GCA_902687465.1. Taxonomy (NCBI): domain Eukaryota; kingdom Viridiplantae; phylum Streptophyta; class Magnoliopsida; order Poales; family Poaceae; genus Secale; species Secale cereale. The sequence goes on from LR738714.1 coordinate 206,156,437, forward strand.
GTATTTTGAGAAGACATGATTGCTTTGTTAGTATGCTTGAAGTATTATTATTTCTTATGTCAATATAGACTTTTGTCTTGAATCTTTCAGATCTGAACATTCATGCGACAATTAAGAGAATTACATTGAAAAATAATGTTGGTTAGCATTCCACATCAAAAATTCTGTTTTATCATTTACCTACTCAAGGACGAGCAGGAATTAAGCTTGGCGATGCTTGATACGTCTCCAACGTATCTATAATTTTTTATTATTCCATGCTATTATTTATGATGTTTTGGATGTTTAATGGGCTTTGTTATCCACTTTTATATTATTTTTGGGACTAACCTACTAACCCAAAGGCCCAGTCCAGATTGCTGTTTTTTTTCCTATTTTAGGGTTTTACAGAAAAGGAATATCAAACGGAGTCCAAACGGAATGAAACCTTCGGGAGAGATATTTTTGGAGAAAAATACGCACGGGAGACTTGAGAACCACGGAGTAGGGCGTAAGTGGCACCCACGAGGGTGGGGGGCACGCCCCCCCCCCTATAGGGCGCGCCCCTGCCTCGTGGGCCCCATGTTTGGCCGCCGGTGCCCTCCTTCCTCCTATATATACCTACGTACCCCGAAACTATCAGAATAACATAGAAAACCCTAGTTCCACTGCCGTAACCTTGTGTTCCCGTGAGATCCCATCTTGGAGCCTGTTCCGGAGCTCCGCCGAAGGGGGGATCTTCCACAGAGTGCTTCTACATCATCATCATCGCCTCACCATGAGTTGTGAGTAGTTTACCACAGACCTTCGGGTCCATAGCTAGTATCTAGATGGCCTCTTCTCTCTCTTTGGATCTCAATACAAAGTTCTCCTCGGTCTTCGAGGAGATCTATTCGATGTAATCTCTTTTTGCGGTGTGTTTGTCGAGATCCGATGAATTGTGGGTTTATGATCAAGATTATCTATGAGAAATATTTGGTTCTTCTCTGAACTCTTTATGTATGATTATAATATCCTTGCAAGTCTCTTCGAATTATTAGTTCGGTTTGGCCTACTAGATCTATAGTTCTTGCAATGGGAGAAGTGCTTGGCTTTGGGTTCAATCTTGCAGTGTCCTTTCCCAGTGACAGTAGGGGTAGCAAGGCATGTATTGTATTGTTTCCATCGTGGATAAAAAGATGGGGTTTATATCACTAAGTTTGAGTTTATCCCTCTACATCATGTCATCTTGCTTAAGGCGTTACTCTGTTCTTATGAGCTTAATACACTAGATGCATGCTGGATAGTGGTCGATGTGTGGAGTAATAGTAGTAGATGCAGAATCGTTTCGGTCTACTTGTCTCGGACGTGATGCCTATATATAATGATCATGCCTAGATAGTCTCATAATTATTCGCTTTCTATCAATTGCTCAATAGTAATTGGTTTACCCGCCGTAGAATATCGCTATCATGAGAGAAGCCACAAGAGAACACTATGGCCCCCGGGTCTATTCTCAACATATCAATCCACAATGTACTTTACTTTTCCGCTTTTACTTTCTGTTAAACCAAAAATACCAAAAATATCAAACTATCATCTCTATCAGATCTCACTTTCGTAAGTGACCGTAAATGGATTGACAACTGTGATAGCCTGGCTTATTAGGGATTTTAGACTACTCATATCAATAAGGAATTCCTTCTTTTCCGAGAACCCATTCAGATAGAACTCCAAAGTTAAGCGTGCTCAGCTTGGAGTAGTTTCAAGATGGGTGACCGACCGGGAAGTTGCTCCCGGGTGCGCACGAGTGAGGACAAAGTGCGCAGAAAAGATTAGTATTGATATGTGAGGCCAGTCTAGATCTCGCCAGGAGTAACGACCACCGGCGGGTGTGTCCGGGGCGTTACAACAACCCCTTACCGCGTTGGCTGCGAAGTTCTTATTTGTTTGTGCAGGTGCGAGGGACTCGCGCGTGGTCTCCTACTGGATTGATACCTTGGTTCTCAAAAACTAAGGGAAATACTTACGCTACTGTGCTGCATCTCCCTTTCCTCTTCGAGGGAATACAACGCAAGCTCGAGAAGTAGCTGCATGACACAATTAAGAAACAGTATAATAGGGCCACCTAGACCTTCTCACAACGACTTCACACTCTCAACCATTAGATCCACTCATTCAACACACTAGATCGCTCTGTCGTCCCGCTACACGCCATCCAGGATTTTTGATGTTGCTACACTAAGTGCGTTCCAGCCAGCCAATGTTGATGGGCTGCTGCTCCCGAGATTGACCTCGACGCATTCTCCTGAATCGGGCCGAGAAAACTGCGAGGCCTATACATCGCTCCCGGCCGCTCGCCTTCCCATCTTCTTTTGCACCTAATCGCAAATTACGCCAGCCCACCATTAGCCCATCTCAGGCCACATAATCGCAAATCACGCAACACGTGTATGCATTTCTCGATCTCTCTCGGTTTCTATAATACTTTCTAAGCACTTTCTCTTGATCTTTTTATTTACCAATTCGTAATATTACATATCAATGGAAGAAGCTTTGTGAGTGAATGTCTTCAGGGTCGTTTGAGCGATTGAGCAACGCGGCAGTGGCACCAGTGAAGAAGCTACTGGCAGTCATATGCAGTGTTCATTTGATCAGCCTGAGCTCATGGCTGGAAAGCATCATGTTCAAGTGTCCTGCCGCTGATTAGAGCCCCTTTGCTCCACCGATAACACCAACCTCTGCAACTACAACGACAATGTACGCAATACTCCATTGTTCAACTGAACTAACTCCTGCACGTTGTCAGCAAAATGGTTGTGACCATGCAAATTTCCATCAATCTCTTGGCTGGGTTCAATGGACTGCAAGGACAAGGAGGGCATCAAGGGCTGATGTCTTCTTCATTAACAGATAATTTGTAATGTTTCTTAATGGTCGGGCATGGCAACGCGGGTCTTCATGTTCTAGTATCACATATATGATAGCTAATTAAACAGGATAGCATGACACAAATTCACATATATGATGGCTAACTAAACAAGATAGAATGACATACTTCAAAAAATGATGACTATGTAAAAGGATGACATGATATAACTATATGATATGTCTATTAAAGTGGTTGGCATGCCATAATTCCCATATATGGATGGAAACATGATGGCATGATATAATTCACGGATAGAATGACATAATTCAAAATATGATGACTATGTAAACATGATGAGATGATATAACTATATTATTTCTTAAAAAAAATGGGTTGGGATGCCATAATTCAGATACATGCTGTCGATGTAAACATCATGGCATGATACAATTCAAATATATGATTTATATACTAAGCAAGTGAGCAGAGGGCAATCGCATATATGATGTGTCAACTAAGCAGATGGCATTCAATATTGTGTATATAATGTAAAAACTAGGCATTGCAAGACAACATATGCATGATATGAGTAATATAACCCTGCCAAGTTTGAGCATACACCTCAGGGTGGAAATAGGACTGGTCATCTGTCTCCGAATCCTCCTCTGAGGAGCTATCTATAACCAGCAATATATCTGCTTCAGCAGGTAGCATTGTCTTCTCTGAGGACCTTATTTTCACTCCGGATTTTTGCATCACTAATCCAAATGGCTGATGCACAGGAAGAGTAGTTGAATATACAAACATTGTCGGCAAATAGAATACGTAATACAAAAAAAGGATGGCATGATATAATTCACATATATGATGCTTGGCTAAACAACATGGCATTGCATAATTCACATATATAACTCATTGCAACAAGATAGCATTGCATAATTCACATATATAATGTCTGGGAACAAGATGGTATTGCATAATTCACATATATGGTAACTAGACACTAAACAGGTGACATTCACACAAAGCATGTCTAAACTAAGCAAATAACATGGCAATGTAAGACACCATATGCACGATATGAGCAATATAACCCTGCCAAGTTAGAGCATGCACCTCCGGGGGGGGGATAGGACTGGTCATCTATCTCCGAATCCTCCTCTGAGGAGTTATGTGTAACCAGCAAGACATGCGCTTCATCAGATAGCATTGTCTACTCTGAAGATCTTGTTTTCACTCCAGATTTTTCCATGACCGTGTCAAATGGCTGACGCACAGGAAAAGTAATTGAATATACTAACATTGTTGACAAATTTATTACATAATAAAAAAGGATGGCATGATATAATTCACATATAAGATGACTCGCTAACCAGGATGGCATTGCAAAATTCATATATATGATGCATGGCTAAACAAGATGGCATTGCATGATTCACATATATGATATAGAAACTAAGCAGATGGCATTCACACAATACATGTCTACACTAAGCAGATGACATATTTTATGTGTAAAGTAAGCAATGCAAGGCACCATATGCATGATATGACCAACATCAACATGCCAAGTTAGAGCAAAAGACCCGGGGGGTTAAATAGGAGTGGTCAGGGCCCTCTGAATCCCCCTCTGAACAGTTATCTTCCTCTTGATTACAGTCTGGAATGAGGGGAGGGGGTTGCTTTTGCACCCACCATGGAGCGACGTTTGCATGAAATATTATTGCCAGGCAAGGCTCGTCTCTTTTGCTCTACATGTTCAATACCATTGTGTACAATAACTGACATGCATAGGAATAAACATAGTGAGATTATGTAAGGAGTGCATACTGTGGATAGACCCAAAACCAATGATAGCAGGAAGATAATAGCTTCAGTTAAAAAATACAGATAATGGCTCCTTTAATGTTTGTTTCCACCCAACATGAAACTCACAGTAGACACATGAGATTATTCAGATAGTAGACATATAGTATTGATTGCTGCCCCAATATGTACCACACAACCATTTAAAAACTCAAGCTTGAGCATTAGTTTGGACCTGACTCGGAGTATAATCGGTGAACATGACAATAAAGTAGCATGTCATCATGTTAAGCGATGCATAACGTAAGCAGACACGAAAGAGTGCGACCTCTCTTGCAGACCCGTGTCGTCCTCAAGGTCCTCTGCTCAGTTGATGATGCTAATGCGGTTGTCGTGGCTACCAACGACGGGGAAGAAGATCTGAGGCGGCGAAAGACAGTCTGGAGGGCGGATTCCTACTGTGGTGAACCCTTCCTTCATTGGAGCAGCTGAGCTGGGGTGGACCACATAGTAGTAGGAGCGGGACAAACCACACAAGGTTTTCTTTGACACATATCTGTAACAGAAGTAATTCTGTAAGGGCTTGTTTGAATTGGAGGATTCTAACAATGCAGTGATATGAAATACACTGGAATAGGATAGGAATGCACGTGCAAAACAGAGAACTTACAAACACAAGATTTCTGTCAATCTAGGTGTTTGGTTCACAAGAATGGGAAGATCACAGGAATGCAAAGAAGCATGGTGAAATTAAGTCAAACCAAAAGAAAATGTACAATTATAATGCTATTATGCTACTATCTCATAGTCTTGTGCTTCATGAATAGGAATTTAAAAAGGAGGACAAGTCGATATTAAAATTCCTACGGGTTTTCTATCAAGGAGACACTAAAGGAACAAATCCTACAGTTTTCCTTTGCTCCATTCCTTTGATCCAAATGCATGAATAGTAGTATCATAGGAAACTTTCCAATTCCTATGTTTTTCCTTCATTTTTCCTTTCAATCACTGGCGATTCTAGTAGGCAGGCTTGAACAAGGAAAAGCCTACACTCGAACAATGTTTTTGTGCTACTTCTACTACTTTGGACCCAGGCCACTGCCCTACTAGCTCAACTCCCAGGCCCATCTAAAAATGCGCAGCTCAAACGTGTAGAAATAATGATGGCTTTCAAGAGAGTCCACCACGCATAGCTAGGTTGCCTGGTACCTCACTGCTTGTTATATAGGAGAAACTAATTGTATTTCACATTACTACGTGTGCTCAGTGGACAATATATATCACATGTAGAGTAAAAAAGTGATGCAGCAAGTGTACAACCTCTTTGGCGAAGCCATGTCGATCTCAGCATCATTGGGTTAGTCGTTGAGGATGCTGTGGCTGATGTGGCAGTCAGAGGAGGGGAAGAAGATCTTAGGTGCATGGAGATGGAGCCAAGGGTACTGCTCGGCTGTGATGGAGGGTTTCGTCGTTGGAGCAGCTCCGGTGAGTTGTACGATGGCGAGGCTGAAGCAAGACAAGAGAGACAACATTAACCTGAGTGGAATTCTAATAGCATCTCCAATAGATGATGTAAAATACATAACCACAAAGTGCTAGATGTAAAATACATCAGCCGGTCATCTCTGAACTTAACTGTCGAAACTGAATTTAACTGTCGAAACTAAATTTTACTGGCGAAACTGAATTTTACTATCGAAACTGAACGCACTAGTAGCAGAAAAGCAGTAGCAGCAGCAGTAGCGCGTGCGAGAGCTGGGGCAGCTGGTCGTGTAGCAAGATCTCAGGTAGCAGCTGCAGGGGCTCGAGCGAGAGCAGGATCTGTTGCTCGTGTAGCAGCATTGGGAGGAAGACTAGAGTAGCAGCGCAAGCAAGAGCAAGAGAAATAGTGCAAGCAAGAGTAAGAGTAGACCAGGCAGGGGACCGGAGAGCAAGAGCAGAGTAGTAGCGCGAGCGAGAGCTAAAGCAGTAGCAGCTCCGACTGATGTGGCCGTCGCCGCCGAGGGAGCGATGCCGTAAAGGAAGTGGTCGGCGACGCCGTCGTAGGTGGAGCTGCGCCATGGCGGCTCGGGACCGAGCGCTGGCAGCACCGTGAGATCGAAGCAAGAAGAAAATGCAGCAATTACTATAGAACCTCTTTGGTGGCGCCTATTAGGCCTCAACTTCATCCTAGGAATCAGTGATGATGCTGCTCTTCCGGTGATGTGGGAATGGAGGTGGCGTGGAAGATGAGGGGAATGTCAGGGCAGCTCCTTGGAGGTGGAGGACAGGGTGGCTGAACCGACGGGACGAGGAGATCGACAACGAATCCTCATCCGGTGCGGTGGATGAGGGAGGTTGAGGTGTTGCGGTGGACGACGTCATCGGGTAAGAGGTTCCGGCTGGGTGGCGAGCGAAGGAGGGTGTTGGGCTTCACGGGTTTTCGCAGCCTCAATGTTCGAATGGGGGCGGCGGAGGGGATGGGAGGGGGGAACCATGGCTTACTGAGGTGCTTGTCCGAAATGTGGGGTAAGTTACGAAAATACCCCCACCAATTTTAACTAGGTGGTTCTTTTGGTTCAGGGGGTATCACGGGAATTTTGCGTGTCGGGATTTCGCAGGAGTTGGGAGTTTTGGCACGCGTTGTAATTTTGGGATGGCAACGCGCGGGTTGAGATGGAGGGAGTTTTCCGAGCACAACGAGACAAAGAGTTAGCTTCAAATTTCGGGATAACAAGCCGCGGGTTGAAGAGGCAGGAGTTTCTCAGCATGATAGCGAGAGATGCTGGCTTGAAATTTCGGGAGAACTAGCTTAATGTGCATGAAAAAAAATCGCACCTCACTAGAAAGAGCCATGTCTCGTTTTACTATATTACTAGAAATTCATTTAAATACAATAACAAAAAGCAAAAAAAATGGGACAACAAGCTTAACGTGTTTAACACGCGCACCACACACAAACAGAATGTGTTTAACACGCGCAACACACACATACAGACAGACAGACACACACACACCATTTGGACTAGTAAGGTACACGTGCATTGCACGCATGAGATTTGGCAAGCAAATTATGAATAAATACCACATTATAGCATGCAAGCTTTGAGTCATATATATGCATGATGTAGATGTTCGTTTAATTCTTATAGTTCATCTAATTCAAAATCAATTAGTTTTTATCAAAAAGCTAATCTATTTTAAGATTCATGGACTTGTGCGTTGAAAAGCACAAAGTAAAAATAAATAATGGTGATTCATCTAGAAAAAAGGGCAATTATGATATAGAAGATTCTACAATAGAGGACAAATGCTTGTGTTTTGAGGTTTGTGCATTCTGCTTAAGTTCAACCATGGAGTCTTCTAGATTTTACATGTGGTGGAATCTGGTGGAATGTTGATGATATCCAATGACCAGTAGTGCTCGGATTTGCCATGTTTGCACCATCGGAATGGTTTCATCCAACGACCATCTTTCAAAGTTTATTCACACATTACATAGGGGTATAGATATGTGACGCGAAAGCCACCCATCATCTCCAATCCGATTAGTGTGTCCATGCATGGATGCAGTGTGGCCGAACGATGCCTGCCATCGGTATCTCAAATTCAAATCAGTCCGACCTTGTTCAATGTGTATACAATATAGCATGCTTGTTTCCTAACCACACCATGCATATCTGAGTTATATTCATGCATCATGCATGGGTTTCAAACATCATCATCTGTTATTCAAATATTTGAATTCAACTTTACATTGATTATGAACTCACCTACTAGTCTTTTACACCCACACAGTCGTCTTCTCTTTATAATTGTACCACTAAACTTCTCTCATGTATGCATGTACACACACAACCACTCGGCATTATCCACCGCACACATGCAATCTTTTTCTTCAGGTCGGCTCCCATGCATGCACACGCACACACCTCCCCCTCTTCATCACTTCGGGCATTCTTTATGTCTCACATGCACGCGCAATGATTGATGTTCCTCTATGTGTGTAAATATATAGCTAGGTCTTTTCTAGTTTTCCACACAAATCAACCAATCTATATATCTAGTCAGGTCTTCAGGTCTCATACTCTTTCCCACGTACACATCGATCAATCTATACCTCTCTATATAGGACTACATAGCTAATACACCCATGTTATCGATCCATCGTCGTCCTCTCATCATCCATGCCTTCCGCTTCATTTCTCAGACGCGCCCCCCCTAACATCACTATATATATATTGAGGCTAATATGAATGTGATCAGTAGATCAATTGCTGGTAAAATGGTTTAAGTTGATGAATTGGCCCTCCCCGTAAAGGAGTAGCAATGCTTGGCCCCTAGCTCATTTATGTTTCATGGCTCCGCCACTGTGCCACTAGTTTATATCTATACCTCTCTATCTATATTTATATCTACACTCTATACCCCTATATAGTATGCGAATACATTTGACAGATGGTCATTGGATGAAGCCAATCCGACGGTGCAGAGATGGCAAATCCAAGCACTACTGGCCGTTGGATATCATCTACATTCCACCAGATTCCACCACATGTACAATCTAGAAGACTCCATGGTTGAACTTAAGCATAATGCACAAACCTCAAAACACAAGTACTTCTCCTTTGTTCTAGAATCTTCCATATCATAATTGCCTAAACTTTTTTTCTAGTTGAATTGCCATCATTTGTTTTTACTTTATGCTTTACAATGCACAATTCCATGAATCACAAAATGGATTAACATTTTTTAAAAACTAATTGATTTTGAATGAGATGAACTATATGAATTAAACGAACGTCTACATCATGCATATATGACTCAAAGCTTACGTTCTATAGTGTGGTATTTATTAATAATTTGGTCACCAAATCTCATGCATGCAATGCACGTGTACCTTACTAGTATACTTCCAGGATATGCAAACCACGTAAATTAGAATTCCAATGGCACGCTACACAGTCTCTCTCTAGTTCAGTTAATATATTATGATTAAAATGATGTGGGGGCATCCATGAAGCCACGTGGCACATGTGGAGGCGTTGTCGTGACCTCCTTGTGTGGATTGATCACAGTGACGTGTTGCTGGTTTGAGAAGAATGTACTCGTCCTCTCTCACGCACACTGGTAGTACGTGCATAGAGCGAAGATGTGCACGCATGCACTCATTTCCTCGCGCGCCACGCGGGTACACGGTGGGACGCATTTTTGTACGAAGATCCACCCCATGTGATAATTTGATGCGTGTAAAGTCGTTCACTTCATTGATGGTCAATTAATACAGTGCATGCAAATAGAGTGGACGTGATGGAGGAAGTAGTTGAGAATAACTACTCCAGTGCGTGCATGCGAGTAGTTAAATCATGGGTTGCTACTTCAATTGGTGTGCTTCGAATTTTGTGCCAATTTTGACCATAATTTTAAGGAACACAATATTTATGCATGTCAGAAAAATTAATGTAATTGAAAACTATGTTCAAATGTGATTCCAATGATATAATTTTTGGTGACATGCATTAACATTTTCTTAGTTAAAATTTTGGTCAAAAATTGGCATAAAATAAAAAGGGGGCCATTAAATGAGGACGCAGGCAGCATGATCAATTTTTTCCCGGGTTACTGTTGGTGGCATTTGTATTCAAATATTGACGGAGTGGAGTACTATTCTTTATCTTAGCCTCGTAGGGCTCTCCCAGCGCCTTTGCTCGCCTCCCCGCCTCGCCCACCAGATCCCGCCATGGAGGATCCTGCCATGGATAATCTTTTAGATCCGAGGATCCTGCGGGGTGCCCTCTCGCTGCGACCCGCAACACTGCCGCCTTTGAGGGAAACCCACATGTGTTTCAGAGGGGATCCATTGCTCTGGAATCACATATCGGTGGCGCCGGAAGACATGCCAGGGCTGCGTTTCAGGTGGTCGGCAACAAGGGCAAATCAGAGCGAGGAAGCGTCACATCGATTGGAGACAAGTTCGAAGGAGCTACGCCTGGCGAAGCACTAGGCAGAGGCGCGAGTCGATCTCAGGGGAGAGACGCTGAGGGATGTCAGCATCTGGCAGCGTCGTGTTGATTTCGAGCTGGGGCTAATGGCAGAGATCATACTCACGGAGTCAAATGCGGAGGAAAGAACGCGCATGCCTGCGGGATGGGATGAGCAGCCAGTGCAACTGTTCAAATGGGCGGTAGGAGAAGCCAAATCGTGAAGCCAGCTACGGCGGCGGTGGTGGGGATGCATCATAGGCGCGGTGAGTTGCCCTCCTTCCCCGCCAACGATGCAGTGACCTAATCAGTTGCTGCTGCAGTGAACTTGCGGTGCCATGGCGGTTTGCAACCGTGACAATCACTCCATCTATATGTATTGTATTCCTGTGAAAATACTTGGTCGTTTGGAAAAAGATGGTAATTTACTTATCACTAGTTTTTGACAGCTTGGTCGTGACAATCACCCGAAGCCACAACCAGAAGTCTCCATCGCGTAACTCTTACGGTCGGTCGCACCAACAGACGGTCGATCGGACCCGTGACACGCATCGGCTTGGTCTGACATGTACGACCACTTACATCACTGACTTGTGCGAGCGCATTTGAGCAGTAGTACTTGAATTTTGCATTCCAGGAAACTCATCGGGAGCCGTTTCGGGACTCGACCATCAATTAATCTTTAGCTTGTTCCCATGCATCTCATTCCAAAATAGTAGTAGTACCATGCTATAATTAAGTGCAAACCTGCTCACACCTAGTACGTATCAAACTTGATCGTGTTCCCACTATGCAGGTGTGCAGTACTATGCTATAAAAAGGAGAACTATACCTAGCCCACTCTACCTTCCTCCTCATAAGTCTTTCTTGTTCGTCTGTCCTTGCCATGGCCGGTGTGCAGAGTTCTAGGTCGAGAACTACTCGTAGAAATGGAGCGGCGACCAAGGCCGTATGAAAAAGAGAGGGCTCGCCGCCTCGCAGAGGCCTTGAAAGATCACTCACGAGCAGGAGAGGGCTCCCAGAAGCACCCTAGCCGTGGAGGCGAACATGCGGAGCTGGCGGTGCTGGAGTCAATATCCCTCGGCGACATGCCCGATCAGCTTAATAAGCAGAAGGACTTCATCGATGGCCGGGTGGAACTGCTGAAGGAGAGCCTCGACAACATGCCCGCTAAGCTCAATAAGCGGGAGGAGTTGACCGCCGACTTGATGATGCAACTGAAGGAGAGCATTGCCTCGGGTAAGAAGGCGAACAACAAAATCCTGCAACTTCAGGAGGACAATGCGAAGCTCCGCCACGAGCTTGACCTGCTGAAGGAGGAGAACGCCAACTAGAAGGAGCTGTATGAGAAGAGTAGTTCCTCCGTGAAGATGTTGCATGCCCTCGCCATGGAACGAAAGGATGAGTTGGTGAAGCTCCACATCGAGCACCCGGCTGCTGTCAAGGTACGTAATGCGATCGTGGAAGAGATGATGAATGCTTGATGTATGCTAGAACTACGTCGGTATTTCCCCAAAGAGGAAGGGATGATGCAGTATAGCAGTGGTAGGTATTTCCCTCAGTGATGAGACCAAGTTTATCGAACCAGTAGGAGAACGAAGCAACACAACGTAAGCGGCTCCTGCACACAAATAACAAATACTCGCAACCCGACGTGTAAAAAGGGGTTGTCAATCCCTTTCGGGTAACGGATGTGAAATAGTTGTAAATATTGATAGATCGAACGCAAAATAAGATAAATTGTAGCAAGGTATTTTTGGATTTTTTGGTTTAGTAGATCTCAAAATAAAAGCAAAGGAAAATAGACCGCAAAGGCAAATAATGTAAAGAAGATACCCGGGGGCCGTAGATTTCACTAGTGGCTTCTCTCAAGAAAATAGTAAATGGTGGGTGAACAATTACTGTTGGGCAATTGATACAACTTCAAATAATAATGACGATATCTAGGCAATGATCATTATATAGGCATCACGTCCAAGATTAGTAGACCGACTCCTGCCTGCATCTACAACTATTACTCCACACATCGACCGCTATCCAGCATGCATCTAGTGTATTAAGTTCATGGAGAAACGGAGTAATGCAATAAGAATGATGACATAATGTAGACAAGATCTATTTATGTAGAAATAGACCCCCATCGTTTTATCCTTAGTAGAAACAATACATATGTGTCGATTCCCCTTTTGTCACTAGGATCAACCAGCGTAAGATTGAACCCACTACAAAGCACCTTTTCCCATTGCAAGATAAATAGATCAAGTTGGCCAAACAAAACCCAAATATCGGAGAAGAAATATGAGGCTATAAGCAATCATGCATATAAGGGATCAAAGAAGACTCAAATAACTTTCATGGATAAAAAGATAGATCTGATCATGAACTCAAAGTTGATCGGATCCCAACAAACACACCGCAAAAAGAGTTACATCATATGGATCTCCAAGAGACCATTGTATTGATAATCAAAAGAGAGAGTGGAATCCATCTAGCTACTAATTACGGACCAACTACTCACGCATCATTGGAGAGGCACCAGTGGAAGTGGCTAACCCCTCCGTGATGGTGTCTAGATTGGATCTAGTGGTTCTGGACTCTGCGGTGGCTGGAATTCATTTTCGTCGAGTGGGCACAACCCACCAGGGCGCGCATGGCCCTCCTGTCGCACCCTGGTGGGTTGTGCTTCCCTCAGAGCACCCCTAGGTGCTTCTCCGGCCCACTGGATGTCTTCTGGTCCAAAAAACATCCACAATTTTTTTTGCTGCGTTTGGACTGCATTTGGTATTGATTTCCTGCGATGTAAATAACATGCACAAAACAAAAACTGGCACTTGGCACTATGTCAATAGGTTAGTACCAAAACATAATATAAAATGATTGTAAAACATCCAAGAATGATAATATAACGGCATGGAACAATAAAAAATTATAGATATGTTGGAGACGTATCAATGCTCGCGTCGAGAAATCCCGTGTCATGGACATAATGAAGAAGATGGCGGAGGAGACGAGCGAGGAGATGAAGGTCGTAGAGGCGATGAAGAAGCAGTTAGGACTCCACGATCAACTCTTTATGAAGTAGAGAGTAGGACCCTAGACTTGTCTCTGCGTCTTCCTTCTTTTTTTTGGGGGGGGGGGGCAACTTCCTTCTTCTTTTGCTCATGTGTTTCTTCTTTTGCTTCGGGTGTTTCGCTGCATGTGTCACGTTCTCTGTGAAGCACGAAGAGAACAATGTAGTTCTCTCCATTTTAGTTTACAAGTCCTGCGCGCATACCTAGGTTGCCAATTTTATCTCCATAATGTAATTTTACCGGCGCCGTGGATCGCCATGTCGCACTAGGCTGGCATGTTCCGCGCTCCTTCATCGTACTAGTCCTACTCCAGTGGAGTAGTAGTATACCACATGGTTCTTTGCTCCTCCTTAGGTCATCGGCAACATTTATACGAGTAGTCAGATCACAAGGCCCCGCCTTCCAGCAGTAATGAGCCATCAAATCACAAAGGCCCTCGCCTCTCGTGAAACCAACCAAGCTAGAGTGCCCCAACCTCTAGCCTTTAAAAAATACTTTCACAGTAGCAGTATCGATGGATTGCGCCATGGAGCAAAACTAACAAGATGAAATTAAAGAAAAATGGTGGTACATATAGGGAGCGCTCGTCGCCAAATTATGCATATAGTACTATTAAAAAGCTAGTACGTGCTTAGATGGGGTGCATACTGAAGAGTTAATGTAATGAGAAGGAGCATAAAATAGTTCTGTTGGGGGCTCAGCACAACACACCCCTCAAATAAAACTAAGCACCCTAAAATTAAACTAAGCAATTAAACTGGTAGACACTGTATTAGAACCACCATGAGCAACGACACTGCCACCTTACTCGAACTCCTCGTCCTCGTGCTGGACTTCGTCCATGTCCCTCTTCCTCTTGGCCGATACTTTGCTTGAACCACACACTTGGCTTTCGCTCTTCGTCCAACCCTTGTAGATATTGAAACAAAGGTAGGCATCCATTGCAGCGTAGTGGATGTGGTCTATATCTAGTACATTCCACTCCCATCCAAGATGAAACCTAGGCGAAGGTTTCTTTAATGTATAGTACGAAGGATGAACCATGGCTCCTGCCAGGGTCAACATTGAAGGCTGATCGGAGGACACTAGCCGATTCCTCTGGAGGTCGAAGGGCTGGCCTACAACGAGGCCTATCCGATCCAGGACTCTTTTGTTGTCATAAAGTCTACAATAACGAATTTGGCTTTGCTGTCCGTGAGGAAGGTCTTAAATTCCTCGCACTCAACATCGGCATGGCATATGTGGTAGACCAAGCACAAAGTTATGCATGCGAACCTGGATCATGGCGGTCTGCTTCTTCTCTTCCTCCTTTAGATCCTTCTCTCTTCCCAGGACTGTGGTGTACTCAACATCAAGCCTAGCGACCCACTCATCACCATTTGACTTTTCGAACATGCTTCTGAAGCGAGAAATGCATCTTTTCACAATTGTAGAAGAACGGGTGTAGATGACGTTGAACTCATTGATGATGATGGTTCTAACCTTGTACTCACCGAAGATCATGGAGATTTTCGACGCCATGGTTTTGGGAGGAGGGTTAGGATTAGTGGAACTACTGTAATGTGAAAGGATGGGACGAGTAGGAGCTAACTGCTAGCAGTTTTCCAATTGTAAAAATGCTAAGTGGGGAGTGCGAACAGCAGGGTAGTGGCCTGCCCGGTGGATAAATGGATTCATGCACAGTACTACGGGGGCCCAATTAGATGTCATGTCTACCAGAAGCCCAATTAAACAGCTTCATGCACCTGTGTGTTCGCACATCAAGCGTCGGGAATATTACAAGCGATACAGAGCTTTCCATGCTCCCATGATACCGGTTTCCAAGAGCCCTTGGATCTGAGATCGAACGGTTGCATGGAGTGATTCTAGACCTATGGGTGAATATCCTATCCTCGAGGGTTATTCTCCAAATTTTCAGCAACTTAGCATGCGACCATTCGATCTCAGATCTAGGGGCTGTCAGCAGCCCGTATCATGGTTGCGCCTACCAGACCTGGCGCATCGCTCGCGCAGTCGCGCCCTTGGAGATTTCAGACGGCTATAAATGAGCATTTTTTTGCCTACTTCGCATGCAAGAAACTACTTCCTCCGTCCAGGTGCGTTAGGCTATCTAATATTGGCATGTCATACATAGTCATCACTTAGACACTCATACAACAAGGTGAGCTATAAGGTTGGCTATAAGAGTATTTTCTTTTGCTTCTCTCTATCTCTTTCTTCATAGTATTTATTGCATTTGCCAAGGAGTAAGGAGTACCGTACTTGGCACCTGTATACTACCTCCATTTCAGCATACAAGTCCTGCGCGTATACCTAGGTTGCCAATTTTATCGCCGTAATATAAACTATATAACACAAAAATTATATCGTTTGAAAATAGACAATCTAAAATTTACAATGGTATGTTTTTTGTAATATATGACTTCTATTAGGTTGGTCAAATTTACGACTTAGGGGTACCTGCACGCCTTGTAAACTGAGAGAGGGAGTACCATGGAGGTGGTCAGGAAATGGGTAACTCACGCCGATCATAGCGCCGCGGTAATAATGATAATGGCAAGTCAAATCACAGGGCCCCACCTGTCCAGCAGTAACGAGCCATCAAATCACACAGCCCTACGTTGGCAGTAGCCTACTCCCTCATCTTCTCGCCTCTCTGTCGAACCGACTAGGCGGAACTACCCTGCCTACCGTGCGGGAAAAGCCCTGCCCTCGACTTTAAAATATAATTTTGTATCCATGGATTGCGCCATGGATCAAAGCCTCAAGTAAACGATGGTACACATGTATGCAGCATGCCCATTGCATTGGTGTCGCACCCCAGACGGTCGATGGGTCGGTCTGGCATGCCGCTCTCCAAATGGAACGCGTGTCATATTGCGTTTGCACACACATGTGGGACTGTGATTGAGAACCGACCATAGGAACACCCCCGTCCATGCAAGTCGGCTGAGTTAATAGAAGAGAGAGACGGGCGATAGTACTGAAGAAGTGCTGTAAACACGTCGGTGCCTGGACGATCTTGGCACGACACGGGAGATCAGTTCATCACGCATGTGAGAAGACTCCAGCAAACAACTGGATTGGCTATCGTCTACATATTGTGCAGGCTGTGTTGTACAGGGTTGTAGTTTTGATGAGAAATCTACAAAATGGTTACTTGTCATCTCGCAATATTAGGTGTGATGTGTGCTTCGGATCACTGCGAGGGTTAAACAGTAACAACTGCGTTCCTCCAAGGCATTGGTCATTGGGGGCACATGCACGAAGACTACTCGGTTGCCATCTAGGTCAAGTCGGCTATGTTAATTAGGACATCTACCGATTGACCCATTTTCTATGAGTTTGTCTTTAATTTGAGCTTTGATCCTTATCTAGTTTGTCCGTTGGGATTCATGTTGTCTCCTGGGGCAGTGAGAATATGGTTTCTTGTCATGTGGCATTTTTTTTGTCTAGCTTTAATCCGATGTGCTTCAGATCAAAATGACGTCAACCTCGCTTCCGGGGCACGTGCATAAAGACTTCTCGACAGTCATTGACGAGGTCAAGCCAGCTCTGGTAGATAAAAGAAAACTATTCCAGTATATAGATAGGAGCTTCCGCGTGTGCTTGCTAGTGTTGCTCTCTTCACACTCTCTCGTACTCTCCAGATCTCAACAGGACAGCGGTGGCCACACTCTCTCTCTACTCGCCACTGGTCACAGATCCGACCGGATCCCCTCCGCCGTGGAAGGTGAGAAGGTGCAATGTTCACGCGGTCGTCCTCGGTGATGGCTCTTACCCACTGCCGGCGCATCTTGATCAACGTGCCTTGCCGTTCTCTTCCACGCAGCGCCGGCCAGGGAGGGCCTTCGACCCCTTTTTCCTCGCTACCGTAGTGTGGGCAGATCCGGCCTCCCGCCGCCCACCTAGCGACATCCTGGCGACCCTTAGGTATAACTTCCTTCGAAACCAGCCTTGCTCTCCTACCCCACCTCCTCACGTTGCCGCATCTGTATCTTATACTATTTCTCAGGCCCCTCGTAGATAGGATCGATCGGCTGTTCGAAAGCCACCTAAAGTTTTACTGTTAAGAGGTAAAACTACTTCATGCAGTCGAATCTAGTTCTACTTGGTTCAAACAGGGAAGAAAGGGGGTGCAGGTGGGGGAATATTTGTTACCTGAATCTAGGACTTGGTCGAACGAGGAAATAATGTGGGCGAAAAGTAGCAGATACTGCTATCCAACTGGTCTCTTGGTCTAATAGGGAAATAAAGGGAAACACAATACAAACTCAATATAAACAGATCTATTGGTTGAAAAAGGAAAGAAAGTGGGGACGGGGGGACAAGTCAACAAATTATGCCCATCACTAGATTTGCTAGCCTCACACAGTATAAGGTGGCTACAAAAATGGGACCAACCTAGATATCCTGTTTGGATGTTTGTTGCCCCGAGCTCCTCTTATGTAATGCCACTGGTAAAATGTAGCAGTCCCACTGTTAAAGTAAGGACACATTAAACCAATGTTGTTTCAATGTAATGACTCCAGTAATATGAATCAATGCCACTGTTTTTCATGTCCTGCTAAATTTCCATTAAGATAAGTTGCTTTTTTCCGTTAGAAAAGCAATTGTCATGGTCCGCCTACTCTCCCGTGCCCAAAATACCAACTCTTTAGCAGCTGTTAATGTAATGTTGCTGGTAAAATGAAGCAATGGCACCATTAAAGTAATGTCGTATACTCATATTTAACGGTTGTCATAGTTAATCCTAATGCCCACACTAATATCCAGCAATGCCGCTGCTTTAGAAATTTCTACTATCCTTGTAGGATCGCCATTTAGATAAGGAACATGCTTTTTTTTCATTTGATGTATGTTTCATCACTTATTAGTCACCCTCCTTTCCACCTTTTTGTGCAGACGGAGATATACATTTCACGCTTGATCCTAGTTGAACTGCACAAAATGATATCCAAATTATAGGTGAACATTCCTGCAGCTTCACGACCAACCTTGATGTTGCTCAATTTCATTGCAACTAATGAAGAAGAAGCTGCTTGCTCATGGGACCAAGTACTTGCTAACTGCATGATGCAAACATTGCCTCAGTTTAGGTGAACTACACAAAAAGGTCCCATGAATTGAATCATCCATGTTGGTGACTGGTGTCATCCCTTCTACGATGGCATTGATTGTAGATATGGTTCCCACCACGAGGTATGTTCCTTTTTGGTCTGACCGTTTGCCAAAGATCCTGCATGTTGACTCTACTCTTGTGCTACTATTTTGGCTCTGCCATGATAAATCATTAATATTATTATTTTGCACCTTAATATAGTGGAAGTATTAGTTTGAGGCAATGTTTTGGCACTTCTAGTGCCACTGATTTTTTTATATCAAAAGAGGGGTTTCCTCCTATTTCATTAAAGATACCCAACCATAGAGAACCATTATCCGACAACATTTTAGTGTAAACGGGCAATTATGCAACTACTACTAGAACGAACTGAGTACTAGCAAGAGACAAGTTCACCACATAAGCTCGGAAGGTAGGGGGACGTAGCACCATCTCGACCAAGTTTGGATTACAACCCAAATGCTAGTACAGAAACATCAGGGGGGTAGATAAGGACCGAAAGAGCCAGCTTCAGCATCCCAGTCTAAGAACGCCCGACGTCCATCCTTTCGACGCGCGGTACACCTCGCTTGCCACCTGCTCGACCCTAGTACCACTGATAAAAATGAAGTAATAATACATTTAAAATAGAGCGAGTGTCCTCTCTATCATTTCATTTCCAATGTAAATAAAGAAAGTGCTTCTCTTTGTTACCATATGTTTCATCAACTAGTCCCATTCTTAATGTTTAAGTGTTTCTGCAAACTGGGCTGCTTAATTTTAGTTGATTTGCACAAAAATAGAGATTGGAATGTCTCAAGGCCCCTCCTTGCACTACCGCTGTACACTGATGTTCATCACTGACAGAAGGTGTATCGAGGAGAATTGGGTCGATTTCCAGTATACGGCCTGCCATATGAGGCATTGCAGGGCCCATCTCGCCCTCGCACCATGGCATATTGTGATACTATCGCAATATTTTCCCATTAAGAAAATGAAGTTTCTTATATTTATTAGGGTATGTTTCATCAACTAGTGCCACTATAACGTAATCATGCTTTTTCATTATCTGTGCAAACATGGTTATTCAGTTGCATTTTGGTGGAATTGCACAAATGTACGGATGGAACCGGCATATATGCAGAGTGCGAGGTGCAAAGTAAAAATTACCGACACCAACCATACTCCATCTAAGCATTGGCGCTATCTATGGATGGATCTTTCTCGGCAACAAATCCTCTAATCCAATACTAGTAGCTTATATTGGCACTTTTGTAGGGAGTACTCTTTTCTGAAAGAAGCGCCAATCGATTTATCTTTATTTGTACACGATGTTTGTTTTTGGTCTAGAGCTATTTTAGGGTGATTGGCGTAGTACTCGGAGACTGATTGTAAGCATGATTTTCATTAGTTGTTCCACTGATTGTAAGCTTGAGCAGATGGAAGATTAGGTTAGTGCGAAGCTTACCTTAAACCCTACCACCGCCGTTGAAATGAGGCAAGCGGCGAGGGAACCGTGGAGGACGACGGGGAAGAGACGTCGCGCCATTCGGCCTCCTATTACGGTGGGATAACGAATACTCCTGTGGCTCCGGCCGGCACCGCACCCTCACGAATGACACACCATACTCGATCGATTCGTTATCCTTTGGATGCTCGACCTTCGACCTGCATGCCCACCACCTCCGCCTGACTTTCTCATTGGGCGCATCTGTCTGCTCCGTCGCCCAGAGGAGATACTCGATGAACTCGAAGTACTGCGGCGTGACTGCCGCCGGGGAGTACATCGCCGCACTCATCGCGGCCGTCTCGCTCTTTCGCATACATTGCCACATAGCCCTCACCGTCCTCGAAATCTCCCACTTGTTATCAAACCAAGTAAGGATCTCCTTCAACCTGGCTAACATCGCTTGGTCGCTGCCAGCGATCAGCCTGATTCGCTGCTGCATCCTCTCCATAGATGTCCTTTTGAGAGGTCCGGTGCTAGCTTTTGAAGATGGGAGGAGAGACAATGGTCTTGCAATGGAGAATAGGGAGAGGCGAGATGGTGGTTTTTCAATGGAGAAGATGGAGAGGAGTGGGGTTGGTTTTGCAATGGAGACGAGGGAGATCTGAGACGATGGTTTTGGAATGGAGATGATGGAGAGGTGAGGGGGTGGTTTTGCAGGGTTAGGATCCTCTGTAGTAGCGCACCATGCAGTACGGTCACTGCCGTGTGGACCCGACCCCACATGTCATCCGCAGTACAACACCATATAATACTGCAGATGATCTCAACCCGGTTTTGCAATGGAGAAGAGTGAGAGGAGCGTGCGGCAGCGATTTAGGATTGGATGAGAGAGCCAGCGCGTTGTGACAGGATCAAAATCAAAATCAATTTATCCTTAAATTAAGAAAGTGACCCCACATTAAGTAGTCTCCCTTGTATTCTGGGTCATATTTGACCATGATTTTCACAAATAAAATATATGTTATATGTTGCAAAAATCATATAATTTGGAAGTACATTCAGATATGAACCAAATGATACAATTTTTGATGACATGCATTCACATTTTGCTTGTCAAATGCAGTATGTGATCAAACTTTGACCGCAAAATACGCCAAACAATAAAATACTTCCAAGACCAGCGCCACTCCTCTCCTCTTAAACCACCGCCACTCCTATCTTGTTCCAATCCAAAACCAGCGCCACTCCTCCCCTCTTCCATTTCAAAACCACCGCCGCTCCTCTCCCGTTCTAATCCAAAACCAGCACCGCTCCTCTCCTCTTCCCTTCAAAAACCACCGCCGGCGAGTGAAGGTGCTGTGGCGAAGTAGATCGATGGAGGAGTACAACCGATATGTGAGGATCACACGCGACGACCCTCTGAAGCTAGCCAGGATGTTGGAGATACTGTCTTGGTTTGACAACCCGGAGCAATTAGCAGCGACGGCGAAAGCGATGGCCAAATATCTGGAAAAGAGCGAAAAGGAGGCGATACATCAGGAGGGAGTCGCGCGGGAGTACATAGACTTGCTCCTCTGGGCCATGGAGCAGACAGATTCACCGAATCCGAATGTGAGGCAACGATGGTGGGAGTATCGACCCAAGATGGATCATCCACCAAAGATTGAAGGATCGAGCATCTACATGGTGTCATTTGGGAGGGTGCCGTGCCAGAGCAAGCCGGTATAGTCTTCCTCGACCGTACCCAACTGCAAGAGGAGAAAAGCAGTTGGCACGACAATGCTTCCCCGCCATCCTCTACCTCACCGTTCACCTCGTCTCACGAGGCGGCTATCTGCCGCCGAGGAATAGGAGGGGACTGCCCCCATAGTCTCAGGAGGAGCTTAGGGTTGTCAGCATTTGCAGGTTGTGAATTGTGTTTTGTGTTGTGTATTTTGAGAGTACTTTCAGATATGAATGTCAGATTTGTAGTATTGGGCATATGAAGTATTTTCTGGAATCTAGAGATCTATTTTTAGGACTTCAAAAAGTGCAAACAATGTGATTCTCAGAGAAGAAACTGCAAGTTTCAGTTTCACAGGGCAGAGCATTTATATTAACACGCCCTTTTCGAACATGCCCACACAATGTTGAGTGCGAAAAATAGAGAAAATGAGGGATGAAGTTTTGCCAAGTCTTGGAGGTGGTGTGCGTAGATGACAATGGGGACCCAGATTTCAGTAATGGCAGAGGCAAAAATTTCGGAGGGCAGAGCATTTATATTAGCACACCTTTTTTGAATAGGAATAACATTATGTTGGAATTTTTATTCATGGTCAAAAATGGAACTACCAACCAGTTAACATCATGCTGATCAACATCCATGCATAGCACATCTTCATATGATGCACAGTAAAAAGACATGCTATTTTCAAAATGCCCACACAATGTTGAGTGCGAAAAATAGAGAAAATGAGGCACGAAGTTTGCTAAGTGTTGGAGGTGGTGTGCGTAGATGACAATGGGGACCCACATGTCAGTAATGTCAGAGGCAAAAATTTGGCTACATTTTCCCTGAATCAGGAGGAATCGAATCCGGGCGGAGCACGGATTGGGGAGTTGAACCAGGCCACCGGGCTACTTCAGAACTTTACGTAGAAGTTTGGCACTGCTTCTACCACTACTGTAGCACGTCTTCACCGGCTCCGGTGCGTTCCTGTCTGGTCCTGGACTGTTGGGAAACGTAGGATGCAATTTCAAAAAAACTCCTACGATCACGCAAGATCTATCTAGGAGATGCATAGCAAAGAGATGGGAAGAGTGTGTCTACGTACCCTCGTAGACCGAAAGCAGAAGCGTTAGATTAACGCAGTTGATGTAGTCAAACGTCTTCGCGATTCAACCGATCAAGCACTTAACGTACGACACCTCTGAGATTAGCACACGTTCAGCTTGATGACGTCCCTCGAGCTCTTGTCCCAGAAGAGGGTCGAGGGAGAGTTCCGGTAGCACGACGGCGTGTTGATGGTGATGCTGAAGTAGATCGCGTAAGGCTTCGCCTAAGCACTATCACAATATGAGCTGAGGTGTAAACCGTGGAGGGGGGCACCACACACAGCTAAGAGAATAACTTGTGTGTTCTAGGGTGCCCCCTGCCCCTATATATAAAGGAGGAGGGGGGAGGCTGGCCGGCCCAAGGGGCGCGCCATGGGGGGCGAGTCCTACTAGGACTCCAAACCTAGTAGGACTAGGAATCGCCTTTTTCCCTTTCGTGGAGAAGGAAGGAAGGAAGGGAGAGGGGGAGGGAGAAGAAAAGGGGGTCCACGCCCCCTTCCCCTTGTCCAATTCGGACAGCCCATGGGGGGAGGGCGCATGCCACCCCTTATGGGCTCCAGTCTCTCTCCCCTATGGCCCATGTAGGCCCAATACTTCCCCGGGGGGGTTCTAGTAGCCCCTCGGCACTCCAATAAATACCTGAAACATCCCGAAACCATTCTGGTGTCCGAATACCATCATCCAATATATCAATCTTTACCTCTCGACCATTTCGAGACTCCTCGTCATGCCTGTGATCTCATCTGGGACTCCGAACAATCTCCGGTCACCAAAAAAACATAACTCTTTAATACAAATCGTCATCGAGCGTTAAGCGTGCGGACCCTACGGGTTCGAGAACTATGTAGACATGACCGAGACACTTCTCCGGTCAATAACCAATAGCAGAACCTGGATGCTCATATTGGCTCCTACATATACTACGAATATCTTTATCGGTCAAACCACAATGACAACATACGTTATTCCCTTTGTGATCGGTATGTTACTTGCCCAAGATTCGATCATCGGTATCTTCATACCTAGTTCAATCTTGTTTCCAGCAAGTCTCTTTACTCGTTTCGTAATACATCATCCCGTGACTAACTCATTAGTCATTTGCTTACAGGGCTTATTATAATGTGTATTACCGAGAGGGCCCGAAGATACCTATCCGATACTCGGAGTGACAAATCCTATTCTCAATCTATGCCAACTCAACAAACACCTTCGGAGATACCTGTAGAGCCTCTTTATAATCACCCAGTTATGTTGTGACGTTTGATAGGACACAAGGCATTCCTCCAGTATTCGGGAGTTGCATAATCTCATAGTCGGAGGAATATGTATTTGACATGAAGAAAGCAATAGCAGTAAAACTGAACGATCATTATGCTAAGCTAATGGATGGGTCATGTCCATCACATCATTATCCTAATGATGTGATCCCATTAATCAAATGACAACACATGTCTATGGTTAGGAAACACAACCATCTTTGATCAATGAGCTAGTCTAGTAGAGGCTTTACTAGGGACACTGTATTTTGTCTATGTATTCACACATGTATGAAGTTTCTAGTTAATGCAATTCTAGCATGAATAAAAGACATTTATCATGAGATATAAGGAAATATTAATAACAACTTTATTATTGCCTCTAGGGCATATTTCCTTCAGTCTCCCACTTGCACTAGAGTCAATAATCTAGATTACATAGTAATGATTCTAACACCCATGGAGTATTGGTGATGATCATGTTTTGCTCATGGAAGAGGCTTAGTCAACGGGTCTGCTACATTCAGATCCGTATGTATTTTTAAAATCTCTATGTCTCCCTCCTTGACCTGATCGCGGATAGAGTTGAAGCGTCTCTTGATGTGCTTAGCTCCCTTGTGAAACCTGGATTCCTTCGCCAAGGCAATTGTTCGAGTGTTGTCACAAAAGTTTTTCATTGGACCCGATGCACTAGGTATTACACCTAGATCGAATATGAACTCCTTCATACAGACCCCTTCATTTGCTGCTTCTGAAGCAGCTATGTACACCGCTTCACACGTAGATTCCACCACGAAGCTTTGCTTGGAACTGCACCAACTGATAGCTCCACCGTTCAACAAAAATACGTATCCGGTTTGTGACTTAGAGTCATCCAGATCAGTGTCATAGCTAGCATCAACGTAACTGTTTACGATGAGGTTTTTTTCACCTCCATAAATGAGAAACATATCCTTAGTCCTTTTTAGGTACTTCAGGATGTTCTTGACCGCTGTCCAGTGATCCACTCCTGGATTACCTTAGTACCTCCCTGCTAGACTTATAGCAAGGCACACATCTGGTCTGGTACGCAAAATTGCATACATGATAGAACCTATGGCTTAAGCATAGGGAATGGCTTTCATTTTCTCTTTATCTTCTGTAGTGGTCGGGCATTGAGTCTGACTCAACTTCACACCTTGTAACACATGCAAGAACCCTTTCTTTGACAGATCCATTTTGAACTTCTTCAAAACTTTATCAAGGTATGTGCTTTGTGAAAGTCCAATTAAGCATCTTGATCTATCTCTATAGATCTTGATGCCCAATATACAAGCAGCTTCACCGAGGTCTTTCATTGCAAAATTCTTATTCAAGTATCCTTCTATGCTACCCAGAAATTCTACATCATTTCCAATCAACAATATGTCATCCACATATAATATCAGAGATGCTACAGAGCTCCCACACACTTTCTTGTAAATACAGGCTTCTCCAAAAGTCTGTATAAAACCATATGCTTTGATGACCTCATCAATGCATATCCAACTCCGAGATGCTTGCACCAGTCCATATATGGATCGCTGGAGCTTGCACACTTTGTTAGCACCTTTAGGATTGAAAAAATCTTTTGGTTGCATCATATACAACTCTTCTTTGAGATATCCATTAAGGAATGCAGTTTTGACATCCATTTGCTAGATTTCGTAATCATAAATGCGGCAATTGCTAACATGATTCAGACAGACTTAAGCATCACTACGGGTGAGAAAGTCTCATCATAGTCAACTCCTTGAACTTGTCGAAAAACCTTTCGCAACAAGTCGAGCTTTGTAGACAGTAACATTACCATCGGCGTTATTCTTCCTCTTAAAGATCCATTTATTTTCAATGGCTTGCCGATCATCGGGCAGGTCAGCCAAAGTCCATACTTAGTTCTCATACATGGATCCCATCTCAAATTTCATGGCCTCAAGCCATTTTGCGGAATCTGGGCTCATCATTGCTTCCTCATAGTTCATAGGTTCGTGATGGTCTAGTAATAGGACTTCCAGAATAGGATTACCATACCACTCTAGTACGACACGTACTCTAGTTGACCTACGAGGTTCGGTAGTAACCTGATATGAAGTTTCATGATCATCATCATTAGCTTCCTCACTAATTGGTGTAGGCATCACAAGAATGATTTTTGGTGATGGGCCATTCTCCAATTCGAGAGAAGGTACAATTACCTCATCAAGTTCTACTTTCCTCCTACTCACTTCTTTCGAGAGAAACTCCTTCTCTAGAAAGGATCCATTCTTAGCAACAAAAGTCTTGCCTGCGGATCTGTGATAGAAGGTGTACCCAACAATTTCTTTTGGGTATCCTATGAAGACACATTTCTCCGATTTGGGTTTGAGCTTATCAGGCTAAAGCTTTTTCACATAAGCGTCACAACCCCATACTTTAAGAAACAACAGCTTAGGTTTCTTGCCAAACCGTAGTTCATATGGTGTCGTCTCAACGGATTTAGATGGTGCCCTATGTAATGTGAATGCAACAGTCTCTAATGTATAACCCCAAAACGATAGTGGTAAATCAGTAAGAGACATCATAGATCGCACCATATCTAATACAATATGGCTACGACATTCAGACGCACCATTACGCTATGGTGTTCCAGGTGGCGTGAGCTGTGAAACTATTCCACATTGTTTCAAATGAAGACCAAACTCGTAACTCAAATATTCGCCTCCGCAATCAGATCATAGAAACTTTATTTTCTTGTTATGATGATTCTTTACTTCACTCTGAAATTCTTTGAACTTTTCAAATGTTTCAGACTTTTGTTTCATTAAGTAGATATACCCATATCTTCTCAAATCATCTATGAAGGTCCGAAAATAACGATACCCGCCACGAGCCTCAACACTCATTGGACCGCATACATCAGTATGTATTATTTCCAATAAGCAGTTGCTCGCTCCATTGTTCCGAAGAACATAGTTTTAGTCATCTTTCCCATGAGGCATGGTTCGCAAGTATCAAATGATTCATAATAAAGTGATTCCAAAATTCCATGTGCATGGAGTTTCTTCATGCGCTTTACAGCAATATGACCTAAATAGCAGTGCCACAAGTATGTTGTACTACCGTCATCAACTTTACATCTTCTGATATCAATATTATGAATATGTGTATTACCATGATCGAGATTCAACAAAAATAGACCACTCATCAAGGGTGCATGACCATAAAAGATATTACTCATATAAATAGAACAAGCATTATTCTCTTTTTTAAATGAATAACCATCTCGCAACAAACAAGATCTAGATATAATGTTCATGCTCAATGCTGGCACAAAATAACAATTATTTAGGTCTAAAACTAATCCCGATGGTAGATGTAGAGGTAGCATACCGACAACGATCACATCGACTTTGGAACCATTTCCCACGCGCATCATCACCTCGTCCTTAGCCAATCTTCATTTAATCCGTAGCCCCTGTTTCGAGTTACAAATATGAGCAACCAAACCAGTATCAAATGCCTAGGCGCTACTATGAGCATTAGTAAGGTACTCATCAATAACATGTATATCAAATATACCTTTTTTCACTTTGCTATCCTTCTTATCCGCCAAATACTTGGGGCAGTTCCGCTTCCAGTGACCAGTCCCTTTACAGTAGAAGCACTCAGTTTCAGGCTTGGCTCCAGACTTGGGTTTCTTCCCGGGAGTAGCAACTGGTTTGCTATTCTTCTTGAAGTTCCCCTTCTTTCCCTTGCCCCTTTTCTTGAAACTAGTGGTCTTGTTAACCATCAACACTTGATGCTCCTTTCTGATTTCTACCTCCGCAGCTTTGAGCATTGCGAATAGCTCGAGAATTGTCTTCTCCATCCCTTGCATGTTATAGTTCATCATGAAGCCTTTATAGCTTGGTAGCATTGATTTAAGAACTCTGCCAATAGCACTATCATATGGAATATTAACTCCAAGCTGAGTCATGTGGTTATGGTACCCAAACATTCTGAATATGTGTTCACTGACATAACTGTTTTCCTCCATCTTGCAGCTATAGAACTTGTTGGAGACTTCACATCTCTCAACTCGGGCATTTGCTTGAAATATTAACTTCAACTCTTGGAACATCTCACATGCTCCATGACGTTCAAAACGTCTTTGAAGTCCCGATTCTAAGCCGTAAAGCATGGCACACTGAACTATAGAGTAGTCATTAGACTGCATCTGCCAGACATTCAAAGCGTCCACGCTAGCGGGAGGGGCTTGTCACCTAGCGGTGCTTCAAGGATATAATTCTTCCGTGTAGCAATGAGGATAATCCTCAAGTTATGGACCCGATCCTTGTAGTTGTTACCATCATATTTCAACTTAGCTTTCTCTAGGAACGCATTAAAATTCAATGGAACGGTAGCACGAACCATTGATCTACAACATAGATATACAAAAACTATCAGGACTAAGTTCACGATAAATTAAGCTCAATTAATCATATTACTAAAGAACTCCCACTTAGACAGACATCCCTCAAGTCATCTTAATGATCACGTGATCCAAATCAACTAAACCATGTCCGATCATCACGTGAGATAGAGTAGTTTTGAATGGTGAACATCTTATGTTGATCATATCTACTATATGATTCACGTTCGTCATTCGGTCTCTAGTGTTCTGATGCCATGTCTGTACATGCTAGGCTCGTCAAGTTTAACCCGAGTATTCTGCATGTGCAAAACTGTTTTACACCCGTTGTATGTGAACGTAGAGCTTATCACACCCGATCATCACGTGGTGTCTCGGCACGCCGAACTATCACAATGGTGCATACTCAGGGAGAACACTTGTATCTTGAAATTTTAGTAAGGGATCATCTTATGATGCTACCGTCGTTGTGAGCAAAATAAGATGCATAATAAGATAAACATCACATGCAATCAAAAATATGTGACATGATATGGCCACCATCATCTTGTGCTTTTGATCCATCTCCAAAGCATCGTCATGATCTCCATCGTCACCGGCTTGACACCATGATCTATATCATAGCGTCGTGGTCGTCTCGCCAACTATTGCTTCTACTACTATCTCTAACTCATAGTGAGAAAGTAAAGCAATTACATGGCATTCGCAATTCATACAATAAAGAGACAACCATAAGGCTCCTGCCGGTTGCCGATAATTTACAAAACATGATCATCTCATACAATAATGTATATCTCATCACATCTTGACCATATCGCATCACAACATGCCCTGCAAAAACAAGTTAGACGTCCTCTACTTTGTTGTTGCAAGAATTACGTGGCTGCTACGGGCTTCTAGCAAGAACCGTTCTTTCCTACGACATGAAAACCACAACGGTGATTTATCAGGTTTGTTGTTTTAACCTTCAACAAGGACCGGCTACAGGTAAATTTGATTCAACTAAAGCAAGAGAGACAGACACCCGCCAGCCACCTTTATGCAAACAAGTTGCACGTAACGGTGGAACCGGTCTCACGAACGCGGTCATGTAATGTTGGTCCGGGCCGCTTCATCTTACAATACCGCCGAATCAAAATAAGACGTTGGTGGTCAGCAGTATGAACATCATCGCCCACAACTCCTATGTGTTCTACTCGTGCATATCATCTACGCATAGACCTGGCTCATGATGACATTGTTGGGAAACGTAGCATGCAATTTCAAAAAAATTCTTACGATCACGCAAGATCTATCTAGGAGATGCATAGCAACGAGATGAGAAGAGTGTGTCTACGTACCCTCGTCGACCGAAAGTGGAAGCGTTAGATTAACACGGTTGATGTAGTCGAACGTCTTTGCGATTCAACCGATCAAGCACCGAACATACGACACCTTCGAGTTCAGCACACATTCAGCTTGATGACGTCCCTCGAGCTCTTGATCCAGCAAAGGGTCGAGGGAGAGTTCTGGTAGCACGATGGCGTGTTGACGGTGATGGTGAAGTAGATTGCGCAGGGCTTTGCCTAAGCACTACGACAATATGACCTGAGGTGTAAACAGTGGAGGGGGGCACCGCACACGGCTAAGAGAATAACTTGTGTGTTCTAGGGTGCCCCCTGCCCCTGTATATAAAGAAGGAGGGGGGAGGCCGACCGGCCCTAGGGGCGCGCCATGGGGGGACTCCTACTAGAACTCCAAACCTTGTAGGACTAGGATTCCCCTTTTTCCCTTTTGTGGAGAAGGAAGGAAGGAAGGGAGAGGGAGAGGGAGAAGGAGAAGGAAAGGGGGGCCGCGCCCCCTTCCCCTTGTCCAATTCTGACAGCCCATGGGGGGGGGGCTCCACCCCTTGTGGGATCCCCCCTCTCTTCCCTATGGCCCATGTAGGCCCAATACTTCCCGGGGGATTCTGGTAGGCCCTCCGTACTCCGATAAATATCTGAAACGTCCCGAAACCATTCCGGTGTCCGAATACCATCATCCAATGTATTGATCTTTACCTCTCGACCATTTCGAGACTCCTCGTCGTGTCTGTGATCTCATCTGGGACTCCGAACAATCTTAGGTCACCAAAAACACATAACTCTTTAATACAAATCGTCATTGAACGTTAAGCGTGCGAACCCTACGGGTTCGAGAACTATGTAGACATGACCAAGACACTTGTCCAGTCAATAACCAATAGCGGAACCTGGATGCTCATATTGGCTCCTACATATTCTACAAAGATCTTTATCGGTCAAACCATAACGACAACATATGTTATTCCCTTTGTCATCGGTATGTTACTTGCCCGAGATTTGATCGTCGGTATCTTCATACCTAGTTCAATCTCGTTACCGGCAAGTCTCTTTACTCGTTCTGTAATACATCATCTCGTGACTAACTCATTAGTCATTTGCTTGCAAGGCTTATTATGATGTGTATTACCGAGAGGGCCCAGAGATACCTCTTGAAAGTGCAACTAATCCCCGGGTGGTTTTGGTAATTAATAACAACATATATATCATTGAACTAATATTCTCTTGAGAATCATTTCAGAAAAGTTCGATGATATGGGTATGGAAATGTCTGAAGAAGTGGACCCCTCAAAATGCTAAGACAATCATTGGCAAAAGCTCAAGACTCCATTTTTGGTTTAGTGATCAAAGATCACATTGAGTCCATAGGAAAAGCCAATACTATTAAAAGGGGATGAGGTTGTGTTAATGTTCTTGTTGCTCAAGTGCTTGGTGATCTAGCTCCCTCAACTATCATCACTCTTCACTTTACAACACACTCATAAGTAATCTCGGACAAACCGATTCTGCAAACTCAGTCCCACCGAGATGAACCACTTCAGTTATTTCCCTAAACCCTAACTTCTCGGTCCAACCGATTCTGAGTCTCGGTCTCACCGAAAATGTTCTGCCAACCTTCTGTAACCAAATGACAGCATTTCGGAATATCCGAGTTGTTGTTTTCGGTCACACCGAGATGGCAAACCCTAACCTTTGACTCACTTCGGACAAACCGAGATGGTATTTTCGGTCCCACCGAAAATCCCAACGTTCACTATATTTGAACTTTCGGTCTGACCGAGTTTTCACTTCGGTCTCACCGAGATTGCTCAAATGTGTGTGTAACGGTTGGATTTTGTGTGGAGGCTATATATACCCCTCCACCCCCTCCTCATTCGTGAGGAGAGCCATCAGAAAGTACCACCACTTCTACCATACACTTTCTGAGAAGTGAACCACCTACCCTTGTGTTGAGATCAAGCCATTCCATTCCTACCATATGAAACTTGATTTCTAGCCTTCCCAAGTTGCTTTCCACTCAAATCTTTCTTCCACCACAGCCATATCAGTGAGGAGAGTTGAGTGTTGGGGAGATTATCACTTGAAGCACAAGAGCAAGGAGTTCATCATCATCAACACCGTCTATTACCTTTTGGGGGGTGGTGCCTCCTAGATTGGTTAGGTGTCGCTTGGGAGCCTCCGTCTTTGAGATGTGGAGTTGAACCAAGAAGTTTGTAAGGGCAAGGAGATCGCCTACTTCGTGAAGATCTACCCCGAGTAAGGCTAGTCCTCCGTGGGCGTAGGCCGTGATGGAATAGACAAGGTTGCTTCTTCGTGGACCCTTCGTGGGTGGAGCCCTCCGTGGACTCGCGCAGCCGTTACCCTCCGTGGGTTGAAGTCTCCATCAACGTGGATGTACGATAGCACCACCTATCGGAACCACGACAAAAATCTCCGTGTCACCAAACTGCGTTTGATCTTCTTCACCTCCTTTTTTACATGTGCAATTTACTTTCCGCTGCATATACTCTAAAATTGCATGTGTAGGGTGTTACTTGAATTGGTCTTAATTGTGAAACTGCCAAAAACATTGCATGATCTAAAGGCAGATTTTTTTATATTGTCAAGTAGTCTAATCACCCCCCCTCTAGACCTACTTTCGATCCTACAAGTGGTATCAGAGCTTTGGTCTCCATTGCCTTGGTTTCCATTGCATTGGACTCCATAAGCTTGGTTTCACAACCTAGGAGAGTATGGCGTCTAGTGAGGGTAATTATCGTAGAGGTCCTTACTTTGATGGTACAAATTTTGCTAGTTGGAAGCATAAAATGAAAATGCATATTCTTGGTCATAACCCAGCCGCATGGGGCATTATTTGTGTTGGCATGCAAGGTGATTTCTTTGAAGAAGGAAAAGTTCCGGATCGCGAAGCTACACCCGAAGAATTGAAGATGTTGCAAAACAATGCTCAAGCTTGTGACATTCTCTTCAATGCTTTGTGTCCCGAAGAGTTCAACAAAATCAGTCGTCTTGAGAATGCTAAGGAGATTTGGGATACTTTGGTTGAAATGCACGAAGGTACTGAATCTGTGAAGGAATCAAAGCTAGATATTCTTCAAGGTCAACTTGACAAGTTGAAGATGAAGGATGGTGAAGGAGTCGCTGAAATGTACTCTAGGCTTGCTCTCATTACAAATGAGATTGCTGGCTTAGGAAGCGAAGAAATGACCGACCGATTCATCATTAAGAAGATTCTCAGAGCTTTGGATGGAAAGTATGACACCGTGTGCACTTTGATCCAAATGATGCCAAACTACAAGACTCTCAAGCCAACTGAAGTCATTGGAAGAATTGTTGCTCATGAAATGAGACTTAAGGATAAGGAAGAGCTTCACAACAAGTCAAGTGGTGCTTACAAAGCTACAAGTGATGCTCCTACTACCTCAAGTGACAAGCTAATTTACAATGAAGAGATAAGCCTAATGGTCAAGAACTTCAACAAGTTCTACAAGAATAGAGGCAAAGAAAGAAGCTCAAAGTCTAGATCATATGATGAAAAGAGATCTTCTAGTCGTGATCGAAACTGCTACAATTGTGGAAGACCCGGACACTTCTCAAATGAGTGTATGGCTCCCCACAAGAGAAGAGAAGAATCTCCAAGAAGAAGAGCAAGAGATGAGTCACCTCGGAGAGAGAGAAGGAGTAGAGATGATCGTTATGAACGAAGACCCTCTCGGAGAAGCAAGGATTCGGAGAGGAAAGACAAGTCATCAAGGAGCTACACAAGAAGAAGACATCAAGCTCATGTTGGTGAATGGGTCTCCGGCTCCGACTCTGACAATCAATCCGATGGAAGCTATCACTCCGACTCTGACTATAGTCAAGATGAAGGTGTTGCTGGACTTGCACTCGTATCCTCCAACTCCAACTCCTACGACTTATTTGATTCACCGAATGAGGGAATTGGAAGATGCTTCATGGCTAAAGGTCCCAAGGTAACACACCCTGAATTCATTGACTTTGATAGTGATGAGGATGACTTGCTTGGTGAAGATGAGCTCTTGCATGATAAATCTAGTGAGCTTAATAATGATGAAAATGCTAGTAGTCTTTATAGTCGAGAAGAGTCGAATGACAATGCTATGAAGGAGATTGAGCGTCTAACTAAAGAACTAAACACTCTTAAGTTAGCTCATGAAACAACTCAAGAAGATCATAGAGAGCTCCTAAGATCTCATGAGAAGCTACGCTTCGAGAAGCTCACTCTAGAGCAAGAACATGAGTTTCTAAAAGCGATCAATGACGATCTTCGAAAGAAGAGTTCTTCATATCTTGCCAAACGACTTCTCTTGTCTAATTTCTTGCCACCTATTAAGACTAAGCATGACAAGCATAAGAAAAATTCTTCCTCTAGTAGTAACAATAACAATGTTAAATCAAATGTTGTTACTTCTAGTAGTTCTCTTGATTCCACTAACAATGTTTCAAGCCAAGTTACACTTGAGCAAGAAAATAGCTTATTGAAGGAAATCATAGAGAAAGGTTTCTACAAGAGTCTTGCCGGAAGCAAGAACTTTGAGGAGATTGTTCGCAAACAAGGAAGACACCGGAAGAATCAAGGGGTTGGTTTTGAGCAAAAGTTCAACGCCGAAGGTGTTGAGTGGGAAGAAGGTCAATACCCTACTCCACAGTTTGTCTCACAAAAGGAGAAGTATGATCCTACTTCTTCCAATGTGGAACAAGCTCAAGATGACCTTCCACCACAAGACCACAAGCTAAAGGCCAAGGACAAGCTTCAAGAAGAGATTGATGCATTCATTGAAGCACCTCAAGCCATGGTCAAGTGGGTTCCCAAGGACACATCAAGTTCTACTTCGTCAAGCTCAACTACAACACCAAGGATTCCCATCAAGATGATGTGGATCCCAAAGAAGAAGAACTAGTAGGTTCTTGAGGGTGACTCCGCCAACAAACTTCACTCATATTCTTTTTGGCAAGAACTTGTGCAATCAACTTCCACATCATGCACTTGTTCATGGAGTCACAAACCCTCTTGTTGGTAAGTCAAGGGACAAGGTAATCATTGCTTTCATGGACATCATCTTTTGTGTACTTCACTCTATGTCTATGGATATTCTTGTTTGTTCCTTGTGGAACTAACCCATGTAGGTATTGAAAGTGCCCTAATCCAAAGGATTGCTCCTAACTCATGATGATCTACATGAACATTGAGCATCCACATCTTCAACATCTACATGAAGTCTTCTACGACAACCCAAGGTTAGTTTGACCCTTTAAAAGGGGTTCTCACATCTAGGGGGAGCTTTACTCAAAAAATTGAGCTAAAGCATCTTCAAATGATGTGAACACATAAATGCTTTATGTAAAAGTGGTAACCCCACTTGTGCTTAAACGATGAGTATGACCTATGATCAAATGTTCTCATTTGGCTCCTAAGTCAATATACTCATATATAGATGACCTAGTCATCGACAAATTGTGTGCTAGTAGCTAGAGTGATTGGTTGTGCATGTTTGACACATATTTCAGTTGCTATCTTATTGTGTGAGCATGTTGAATGCATGATTCTATTCATTCAAGGACATCCATTTGTGGTTTTGATTGTTTTGGTTTCTTTTTCTGGCCAAATGGATGGACAAGAATGCCTAAGCACCTTTCCCTAGCTATCTATGCTTTCTTGTCTCAAAACTCTATTCATGCTCATATCACAACTTTGAACAAGTCTTTTTCGGAGAGTCCGAGTGAGGAGCACTCGGAACCACCGATTCGTCTAAGGCTGACTTCCAAAACCTTCTAAGTCCATTTCGGTCTGACCGGTTTCTCAATATCGGTCCAACCGAAACGCTTAGACTGATCTAGGTTTCATCTCGGTGAAACCGAGTTCAAACTCTCGGTCTGACCGATATGTGTAACTGCACAGCAGATATACATCTCGGTGACACCGAGTTTTTCAACTCGGTCCCACCGACAGCACGGGGTTATATATACCTGAGGGGCTGCGCGCGATTTCTTTCTTCAAACCGTTCGCCCCCAAGACCCCTGCTGCCGCCGCCCTGGTCTACGGATCGTCGCCTTCGTCGCCTGTGCGCCCTCGCCGTAGGTCTCCGCCGCCGTCAACGGTAATCATCTCCACCGTTGCCGCCGTAGAGGGACACCACCAAGTTAGGGTGTGTCCCGATCCCTTTTCGTGCTCCACTGCTGATTCTTGCACGATAGGCTGCCATGATTCAATCCATGTTTGATATGTTCCCCACACAATAGTTCAGATCGTCTAGTTTCGAGGAAAATTCTTAGGTTTTGGTTTCCAAGGAATGCATCTCGGTGAAGCCGATTTTTGAAAATCGGAATGACCGATTTGGCCTCTGGCCATTGCACTGCATAGTTCGGTTTAACCGAGTTGTGCCAATCGGAACGACCGAAAAGAAGTTTCAATGAAACCCTAAGTTTTCGGTAGGACCGAAACCCACTTCGGTCTGACCGAAAGTGGTGTGTAGGTTTCTGTTGAGCACTTCGGTTGCACCGAAACCTAAAATCGGTTTGACCGAAATACATTCTGTGAAAACTCAAAACTAAGTTTTTAACTCATTTTTTTGCAAAAACTTCTGCAGTTGTGATAACTCTTCCATTCTGCCTATACCTTATCTTTTCACAGGTCTTTCAGCCATGTCAGATGTCAGTGACAGCCAGAACAGGTCTGAATCACCGTTTGCTGAAATTCCAGAGGCAGATACAAGTCCTGCAAGCAGCTCTAGTGATGATGGTGAGAGGAGCACCCCTAGTGGTCTGCCTCCCGCAGCTACGAGAACCAGGAAGAAGAGAACTTCTGATGATGAGGACTCCGACTTTGTTGCTGAGGAAGTTACCTCCAAGCCCAAGAGGAATGTGGTTGCCAAAGAGCACCAAGGGCAACAGCCAAGGAAAGGTACAAGCAAGGTAAAACAGTCAGCAGTTTCTAAGAAGCTCAACTTGGAAGAGCCTGCTCCAAGCAAGGTGAAGAAGACTTCCAAAAGGAAGAGGGTTGTTTATGCTGAACCTCAAGTTGATGCTGAAGAAGAAGAAGAAGAAGCACCCCAGCCTCCTCCTCAGAAAGCTAAGTTCATGGGTGATGCTATTCGGGCTCAAGCCTCCTCTAAGCCCAAGAAGCCTGCTCCTTCCAAAGCAGCTCCAGCCAAGCCCAAGAGAACAACCAGAAGCATTCCAGCTTCTGAGAAGAACAAAGGAGAGATGCCACCGTCTGAATCAGATGAAGAGCATGTGTAAGGATGGCAATTTTATCCATGGACATGGATATCCATGGATATCCGACCCGAATGGATAGGGTTTGGATATGCTTTTGTGTCCATGGGCAGCGCCCAAACCCGACCCGATTACTCGTGGGTAGGGCATGGATATAATCTTGTACCCATGGGTATATCCAAACCCGACCCGATAGTATGACTTAATGGGCAAAAATCTGCTATCCAACCCCGCGGTCGCATGTCCCACTGTAATTTTACACTTTGTTATCCAAAACATGCAAAAGAAATTACACAATCCCCTTCATAACTTTTATTAGTTGACATTCAATCCCGTCTGTAACATACCCAATACCCTTCCCTTATTTTTATCTCCTTGTTAAGACTCGTCATTCTCATATGTTAGAAAAATACTAAATGATCTCATGTTTTTAGTGGACGTTGATTTACCATAAGTGAAGTCTAGCCTGCCATGAAGTGAAGAATGGAGGAGCTTATGTTACCATTGTGTTATGTCTTATTTATATGGCTAGAGAGGACCCAATGGATATCCAGTGGGTATGGATATCCATCGGGTTTGGACATGGATACAATTTTTCACCCATGGATTTTTTCATGGGCGGGCAAAAACTGTCTTCATGGATATGGATATGGATTTGATATTGTTCAACCCGATCCAAACCCGACCCATTGCCATCCTTAAGCATGTGTTGCTCAAGCTCCGTCCCAAGTTGCCACTCCACAATGATGCTCATCCTCAAGCTGAGGACATGAAGGCAAGGAAGGACAAAGGTCTCAGGCTATGGAGACAGTCTGATCCATATGCCGTAAGGAGAAGGACTGCTGTGGACCCCAGATTCCACACCAGAGAGCAGCAGGATTTCTATGAGACCGTGCTAATGGATAAGAAGCCCATTGTTGCTGACACCAGGTATGTTGACTGGAAGTACATTGACAGTGAAGAGCACCGGGACTTCTTTCCCCATGTGCATGAGAGCTTTACTGCATGTGGAGTTGCTGACTTCGTGGGTCAAGAGCTGACAGCCTGGAATGACGAGATGATCATGCAGTTCTATGCCACTGCCCACTTCTACCCTGATGGCAAGATCACCTGGATGACTGAAGGTCAAAGGTTTTCTTCGACTGTTGAAGAATGGGCAGAACTTCTGAACGCTCTAGTGCAGAGAGAGGACGACATTGATGTCTATGGGATTCCTAAGAAGAGTCATGATTCCATGAAGAATATGTACAAGGAGATCCCAGCTGCTGATTTAGAGGGATGGAAGCTCGGCTCAGTGTATTATCTCCAGGCAGGTCTGACCACCACTAACACTATTCTGAGGCATACTTTGATGCCTAAGTCAGGTGACCACCGGATGATACGAGGCTATTCTATCAACATGCTGCACATTCTCGATGAGAAGGCACCTTTTAAGGTGATGGACTTGATGGTAGAAACCATTAAGAGGACTGCAGCTGACCAAAAGAGGTCATGTGGGTTTGCACCGCAGATACAGATGCTCATCAACGCCAAGTTTGGCACGGGCAAATTCATGTTGGATAGGAAGCACTTGCCACTGCAGCCAGAGCATGAGGACAACGTAGTTGTGATGGATGAAGAGGATCCCACCTCAGTTGAAGGGCAAGCCAAAATTGAAGCTGCAAAGAAAGCTAAAGCTGACAAAGAGGCAGCAGCAGCAGCAGCTAAGCCAAAGAGCTTTGGAGAACAAATTCTTGAAGCTACCCAAAGGATTGAACAACGCCTGGCCAGCATTGAACAATCTCAGGAGAGCCTTGAGAGGATTGTCGAGGACAAGATCCACGCTCTGGACGTGAAGCTGACTGAGATTCAGGTGTCTGTCAACAAGCTTGAGGCAGACATGGAGGAGACTAGGCAGGAGAGAGCAGAGCTTATGCAGGATGATCTAGTCCAGGACTCTCATCGCCAGACTGCTCAGGTTCCCAGAGGATCCAGATCTGCAGCTATCCCAGTGACAGACTCCAGGGCTACCACTTCAGCACCAGCTACAGCTCCAGCAGTTCCTTCAGCTCCAGCATCCACTCCTCCACCGCAGACATCAGCAGAGGTCTTCGCAGATGCAACTATCTCTACACCGACATCTACCCAGACGGGAGCCGCCAGCAGAGCCCGCAGTGACGCTTAGCTCTATACCTTTTCGAACTTTTTGGTAACTTGTTGCCAAAGGGGGAGAAATTGTTATCGATCATAGGGCTTCGAGAGAGAGAGTGCTCTTTCGTCTTTTCGTTCTTTTGCCGGTTTTCTTTGAGATACATTGGTTTCTTTTGGTTCCAGATACTTACTGTGTGCTTGCTACTACGTTTGATGCTACCTTAATGAGTGCTTAGTCATACTATGCCTTAATGTGTGCTTTTTGCTTATCATATGCTATTCCTTATTGTATGGCTATTTACTCTTGTCTTGGTGATTGAGTGCATGTTACTCATTCTTATCATTTTGTGCGCTCCACCAAGATGTATGTGACATGGAAGAGTGACCCATAATCCTAATCGATTGTGCATTTGCATTCAAACGCAAATTTTAAATAATGCACAAATTTAGGGGGAGCTCTTGTTTATCACATACTTCTCAAAGCGACGATATTATTCTTTGATTATATCCTTTGTCGAAGCTTTGATCTATATGTTGTCATCAATTACCAAAAAGGGGGAGATTGAAAGTGCAACTAATCCCCGGGTGGTTTTGGTAATTAATAACAACATATATATCATTGAACTAATATTCTCTTGAGAATCATTTCAGAAAAGTTCGATGACATGGGTATGGAAATGTCTGAAGAAGTGGACCCCTCAAAATGCTAAGACAAGCATTGGCAAAAGCTCAAGACTCCATTTTTGGTTTAGTGATCAAAGATCACATTGAGTCCATAGGAAAAGCCAATACTATTAAAAGGGGATGAGGTTGTGTTGATGATCTTGTTGCTCAAGTGCTTGGTGATCTAGCTCCCTCAACTATCAGCACTCTTCACTTTACAACACACTCATAAGTAATCTCGGACAAACCGATTCTGCAAACTCAGTCCCACCGAGATGAACCACTTCAGTTATTTCCCTAAACCCTAACTTCTCGGTCCAACCGATTCTGAGTCTCGGTCTCACCGAAAATGTTCTGCCAACCTTCTGTAACCAAATGACAGCATTTCGGAATATCCGAGTTGTTGTTTTCGGTCACACCGAGATGGCAAACCCTAACCTTTGACTCACTTCGGACAAACCGAGATGGTATTTTCGGTCCCACCGAAAATCCCAACGTTCACTATATTTGAACTTTCGGTCTGACCGAGTTTAACTTCGGTCTCACCGAGATTGGTCAAATGTGTGTGTAACGGTTGGATTTTGTGTGGAGGCTATATATACCCCTCCACCCCCTCCTCATTCGTGAGGAGAGCCATCAGAAAGTACCACCACTTCTACCATACACTTTCTGAGAAGTGAACCACCTACCCTTGTGTTGAGATCAAGCCATTCCATTCCTACCATATGAAACTTGATTTCTAGCCTTCCCAAGTTGCTTTCCACTCAAATCTTTCTTCCACCACAGCCATATCAGTGAGGAGAGTTGAGTGTTGGGGAGATTATCACTTGAAGCACAAGAGCAAGGAGTTCATCATCATCAACACCGTCTATTACCTTTTGGGGGGTGGTGCCTCCTAGATTGGTTAGGTGTCGCTTGGGAGCCTCCGTCTTTGAGATGTGGAGTTGAACCAAGAAGTTTGTAAGGGCAAGGAGATCGCCTACTTCGTGAAGATCTACCCCGAGTAAGGCTAGTCCTCC
Source organism: Secale cereale (assembly GCA_902687465.1). Classification (NCBI taxonomy): domain Eukaryota; kingdom Viridiplantae; phylum Streptophyta; class Magnoliopsida; order Poales; family Poaceae; genus Secale; species Secale cereale. Next base: position 206,197,521 of record LR738714.1, read on the forward strand.
GTGGGCGTAGGCCGTGATGGAATAGACAAGGTTGCTTCTTCGTGGACCCTTCGTGGGTGGAGCCCTCCGTGGACTCGCGCAGCCGTTACCCTCCGTGGGTTGAAGTCTCCATCAACGTGGATGTACGATAGCACCACCTATCAGAACCACGACAAAAATCTCCGTGTCACCAAACTGCGTTTGATCTTCTCCACCTCCTTTTTTACATGTGCAATTTACTTTCCGCTGCATATACTCTAGAATTGCATGTGTAGTGTGTTACTTGAATTGGTCTTAATTGTGAAACTGCCAAAAACATTGCATGATCTAAAGGCAGATTTTTTTATATTGTCAAGTAGTCTAATCACCCCCCCTCTAGACCTACTTTCGATCCTACACCTCTCCGATACTCAGAGTGACAAATCCTATTCTCGATCTATGCCAACTCAACAAACACCTTCGGAGATACTTGTAGAGCATCTTTATAATGACCCAGTTACGTTGTGATGTTTGATAGCACATAAGGCATTACTCTGGTATTCTGGAGTTGCATAATCTCATAGTCGTAGGAATATGTATTTGACATGAAGAAAGCAATAGTAGTAAAACTGAACGATCATTATGCTAAGCTAACGGATGGGTCATGTCCATCACATCATTCTCCTAATGATGTGATCCTGTTAATAAAACGACAACACATGTCTATGATTAGGAAACACAACCATCTTTAATCAATGAGCTAGTCTAGTAGAGTCTTTACTAGGGACACTGTATTTCGTCTATGTATTCGCACATGTATCAAGTTTACGGTTAATACAAATCTAGCATGAAAAAAAGACATTTATCATGATATATAAGGAAATATAAGTAAGAAGCTTATTATTGCCTCTAGGGCATATTTCCTCCATGGACGTCATCCTCTGCCTTTGTGCGCTCGCCGCAGCGCCGCTGTCTGCTGTTGTGAACATGCTCAACAAACGAGAGGAATCTGGAGAGGACTGTACATGGAGAGGCGAACAATCGAGATGCACCAGGCCCATGGCTGTACGCTAGCAAGTGCCTCATTGAAAAAAAATACTTTCTCCTAATGCTATACTAGCGTTAGGGCCCACGGGTTTATCAATGTAGTTACTCCAACTGAAGAGATAAATTTACAATGAAGCCAGTTATTAGGGAGATAGCAGGGAGTATCATTCATTATGAGTGAGCCAGCAAGTATCAACTGTTTATTTTTTGAGAAATGTATCAGCTAGGTTGTGGGTTGACTAGTCTAGGGTTTTTCTCAACATGCGCAGCCCACGACAGGCCGGTTTGTATTTTTTAGGGCCATCATGTATCGACCGGCCTATGGGCATCCCATCCTAGGTTTTGTTTTTTCTTAAAGATCCACAACCCAACTTATGTATTTTTTAAAGAAGAAAACGATGAGGTCTGTTCTATTTTTCCATTTACGAATTCGAATGCCAGGTCCAACTTATGTTCCCCTTTTTACTATATTATATATATTTATACTATTTTCTATATCATTGTTATTATCATCATATATTTAACAGATAGTTACATACATAACAAAAAAAATATCCCACGTCTTATAAACTTATAGAATTAATTTTTTTAATATTAAAATCCTTTTGTTTTTTTTACTTTAAGGCAACGAAAATGCTGGTCATTGTGTACCAAAGCTTGGTAAGATTTGACGACCATGTAATAATAAAGCGCTTATTATTAAATATATTTATAAGAAAATGATAAGCCATTGTTTAGTTTTTTGATAACATTCATGCGCCCAACCCAACAATATAATGAGAACCAGCCCAACAAAATTGTGTATTCCGAGAAAGGGCAAATGGGCTATAATTTTTTATGAAAAAGTAAATGGGTGGCATGGGCCTTACATTATTTGTTCACCCAGCCCAGCAAATTCGTGTATTTCGAGAAAGTGTAAATGGGCTGTAGTTTTTTAGAAATAATATAAATGGGCTGCATGGACGCTAAATTATTTATTCACCCAGCCCAGCAAATGGACTGTAAATTCTAAAAAATAGATTGAATATGTGCCACATTTTTGGAGGCTCAAATGTGGGCCACTAGGTCGAAGCCAACGCAAGGCGTTGTCAAGTTAGTCAACAGATGATTCTGACATCCTTAGCCGTTGGATTTACATCCAACGGCCGGCATCCATCTTCAGTCTCTCGTCTTCCTCCAGCACCGTCGGGACCACCTCCTCCTGCCTCCGGCTACTAGCAGCTCTGCTTAGCAAGCTTCGCTGTGAAGCGATACCCCACCGCCGACCAGGCCAACCCCTGCACACCTCCTCTTATTCCCCGCCGACTACAGAAACATGCCGCACCATAACTAGTTAACCCTCATACACCTCTCCGTCTACGACTCCACTACCGCGTGTTCCCATCTCCGGCTTGTTGCCGTCCAGGGCCTCGCCATCGTCCACCCCCTTGGTGCGCTCAGCGCCGTGTGGTCAAAAAACGAGAGTTATCGGAAGAAGACTGTACGTGGAGAGGCTGATAGTGGGGACGCACCAGTTCCATGGACGCACACATGCAACCGCCTCCTTATTACGCAAAATAAAATTACCCCCCTGAAAGCTAGGACCCACCACCTATATCCATGCACGGAAGGAAGTGCCTCCTTATTCCTGCCCCTGACACCTGGGACCCACTAGCAACATCTTTGCAAGTGGAAGTGCCTCTTTATTACGAAAAAATGATTCCGCCCCTAACAGCTGGGACCCGCCAGCTATATCTTCGCACACAAGGAAGTGCCTCCTTGTCCTCCCTGACAACTAGGACCCACCCGATGGAAGCGTAAGTAGCGTTATTTGTGTGGTCGCGAACGTGTACGTACATAGCGGTCAATCGGTCTCTCTGCAGCGATGAATCATGGCCGAGTAAGGAGCGACAAGTGTGGTACGTATAGTCCCTTCAAAACCATGTACACATACGTACAACCACAGGGCAAAAAACATGGCTATGTACGTACATACGGACAGAGTCTCGAACGTGTACTCGTGCATATGTACGGCCAGGGCTGGTGTACATGGACAAGCAACGGATGGCAGCAACGACCTCTTGTTCATCGACAGCCTACCGCTGGGTCAAAATAGAGAAACAACGTCGTGTTCATTGGGAGGCACCCGGCTTGGACGGAACAACCGAAACCTAGTGTGGCGTACCACAAAACGGAGGGAAACGACCTTCTGCTGGAGCACGTACGGTCGAAACAGGGTCCTGTTCATCTAGAAGGGTTTGTTGTACCGCAAAACAGAGGAAACACCCTTCTGCTCGACTGGCTATGGTCGAAACGGGTCATGTTCATTGGGAGGGGTCTGGCATACCGCAAAACGGACGAAACGGACTTGTGTTGGAGCGCTACAATTGAAACGGGGGTCCTGTTCATCGGGAGGGATGTGGCGTACCGCAAAACTGGACTCCACGAGCTACTGTTCACCCACCGTCGACTTCCTATAGCCTCCACCTGCACTGTTCATCCACCGCATCTTCCTCTGCCTCCATCGGCTACTGTTCATACAACCCTCCACGGGGTCCTGTTCATCCAACCCTCCACGGGGTCCTGTTCATCCTACCAGCCCTCCACCGGCTACTGTTCAACCAGCCCTCCACGGGGTCCTGTTGATCCACCCCCAACGCGTCGGCTGTGGCGGCCTCGTCTCGGGGTCCTATTCATCCAGCGGCAATCGCAACGTCCAACCCCACGGGGTTCTGTTCATCCAACCCCCACGGGTTCCTGTTCATCCAACCCCTCGAATCGTTCAACCAACCCCACGTTCACTATTTATCAAGAGGCAGCAGGTTCGATCGGCTTCAGTAAGGAGTAGCAGCGATCGATCGGGTTCAGTTAGCTATGGTAGCAAAGGAATCGCTCGGGTTTAGTTAGCAGCCAAGGGAACGATTTCTCGGGTTCAGTAACATAGCTAGTGCAATCGCTCGGATTTAGTATGCGAATGCCTTGCTCGGGTTCAGTTAGAGCCCAATGCCTCGCACATACATGCGACGTGTACGAGAGAAACGCGCAAACCTCAGTGCATCTCTCCGCCCCGACCACCCATCGTAACCGGGAACTCCCCGAAATTTTCCTCGCCCTCGCTTCTACCACGGGTTTTTCCATCATGGATGGCCCACATAATGTCATGCAGCTGCGTCTCCAGCCCGCCCAGGATGAAAAGCCCATTTTCTGCCTTGATTTTTTGTCATAGAAGTAGGAGCCCACCACATCTATGATGATACGGGTTTTTGTCACAATTATCGTTATAGAAGTGTCATAAGCATGACAGAAAAAAATTCGTTCGGCCCAAAATGTCACGGATGTGTCTTTTTTTTTGTAGTGACTCTCAAAAGAATATAAGTGAAGCATGAGAGTTCATAAATTTCTTTAAAATATAACCACCACCGTGCTCTACAATCATATAAGTGAAGCACTAGAGAAAATTCCTAGCTCAAAAGATATAAGTGAAGCTCAAAGAGTATTCTAACAAATTCACGATTAAAATGTGTCCCTCTCAAAAAGCTGTGCCTATCAAGGATGATTGTGGAAAAAATAAAAAGTAAATAAAACAAAAACTCATATAATACACTATGCTCCAAGAAAAATACATATCATGTGGTGAATAAAAATTTAGCCTCATGTAATTTACAGATGGATTGTAGACGAAAGAGGGGATGCCATCCGGGGCATCCCTAAGCTTAGATTCTTAGTTGTCCTTGAATATTACCTTGGGGTGCCTTGGCCATCCCCAAGCTTAGGATCTTGCCACTCCTTGTTCCTTACCCCATCGAAACATCACTCAAAACTTGAAAACTTCACAACACAAAACTAAACAGAAAACTCATGCGAACCGTTAATATAACAAAATCAATCTTTTCTTTTAGGTACTGTTGTAAACTCATCCCAATTTTATATTTGCTTTATGTATAACTGTATTCTATCATCACCATGGCTTATACCCCCGATACAGTCCATAGATTCATCAAAACAGGCATCAAACACAATGAAAACAGAATATGTCAAAAACAGAACAATCTCTAAAGATGCGATTTATAGTCATACTTCTGTTGCCCCTCTGTCCTTCATGTCTCCGGCTTGGGAGTTGCCTTGGCACGCTCGTGCTTTCCTTCTCCTGCTCCGCCAAGCGTGGCCGTAGGGGCAGCTAGAACTACCCGTGCACAAGTAAAGGGGTGCAAAAGGACCCCTACTTTTGTACACCGACAGGAGCCCCTTGGCCAGGGCCACACATAAGCGCGAAGCGTTGTTGGGCGAGGCCCAGAACGGTGTGCGGGCACGCGTGGTAGGGTTTTAACTGCGATGATTCCTCCATCGGTTGCGCTTCCCCATGACTCGCATCAGTGCGTGACGTGGGGGTCATGCGTGGGGTAGTTGCAACGTGCTTGCCTCATGTCGTGGCGAATAGTAAAGAGGCGGCCCGTGTCCTCCCCACATAAGGAGGAAAACGCAGGGGCACTGCTCATTTACGGTCGCCCCACCTGTCTTCTTGACTCTGGTTCGCCCGTCACATGTCCCCCATGCGCTAGGGAGGGTAAGCGGCGGATATGGGGGGCAGAGGTATTAACACCGAGGCAGGAAACAAGGTGTCGCTGATTGGAGCAGCGGGTCGGTCCTGATTCCCTGCGCCTCTGGTGGCTGGATTGGCCGAGTGGGGCGGCCGCTCTTAGGTTGGGGGGCCGAGCCCTGGCCCACCACACTATAAAAGGGAGAGGGGCAGCGTCCTCTTGCATTCATATCCTTCTTGCTCGTTTCTTCTCTTCTAGTCGCCATGGTTAGAGGGCGCGCCGACGCTCCAATGACGGCGACGAGGGCTTCTGCTCGACAGCGCGTCCCCCTCCTCCGGAACTCATAGCAGCGGAGCCTGCTGTGAGAGGAAGAGGGAGAGGCCGAGGCCGAGGTCGCCGTGGCGCTCGGGGGAGAGGGGGACGGGGCGGCACACTGGCCGTGCTCCCGACAGCTGCTCTCCCCCCGCTGGAGGGCCATGCCGGAGACAAGCCCCACGAGTTCTTCATCAGGCTGTACAAGCCATTGTGTGGTCATCTCCGCCTCCCCAGCTTGTTTGCTCGGGAGATGGAGCTCGACCCGTCGCAAGCCTTGAGGTTCCGTATGAGGGGCTACGGGAATGGCAGCACTCTAATGCCCCGGACACACCCGTCGATGGTCGTTACTCTTGGCAGGATCTAGACTGGCCCCACATATCAATACTAGTCTTTTCTGCGCACTTTATCCTCACTCCTGCGCACCCGGGAGCAACTTCCCGGTCCATCACTCATCCTGAAACTACTCTAAGCTAAGCACGCTTAACTTTGGAGTTCCTTCCGAATGGGCTCCCGGAAAAGAAGGAATTCCTTATTGATATGAGTAGTCTATCATCAGTAATAAGCCAGGATATCACATACACCCCCACTCAGAGGAACCGACGTCCTCGTCGGGCTACAGGAACGTTCACTCTTGGCACAAACATCTATGCATCCAGTCCGATACATGTGCCATGCCGTGTGCCACGACGGGTCACAAATGTCAAGAATAACATGACCGAGCACCTGTCCGCAAACATCCGTGTAACCTCGAGGGTCGGCTTTGATACCAACATCTAACGCCCCGGACACACCCGCCGGTGGTCGTTACTCCTGGCGGGATCTAGACTGCCCCCACATATCAATATTAGTCTTTTCTGCGCACTTTGTCCTCACTCGTGCGCACCCGAGGGCAACTTCCCGGTCGGTCACCCATCCTGAAACTACTCCAAGCTGAGCACGCTTAACTTTGGAGTTCCTTCCGAATGGGATCCTGGAAAAGAAGGAATTCCTTATTGATATGAGTGGTCTATCATCCCTAATAAGCCAGGCTATCACACAAGAGCTCCCGCACCCCCTCCGGTAAACGCACCTCCTCGGAGCGCTGCATTCCCATTGAGGACGTGCCGGAGAGCTCCGTTAGTGGGAGCAAGAGGTCCAAGGCGGCCCCACGAGACACCAAGAAGGTCCCCGTCAGGGAGGACGACACGGGTGGAGCTTTTACCATAAGCTCCACCCTCGACAACAAATAGGAAGGCGCGCTCGTCACCTTCTTGCGGGAGAATGTCGACGTGTTTGCATGGCAGGCGTCCGACATCCCCGACGTTCCCAGGGAGGTGATTGAGCACCACCTTGCTGTCTGTCCCCATGCGCGGCCCGTTAAGCAGAAGATCAGGAAGCAAGCGTTGCAGCGCCAAGAGTTCATCATCGAGGAGATCAGGAAGTTGGAGGCGGCAGGCTTAGTCAGGGGAGTCCTCCACCCCACGTGGTTGGCCAATCCGGTAGTAGTGCGTAAGACAAACAGGAAATGGAGGCTATGTATCGATTATACGGATATCAATAATGCATGTCCGAAGGACCCTTTCCCTTTGCCGTGCATTGATCGGATAGTGGACTCCACTGCCGGGTGTGACCTACTGTCATACCTCGACGCCTACTCAGGGTACCACCAGACCTTCATGATGAAGGAAGATGAAGAGAAAACAGCGTTCATCACCCCATTTGGCACGTACTGCTTTGTACGGATGCCTTTCGGGTTGAAAAGCGCTGGTTCGATGTTTTCCCAAGCAGTCCAGATCGGTTTTGAGCCCCAGCTGCATAGAAATATGGAAGCTTATATGGATGATATAGTGATCAAAACCAAGGACAAGGCCACGCTCGTGCAAGATCTAGAGGAGACATTTGCAAACTTGTGCAAGATCAACCTCAAGCTCGACCCAGAGAAGCGTGTGTTCAGTGTCCCATCCGGCAAACTCCTTGGGTTCTTCGTGTCTCAACGCGGAATCGAAGCAAACCCTGACAAGATCAAAGCGATTGAGCAGATTGAAGCGCCAAAACGAGGCAAGGATGTCCGTAAGCTCGCCGGCTGCGTTGCTGCACTACGTAGGTTCATCTCCAAATCTGTTGAGCGTGCCCTCCCCTTTTTCAAAATTTTGAGAAAGGCGGGTCCAATGAAATGGACTCTGGAGGCAGAGGTAGAGCTGGAAGATTTGAAGAGATACCTCTCCTCCACGCCAACACTAGTCGTGCCTAAACCGCAAGATCCGTTGCTGCTATATCTAGCGGCAATGAATCAAGTTGTCAGTGTTGTGCTAGTGGCGCAACGGGAATTTGAGGAAGAGGCAGCGATGGCGGCGGATTCATCATATGATGGACCAGAGCCCTCCCCGACGGGGCCCGACGCCGGCAAGGTAGGGCCCCCGGCAAGGCAGAGTCTGCGCAAGAAGGCGAGGTCGCCCAGAAGAAAAAATGGTGCATCACCCGGTCTATTTCATTAGTTCCCTCTTATAGGGGGCTAGATAAAGGTATTACGGTATGCAGAAGCTACTTCTCGGCCTCCTTATGGCCTCAAGGAAGCTGCGCCACTATTTCCAGGCACATGAGATCACCATCGTCACTCGCCTCCCTTTGCAACGGATCTTGCACAACCCAGATGCAACTGGGAGGATTGTGGAGAGGGCATTGGAGCTGTCCAGCTTTGGCCTCAAGTTTGAAAGTACCTCAACCATCAAGAGCCGAGCCTTGGTAGAGTTCATCGCGGAATGGACCTCAATGCCCGACGAAGAGGTTCCAAAAATCACCCTTCCCGGCAAGAAAACAAGCCATGATTGGGTTATGTACTTTGATGGAGCTTTCTCACTCCAACGTGCTGGTGCCGGCGTGCTACTCGTCGCACCCACCGGAGAGCACCTCAAGTACGTAGTCCAAATGAGCTTTCCCCGGGAACAGTCGACAAACAACACTGCAGAGTATGAGGGACTGCTTGCCGGTCTTAGGTTCGCGGCAGACCTCAAAATCAGAAAGCTTATCGTCAGGGGTGATTCGTAGCTTGTCGTCAGGCAAGTTAACAAAGATTACCAGAGCCCATTAATGGAGGCCTACGTGGATGAGGTGATGAAGTTGGAGGAGCGCTTCGATGGTTTGTAGGCAGAGCGTGTTCCCCGAGCAGAGAACGGCATTGTCGATGACCTGTCCAAGCGCGCTGCCCTCAAGCTACATGTGGAACCAGGTACCTTTGTGCTTCAATTAACCCAACCATCCGTTGAGCCATGTACGGGGCAGAACAAACGAAGGAAGGTGGGCCCCGGCAAGTACTTTCCCACTAAGCTCCCAGGAGCCACCGACGAGGACGTTGCCGGGTACCCCAAGCTTGCTGGGGAGCAGCAACCTCCGGCAGGGGCCGAAGCCCCGACCATAGAGGCGGCCGCCCCCGCAGCCGAAGATGAGCATTTGGTCCTTGCCGTCGAGCCCCAGGCTCCGGCATGGGCACAACTCACCGCTCGTTTCCTCCAAACAGGAGAACTCCCTGAGGAACAAGAAGAGGCAGAGAAAGTAGCCCGTCGGTCTAGCATGTACCAGTTTGTGGATAATGCCCTGTATAGAAGGAGATAGAACGACGTGAAATTAAAGTGCATTCCTCGGGAGGACAGTCTGGAGCTGTTTGCAGAGATACACGGAGGCATGTGTGGCTCCCACATAGGGTCAAGAGCCCTTGCCGGCAAGGCATTCCGGCAAGGCTTTTTCTGGCCCACCGCCCTCCAGGATGCAACTGCACTAGTAACAAAATGTGAAGCGTGCCAGTTCCATTCAAAGAAGCTTCATCAACCAGCTCAAGCTCTTCAGACGATCCCTCTTTCCTGGCCATATTCTGTCTGGGGACTCGACATACTGGGCCCCTTTCCCTGCGCCGTCGGGGGCTTTGAGTACTTGTACGTTGCAATCGACAAGTTCACAAAGTGGTCGGAAGTGGAACAAGTGAGGAAGTTGACAGCGTAATCAGCCATCAAGTTCTTCAAGGGACTAGTATGCCATTTTGATGTGCCAAACAGAGTCATCACTGACAACGGCACACAGTTCACAAGCCACACTTTCATGAAGTACGTCCAAGACCTCGGCAACAAGGTTTGTTTTGCTTCTGTTGCTCATCCCAAAAGTAACGGCCAAACTGAGAGGGCGAACGCAGAGGTGTTGTGAGCTCTCAAAACCAGGACTTTCGACAGGCTGCACAAGTGCAGAAGACGCTGGGTTGATTAGTTGCCAATGGTTCTTTGGTCAATCAGCACGACACCAAATCGAGCCACTGGCTAGACACCCTTTGCCCTGGTATACGGGGCAGAAGCAGTTCTCCCCATGGAACTCATATACGGGTCACCTCGAGTGCTTACTTATGATGAGCTTGAGCAAGAGCAGCTATGCTAAGAGGACGCAATGCTCCTTGAGGAAGATCGTATTCAGGATGCTGTGCGAGCCGCTCGCTACCAGCAAGCCTTGCGCCGCTATCAAAGCCACAAGGTTCACGCCAGAAGCCTTGAGGAAGGCGACCTTGTTCTTTGGTGGATCCAATCCGCCAAGAATTCAAACAACTTGACGCCAAAGTGGGAAGGCCCTTATCGGATAATACGAGTCACCAGGCCCGACGTAGTCCACCTGGAGACCGAAGATGGCATTCCGGTGAGCAATTCCTGGGATATCGAACATCTTCGCAAGTTTTACCCCTAAGGCGCGGTTGTCGGGAGCCCCGACAACCCCCTTTTTGTACTAGCCTTGACGGCAAGGCATATAATCCTTAGAAACCTAGGCGTAGACCCTGTGCGCAGTCAGGGAAAAGGAACCCTTTAGTATGTACAGTTTCCCGTTGATTTCCATGTTTATATATATGCGTATATACGTGCTTGTCCAGGGTATTGTACTACTTTTCGATTCCATCAAGTGTTAATGGAACTCCAAGGTTCCATGCTCCTGTCCTCTCTTCTCCCGAGCCACGGCAAGGATCCTCGATCCCGCCAAGGACCGGGCTTCGGTAAGAAGTTGGAGGGACTGCCTGGCACATCGACTACCGGCGAAACAAACAGATAAAGTTCACCTCTTGCCCGTTCATGTTTGTGACTTGTGGCTTATGCATTAGAAAACCCTGTCGCTCTCTGTGAAACTCGAGTGCTCCCGCCCCTGACCAGAACACTGCTTCGGTCAGGGCGGTTACAGTGCCCATTACTAAAAGAAGGTTGGCGGGGGGCTGGACCCTCTATCTGCAACCCTGCAGATGTGATGCTCCGGTAGGCTCAGAGGGCATCAGCAGGGTAGCTTGCCGACAAAACTCGTTTATTTGCATTAATGAGGCATTTCGCCTCTGCATGGACGTATACATGCACGAGTCCTCGGCAAGGGTTTTCTTTTTATTAACATGCTGATACGAGTACAGATGTTACAGAACACATGCATGGGCTCGAGAGATTAATATTTTTTGAAATTAAGATTCGGCAAGTGCCTACATGCTAAAAGAAAGATAAATGCCTCGCAATCTCCGTCCCTGTCCCTTTCCTCCCAGGTGTCGCGGGTTTAGGAAAGGGAAGTGCGACGAGACGCACCCATGGAGAGCATGGCGAGGGCGACCCCCGATGAGACGCATGGCCGAGGGAGGAGGGCGGTGCACATGATGGTGTTGCCGTCGGCGGTTAGTCGGAATCGGCGTCCTCCAGCCCGCTACCGCCGTCCTCACCATCACTGTCTTCCTCATCACTATTGCTCAAGGAGGAGGTTTCATCGTTGGTGGAACTCACCACGCAGCACCCTAAGCGGATTCCCGAACACCCAAAAACCTTGACGGAGAGTAGGTCGTTCTCCATTAATTTGAAGTGGAGAACGTGCCCCTCCGACAAGCTATGGGCGCGGGCAAAAGTATTCCACCCACGGCGAAGATACATGACGTGAGGGGCGGGGAAGTCGACGCCGACCCGTGTGCTTGTTTGCGGACAGGTGCTCGGTCATGTTATTCATGACGTTTGTGACCCGTCGTGGCACACGACATGGCACATGTATCGGACTGGATGCACAGACGTTTGTGCCAAGAGGGAACGTTCCTGTGGCCCGACGAGGACGTCGGTTCCTCTAAGTGGGATTGTATGTGATAGCCTGGCTTATTAGGGATGATAGACTACTCATATCAATAAGGAATTCCTTCTTTTCTGGGAGCCCATTTGGAAGGAACTCCAAAGTTAAGTGTGCTTAGCTTGGAGTAGTTTCAAGATGGGTGACCGACCGGGAAGTTGCTCCCGGGTGCGCACGAGTGAGGACAAAGTGCGCAGAAAAGACTAGTATTGATATGTGGGGCCAGTCTAGATCCCGCCAAGAGTAACAACCACCGGCGGGTGTGTCCGGGGCGTTAGAAGTTGGTATCAGAGCTGTACTAGGAGTTCGATGAAGAGCGTGGATGTTACTATATGTCTTATCCCAACGATCAATAGTGGTTCTTACTAGGACGAATCGGGCTTGTGTTATTTATGGTATCTTTTCGTTTGGATTTTGTCTGTAGTCGGACTCTGATGTTATTTGGATGATGTATGCTATTGTATTCACTTGTGTGACGTGGCGAGTGTAAGCCAACTATCATTTTGCACTTTCATCCCTGATTTTTACATGAGTTGTGCAAAGATACCGTACTTTAGATCATTCTATTATGCGTTTATGTCCTTAAGTCACACCTCGACACGTGGGGGACATAGCCGCATACTGGGCATTACATCTTGCCGGGGTCCGAACCTTCCCGAGAGGGGCCTTGCCGGCAGAGGCAAAGGTCTTGCCGGTTTTCATCTCCCTCGGAGTCTCAGTGGTAGGAGCAAGTGCCTTGGCAGCGTCTGCCACAACTGCCTCTCGGCAGAGCTGGTCGGCACAGATGAGTGCGTCTTTCTTGTCGGAGGGGACGGTGATGATGCTTATTGGGTCGGGCATCTTCAACGTGTTGTAGGCATAGTGTGAGGCCGCAATAAACTTGGCCAGCGCTGGGCGGCCAAGGATCCCATTATAGAGCAAGGGGATCTTGGCAACATCGAAGACAATCCTCTTCGTCCTATAATTCAGCTCACCCCCGAATGTAACGGGTAGAGCGATCTTTCCTTTCGGCTGACTCCTCCCCGGGTTGACCCCTTGAAACGTGCCCGTATCTTCGAGATCTCCATCGGGGATTTGTAGCCTCTCGATCACAGCGGGCGCGATTAGGTTCAAACCGGCCCCGCCGTCAACTAGCACTTTTGTCACCTTGAGGTTGCGTATCATTGGTGAAACCAACAATGGCAAACACCCGACCGCAGTTGTACGGTCAGGATGATCCTCGGCGTAAAAAATGATAGGCGTGTTGGACCACTTCAGTGGTTTCTGGGCGTCGAAAGATGGCTCCACCGCAGTGACATCACGCGCCCACTATTTCAGTTGGCGGTGAGAGGTATGCAACAAGGCGCCACTATCGACGCACATGGCCGCTGTAGCTTTCTGGAACTCGTGCTCGCCGGACACGTCGTCTTCGCCGTGATCATCATATTCCTCTCTCTTGTCGCGGCCCCGGGCGGGCCTTTCTGGTTGGTTGTCTTGGCCGTGGAGACCACCTCGGCCGCCACGCTTCTTGTCGGGTACCTCGGCACCGTCTGCACCTTTCTCCTTGTCACACCTTGTCAGGCCCAAGATGCGATTCTATCCCGATCACGTGACACTTACGTGATTGGGGCACAACTGCATTTCGGGCGCTTAGCAAGATGGATATCATTACATCGTACCATTACATACATACATGGAGGATACAACAATACATACAATTCACATGATTACAACAACATCAATACAAGGCATCCGACTACGGATTCAAACATGAAAAACACAAAGACATCCATCTGCTATCCCAGGCTGCCGACCCGGAACCTAACCCAAGACTGAAGAAGAAGAAGAAGAAGAAGAAAGAACTCCAACACAACGACATCCCTCTCACGTCAAGACTTCGAAAACCTGCACCTGCAACTGTTGTTGTAGTATCTGTGAGCCACGAGGACTCAGCAATCCCATAACCATGGGTAACAAGACTATCAAAGCTTAATGGGTAGGAAGAGGTAAAGTGGTGAGGTTGCAGCAGCGGCTAAGCAATGTATGGTGGCTAACTTACGAGTACAAGAATAAGATGAGCATCTACGCAAATGGTCGCAAACTAGTAATGATCGCTAAAGATCCTGAACTACCTACGAGTCAAACATAACCCCACCGTGTTCTCTTCTCAAAGTGAAAAGAGACAGTCACGGTTACTCACACAATTGTGTGTTTAACTTCGGATCCTCTGTCAAGTTTTCTACAACCGGACATTAACAAATTCCAATCTGCCACATAATCACGGGCACGGCTTTCGAAAGATCATAACCCTGTAGGGGTGTCCCAACTTAGCCCATCACAAGCTCTCACGATCAGCTGAAGTAATAATAATTATTACCCCTTATCTTAGGGACAATCCGATCAAGCTCGGTATCCCGGTGCACAAGACATTTCGACAATGGTAAAACAAGTCCAGCAAGACCTCCCGGTGTGCCGACACCCTGATAGTAGCCGCGCGTATCTCGTCTCAGGCCACAACCGGATGGGACAGCCTACGGGAGCCAATCCTCGAGTCTCCCCGTGGTGGCCCCGCAGTCGGCCCGTTTGGGACCACCACCATCAGCACTGGCCCCCCTGCTATGTAGAAAGAATACTCGAGGACGCGACCCCCTATGCAATTTAATTAATTCATTAAGTTGTTATTATGAGGCAAATTAAAACCAATGTTGGGCCTTGCTTGAGGAGTTTTATTCAAAGACGAAGTGTCAAGGGGTCCCTATATACCCAACAGTGCAAGGAACGCAAAATCAAGGAACATAATGCGGGTTTATCGGCTCCTAAGGTGGCATGAGTGGAACAAAACACCGAGCAAAAGGCCAAGCCTTCCACCCATGGCCAGTGTATAGGTGTGTTAATATAAATAAGACATATTGTGATATTCCAATGACAAGTTTCCACCTGGAACGATCTTAAACTTCACCTGCAACTAACAACACTATAAGAGGGGCTGAGCAAGCGGGTAACATAGCCAAACAATGGTTTTTCTGGGAAAGTTTCAAAGGATAGACGTTTCATGGCAACAAGGAGAGGGCTGACAAAATGATGGGTAACGCGACATATAACGATAGCATCGAGACAACTAAGCATGGCAATGCTAGTAAAGGTATCCAAGGGTATGGTCATCTTGCCTGAGATCCCGCAAGGGAGAAGAATGGATCCATGAAGTAGACGTAGAAGAAGTCTTGAAGACGAATCATGAATAGACGAATGAATCCTCACGATCGCAATGGAACAAGCACTAACGAGAAGAAGCAAGCAACACGGTAAACACCCAACACAAGAACATGACAACATGCTCAACCAAGTATGATGCAAGACAAGTCTATATATGATGCATTACATGGCAAGGGATGAAGCACACAGGAACAACACTAAACAACAAGTTTAAATGAGGCCGGAATCAACACATAACAAATCCGGTAAGTCCTCATATACATGTTTTGAAATTAGTCCAGATCTGAACAAACCTCAAGTTAAAGTTGTTAAACAACAGTTTAACATGCACCATGATGATCTACACGAAATTCTAGTCAAGTTTCATATAAAGTTTGTTTAATTCGGAGCTACGGCCTAGAAGATGAGCAAAACAAGACAAGCATGGCAACGGTGCAAGATGCACCCAAACATCAAGAAAACTCACTCCAAATATGAAAATAGCATGATATTATGATTCTACATGCAAAATCACACAAGTCTCATATAGGACACACTCAAAACGGAGCAACGGGCTAAAAGATACACATGAAACAAGATATAACAACAAGCTGAAGTTAACAGCCACATAGCAACTTTGGAGCAAGGTATATATATGCTATAGTACTCAAACATGATGAAAAGAAGCATGGACATGAAATAGACATGTTACTCTACAAGCATGAACTTAGAACACACCCAAAAGCTTGCTGGAACACATTTAAACAAGCATGAAAAGTTGCAATAAAATATTCCAGACTTAGTCAAAATCTAGGAAGGCAAAAACATCATCATGATGCTGCCTTCGAAGGCATAAAACAACATGCATATCAACTCCACTAAGCATATAAAGAGCATGAACATGCAGTAGACATATCCTGCAGCAAACAACTCCATTGGAGCAACTCCTTTGGAGGCATGGATCAATAGCAACAAGCTCCACCAAATTAAACATGCTGATAAAATCCTGACAAATATAATTTATAGCAACCTGAGAGCAAGAAATAAATAAGCTACAGCAGGGCATATGAGCAAGTAAGGGCATGAATGGATAGACAATAACATGGACAACATGACATGATCATTGGCCACTCCAAAACAAGCATGGATTTGACTAGGGCATCAAGCAAACATAGCATCAGGTTATAACAGATTCCAGACTTAGCAGTTTTTTCACTAAGTATAAAACAGCAATAACGACATGGCATGTTTACAAGCATGTTTAAGTCACCTCAAGGCATATCATGGAAAGTTAAATGCACCACAGCAAAGACCTTATTATTGTGCTCAAACAAGCATGCTACAGCAACCATCATATAGTACACTTCATAATGAACTTTTTGACATATCATATGCACCATTTGGATAAACATGCACCAAGTTATCATATCTCAAACATGGCATCAAATTAACAAGTAACAGTAGTTTATAACAAGTAGCACTCTTGCAACAGAGATTAGGGCATCTAGATGGAGTCAAACAAGCATGGCATAATGGAACAACGTGTAGAGAATATCACCACGATCATTTTGACATATCATACACTCAAATTGGATCTATGCACAAAAAGTTACAGCCACATGAAAATGCAACAAAAATACTGATTTCTGTGACTTAGCCATTTTTAACTCCGAGAAAAAAACCTAGAGAGCCACATGAAAAAAACCCGCACGGATCGAACCAACGGCGGCGGGCGGTGGTTCTGGCAAGGCGGCGCGGTCGGATCGCCGGGAACGACGCCGCGGCAGCCGGATCCGAGCAGCTCCGCCCCGGATCTGGTGGGAGACGGGCCGAGGCAGGCCGGCGGCTTGCGGTGGCGCGGTGGAGGTCCAGGCAGGGCGGCGAACGGCCACCGGCGGCAGGGTCCGGCCAGGGCGGAGCCGGCGACGGTGGTGCGGCGAGGCCGGGCAGCGGCGATGGAGAAGGGCGGCGGAGCGGAGGCGAGCGGGGCGCGGCTGGAGGCTCGGGTGCCGAGCAGTCGATGGCGGCAGCAGATGGGCTCGCGCGGGCCCGAATCGGGCTCCGCGGGCCGCGGCGGAGTGGATGCGCTTGCGGCGGTGACGTGGCGCAAGCCGGTTGGCTCGGGGCGACGGTGCGGCTGATGTGGCGACCTCCCATTGGACAGAACGCGTGGAGGCGGGGTGGACATGTCCAGAGGCGGAGCGGACATGTCCGGCGGCGCGGGGAGGAGGATTTTTAGGGTTCATCCGCGAAAATGGAGGGAGAGGCACATATTTATAGGTAGAGGGAGCTAGGAGTGTCCAAATGAGGAGCGGTTCGTGGCCACGCGGTCGTGATTGAACGACCAAGAGCATGGAGGGGTTAGAATGGGCTTGATGGGATGTTTGAAAGGGTTGTTGGGCCAAAAGGCAAAAGGCTTCTGGTGGTTAACGCGGTTAACCGTTGGGCTATCAAACGGACTCCGAACGCGACGAAACTTGACAGGCGGTCTACCTATGCTATAATAAGACCACACGACAAGTTTCAACCCATTCCGAGAACGTTTTTCGGCCACTCAAAAAATAAATATTCGGAGGCGCCGCGGGCGCGTGCAAGTGTGTCCGGGCTCAGAACGGACAACACAGAGGACGAGGGAACTCGGACGGATGCAAGTTTTGAAAACATGACGATGCAACACACATGACGACATGGCAAAATGCAACACGCAAGCACATGACATGGCACTGACAACGAATAACTGGCTGACACCTGGCGCACCGGTCTCGGGGTGTCACAACACTCCCCTACTAACAAGAGATCTCGTCCCGAGATATTAGGAATGAGACGGAAGATAAAAAGGAAGAACAAAGTTCTTCGAGGACAAAAGAGCGAAACCAAAGAACCTTAAGAGTTTGAGCCACTCGAAAGGAAGAATACAAATGGAGATGAACGAGAAAGAGAAGCTCCATTACAAAAGAGGAACAAGGAATAAACGAGAAACTTGATGGTAGAAAGACAAGAAACAATAGCTGAAGGAAGAAAAAGAATGAATTTGAAAACACTCCGGTTAATAAGAGAAAGAAATGGATCTCCACGAAGGAATTCGGGCAGCACTCCGGCTGAAACTGAAAGAAATAGCACACCGGTTAAACATGAATGGAATAGGACAAGAACCTGAGAAGATGGAATAAAAACATGACGAAATGAACAAGACAATGCCTCCGGAAGAATTTAAAGAGAGTGGAATGAAAAGAATGGAGAAGATGACAACTTTCACCACGAAAAGAATTTGAAAGAGCATCTTCAAGAGAAAGGCTTGAACGGGGTTGTTGAGAAAATCAACAACAAAAGAATAAGCCTGTTGTGGACTTATGTAAACATCCCGAAACTTGAGGTGAATTACCGCCGCAACGAAAAGATTGAAGAGATGAGAATGAAGAAAGAAATGCAAAACTCCATTTCAAAAGAATACGGAGAATTATTTGCGCTCGAGAGGCAAAAGAATAATGCTTGAGCTGTATCCAAAAGAATTTGTTGAACACTAGAAGAATGAATTAAATGATGAAGAACCACCCGGAAGAACTCCGGTAACAAAAGGGTGATAATTTAGAAATGACGACTGAAAGGAATAAGATTAAGCCTTGCGATGATTAGTCGGGGTTCCGATGAGATGGCCGAGGAAAACTTGAACTCCGGGAAAGAAAAGATTTAGACACTTGGAAATAGAATTTATTCATCAAGAATAAACTCCGAAGGAAGGAATAAATCAACTTGATGAAAAAGAATAAGAATTATGTTATGCTTATCCTCCACTAATTAAATTGATGCGAAGCAATGAATTTGCATGCTACTTATTCTCGTTGAAAAGATTAAGGATGGATATATCGCGAACTTGCAAAATTCTTCATGAAACACCGGTAGGATTGGAATAAAAGAATGGATTGATATGATAACATCGGAAAAGAACTATTGGGAAAATCACCGTAAAGAATTAAAGCCGAGTGAAGAAAGAGAACGACCACCGTAAGGAATTGAAATCGAGTGATGAAAACGAACAACCACCGTAAGTAATTGAAATTGAGTGCATACCACAGACTGAACCGCCGGGAAGAATAAGGCAATTAGGGAAATTAGAATGACGAGAACGAAGAGAACGTGAACTGATTAAAGAATGCTTGAATGAAGCACCGGAAGAAGTGGGACGAACGAAGAGGCATCAATGAAGAATATTTGGAGGACACAGTGGAAAACTGAGAACGAAGAAATTTTCTGAAAAGATGGCCTTCGGAGGAACACAAAGAAAAGAATTCATGAAATACTTCGGATGGTTACAGAAAAGAAGTCTTGATGATCGGAACAATTAAGGAGATAGCAACGATCTTGAACAAAGAATCTTCGAGAAAGCGGACAAGAATTAGAGGAAGTCTTATTCGGTCTTCAAATGACGACGAGGAACGCCACTAAAACTTATTGAGATACTCTGGAAGAATGAAAGAAGAAAGGTTGAACCAAACATGAAAAGAATTGAAATGATCTTCGGAAGACATATGACTGATGGTGTCGGGGATATACCCCGCAGGATGAACCGGCCGGAAATATGACCCGGCCGGACTTGGCGGTTTATTGAGACGGTTTAGACTTGGCGATTCACTGGCGTCCTGCCCTAACCAGACGGATTACAAGCAACCTGCTTGGTTAGTATGACTCACTGGTAACCCGGCGGGCGGATCACGGATGACAAGGCCCAAGGCCTAGAAGGCCGGTTCATGTTACGGTGGGCTGGTTTATGAAGAAAGCACAAGGAATATTCTCTTGCAAAGGAAGCAAGACTAGGACTCCTTGTAATAAAGCAATCCTAATCCTACTAGGACTAGTCATGTAAGCCGCCCCTTCAACATATATAAGGAGGGGCAGGGCTCCCCAAAGAGGGACAAGCTACAAGCAGACGAGTTCTCACAAGTTTCTAGGGCTAGACACAAGAGCCGGTTTACCGGCGACATCATGAGGATCATAATGAGACCTAGCCTCAACCAGCATGTAGGGTTATTACCGGATGATGTTTCCCGGGGCCCGAAGCTATCTAAACCCTTGTCTTGCATCGCGTCTCTCGATTCCGCTCAACCCCTCTCAAGCTACTACATAGATGCGCGGCCTCATGACTAAGTCCGCTAAACCGGACATCTGCTGTGTTAATTCCACGACAGTTGGCGCCCACCGTGGGGCCTGCGCACGGTGGTGATGAGTTCTTGAAGGGATCTCTCCTAAGGTTCGAGAAGCTCGCGATTTCGTCATATGAAGAAGACCCGGCATGTTCATTGTTTTGTGATCTGAACATGATTAACTTTGGAGACAGCGTATACAAGATTGAGACCAAAGAAATTAGGGTTGCATCTTGTGCACCGCTACGAATCGCCAGATCTGTTTCGTAAGCCACCGCAGGTCGCCATCTTGATGCCTGTAAGATTTTCTGCTACAAGTTTCGAGGTGTACAGTAGCCGTGTCCGACTGCTATTGGTGTCTGAGGCATACCGGATCAACTTTCGAGCCGGCCGGCCGTGGTACATGGGAAAACACAGGCTTCCTAATAATATTTTCTGTGGTCTTGGATAGCTGGCCGACAGCGATTGCTGGAGTACTTATCCAAACGTATCGGCATGCACTAGTGCCAAAATCTCGTGGTTTGCTACTGCTACAGTACGGATTTGCTAAAGAAAAAAAAAGAGCCAGGACCTCTGTGGATATACGGATCGAGGAGACAACCATTACAGAAAGGAAATATGGAGTATATACAGAAAAGGACTACGTCCGGAGGCAAGAAACCTGATTGGTCAAACTTGATTGGTCAAACCTGATTGATGGAAATAACTGCTACAACCCAGAGTAGGACGGGGACACGGATTCTGACATCTCCTTGTCCAGGCCACGCCACCTCTCCGCGAGCTGCCGGTTCGCAGCGCCTCTCCGCCCGCCGTTGGATCACAATGCCTCTCTGCGGTTGCCGGCTAGCCACCTCGCATCGCCGGGGCTTTCCCGAGCTGCCGTGCCGGAGCTGCCCTGTTGCTCTGAATCGATTTGGAGCCGCGCCGGATTAACTTCAAGCTGCCTTCGCTTCCACAAACCCTTAAAGCAGTTTTTCCTTCAGTTACAAGTTATTATCAAAGCTATGAACAAGAGTCGGACAGGTGAGTGCCATGGACTAGTGCTCGCAGTTTCACATATATACGTGGTCAAAGCAAACATTGCAGAGAAAAAACAGAGCCAAACATTGGTCAGAGCAATGATGGGGGTACGGGTCTGTTTCTAACTTTAAGCCGCCATGGATGTGCTTTGACGCCGCGCCTCGCCGCCGGCTGTGCCCCTGCGTGTTCGCCTGAAAATTGCGTGAAGAAAGGAAAATGGGGAGCTGACCGGGGCTGAGAAGGAAAAAAAGAGGTCGCAGCCCCGTGCTACTTCAGTACATGTATTACTTCGTTTTGAGAAGCCGAGGAATCATCAATATTCCTCTCCTGCCAAATAAACCCCGTGATGTTCAAGGAGGATGCAATCAGCTGCAAAAACAAGTACTGCGACGGCTGGCTAAATCCATGATCTGCCTAAGCCGTCTCAGCCGTGTTGAATGGATCCGTCATCCGAACAAATGAGGTGATATCTATCCGTTAAATTTATCTTATTAAAAAGAATAGTTGCTCTGGTCCGCAATACATTTTTATGCAGGACAAAGTCTACTACGAAAGTGACATCGTAAATATGAGGCTCACACCGGCTTAAATGTCGTGGCCGACTCTCGTGCCTGCGCCGGCTACAGCAGTTGCGGCCGACTCATCAGTCCGCGCCCACGCGCACTGGTCTCCAACACCGCGGCCGACTCCCTCACCAATAAACGTGCGCACGCCACCGTTTCCGTAGTCCGGTCTACATCAACATACGGCTGACTCAGCTGTCCGCGTCTGTGATTAACTCACCCGCACGCGCCGGCTTACAATGCCGCTGCCGACTCACCTGCTATCCGGGCGAATCAGGTGATATCTATCCAATTTATTTTTAATACATATTAATTCGCCCGAGCGAAAATTATTTTGCCCTGCAGTATTTTGTGTGTAGGAGAATCATTCATTACATGGCGATATTATACCGCGGAGATAGAGGCCCGCCAACATCATTCGGCGTAAGTGGACGTCATTACTCAACGGACTCCCACGCCGGCTTACAATGCCGTGGCCGTTTCTCGCGACCGCACCGGCTTACAACACCGTGGCCGTCTCTCGCAACCGCATCGGTTTATAACGCTGTGGCCGTTTCTCGACCGCGCCGGTTGACAACGCCGTGGCTGTCTCTCACAACCGCGCCGGTTTACCACCAGGAGGACAACTAGCCCGTCGGCGCCGGCCGACCCATCTATTGTTCGAGCAAATCAGGTGTTATCCCTCCTATATACTTTATCAGGACATTTTAATTCCTCTGAGCACCATTACACTCCCATATTGGTGTTTTTCATGTGCAGGTAAACTCATTGCTATGCTGCGGATATAAACATGCACCGGCAATATTCTACAAACGGCATTTTCTTCTTTGTCACATTACCTGATGAACGAACGGCCGGGTCACGCATCCACACCGGTTTACAACGTGGAGGACAACTTGCCCGGCCGCACCGGCGTATAATATTGCGACCGACTCATCCGTCGGCTCCTACGGCGGATTCATCCATGATTGATTTCCGCTTCACCACGGTGATCATCAACTCTGCGACGGATAAATACTGGCTTAACATATCAGGTGAAATCTATCCAGTATATTTTATTATATATTGCTTTCTTTAGAAGAGCAGTTACCCCGTCTTGCAAAGTTATCGAATGCAGGACCCTGAACCGCCATATTGGTGCACATTTAAAGGCCGGCTGAAAATGATAATTCCGGTTTAAGATCCCACAAAGCTTTTTAAGCTCCTAATATCCGGTTTAACATCCGGTTCAAGAAGAAGTGTTTCTCGCAAGTTCGAGTTCTCAGAAAAATTAAGGGGACCAAAGAGAATTTGTTGCACAGCACAACTCAAACATAGGCGCCCGGCGAGCACAGCTCAGGAATATGTCACATGGGGGCTTTTCCATGCCAAGAAGTTCTTATAGCCTCCCAAACCGCCACCCCCGGTAAACCGGGGGATCAGCCATCTTCTTCAAATAGAAGTATCTTATGGGAATTCACTCAGGAAAGTTCTATAATGGACCAAACAGGACTTGCCACACAAGCGCAACTCTCTTATAGGTACCCTGCCTCCACGGTCATTAGGGGGCTACGGATCACATTCGAATCCTCGCTTAATCCCTTCTGGTCCGGTTTATATGATCGTCTTCGAATCATTGCTCCTTGGATTACATCCATTGATTGGAAAAATAAGTCCTTGCTCCTTGGATTACATCCATTGATTGGCAAATGATCTCATTGCTCCTTGGATTACATCCATTGATTGGCAAAATAAGTTCTTGCTCCTTGGATTACATCCATTGATTGGCAAAAGAAATCATCGCCCCTTGGATTACATCCATTGATTGGCAAAATAAGTTCTTGCTCCTTGGATTACATCCATTGATTGGCAAAAGAAATCATTGCCCCTTGGATTACATCAATTGATTGGCAAATAAGTTCTTGCTCTTTGGATTACAT